>CM034000.1:10774752-11374752 GCA_019603395.1 Cyrtorhinus lividipennis | reverse complement strand
TACTAACAGCCTATATGCACCTGCAAACGCTCAGGGCGGATTATAGGCATATATGCACCTACTTTCGAGAGATTGGTTGAAGATCAATGTTATCCTAGTAATTACTAAATTACGCATCCCATTCTATTTTTAGTCTGTGTTTCTTCGGCGACCTTCCAGGATTCAGCAGATCAGCTATATCTAACAGTTACTAGCTACAGATTGACAAATTGGATGTTATTGCTCAAGTGCTGCGTGTGAAGTGGTCTAGTGTCGAACCTAATTCGTAGCTCAGTTTCAATTTAAATTTCAGCTCATTTCGCTAAAAAAAATTCGTTATAGTTCATATTTCTACGTTATCTGGATGACAAATTGGAACTTTAATCCTTTTGTTCTTACCTAACGTATTCATCGAATTTGGGTCAGGTTCTAGACGGGTTAGTGGCTAGTAAACAGAACGGGTCGTCAGGGGGACACTGTAGGCCGAAGCCCCAATTAACTTGTTCATTCTCCTCGACTACGGGTCTCTTGTCATTTACATTACGCCCTCGTAAAATTAAAGGCCTTTTCGCTCTTCATTCTCGACTGCACCCTTAGAGCGTTGCTCCCTATTTGTTTTGGCTCGAGGGGCTCTAAATTGCCTTCTGTGCTGCCTTCCCCTGAACATCAGACCGGACCTTCGCCGCTATTTACCGCAGCTTATAAGTCACGCTGGCGTCGACCGTCTGATTGCCAAGAAGATAAAGAATTCGGAGTAACTGGATTAATACATCTTATCATGTGAGATAATAGTTTATATTAGAATGTTATTACCTGATTCGATCTATCCAGTTTGAGAAAGTTATTTAGTAATTTATAACGTCGACTCTCCTGAATCAATTTATTGATAGGGGCACATTCTTAGTGTCCGAAAATTACTCATCACGTTAGCAAAGCTAAAATTTAATCAACTGCTTAGTAATATCAGTAAACAACGTTATGTAAATGATGAAATTCAGACTTTTTGTAGTAACCGACATCGGTCTTGGGTACTTTTAGCCATATTTTGTTTATTCGCTTACTAATTTCTCAAAGTGCTATATTTACCTTATTTGGATCCTTGTTGATAATACTCGCCACATAAGCTAGATGAAGGTTGTCAGGGTTTCTAAACTTTCAAAAGAAAGGCGCGTCGGCGTGGCCACCAAGACCATTCCTGTCAACCTTTTGTATGCTCTCCTCTCAAGGCAGTCAAAACATCCGCTCTCGTGGAGCCTCTCATCAACAGATGGTCAGCTTTTGGGTAAAAATGTGAATCCTACTTTTTCACGAAAGCATTGTTCATACCAAGGTATTCATTCGGCCTAGGTTCCTCCTTTTGAGTCTAAAGGCTCAACAAAGTGTTTGTTGAAGTTGAAAATCAGGTCTGCGAACAATGTAACTATCTACTGAGAATAGAGGTTCGCATCCAACGTAATTAATCCTCCTATGTCGCTATCGGAGTGAGCTATTAACTTGGACACCCCTTAATTGAAGGAATTAATTCGTTACAGCAGAGTGGTTGATTTCTCTCATTTTGCGATTTTAGGGTCTCAGAGGGGTATGAACCTTTACTTAAAGTGGAATTCCAACTCTATTCACACAGAGGGTTAATGTAAACAAAGTGAACTCATCTAATCTAACTATTTTCATCAAACTGTTTTTCTACTGCTTCGTGAGCGAAGGTGTTCATAAACCGGTGCAGAATGCAATAATTGAATTTTGATCAAATTCTCTGAGAGATATTTTGGCCGTGATATTCAGTGATATAGCATTACTGCTAACATTAGGTAGAATACTCATTATGATTACAGTCTTCAACTGGGACTCGTGAACGCAAATTTGCTAACGATTTTTGGCCTTAAATCTTGTTCTTTGATCTACTCGAATCATGATTATGTCTCTGATCAGATTATTTTCATTATGTTGGTTTTTTGGATGTGTGGAATGTACAATATCGTGGGGGTGTTCTGTTGTTATAATTCAACAATGTTTCAAGTTTCGAGCAAGGAGAAAGTGTTAGGCATACTGCAGGAATCCCTAGACTTTTCCCATAAATTGGTAATTCAAAAAACAAAACAAAAAAAAACCGGAAATATGACAAAAAAATCATTATTGGCTTTAATCTATTTATTAAACAATAACTATAATATTTAGTATCTACTGTCCGTACATCCATCAATACTTCTCAACCAACTAATACAACATAACTGCCAATAAATCTTCCGCCATTTCCGTATCTTTCATGAATCTATGCACAGCCTCCTCCCTGCACATTGAGTTTGTCCTCAACTTCCTTCACTAACATCCCTCCTGCACCTAAGCTGCATGTAACAAAAAATGTCAGGTCAATCCAGACTCGCAGAATTGGGGAGTCGAGAAATCGATTGTCACAGTCCCTCCGACGCCAAAGAGTTTTATTGCCAATAAAGCGTGTTTCATTGGTTCTGTAACATTCTGAAACAGCATTCTAATCCAATTATTTTGTCTCCCTTCAACTCGAACCCACCTTCCTCTCCAATTCAGTTTAGAATCTATGTTGGAAATTCGCTTGTGAACCTCTCAGCTTTTGTTTGTTAAATTAGCGACCACTGATCAAAACTATGTCGGTACTGCGAACTCAAGAACTTTAAACCAAACAGCTGAGTTTGATACGATACTGAATTTCCCTAGAGTTCTATTACCATGAGGGTTTCAGGCCAGCACTAAGCTAATTGTATACGGGGATAGGACATCACTCTAGGGCGGTGGGAAACAGTACAATTTGAATCAAGTTACTGAGCAACTTCCTTGGAGTATGTACTCGTATGTCCGCACCTAAAAAGTGGGATCTGTGGATGATGGAAGTGGTACTGACATAATAATTAACATTTAAAATATGAATTAACTTGATGGAACGATGAGCCAATGTGGCTGCCAAAGTTACACTGAATATGCTGTGATAACCCACTAAGGGGTTATTCAAAATACGAGTACATTGATATATTGGTACCTACTGATGAATTCAGGTGCATCGGTGATTTGATCGATCTCAGTTACCACCAGTGAGAATTATCAAAATTTCTTTCGCATAAGAAGTATCGTTGTTTGGCAACGTCAACGGCAGTATCTAGTAAGTATTAAAAAATAAAAAAAAAAAAAATCAAAAATCGGAAAAATTACGACAGCATGGTGTCAAGCTGATGCTAAAATAACTTAAATTAACTAATGGTTGGACAAAAAATTTTCCTTAGCAGAACGTGGTTTCGATCCACGGACCTCTGGGTTATGGGCCCAGCACGCTTCCACTGCGCCACTCTGCTTCGTTGGGAAGTGAGTGTTCAACAACCCTTCCTGGGACGCTCTCCCCACTCCGTGACTTCATCCTCCTCCCTACTTCCACAGAACTCGTCCTGCTGCGACCTTGGCGTAGCGGTCGAATACACAAACGCGGATTACAAGATACAAAAATTCACTCTGTGCTAGAATCTTTCCGACCGTCGACTGCCAACGCGGGATAAATTAAAAAATTGTTGGCACAGTAGCCGAAACGTTCAACGTTTTGTATTAGGAATAGGGCTGACTACCTCTACGTGCATTGTGTCTCAAAACCTACCTTTGAATACTGCGGTTTTAAAGTTCCTCCATTGAACCTGGTGGAAAGAATCTAGATTACCATTCAGAACAATATAATCTACAACTCTATTAACAAAGTCCTTTAAAATCAATTAATTTATTTTAAAACAATTTTATGTAAAGCCAATTATAGTAAAAACAAATTTTGTTCCGACTCTTCACCTGTTCATTGACTGGCTGAAGATTAGGTTATTGGGGGCTGGCTGGTGTAATCTGTATCAATATGCAATCAATTTATTTTTCGCTAACAAACAAGAAAAATGCCTCCTCCCTTACAGCACACGATTACTCACACTTGAACACTCAACGAAGTGAGAACACTTAAGCTTATTCCAATCAAAATACATTTTAAGAGTAGTTAAAATTCATTGGTATTTATATTTAATTACCTTGGAGCCTGGAGGCGAGTTAATTTTACAGTTCAAAAAATAATTCCGACCCCTCGAGCCGCTGATGTCTCCATTTCGTACGACCAGGAGGCTCCCGAGTTCCATTTCGTTTTATTTTTCTTCGCTGACTTGTTTACACCGAGTAGTAGTTAAAGCTTGAGTGAAATGGACTGTGAAATGAGAAGGTTGACTTTATTCACTCTTTCCCCCTTCCTGTTTTCCCTCTTCTTCAATCTTCCTGTTGTTTTTCTTTGTAATTAACCCCTCCGCGTCATCAATTCCTTTGACGTCATCTGAGGGGAGACAGTGATAGCGGACCGGTTGTACGTCCCTTCATCAGGACTTTCGATAGCTTCCAGCGATATTAGTCATTAAATGGCTTTAGGCGAGACATTTTCACGGGGTTTGCGGGAAGAAGGTTCCCATGAATTTATTACTTCGTAGAATTAATTATTGCAAAAATATGTATCCTTGTTTTAGATATTAGTAAGTCGCAAAATAATCAGTCGATAACTAACAAAGGATAAATTACAGTACACAAAAATATGAAATTTAAAAACATAAACTTAAAATGGAAAAAAATTCAATTGATAGCTCTCATTATTGTCGGAATAGTCAATGAGGTTCGGGTTCAATTACTTAAGATTTCCAGCGTCTCAGTAAAAGAAGAGTAGTTTAGTACCTCGAATACCTCGAATCGGGTCAGAGGGTTCATCGACACGGAAACCCTTCGTCTACTTGCCCCCAGTCAATATAACTCGGTGACTGATGGAGGCGATGAAGAAGATCAGGCACGATCGCGTGTCAGCTCATAGCCCTATATCAAAATCTTGTTCGGAAGATAGACACCCACCCTCTAGAATTTAAAAGATGGTGAAAGTAGGCAAGCACCATCCTCCTTGTTATATACAGGGTGACCACTTCGGTTCTTTCTTCGGACTACTCCCGCTTAGTAGAAAAATGACCGGGTATTTTCTGTTAAATGAGCTAGACTAGATGAGGGAGTACCTGCAAGCCCACAACTAAGCGATTAGATCCGGTGGCTGTTAGAACGGGATATCACATCTGTAGGTGTTCTCTTGAAAGAAGTATGAATGAAATATAATACTTTTTGTACTACGACTAACGAAAAACTAAACGTATTTTTCAAGCAATGTTTATTTTTCCCAAATCGCAGATATGTGCTGTCGTTCCTTATACGGCCCAGCATGTTTACATTTCATACTTTATAAATTTCATTTGGAAGACCGTCATTTGCAGAATAGTAACAAGAGTTCGCTGTTCATAGCGCCGACAAGTATACGGCGGTCAGAATACATTATTACGTACCAGTTTCATTCCTGATTGTTGAATTTAGTTTATAATTGATAACCATTTTTGTACCCTGTTCCAGTTCTATGCGATGATGGAGCAAAACGGGTTGGCTACGGCTACGCTGAAGTTCATGCCCGTGACCATATTTGCTCCGCTCAATTCTGCCTTCCAGCATTTCAAACACGCTACCGAAGACACCAATTTGGTTTTATATCATATGGGTGAGCGGATTCAAATTGAATGAGAGCATATTACTTCAGGAATCTACTTCAGGCATTCCTCAAACATTCATTCTATTTATTCTTCGCATTCTCAGCCAACTCTCCTCATCCGCTGAACACCCTCGGAACGACAGTGAACACAATGAGAACAGGAAATCCTCCTCTATGGATCACCAGGGTTAAAAGCGATATTTACGTCAACAACGCCAAAATTCTCCAGCATTCGCATCTCACCAATTTCCAACATAGCCACCACTCGAACAAACAAGTAAGTTAATTAATTTTGAGAAGGGTAGGTTGTTCAAGGAACTGTTTGGAGCCTTAAGAATAATCGACCTTCCCCACAAAGCAGTCTACGTAGCTCCAGCCGTCTCGTCTGAAATCATTCCTCATCTAGGTTGGGTACTTATTTGAAATCTGAGGAGGATTTTCTCGAACTAATTAGGGAACGTCAAATAAAAGTTGGATTGAGAGTAATCTCTATTATTGAATGAAGCCTGAAACGTTTTATTCATAATCTTAATTAATTATATTTTCAAGGCTTATTCAGCTTTAATATACTCTTTGTTTTTACTAAGCGATGATGCTTCAATATTTCCCTTTTTCTTCCTTTTGTGAAATATGTTCGTTGATTTGAAAAACATTCGATAACTCTCAACAGGTTTTACACATGTTGGATCGGGTTTTGGAGCCGATCCTTTTCCAAAACCAGGACAACGGAAACGTAAACCCTACCGCTGGTGAATACTTGGACGAAGCTGAGAACATTGTTTTAGGCAACTACAGACTAAGGTGCGTAACGCTGTCTGTCCCTTTTTGCAGCAAACCATCAATATCGGAGAAACTCAATAAAATGCTGTCTTAATTCGTTATAGGAACTTCAGGGAACGAGTCACTCGCAAAGAAAAAAAAGACCTTTTTCAAAATGAAGGAAAACACACGTTTTTCATCCCAATTGACGAGGGTTTTCAGGTGAGCCGAATTGATATTTTCATTACTGCACTTCCAATCTTCAAGCAGCCCAGTTTAATTGAACCACACTATAAAACATTGAATTAGATATGTTCATATAAGTCATAAAGTAATGCGTATACATAAATTTGTCAAAAAAAAAAAAAAAAAAAAAAAGAACATTACTAAATTTGGTATCAAAATAACTGCAGCATGTATGTTTAGGTTTGAACTTTTCACTTCTCTTGACAATCTAGTTTAGATTGGTAGCTTATAACAGTTAGTATGCTATCTTTTCAGACGACTTCTGAACATAAACATAGGCACAAACATAGTAGTTTTGCTTTACAGGTAAGAACGAATGCTTCTGGTCACCATGTCTTTGTCGTTTAAAAACGTAGTTGCTACTATACAATTCCACCTTGATTTTATTCCTGCTTTATTAATGTTCAAGAGCACTTCATCGTGAATAATTGTTTCTCATCAAAACTATTTAACTAATTAATTCTGAAGGTTATAAAACCCGGGTTGAAATCATGCTTCTAAAGTTTCCATTTTTGATTTTCGTTGTTTTATGGAAGTTCTCGTATTTTTGAAATTCTTCATCGGGCTGTATTTTCATTTGTTTCCATTATTTATTTCTTTGCTCTAACCGTAGACAATCAGAAAAGTTTTTTATTTATTTTTTTAATTTAATTAATTTTTTTTCCATAAATGGCATTGGTGTAGAGTATTCCTGGATGAAATAGTTCATGTAATATCAAATAAAACTGGTTTTCTCTGAAGGTAAAAAACTGCTTACCCTAAAATGATAAAAATTTTAATAGGTAAACGAACCTTCCAAAAGGTTACCTACGTAATTAATTTTTTATTTTTGCAATCTTACCACAGCTTCAATCACTCATGTGGCAGAAAGAGCTGTAGTACCAACTTGTTGGTTATATAACGGCACGACAGCTCCATCTCGTCATTATTATTACATAATTTCGTTTCCCTCAATACAAAATGATTTTACATGATGGACCTTAGAAAACTGGCTTTTAACGTTCAAATCAATTTTTGGGACCCTCTCAGTCGCCATTCACCCTAAAGTCAACCTAAATGTTGCCCCATTGTACCTAGTTTCATTTGGTTCAGTGTGAATTATGTGTTTGTTGTTTATTTGTGTTTCTACAGAAAATCGTTTTAATTGTCCTTACGTGTACCCACATTTTTTCGATGTTCGTTTTTGAGTAAGAACGTGATTCGCTTATTTGATATCTATCGAAAAACAACAGGTAAACTGAGAAAGTTATGGTGACCTGCTAATTGATTTTATCAATTCTTTTGACTTCCGATGTCGGTGGCTTTTTTTCATTTTTGCTGTATGTAGTTAGTGGGACGTGGCTGGTTCCAGCTCAAGTCTAAAAATTCGGCTGTTGCTGTGCGTAGATTTCATTATTTATTCAACATGGTCGCAATTTATGGCGATGCTTGATTGATTTTGGATGATTTTCGCGGAGTGAAGGACAAGAAATAACTTTGATTTATCAGTATTTTTGAGATATTCCTTTACTGTCAACAGTGCACCGGGGTGGTGCCTTTTCTCCTTGTCAAGCTTAAAATCATTCAATTCATCCTCTTGATTCACCTCCTAAGCTAAGAAATCCATGAAGCAGTCTTTTGACACCCAAAAACTACCCTTCAACCCGCTAGTTTGACTATAGAAATAAAAGATCGTGTACTTACTTAGCAATTTACTGCTTAATTTTCTATTGCTATACTTTCTTGACTGGGCTTCGTGCTTGTTTTGCTAGAACAAGTAGTAGAGTTTATTCGAATTGGTAACTGGGGCATTGAATACTTTTTTCAATCTCATGTAAATGTCATCCCACTCGTAGGTACTTGAATCAGTAGCTCATCTACAGTCGAGTACCTACATGTCGTTAAATGAATATACGGAAACATCACTCGAGTCAAGAATCTTAGATGTATTGTTGTCAGTGTACTTGAATCTTGGCATATCACACACGGCTTGGACAGTATACAAGTCCGGACAGCGCACATCGCTCGTGTGGAGAGGCAACGCTCTAAATGATACAGTTTGCTCCTTAGCAAAAGGGGGGTATCGGTATTTGAAATCTTATTATCTCCTGATTGTTACGTAACTGACTAGTCATACCTGTCACGAAGCGAACATTGAATACCCCCAGACAAGCTGTGCCCCCACCATTATTATAGGTGTGGACTTCTGTCAGATCATTTGGTAAACAATTCATTTTAATTAATAGCGTACGTTATGGTTATCCTCTTAAGATTGACTTGCCAAAAACTGACACCGTGTTTTGAGGATTTAACTAAGTTTCATTACTTTGAACCCTAAACAATTATTAAAAAGTAATCATCACTACTGAAGATGCAAGCCTTTTCAAAGCATTTCGATTGGTTTAGCATCTATTACATCAGCTCTCATCCCGTTGAGTTGTGGTCAATCAATGCTTCCAGAAAATGTCAATTTTTTTGTCTATTTAAAAATTTATGAAAAATTAAGGTTCTGACCAATTATAAAAATTTAATTTTAGACCAAAATTGAAAAATAGTAGTTACTACTCATTTATACATCTCATATATATACATTATACCAATTTCCAAGTAGAAATATAGTATATCATCTCATTTAAAATGCCAATAATAATTAGACAATAAAATCAAAATAAATACAAAATAATCACGCAGGATCGGTAAACAAACCTCACCACACACCATTTTGTCCAACACTCCACATCAATATTAGCCATCAATAATGGTCGTGTCCACTCACACACGATACCTAGCACTCTATTGTAGCTTCACTGATCGGAATACCCACAAGGTCCACTATAACGATATCATTTGTGCAAGTGTTTATCCTTTCATTCCCTGTTACTAAATCTGAAGACTATTACATTTTGTGAATTATCAAGTTCTTGAATCCTTTACAATTACCTGTAGAGCCATCTAGGTGCACTGCTACAGCTTGAGTTTGAACAATTATGTATTAACTCCTATCCCTGAGACGAGCCTACCTATTGCTTTTCAAGTGGTATTTCATTAGAATTGGGTTTTGTTGGATTGATTTTTTTGAATTTGAAATCCGCTTTATAAAGTACATTCGAATTGCAGCTCTAGATTTGAAGGTGATCAGAAGTGAATTGTGCGCTTTTTCATACTTTGTCGCCCTCCCTCCCTATTATTTCGTTCGTGTTTTTCGACGATGTTTGTTTCGAAGTCACTATATTTTCGTGTTTCAGCCTCCACCGCGACCTGACAAAATCGACGAGCTCGTCATCATGGGCCATGTCATTCCGAATCAAGTTCTATTCACGAGACCAACCCAAGACAACGTCGCCTACCAGACTCTCGCGTACACCGATAAAGTCAAAGTGAACATTTCCTTCAGCACGGAAAATGACCAGAACCACGAGAGGAGTAAGTTTATGAATAGGAAAGCATCAATTAAAATAAAAACTCTTTATATTTCTAGTTGAAACCCCTATTTTTATGCGCAGAGTCGGTTTCTACGTGAGATTTTTTTGAAAGATAAACCGATCAATCGATTTTTTTTTAAAAGCGAACACACCCGCTCGGAGGCTAAGGAATTTGTTTATTACAGATTGAAGAATTCGCTTTTCATCTTAATTTTTCCTTAAAACTGGGAAAAGTATTAACTCGATTTTACGATGAGATGCGATTTCGCGCAAGCGTTACGTTCGTAATCCCCATGTGTGATACAAGAAATCGCATCGTTTAAATCACTAATCCGCGTAATTTTATCGCTTTTTGGTTGCTTATTCCTCGAATAATCAACTTCGTTTGCCTACGAATGCGGAAATTGCTGCCTCATATCAATATTTGATCAGTTCCCGCCTCAGAGTACTCTTTTCAGTAGATCCATAGGTCCTACCAATTACCTTACGAGTACCCGAAGCTCATGCCAATTCTTCTTCTTCAGAATACGTCAAAAGCCACACAATCGTCGGGGACAACAACCACCAAGAGGGTGTCGTCTTGGCGGAAATCGTCAAGGGCGACATACCCGTCAAAAACGGCGTCGTCCATTTGATCCATCGACCCCTCATGGTTGTCGACACGACTGTTACCCAATTCTTGGAGGTGAGTTCGTTTTGAACATCTTGTATAATTATTTTTCTTTCAAAAACAATATTTGTCTGATCGTGGTATCTCGATGTGAACAACTGAAAAAGTATGCCCCTTTCCCTAGCACCCAGTAGGAATCATTCTTACGCATCATTTAGGTCCATTCCGGAATATACTGCAGTCAAGTCCATTGCACGTTGCGACCTCTGCAGTGTTTCTAATGATAATAAGCTGTTGTAACCGATATTCATCCGTCACATTTTTGTCCAAAATTCATTGATAGAGATGTCCAACAGAAAAATGTTCAAAACCAACCTGTGATTGTCGTGACGTGTAACGTTGTCGACACAAGTTTTTCCGGAATCTCACCATATCCTCTGTCGTTCGGCTCTTTCTATTCTGTCATTTTGAGCGTCATCCAGCCAAATTGATGTGACAAATCGAATTTTCCGGCCACCTCTAGATTAGTTACTTACTGACTTATGGAAAGTATGGCTGTCGTCTCCACTGCTATTCAATAGAAATTAAGCAATGTTTAACATTTACGGCTTCTTGTAATTTATCAAGTCTCTTTTTAATTTTGAAGATTTATTAGTTAAATCGTGATAGGCGTAGAATTTGAGGCGATGCCAAACTAGCTATAGAAAAAATCTGGAAGCCTCATTCACGAAATGTAGCCGTTTTCATAATTCACCCCCCAAAATGTGACTTATCCCTGAAATTTGACAAGAACTCTTCCATTTCAATTATCCAACCCTTGTTTTAATCTACCATTATAGGAATCATCAGTGAGTAGATTCAGAATGAAACCCATGTTTCACCACTTTTTCGCTTCCACTGATCACTCAGCATTTCCGAATACAAATATTTTAAAATATTTGTCCTCCTTAATCCATCATGACAGCTTTTCGTTTAGTTTTAGCTTCCACGAATTACAATTTTTGTGGCTGTGGGATGTTAGGTGTACATTTTTCTTTCAAAATTATTTGCACGGATGTAAACCTTGCACTTTTCCCTTTTTATTAAGAAAACCCATTATTTGCGCAACCTGTTTTACTATCAATTTTGTTGGATTACGTATAATTTATTCCTTAGGATTTTAGGATTTAACCCGTGAAAATTTGAAATTAAATGTTAAATATTGAGCGAGTTTCAGAATAAAAAAAAAGAAGAAGAAATATCTAAAAAGTTATTATAAACTCACTCTTCAGCACTTGAAGCCTGGTTATCGTTAAGTATTAAGCCTCTTCGAGCACTTCCCCTCAATTTTTTATTTTTTTTTTGTACATTTTTAATTGAATCTTTCTGTTTTCTGGATCCTTTACTCATTTCGGACTCCAGTCGTTCAAGGTGAGTTTTTGAAAAATCACGATGTGGTGAAGGGTCCGTGTGTTTTCCGGATTTACGTTTTTCTCCTGTATCTTCATAACAGTATTCCTATCTATTATCAGTCTAACTTTCTTCACGAAATAAAGAAGACACCCAATTGAATTATTCACTGAATATTCGACCGGTGGCAAGAAAAATGTATGCGATTAATGTGCATGTTATTTTTTCTCTCTTTTGGAATCTGAGCGCAATTTTTCTGAACTCATGTTTCTGAAATTCGGTTCCCTGAAAAGAATTTTCTGTTATTTTAATTGTTTTTGGTCCTACTGAAATGATAACTTCCGGACGGAGTTTGAATAGGCGAGTACGAATCGATCCTCCTTCCTCACTCAAGGAAACCCCCTCCACGGGGCGACCCTAACCCGCACATAGTCGCTAATAAATACATTCAGTTAAGTTCACGGAATTACCTGTCCGTGTTCTTTTATTCAATGGCATTATTTCCTCGGTTGAGTGGCTGTTAGAGAAAGGGTTTTTTAAAATATCATTTTATCAATAAATTTATATAGTTTTCAGTCGAATGAAGCTTTTTCTGTCAAACCGTACGTACCTTCCAAATGAAACCATGTACCAATCAAATAAGATCTCTTTCTAGCAGAACGAAACATATTTTTAACGAATAAAACAAATTGAATTGACTTTTTCGAACCACTAGAAAACTGTATTTCACATTTTTGGGTAACAAAGTAGGATACTAACGCTTTTAAAATATGGAGACTCATTACAATTGATTCAGCGTCCAAGATTTTGTGGAAAATTATAACCCACACGCCTAGGCATCAGAAATCTCGAAAACACACATTCGAAATAGGTAGTTAGATATCCATTTTGACCCAACCTTTAACCTCTTCCGGTGGGCGCCAATTGTTCTGGGACCCGTTTGATTGGATTCAGGGTCCAAAATTTAGTCGAAAATGATAACCCACTCGCCTAGATCGCCGAAAATTTCGAGAACCCATTTTTAAAAATGCACATTTCAACCCCCCCCCCCCCCTCCCAATCGACGTGGCCGGCGGACGGAATTTTTTTTTAGCCTAATCGGAAGCGTTGACTTATTGCGTGAGAGCATAGGTTAATTATTCAAGGAATAACCAACCGAAACATAAAAATGGGCATTAGGAGGGAATAAGAATAATATTCAGTGTAAATGAAATTTTGATTAAGAAGGAATGCTGGCGGCACAGCTTAGGAAATGGAATATGGACTGGTATGTGATTTTCGAGCTTCATTAGTTTGAAAGGTTTCACTTGGTAGGTTTGAAGTTTTATATGATTAAAACAAAGTTTGGTTTGACTAGAAAAAAAAAAAAAATAAATACATCCCAATGCTAAAATCCATCCATCACCTTGCCAATTAATCCAAAGGTTCATCTGAAGTGTAATGTAAGCTGACTCCTCAACGTTCAACGATGCACTTGCTTTTGCTTCACTGAAGTAACTTCTTACTGAAATGAAAAATACAATCCACGCTTTCTTCTCGGTGTCAAGCACAATCCCTCTGCTTTAAAATTACGTATTCCATATCACCGCTAATTGAACAGTAAAGTGTCGATTGTGCCTTCAATTTTTTGTTTCTTTAGGTAGAATAAGCTATTCTGCTTGAGTCAATACTAATGAAATGTAAATGAGTTTACTTTTCAAGTGACAGATAGGTATATTTATACTGAAGTAATCAATTGTTTAACTTCCCTGTGAATGTTCATCTTTCTGCATTGCCAGTCAATTTGTGAATTCTAAGCAAAATGTGTTTGTTCATGTGTGTTGATGTTTTGCATGCTTGCATGTATTCAGGAATTTGTAAGTACTAACCTTGTAATCCAGTGACCTTGTTTTACTTCTTGTAAGTGTGGAAGTAGGTAGGCGTAAGTACCAATAGTCTGGTGTGGGTTATATAATTTCCTAGTGTTGAGGTGTGTATTGTGGATTGGTAAGAATAGACGTGTTTTTGATTCAGTGGGCTAACATACAGTTCCCAGTTATGCTATCTGTGATGAACTGAAAAGAAAAATTAGATGAATATTTCGAGTATACTACAATTTTTTTCAGTCGTTTGGTACTTCTGAGCTATATCCAAATTGATATACAAGCATGTCTACTTTCAAGACAAACACCTCAACATGATCAGTCCTGACTGAGGTTTGGGGGTACTCCTTTTTCAATACATAATAACTATAGTTAGGCATGCTGAGGTTAAAATATGAACCAACAGGTACAAAAATCTAGGATGTCTGCAATCACTTTTTCAAGTGTAAGTTTTATTCTGGGTGTCTTTTAATGTTTCCTGCTGTTTGGGCCTCTCATTTAATATACAGTTTTTAGTTAACTGTTTCTAATTGATTTACACATTTCTTCTCTTTGCATTAGAGCAAAGATGTCTAAAATGGGATTCATAAAAAATTCTACTCCACTCTCTAATAAAAAGGAATTAGTACCAGTGCATTGTCTCGTTTCAATTTTTGTCCTGTTTATGATATGTGTTCACTTAAAAAAGCTTTGTGGACTTCACTTCTTTCCTAAATTCCCAATAAATTTTAGAATGTCCTGTAGTCAATGTTCCAAGCATTACTTGGAAAATATTCAAATATTTTTACAGTTGTGGAATGGGTTTGAAATAGGGGTCAAAGAGATGGCCAACATTTTAAATTTATTGTGAATTCTCTGAAGTTTCATGCTATTTTTGGGGTGTGCCGTCGGTAGGCGTGTATTGGTTGGATACTTTCAATTTATAGCAAATTATATAGTCTGACTATGCGTAAGTATTGTTTAAATGGCGGTGCTAGTATTGTTATCTTTAGCTATCCAACTAGTGTCGGAAGTTATCCAACCGGGTGTTTTTGAGTGAATTCTTCTGTTACTAACCCTTTGCTGTTCCTCTAAATTATACCAGTACTTAAACTGCTTATTGATTTGTTTAGGACAAAGAAGACGGCCCATTGTACAAGTTCTACGAAGTCATCCGTGATGTAGAAGGGGATTTCATGGATAGGCTGACGACTATGCGGGAACTTACCCTTTTTGCACCTTCTAACGCAGCCTGGCGCGATCCCTCGTTGACGCACATCCTTCGTGATAGGCAAAAAATCAAGGAAATTCTCCACATGCACTTGGTTGAAGAAAAACTACCGATGGAGAAGATCGTGTACACCAACTTGAATCAGGTACGTCATAGTCAGTATGGTTTGGGGTTGTGCTTCTGAAGTGATACAATCAGAGGGTGCACCATTTTTGTGACGCTTGGCTTTGTGCATATTATGTGATTAACGTTCCATGTAACTATAGAAGTGTGCTTAGTTGTAGAGTTAATTTGATGAAAGATAGCAGTCTTGTCAACTTGACCTAATTTTATCTGAACATTATTTGGCTCAAATCTATTCCATAACTTTTTTAAACTTTGAGAACCATTACCTACTAAACATTTGACCCTCTCCTGAGGGCTGTTTCAAGGCATGCTAGAAACGGTCTTTCATAACCAAACTTGGGTCTTTTACCTATGAAATGACTTTTCAGCTTACTGTTCATGGTGTGTGGTTTTTCTAATGTGTGCGCTTATTCTTTCTTTCTGTTTTTCTTACCTATCCCAATCCGTCCATCCTTGTGGGCTTTTCGTTTTCTCCTTTCCTTTCCATTGGTTTCGGTTTTTTTCTTCACGCTATCAGTTGTTCCAGGTTCCCACTTTAGCTCCAAGACGTAATTTGTACTTCAATGTAGTGACAATTGGCTCGAACAAAACTCTAACAGTTGAGGGAGGTGGTGTCAACGCCACAGTGATTCAACCAGACATTGCTGCCACCAACGGTATCGTTCATATCATCGACAGAGTCTTGGGAGTCCCTATCACGACTGTTGGATCAAAGATGGCAACTGACCCTATGCTCAAGTAAATGAAGACGAATATTTGTGTATTGAATTTTATAACACATCCAATCTTGAATTGATAGTTGGAATTCAACTCAACATGAAAATTTGAAACACTTTTGTCATTTCCGCAGCAAAACATATATACTTGGGAAAACTCACAGCTTCAACAAACAGCTTGAGGATATGACGAAGCGTTTCACGTACTTTGTTCCTAGAGACTACGCTTGGAAGAAGATGGAAAATAAATATCCCACTGCTCACAAAAAGATGTTTATGCCTGACTTTGCGTATCACGTTAGTTTTCCTTGTTCAATATCTTCATTATCTCCAAAGATCTATAACATTTTCAGTATTACATCCGTAAAAATTTGTTTCACAGAACATTTTAATGTATGGTGGCGTAAACTGTGTATATTTCTTTCTCAGGCCAAACAAATCCTAGAAAGACACCTTGTGGTGAGTGACAAAGCCTTTTCCATGGCTATGCTGAAGAACTTGACTCAATACGAAGCCAAACAACTTCCTACTGTTCGGGACGTCGTCAAAATCAAAGTCAAAGAATCAGACAAAAGTAAGTCAAAGCATCTATTTTACGACTGTTGACTAACACTGCATTATGGTAACAAGTTTTCCTAATTTGCAATCAGTACCTTACCCTAGAAAAATCACTCAGCTATTCTCATATGTCACAATTTTCTTGATGACCTCATAGTGTTTGTCTGGACCGTTTAGGAATCATTTTTATTTGATTTTTGTTATCACCGAGTTCAATTTTTTTCGCCAGATGATACTGAGTCTCCGAATGGTGAGTGGTTTCAAAACGGCCACATTAGAAACAACCCAAAAATTATACTGTCTTGCACAATTTTCAAGTTCCTGTTGAGAAGAAAAAGCTTTTCCTTACACAATGTGGCTTTGTTTGTTAAGTTGGAAAATGAAAGGCATGCGTTAATTTTATCATTTTTCCGGATCATTAACCTAGGAAAATCATTTTACAATGGTATTTACTCTCGTTTGAATTCGCCGTTGTTGCAAGGACCACTCTATAAAACGTGAAAATCCCAGACTACTGACAATATGGGTTCTAGTCGAACGTTGCTAATTTTTTGCCGAAGCCCTCTCCCCCTCCCCCGTCGGTAAATGCGTTTGCATTTGGCTTTCTTTTAATAATTTTATTTCTAGGATTTCCCGTCGTTCTTCCTATTTCTAGTTCGTCAGCAACTAGACAACAGTAAAATGTTCAACAAAGTGTAATGGGAAAAGTTGACATGTTTTGAAAGGTTTGATGAATTCCCTTTAGGGCTGAAAAAGATTGATCACGATTGTCGGCTGAATTCGCTTCGGCTCTTAGGGTTTCTGCCCACATAATGTGGACTTTCAGGGTAAACTTCGACACGCATTGGCGTCCACCCTTTCACTTTAATTTCGTCTACCTCATTCCATCAACCAATTTTTGTTTCTCCCACGATTATTAAAAATATCATAGTGTTTACGTTATTGTATGATTAGAAACGTAGTAGAATTGTCTGTGAAATGGCTTACATTAGTAGTAACTGCCTCGGTTGGTATGGAGTTATTTTGTACAAAATCAATGGGAACATCAAATGAATGGTGGTAAACACTTTTCAACGAAAAAAATTATTTGAAATATTACCATTATTTTTCTTCCTAGCTGGATTCAAATGAAATTTTAGTAATTGTGCCAGTGATATTGCATGTTTGTGTATTTCAAGTATGAACTAGCGTCAAGATATTTGTTATACAAAATTCAATGTTGATGTCAATTTTGAAGTGAACGATTTGATTCATTTACTGAGCTGTCCACTTGTGTCGTCTCACTGCTGCTAAGGCACTAGGGCTGAGGTACCGCACGCTTTAACGTTTCAAGTATAGCCGGATCGAACACGATGTCTAAGCTTCTTTATTATCACATCTGGCTGAGTGTTTTTGCGCCGTGAATCCGGGGCGCGTGAGATGGCCACTGGGAATTGCCATTTTTGAAAATGGAATGACAGCTTGATAATAACATACAGGTACGAGGTTGTGTTGGAGAAGAACTGGCCTGGGAATGTTTCATTATGGTCGTTCAATGTGATGATTGGGAGCTAATATCCGATCAAGGTATATAGCGTTTTGAGATTCCTGTGGTCCGCCTTCACTTGCTGATGTGTTGAACGTCTTGGAAAGCCTTCAGCTGTCACCTACCTGCGTTTCTAGACACGTTGAAATACATATAAGAAGGAGATATGTTTACATCAAAATCCCACCAGACTACCCTTCCGAATTCTCAATATTTCTTCAAGCCTCCCTTTGCTGAGGCAGGATGATCTTTCAAAAAACCCAGAACTTCTCAACATCCAATCTTTGACTACCAGGACCAGAACCCCAATTTTTCCGCGCTCCTTCCGGCCTCAGCCCCACGATTCTAAACTAGGTTATCGACTCCTTACCAATTCTTGCTTCTTCTACTTTCAAGGGTACCTCATGTTTAGCACAATCCCATCTTGAAGACAGACCTACAACAAATTTGCTCAGGGACATTGAACGTACTCCAACCCTTCTTCATGTACCAATCCTAATAATAACGTCCGATCTTCCTACTCCTTGTCCTCAGGTTATTTTGTCGAATGGAACAACGAATGGGTTCACGTGTTCCGTCCAGACGTCGAATGTACCAACGGCGTCATTCACGTCATCGACACCGTGTTCCTCCGTGACAGTGACATCCAAGTCACCTACAGCGGTGAAGGCATCCTGCAGCCGTTCAGAGTCGCTATCGGTTTCCTATTATGTCTCCTCATTAGTCAGTACCTCTAAGAAACCAAATATTGAAAGGAAAAAGTACTGATTTTGATTTAAAATTTTCAGAAAATCTTAAACCATTTTTGAAGAAAAAAAGAAGACATTTTTATGAGAATAACGGGTTCTTTTTTGGTTGCATCTTTCGAACAATTGGTTTTTGTCATGGTTTAGTTTACCAATTTTCCACGGAAGTTTGTATCATATTTTAATACTAGTTGTGTACATAATTTATTTTGAAAAATCCCTTCCTCCCCCAAAAAATATTTTACGAAATTTTCTAGTCCCTGTCCCTTTCCTTGGAAGCAGTTATTGCCCGTCAATAATTGCCGTGTGTAAGAGAAACTCCTACGAATTTAAATTATCTACACAATCGCTGGACAAGTGATATGTTCGATTTCAATATTTTTCAACAAGGGAGAACAATATGTATCATTAATTACTTAAAAGTGTCCCAAGCTAAGGGTTATGCCACCAAAGTTATATTTCGGGGATGTTGAACCGCTTTATTCTTTTAATTTTCTCAAAAGTCAAACAATGAACATTAATTTCTTAATTAAAGCTTTTTAACTCCTTTTATTTATGGAACGTTGATGAATCCATCACATTTTATCCAATTAAAATCACGTGAGGGATTATTATTTGAGATGGAATCAAGTGAAATGGGCTGCAAACAGCCTTGGTACTACGTACAATCGTACGGACATCTATACTGCCGCATTTTCACGTAAAATTTAAAATGATTTTCTACGACGTAATGAAGGAAACGTGCACTATTTTTTGTATAAGCCTCTAATTCCATCTCTGCGGAAGACGAACATCAAACCACTAATTTTTTTCCAAGTTAGGAAAAATTCTAAAACATAGTTATGAGTATTTGTGAACGAGTTTCGTCACATACCTGTCCACCGGCGCCCACTCTGAATCATGATCTGACGTAGGTAAATATCATGATTAGATTAGATACCTATGCCAACAAGTTTTTAATTTATTGTTTGTACATTTGCACTTTTAATAGTTTTAATTTCCATTTTATCTAAAAAAAAAAATGTTTTCTTAAATTAAAAAAATATTATTATCTCTATCTCTCTATGGTTACATTCCAATGATTTACATTATGTATTTTGTAATGTTGATTTTTTTACAAGGCGATATCATTTCAGATTAGTACTTCAGGTAGATATAAATATGACAAACGTTCGCCCAATTTTTCTCGCAAACTTGTAAATAGTTCTTCATTCTTGCTTTTATGTTAGTTTCTTGTAGTCAGCTTTTCTTTTTATAGCGCTTCATTGGCATTTTATATAATGCGAGCTCTAATTTTCTTATGCCCCCACCCCCTTCACCCTTTAACTGTAGGTTGCCTCAATAATGCCTTACATTACGGCTTGGTAATCTAATACAATAAAATTTCAAATAGGATTTAAACATGTACTAGGAACAAACTGGAATAAAATTGGATGATCAGTTTGATAAGTTTTGACTTATAATAATTAGGTGAGTAAATCATTTTCGCCGTACTGCCAGAAATCTAGATTGAGAGAAGCCAATTATTGTGATGAGATTATTGTGTCGCCATTTTCTGAAAGGTCAATTTTCATCTCGAGTTTTTGTATTTTAGTCCTCACTTAACGACAAAATCAGTACTGTATCATTTTCGTCGATGAGAAAACGCTCATTCAAGTATTACTAAGTATCTCTCCACACTCATAAAATATTATATAAAAATTTAGTTATATTTGTAGGGGGCTTTCCATGAGTTTAGATGAAGTGGAACTTGACACATGTTTGTGAACGCATAATAATTTTGACATTGCCTACTTGATTTTGGTTTTTCTTCAAGTCTTATAAAGATTGAATAGGTAACCGTTCTGGTAATAGGTAATTCTTCGGGATTATTTTATTGCCAAAGTAGTAATTTTAGTTCGCCACTATGTTGAAAATTTCTGGAATATTTTGCCTCAAAAAATGCCGTTCAGTTTAAATTTGCCTGTTGACAATCTTTGCCGTAAGATTGGCTGCTGAAGGGTTATAGGTACTTATCAGGTCGCGTTATTTCAGTGAATTTAAGAAGGTGCACAAAGAAGACTTAATTGTCATAAGACAAGTGCCATTCAATTGGAGCCGGGAAAGGGCAATAAAAATGGAACATTTCTATTGTTCAAGATCTTATCAAGGAAATAGAGCGAGGGATCACAATTTACACGTTTACAGTCTGCTGATTGACATGATTCATGTGCACAATTACAGAGCACTAGCTGCTAATTGCGCTAAGTATCAAGCTGAAGGTACTTTATCATTCTGGCTTAGGGTTGCTATTGCCAGACATCCCTTGACCACTGAGGATGATGGATGGGTAGGTCCTCATGGAATCTCGCAAGCCAGAACAATCATTTTCTTAGAGGCGTTTGTTCTTCTGAAGTGTCATCTTGCTATTGCTGCTTCTTATTCTTGTGAAGCATATTTGGTTAGATTGTTTCAACGCGATTTACAATGAGGATTATATCATCTCAAGCTAATTGGGCGGCGCCCGCACTGAATATATTGACAAAACAGCTCAGTTGAATGTCTTCCTGAATAGATTCTGGGTCAGCCCTTTTGCTATTGCGCCGTAACAATCAGAAGACGCCAGCTTCTTTCATTCACGGAAATTCCACTTTGCCGGCGTCCATGTCTATTTGGTGTTTCATAAATGATTAATTTCCCTTGAGTGGCTGCTTCCCCGCGTAATTTCACTTTATCTGCTTTTTCGCAATCCTATTCTCCGATTAAACCCACCCACCTTGTAGTAAAATCGCTATGTTGACATTTTTCTAATAAATCAATAAACCCCTCCCTCCCCGTGTACACAGTGATCGATTCACACTGGCGTAAAATTACAGTTTAACTGAGCCTGTATCCTTAATGAGTCCACTACGCAACTGTTTCACCAATCGTTTCCATCAAACGAAATCTTGTAAATTGTCCTAATTTCAAGATGTCAGAAAATTTCCTGCAGCTGAGAAAGTAATGGACTACCTGACTACCTTTCCACCAACTTCCCGTCACGTCAATATTTTCCTCCAGAAGTTTGATACGTAAGAACCTTCGGCAAGATTAGAAGTACAACTTTTTGAATTAGAAAATAGTTTGTAATAAACTCGCCACGATTCCAGCCTGGTTAGCCAATTAATTAGTACCTAAGCATCGCAAAACTCTGAGCTTTGTTTGGAAAGACAATTTTTCAACCCGTTAAGCACTTTAGACAAAAGAAAAATGGAAAACAGATAAAACAAGGACAAGTATTCAGTAAAGTTGTAACCCTAGTTTAAACTATGCCACCTTATATAAAAGAGAAAATTTTGCTTGAAAGGATTCTTCTTGTACATAAAGACCGATACACAATGCATGAAGCAAGGAATTGCTGATATAGAGCGTTAGTTGCCTATTGATTAGTAGGTACCCATTCAACTTCTTGAAATGGAAATAGGGAATGAATATTGGGGAAAAAAGGTCAGCATTAAAATACGAAGCTATTGATGTTGTAAATAATAATACTATTGTATAAATGAAATAATCAAGGTCTCAATGTTCTAAATAAAATTGTATTTAGGTGTTTATTTTATAAATGTTCTTTCCTTTAGTTTAAGAAGTGAAGGGAAGAAAAGAGGCTTGGTTGATGAAGAGTGTTTTCTACGTGCGACGTTTGTTCTTGTTCAGTGTTACCCAGACTGTTAAAAGGAGAAGAAAATACGGTCTGTTTCAACAAATGTGAAAAGGTATGTGCTCCTTTGGTACCCTCCCGTGCACTTTCACGAGGGTGCATTTATTTTTCTTCATTGTCTGTAATGAATGGCAATACAAACTGAAATATATATTATGTAACGCTGTAATCACAGTTCCTTTTAATTCTCCAATGTCATGCGTTGCCTTCTGGAGGCAGCCCTTTGCAACATCTGGCTGCTTGAGGCCTCACCAGTACAATGGTTTGATGCTGTTGCCTGGTCTTATCTAATGATTGAAAACCCAGACTACTTTTTATTGTAGAAAATGGTGCGAATTTGAGGCAAGCTTTGGCAAGTTTAGCGTTAAGGCCTGATGAACGAAGAAGCTGCCTAAAGATGCTGCCTCACCGAAATGTGACTATCAACTTGACTATCAGAGAGGTATCTTTGAATTTAAAACGGTTCATTTTTATGACCACAACTTCTATTTGGTAGGAATTTACCAGAAGATGGACAAAACAAGAGTTACATAGAAGACCGCACGGGCAGTTGACTACAGCAACAATGTATCGACAGTAGTGTGCGACAAATCTATCTCAAGAATGACTTCATTGAACTACAAGATAGAAAACTAGTTTGAATGGGGAGAAATCAATTCATATCAATCCTGCGACTGTTTCCTACGTGAACTAAGCCTCAATTCCAGGTACGCTAAGCCCTCATGGAAAGAAGACATAGAAAAAAGGGTCAAAATTGGTATTCGCGAAAGATTTTACTTGAGATCAGACCGGTTGGTGGAGCCGAACTCAATATCGAAGCTGACAAGGTCTTGAGCTGTAGGAAAAATCCTTTGTGCAGAAGCATGTTGCATGGTTGGGCTGTAGACCATCTTATGGAAGTTTAATAGTGCCTGAAACAATACTCTTCATTATAAGAGTGCTAATTAATCGTTTGAAGTTGTATAGGATTCAATGCAGCCTGTTTTACCCGCATAGCAGGGATGGGTATGTTTCCCCTGAGAAAAGTTTTCTTTCTGTGGATAATATCTCCCATGGGTAATTTGACGGTGCTGATGTGGAGACCTCCAATAGGAAATAATTCTCGGTACAGCCTCTGTAAAATATGCATCGAAGGGGGTATTCATGAAGTCTATCCCATGTACCCTATCGGCAGCCCGAATGCAGTGAGTTCAGAATGAATGTGAGCCTGATGGCGCCAGGACTTCTAGAACAAGTTAGTTTTTGGATCGCACCTGTCACTCTCATCTCCTATCAATTGCGCAATCGGATGCTGTTTGGTTGCATCTTTGTGCGGTCAGAAACCTAGTGTGAAAGTAATCATAACCGCATTGACCCTGAAGCCTAATTTAGTCTTTATTTGTTGGCTTTTATGTGACCAACTTGTTATGAATAGGACACCTAGGGTGCTCACTTCAGTAAAAATTAGCGTATCGTCATACAAAACCCGGCCATAATTTGACGGTAGGTAGAATAAATCCTTCATTGCTTCTGGAAATGAGTAACCATTCAACCCTTCCACCATTAGAATGTCAATATCAGCAAACTCTATGGCAAAACCTAAAACAGAAACATACAAATCAATAACTCTTGATGTCGTTGAAGTCCTCATGCAGCCTTCTGTCCCTTCAATCTGAACATTTGAGACAAACACGTTAAGACACTGACATGTAAGACTAAATATGAAAACCAATACGCCTTGCCTGTTAAAATGCAAGGATGTTCCTGTGTCAGGTAAGTCACTTCATTAGAAGGCAATTTACTTGCAAACCAATAAGGGACTGATGGAATTTGCAAATGCTTGTAACTCAAAATTGCCGCATTCAATTTTAGAATCCTCTGAAAGGGAATATTTAGTTGAAATACCGGAAATATCAATGACAATGTTGAGTAAAATTGTAAAATTTGTCTCTTGGCTCACATGGATAATGGCGGGTAAAATCTCTTTCTTGGTAAAAATAACCACAATCCGATTGTATAAATTTTGGTACAGCGCCCGTCTCAAAGGCGATGACATGGGTGGAAGTCCTGACATTCGTAAGCCTACCTGGAACAAATGGTGGTAGCAACAGCTATTACTCGTATCAGTGTGAATATCTTCCAAAATTATCTACACACCTTTAGATTAGTCTTTCCCTGTACAAATGTTCCATTCTCTATGGCACCGTTCCGTTGGTGATGAACGTTCTCGTGAGCTCTGAACAAATTGAAACGCTGAATGACTTCATTCGTCTTGATTTTCTGAAAATTAGGAAAAGGCCTTCTCTTGGTTTGCTGAGTATCAGAAGTTCATAGGATGACACTTATTAACAGGATGTTACTACACGGAAATTGATCCACCAACACCGTTCCCGGACTTGATGGAATTTAGCTCAGGTTCTTATATTGTATTATTGATCGCGTCTCTCTTAAACGTATTTTGTTCACAAGGCGAACCTCCTGAGAATTGAATTGAGTAATACCGACTGCTGTGTCTATTCTGTACCCCTCAGTCGCCAGAGGATAGCAATCGACTTCAGCATAACCCAGCAGGACGAGTTCAGACAGATCCTCTTTGTCTGGTGACTTAATTACCGGTTTCGCTCTTTCATTCATGCCTGTAAAAACCTGTCAAGTTGGTGCGAAATGATTAAGTAGCGCTGAAGGACCAAGACGAGTGGATTTCACCAACGTTTTTCTCTCCGTTGAACGTCAACTCTAGGTGGTTTGTGGATTAGTCTCTTGGCAATCGTGTCGAGGTCACGTACGGAATATAAACGAACATCTTCGTGGGCTGTTGTTTTTGGCCCATAAATCTGTAATCAGTTACAACAGAAACACTGGAGAAAATTCAATTGCTCAGCTTTGATAGTTATAACCATAGTTTGCGGTAGATTTAGAGACTTTGTAACTTGTAATCCGCTTCAGGATTAATTCGGAGCATGAACTTCAAGGAAGCTTTGCAAGTACGTGTCCCTTTAATATGCCGGTACCTACTCGATTGTTTGAAATTAAATTAAAAAAAGGAAAAATTACCTCAATAATTAGTTTATTCATCTGAAGGTTCTCAAGAATTTTCAACAATGGAACGTCCCCCAGAAAGAACATTTTCACGTCGTCAATGTCGACTTTGTCAGAATCAGACGTCAATGATGCAGAAACGATTATATTTTTTATCAAATCTCCCAAGCTGTATTTTATTTTCAAGCGTGAAAGACTGAAAAAATCAGTAAACTTGCAATTTATGATCACATCATTGGTGTGAAGGTAGTTATTGTGTCGTGTCATACTCTTCTGTGCACAGTGAAGGGAAATGGACAATATTTTTCAAGTGAATTCCAAAAGGGATCATTTCAAGTCGCTGTTCTTCATTCATAAAATTGGTAGACGTGAGCCATAAGTTCACCATTTGCACTGCAGTGTTCGGATGCATTTTACTACTGATCCAAGTCCTTCTATCTGTTGGCAGATATAGGCAATACTGTGATTGTTGGATGTTTGCAAAGTATATGGGTATTCTCTGGTTTGCGCCTAAAAGTTCTGGGTTCCTACCCATGAGGCTAGCCATTCACTAAACAAAATAGGCGGAGTATGAGAGTTCGCCTCTTAACAAAAGCTATCATTGGCACATTGATAAATAATTGATCGTTTAACTGAAGGAGAGGCCACCCCTATGGAACCTTAAGTTGATATGCGTATTGTGAATTGTGGGATGAAGTTACAGCTGAAATGAGGATGCCAGGTAAATAACGTCCAATCTAGATGGATGGCCTGCATTCGGCACCCGGGAATCCGAAAACGTAAACGCCGTTCTTATCGATATAATTTAATGAGTTCGGCAGTTTTACTTCACTGGCGATCGTGACAGGTGACGTGTGCGTTGTGAGACTCTAAAAGCTTCTTTTTTCCCTCTGGATGTTCAAATTCAAATGCTATTGCAATATGGGTGAGCTAGTCAGCAGCCCTCACCAGGACGACAAGCGCTGTAGAATCGTTCCATTCGTGTTTCAATCGGGACTTTACATCACCGCAACCGCCAAACTCGGGCCCCATAAAAGTAGGAAGGCAAATTACCAGAGGTGTTCAATAAGTTGCATGTGCCCAAGGTAACGGGGTGCCGAAAGTAACAGACTGTTTATACTTCAGCTGTGTGCCGAAAGTAAAACTTGATTTTGAGCGAGCCGGGTGCTGAGAATAACCCTTCATAGGGCCCGGGTGCCGAACGTAGGGCTCCCATCTAGACAGCCCCTCATCAGTTCATCTTCAAATGAATGTATTCAAATGTTTGTTTTTTTCTTATTTGAAAGTACCTGAAGAAATCTTTCAGAGATAATTTCCCTGCAGGTAAAACCACTATCCATACTGACGTCGTTGAACAAAAATTTCTTTCACCCACTCTTCCCTCACATCCTGACTGGCCTGACATCATTGTCTGTCGAACTGAAGGGTCCTAGGCATGTAATGTCAACTCCGATTTAACTCCCATTTAACCCCCAAAGATACTAGGCTGATAACATGAAAAAACCATTGCGTCCAGTGAACGGCCAGTCTGATAAGAAACGGCGGGCATCTTTATCAGTTGATTTTTACCAACAGTTATGGTATAAAGTTCAACTTCGGCTCTTATCTCCTGCTACGCACTACACTACACACCAAACCCAACAGTTTGTTTGATATTGCAGTCAAAATACCCGCTCGTCTCCATGGTGAGTATTGAACAATCATATGTTTTCAGTTTTGGTGGTGCGTTCATTCATAAGATGATTCCCGAGGCCCGTTTTGATTGAACACACCTGTCACTGTGGTACCTAGCGCTGGAACCCCCTATCCTGAAGTACAGGAAGGGCTCCTAGTCTATCTTCTGCTACTATACAAAGAGTATAGTATTTTTGTATTATAAATACTTTGTTCCGTGCCTTTTAAACTGCAACTGTGCGAAAACACGAAATAGGTGCCCACTGCAGGGTGGCTCAGCAGCCATACACAACCCCCGACCAACCAAGAGTCGGATAAAAGGAAAGGGGAATTCCCAGTCATCAGAATTATTTGAAGTCAATCTCCAACCAACTCACTGCGCCTTAGCGCCATCTCGATGAGGTCTTTGGTGCTCCTAATCCTACGATTAATCTCTCCGCATAGCTTGCAAGTCATTCCCCAAGGATTGAACCTACCGTATAAAAGTTTGGAACCAGGTATACATGAAAATATAGTTCCATTTCTTTTTTGAGATTCTGCTTTTTTCTTTTTCTTGTGAACAGGTTCCTCTCCAGCTACCTCCAAATTTGCAGGCGTCTGGGCTGTTGGAGCAACGCTCCTCTTCCGAATGGGCACAGCGTCGATGATTTTCTCTTTGATGCTAACCAAATGAGCGGACGCTGGGATCGGCTACGCAAATGAGATAAGCTGTGTGGTAGAGTTTGATGAATATCCAACAAAATGAGAAAACGCATTAGTATAGGACCCATTTAACTAATGGACAGAGAGGAATATCCGACCGGAATCTATTTCAGTCGATTCAGTCACCGTACAAACGTTCACTGAAGACAATCACCCGCTCAACTGGTTTAGTAAAACCCGTATTTTTTACTCTCATTCTTCAATACTGTACCCCTATTTTCCAATGGTAAGGGACAATCGGGCTGGAGAGACTTTAGGACAAAAAGAGAGACTTCAAACAGAGCAATAATTGGGCCCACAGGCTCATTATTAGGAATAAGTAATACACCAAGAAAATCAGCGGCTAAAATCCAAACCATAGTTGAAGCTGAATGAAAGCGTTGTGAATTCTTCCACAACGGTTTATTATTTCTTTAACAATCAACCCATGTTTCCATGCCAGAGATCAACTACTATAATTTGCCCCAGAATTTGACAGTTAGCGTTTCATAGCCTTGATCAAAAAACCGTAGGCTGTGTCCGTACTCCGTTTTTAGCAGTAGAAAATGTTTCTACAAATTTGAAATGGGGGAGGGGGACCTATTTCCGACACTAGTTGGACCTCGAAAGCCCGATCGGCTCCAATTTGGGTAGGGTATGGGTGGAAATGTATTTTTCGAAACGCGATTTTTGGTATTTCAAGGGAATTAAGCACGCGGGGTATCATTCCCCATCGATTTCTGTCGCTGAATCCATTGTGATGTGAATCGGACCAGAGGTGAAAATTAGTCAAAATACTCCGCACTCTCTATTTTCCATACTGGAAGAACCATTGTGAAAAAATTTTCAGCGATTTTTGATCCAGCCAACTCCAAACGCAAACTGTCAATGTTTGGGGCCAATCCATGAGATTGAGCTCTGGCATGAAAACAAAGGTTGATTATAATTCAAGGAATAACTAAACTGGAATAATAATATCCATAAATTTCGCCGGAAATTATGGTGAAAGAAAAAACGCTGCAAATTCTTACACACGGGTTGGTTATTCCTCGAACCAGGCGCATGGAGACTAATTTAAACCTCGGACCAGGCGCATGGAGATTAATTTCTTCAACATTGGGAAACAGTGGGTGCGACGGGTCCCGGACCCATTCCAATCGATTCAGGGTCCAAAATTTACTAGAAAATGATACCCCACACGCCTAGGTATCAGAAATCTCGAAAACACATATTCAAAATGGGCAACAGATAGCCATGTTGACCCATAACCTCATTCAGTGGGTGCCAATTGTTCTGGGACCCTTTTCATTGGATTCAGCGTCCAGAATTTAGTGGAAAATGATATCCCACACACCTAGATTGCAAAAAATCTCAAAAATCCATTTTTCGAAATACACATTTTGACTCCTACCCCGCCCTAATTTGGTCCGATCGGGTTGAAAAGTTTCGAGGACCAACTAGAGCCATAAACGGGCCCCTGACCAAAATTTCAGATTTTTAGAAAAATTTCTACTACCAAATCGGCGTGGACGGCGGACGGACATTTGCTAATATTGATCTGAGACACCTTGAAACGTCCAGAAAAAAATTTTGGGGCGAATCGGTGAGATTGACTTTTTGCATGAAAACATAGCTTGATTATTCAAGGAATAACCAAACAAAATTGTGAAGCCTGCTGTGGCTCAACCCAAATATCGACGTTAAAAACTAGGTATATTAAAGAAAAAAAGTACCTGTTGATTCACTGACCTGAAGTGTAGAGCGAACCAACTGTTGCACAGCAAGGTTACTTCCGAGGCTTCTTCTTATATTTGTACGCCTGGATTCTTCTTTTTCCCCAACCATTTCTCCAAGAATTTCGAGAGCTTGAAAATTCACTTCGACGGCTGACTCATCAATTGAATTCCGTTGATCGTACGGAGTCTTCGTGAAGTATATGTCTTGCTTATGGATTCTACGAATAAATGTATCGAGATTCCAATAATATTGCTAATTTCAGATGTCGGAAATGCAGGACGTGCCAACTTGGTGTGTTGTGCCCAGATAATAAATAACTATAGGCAGAGTGCCTAGCTCTAGGCATGGATCATTGGCCTCGAAGGAACCCGGTAATGGTCTGGAAATACGTATTTCTACGTACCCGCTCAATTAAAAAAATGTGTGGAGGCGAGACAGTACGTAACGTCCATATAAATCCTGAATTGGACATATTGATTTTGAAAAGTCAGGAAATATGTCTGGTTTTTAAAACATTTTGAAGTGGAGAGAAAGTAGAAATGACACCTGACCACTCTTGTGCATGTAGTAAAAATCAAAAGAAAGTGACGTTTTCGTACAAACAAACCTATCGGAAACGTCAGTTGGATTGTCCGATATCATAAACTCTATTTTGTGTTGATTCCATTTAGTAATTTCCAGGGTGTTTTGTGGCTTATTGATTTGATGCGTGATGGAAAAAGCAACCCAAGTTGTGTTTCGGTCAACTTTTACCGTTCTCATCGCCACTGTTTCTTCTTTCATGCAGACCTGAGGAACGAAATGGTTGAGACGCCCATTCAAAAGTATAATACGAGTAATATCAAGTTGGGGATCTTACTTTGGCAACTTGTCCCATCGCTGCGACGGACACGTGAAACATTAGACTTGGCGTAAGTAAGTATGACAAATGGCAGGACTTCATGTTTTTCATGTTCGACTGGTAATAAGTTAACTTTTCCTCGTCGTATACAGAAGGTAGCTGTAGACATGATACGCCTGTGGGTTTTTCAACAAATTTTCCTACGAGTAATCAAGTAATATCCATTCTGTTTGACTGTGTCTTCTACATTCAAGTATTGATCAGGTCAGTAAAACCTATAGCAAATAAAATGTTTCTAACTTAACTTAGGTATGTTCTTCATGGGTGTTTTGTGGTTCGTTCCGAATTCAAGTTGTAGGAAAATTTCCCTGACCATCAATTATTGTTGACTATGGGCATTACTTGCTAAGGGCATAACACATCCAACCCCGAATGAAAAGTCTATCGACAAAATTAATAGTATTAAAGCGTCAATTTAAAACTGGTCCAACTTGAAATTTCGCTCATTTTCAAGATCCTCTATCACTAATTCTTGTCTACTCATCTACTTCTTTCTCAATAACCTGTCAAGTCGTTCTCAAGTATTCAGTAAGAGTTGCAAATTCGTTCGTTTTCTCTACGCGACAACGAACTGTGCAATTATTAACATAATTGAACGCTCACTCGTTTTCTTGGATTATATCGATGAAGCGATGCGCTATTTTCTGAGGAAACTGTTCTTTTCTTATAAGGACTTGACTTTCTTGGCACACCCGAATCTCTGAGTGCTTTTGATAATTTAGAAACTTTTGATTTTTTTAATTTTGAAACAGATGCTGGACGGTCGTCGAATCCTATCAAGAAACTAATGGTAAATAGAACCATGTTTTACGACTAATTTAAATCACTTGCAACATGCTGTAGGTACCTAAGATTCCTCTGAGATATCCTCTTTTAATGCTAGAAAGTTTTGAATTCAACTTCATGGAAACGAACTTGTTGTTTTTAAAATCTTGGCAACAGTTGTGGATCTCTTGATTTTCCATGAACTGCTGTCCTCTACCAGAAACAGGAAGATTCATTAGGTAATACAATCCAACATGCGATACAAGTTGAAGTATGCATAAATGTGATCTTGGATTGGTAGCAGTTACGCGACAGAGTAGGTCATTTTTTGTATCAATACAAAATGTACATAATTATTTATTTACAATGTTTTTATTTATAGGTTAGGTACAGTTCATGTTTTATCAAGTATACCTTAATTGGGCAGTTATTTTGAATTTCGATTACAACAATCACTCATTTTCAATTTTTTTCTTTTATCAAATTGTTCTTTTGCTTTGGTTTCTGTAGGATACTGGTGTCTATCATCAGCCGTGATGGTCGTCGTCAGCTGGTTGTTTGACCCAGTAGCCGTGGGGTGCAAAGTCGTGCTCATGGCTAGGGCCTCGGAATACTTTGATGTGCACTCTCCCATAGTGATCTATCAGAATATGATGAAGAAAAAAATTACCTATAATTGTTTGCTCATGGGTAATGTATGGTATGCACCTATTTTTTGGCTCACGATACCTGAGGTTTCTGAAGTTTGATCTTTCAACAGGATTCGAAAAAAATTTCCCATTAAATCTCTCAATCAGGTTCACTGGTCTCACTCACTCTCAATCAGTTTCCGAATTTTCCGCCCTCTTGAATTAACAACCGAAAGACCTGCTTACTCCGAAGAAAACAAAATTTCGTTTAAAATCTCTTTAATTCGTTAGAACTCTCGTTGTAATCGGTTGTTTCATTAACGAATTATTGAATTATATTTCATATGATCGGGAATCATCTTTGTCAGCAGGCTGCCTTATCCAATATCCGTACGGGGCGAAGTGGCCGGACTTGTCTGTAGGGCCTCGGTAGACTCTAATTTGGACCCTTTCGTGGTCGTCTGTAGATAAAATTTGTGCGGAAATAGGAATCGCGTAGTTAGAAGGATGTCAATTCGATCGAGTATTGTTGAAACTGAAATTTTATAGTGCTGAAGCCATTATATTCGTCGTCCATTCTAAAGCGTTTTTTCCAAATGCTCAAAATATTCGAACCACTGAATGACTTGACACGCGAATCGAGAAAAGCTCTGCGATTTTTAAAATTCCCGTTCCATGCTATGAAGTAGGGCACATTGAGACACTTTCTCGCGTTGATTACTATTTCCTACTTCAGATTAGCGAAACCCAAGCTGATACGTGGTCTGGCCAAAGATTTATAGAAAACTCAAAACCATTTAAGTCTTTCGGAAGTGCCTGTCCCCAGCGTCGCAGTGATGCAGTTCATGAAGTGCTCACTATCAAACAAGTAAAGCCTCTCTTGGGACATGATCAATTGGACATACATTTTTAGGGGGCTGTATTTAATGTGGGTAGGAAGGAGGGAAGAAGCATGCCCTGATCTGTTCCTATCCGTTGGAAAGTCCTACCTTGTGATTAGTTTCCAGGAAAGAAATACTTGCTTCAAGAGCGAAAAATCTTCGTAGGTACTCACGGTCTGAAGCAGCCGGTGCTTGGTCGTACGAAGGATCGACGGGGATCATTCTACCCATGCTTAGGCCTATCAGAGTCAGCATCAAGGCTAGAAGAACGTTATTTTTCCCCATCTGAAATTAACAAACGGATTGAAATATATTATGCTTGACGCCGACTTGCTACTCCTGACAGCCAAAAGCGGGAGTCAATCACTCACTGTAAGATGCATTTTGCTGAATACACTGATGTTCAAACAACTAAAAGTAGTTCTGACTTGAACTCCTTTATAATAGAGTCTCCCGCTACCGGGTGCATGGGACTGATCGACCGTAGCCTATGAAAAAATCTAGCCTCAAAAGGAGGGTTTTACTTTCTCGCAACGACTCATGAACGAAAAAGTGCGGAAAAGAGAAATTTCCCGTCTGAACTAATGAAAAAATACTGCGTCATTTCCTGTAACTGAAGATTGTCTACGACGATTCGGTAATACACGTGACAGCAACGTTCTAAAACCAGTGACAATTACGTGGGGAGAGGGGGGTTATTTTGGTGGTTTTGTTGGGAAAGTACTACGACCTAAAAGCTCTTATGTGAAGAAGCTGACTGCGGAAAATCTCAATCAAAAACCGAGCGGTTCCTAATGTTTCTTTCTATACGTTTTCAAAACCATTCTTGATAGGTTTCCAATGATGTCAATAATAATTCATGATGTGGCCCAAAAGAGAAACTATTGTACAACTCACGAAATTACGTTCTTTTTTGTTGCAGGTTGTATAGTTTTAATAAGATATGAGGCAAACGAAAACAGTTCGTGGTAGTTATTTTGACCACAGATGGCAAAAAGTCCGAGCCAAAAGCCCTAGTTAAGTAGTAAGTGAATACGATTGATCCTACTTTTACTCCTGAGTTTTTATTAGTTGTAAAAACTGTGATACTTTCAACTTTCCCTGTTCTCTTGAATGCATGGTTGACCCAATGATCAATATTAATGTCATCATTCAGACTTGCATAGAAACGTGCCCACTGTGACCCTGGCCAATTATTTTATTTCTGCTCTATTCTTACCCAGAATACTATTCTATTAGTCTGCTGATTAAATTGCCTGACTTGGTCGAAAGTTAATAAACAACCTCATAGATTTTCCCACTTTTAAAATTTGATTTATCTTATTTGTCACATTTCTTCAGTATATTCTTATGAATGGTTTTCATCAGCGTTTGGTTACCGTTCAGCGAATGAAGCATCAACAGGATAACAACCCTCAATTGGGTATTGTTGCTACCAGGCATCTACCAACTTCATGATTTTGTCGATCAAAGTCACCTTGGTTTCAAAGATTAATTCTCTATTTATTTAAATCATTTTTGTATAACTCACGGTAAAACCTTTTCAAAATGCCATACTACAGGGCTCCTGACGATGAAGATACAGAGGATGACAGCGGTGGAGGGGGAATTTGCGCTCAAGATGACAACTATGGAACTTGCCAGCCATCGGTAAGGGCGTTAATCAAGATCATGTAAACGAGGCTTATCATCAACTGCGCTCTGATTTATATTTTTATTCCATACAGGCGATTGCAAGACCTACTCGTTTTTGTAAGCGGGTAAGCATGGCATTGGCAATAGAATCTTGAAGGCTGACCGTCCACTGGACGCGTTTTTGCGCGAGGAGGTGATTTCGCTCGAACTCGCCTATTCAAACAAACAGATTCCGCCCAATCGAGGCGAATCCCCCATGCAACTCTACTCCTCAGACTCCATTCGCCTCCTCGTCTTCTGAACGGCTAACCGTTTCAATTAAGTATTGTCTGACCAAAATATAACTTATTGAAGATACGCCTCTTCATAAGTAGGTACTCGTGCGATTTTTCTTGAGATCGGTGGATTCGTCTTACACACATTTCTTGTGTTACAGTTCGCCAGTAACATATCAGCCCACTTACCGAAGCAGGACAAATTTACTGGCATCAGGCGAAAAGTGAGTATATTAGTATTAGATATTTTCTCGTAACCTGAATAACCTAGAAGGGTAAACTTTAAATATTCCGTCTACCCCACTTACGTGAAACTCGCCTTTTCAGGTGATATACCCCTTCCTCGATGACGAAGTAAGTGTGTATGGTGCAAAATCCTCGACTACCACCGCGGCGGGTAGTTGTTCTGAAATCGGTCACTAATTCTACGTTATTTTCAATTTCAGGTGTGCCTCAGAAAAGGAGACGCTGAAGGTATATTTTTCTCTGTTGAAATTATCGCATAATGTCTAAATAACAGGTTGGTTGATTAATTCAACAATTTCCTACACTCCAGACGCTACCGAAGATTTTGGTCAGACGGCTATGTGCGGGGTGAGAATCAATAGAGTAGACTTTCGTAAAATTTGGGAAATGCAGTCAGTAAGACAGTTTTTCTTTTCAGGATGAGCGATATAAAGGACTGAAGTTTGATATCGGAAGTCTTCGTGGTAGGTAGTCAGTTTCACTACTTATACACTGAACTCATAGAAATATATTAAACGAGCATCGTCTCATCTTTTTGATGATCTGAGGCCTCCAAAAGAAGGAAAGTTGTCCGTATCGTGCAGAACCACTAGATGCAACATTTTATGTTGAATTGGCCCATCTAGGTACTATCTTTCAATTAAAGTCCAGCTAACGGATTTTCGCTATTCAACTTTCAGGAATGCCGTGGAGCACATGTAAGTGATTATCTCTGATAATCGTCCTGAGTCTTTCAGCATTGTCCATAAAAAGTAGGCAATTCTCACGCCTGAGAGACTTCGTCGGAACCAGATGTCCCAACTTTTCTTTAGCTGTTCCGCACTTGGTGTAGCATTGGATGGATTCAAGAAGAATAGACTAGACGACCTGCCCGTATTGTATTGGTCCGTTTTTAATACGAATTTACCCTGAGTGTATAGACATTTTAACGCTAATTCTGAAATTGTGTTTAGAACGGTTGTTAAATGTTTCTAGGTAGAAGCGGATGAATAGAACGTAATTTATTTATTTTTTGCAAAAGAAACTTTCTACAGTTATACATATTTTATGGGAATGGACTGATTGAAAAGTGTGGTTATTGGCATTTTACTAAATTATCAGTTTTCAATGTTGCCGTTTCACTAAGAGCGAAACACTTTATACTGTCCCCTTTATACCTTCCAGGTCCCCCAGTAAATGAAGACGTTTGTTCCGGTGGTTTACCAGTAAGTTTCTTAACCCCTGCTCCAACTGAAATGATCCCGTTGTTACCAGTTTGTCTACTTTAAAATATTCTTTGTGTTTGTTCCTTTTCAGAACTCCATTTCCCCAAACGACGATCCGGCGACGAAATTACGTAAGCTCATTTGTCAAGAAGCTGATGAAATTGACTCGTCGAACGCGTACTTGGATAGAGCTGGTGAGGTGCTCAACAAACAACGTCGAGGATTTCAAGAGCTCCAAGCACAGTATCAGACGAAATACGACGGAGATGAGGTTTTTTGACATATTCCGTTCAGTCATATTTCGTTTGTAGGCCAAATATTTTTCTACAGTGGGACACAGAAGATGGCGCCGAATTCATAGACTTGATACAGTCATTTATTGTGTTCATTATTAGAGCTTTATGGACTCGGAACTCGAACCAGAGTTGGCTGCTGCTTTGTTGCAAAGTGAAGAACAAGGAGCTGCTTTGAAGCATATTCCACCCGCTTCCCTTTTCGGTCGACTCTTCCCCGAGGACAGGAGCAAACCAAGGATAAGAGTCGCCGCGGCATCCAAACGAAGACGAGTAAGTTCGCCATCCGTACAATCTACTGGTCCATCTCCTGCTTTTGAGCATTCATCGCTTAATATTTACCATTTCAGGAAATGGTGTTGCCTACGAGGGAAGGGCTCCAAAGGGAAGAGGGTTTTTTGGACGACGTAGATGCTGGAATAGTAGACTTCTTCAACATCAACGACGTAGACGAGTCCCGCCACATTGCTCTTGCCCAACAACCGATCCCCGAGCATATAAGTAATCACAAAAACCTACGTTTTGAAAACATGATGACAAAACTAGTCAATACTTTTTCTGACTTGTCTCTGGATTTGATATATTAGCTGTCTCTTTGATCAACTAGCACGCTCAAACATCCGTAGAAAATTAGCCTTACGAAATATTCTTTACGTTTTAAAGAGGATGACATGGAGGGTACCTCTGATCAAGTCTTCGGTCTTCAGTCTGACTCGAACGATCAGGAACAAGTGCGAAAGCCCTTCAAGTACGTCGTAACGAGTGAACCCCCCATGTATGGTAGCTACGCCCAATTGAGAGGCAGCGAGCCTCCACGGTGGTTTCCAGGTATGTTGAGTGTCCAGGTACGTCTGACTACAATAGTCAATAGATGCATTCAGAATAGGTTTTAGCTGTGAAGCTTTAGTTGTGAAGATTAATTTCCGTCTAATCCCTAATCCGGAAAACCGCTTTCTCATACACGTGGTGTTCCATAAGAAGGGTACCGACCTGCGAAAATCAACTGTCTTGTTACCTATATGAGAATGTGAACATTTTTGTTGGGAGAGAATAACCTAGGCGGGAGAACCAACGGAAATTCAAGCATGTAAATTTGGTGAATTTAATATACAGTTCAAAACTGCTCAGACATGGTTGTTAATTCATACGAGGAGGGAAACGCATGGAAAGCGAATGTATTCGGTATTTTCTCTCGAGCTGTTGATTCATAATATTCCTCCACCTGGCGATCGAGCTAGAGTTTTTAGTTGGCGCATCACATTAGAATATTTGCTTCTTGAGGGTTGAGGACTCCTTTTGTCATACCCCTTACCTAGTTTTTGAACATCCCCTAACGTATTCAACATTTAGACTCACATAATTCCGTAACGGTCGGCCTTCAAACCTCTAAAACGTATTGTTTATTGCTCAACTTGTCTCTTATTTTAATAGCTTAGGCCTATTTTATTTCGTAATCTAAACTTTCTGGTGAATTTTTTTTTTCTGATTTGAGAATAACGATGAGCGTTCTGGCAATGAATCCGCGACTTTGGTGATATTTCTCCAGGTTTCTTCACGGTTCAGCCAGGCACTGCAGCGCTTTTCAAGTTGAATGATCCGTTCGAGTCGTTGGAGAAAGCCTGGTCCAGCATGGGACCGACCCAGGTTGACTCACCATACGGGAGCGTTTTGTTGGGCAAACCTTGAAACGGATAGGACTTCACATTTGAATACATGTTGTAACGTGTAAAATGTCATCCACGAGTTCGAATAATTGATTTAACTGTTCATCAGAGTTATTCTTAACTATTTATGTGGGGAAGAAGTACCTAACTTGTTAGAGATCGTTACTAAGTATGTGATGGAGAGCTTCTGTGTATTTTGAAAAATGGGTTTTCGAGATTATCGGCTGATCCATGCGTGTGGGTATAATTGTCTACTAAATTTTGGACGATTGGAACCCAGGATGATTGGAAGAGGTTTAGGACGCTTAATCGATTGAAATGAGTTTCCATGTGCCTGGTCCAAGGAATAACCAACCCCTGTGATTTTACTTAAGAACCACATTATTCCGAATTTGTACGATTTACATCAGTTGACCCTCCGTATTTTTCTACATTGAGTAGGGTGACATTGCTAGCTAATTTTTCAATCAAATTTTATTTGGTCGACGTTGCGGAACCATTATGAGACCCATTCTCAGGGACTGAAATGATCATCTGGTTGACGTAGACGACTATGGTTTCTGAAGGAATTTGTTTAAGTAAAGCCATCTTTTTCAATGTATTCAAAGCAAAATTATCGAAGCAGAGAAAAAATGGATAATTTATCAGAGGTTAATCAATGTTTTGCGGTTGTTTACCTTAAAGCCTGATAAATCGGGTGCTATGTGTCCCATTGTGGTCCCAGAGCTAACCGAGTTAAATGCGGCAAAATGAATAGCAACCCGCGTACAACCGCCCCCCTACTTGGTGTAGCTATACACAATTATTATTATTAATAATTAACATCCTTCAGTACCTCCGCGCGTCAGTAATTCATCGCTGCGTTGAGATCTGAAAACGCTGGATGACTGAGTTCGATGGAGCTATGAAGCAGTACAACTGCCCACGATATGTTACAAAGCGGTTACAAGTCCTTAGCTAGGATATTTTTTTAATCAATATTCCTTCCTCCTAAGATCATGCACACCAGGTATACTTTTACTAGTAGATTTTAACTTCTGCCTCGTGAAGTTAACTTGCACGATTTTAACTTCATTAAACAAATCCTTAGTTTTGATGTAAAATGATTAATTTCGAAATAGATCTGTCGAATGCGCTGGTGGATTCGTTATTGCTGTCTCCAACTGTAGGGATTGATAAGCCGTCAGCATGTAGCAGCAATACATTTCATGGTCTCTGGCAAAAATTTAGTGTACAGGAGGTATCAGAATGGGCATCATGGACTTTCTTGCGTTACTCCGGCATTTTGTTCTGTCGGGCCTTGAATAATAATCATCGTTCTTGATGGAAATGTAATGTAAAATTCAAGTTACATGACGTACTGGTATCTAACATTTTCAATTCAACTTTGATTCCCTCATGTCAACCTTATCAAAGGCGTCGCCTACGCCCAGTATGATGAACCGGAATTCGATTTGCCCCGGCGCTTCTTCGATCATGCAAATATTGCATTTGATCAATAATGGAGTGTTGTTGGCAAAAACTAAACTAATTGTTTGGTAATAAACTAAATGTTTGCTGGAGGGATCCACAGTTGGCATTGTTGAGTTTGTCCTGAGAGGGGAAAAGTTGTTACAACCAAAAGTAGAAGAAACTGAGTATTCAGATGGCGAAAGAATACGGTATTTTCTATCCAGACAGTTAATCTATTTCCGACTAAACTGCATTCTACGGTCTCAAGGTAATCGATTCATCATTCATTCATGACCGATTAAGCAGCATCTGATTGACTTGTATGAAAGGTTTGGGGCAAGGTAGGAACTAAGCTATTGATGTATTACCGGTGTTACTGCATTCGATGATTTCATGAGCAATGTGAGGGGTTCCCGGTCCAACGCCTTCATTAAAGGGATCACTACCGGAAAGACGAGACCGAGGAACCCGAGGGGGGAAGCAAGCCGGTGAGAACTCGAGTAGCGAGAGAAAGGGCGGCCGAAGGAGCGACCAAGCCGTCGCTCCAGTGGCGATGAGGCTGTTGTGGTTGGCAGTTGCGGCCGCGGGTGCCGTCGTCGTCAGTGGGGAACCGAGTAAAATCATCGTTGACGACAAAGTTAAAAAATCACCGGACGAAGTAAAAAAGTGGAAACCTTACGTGCCGTCACTCTACCGGGAGGAGCGCGTTCACGGAGAAGTCCTCGTACTGTCGCCTCCACTCTTCGTCCGAGGGCCGCCCAAGGGGTTTCCTTTCCGGAAAAGGGTAGTTCGAGAAGCCGGAGGCCGGTCGACTGGTCGGCAAAATCGGATCCCGGACTCGGGTTGGAGCTGGGGTCTGGACCGGAGTCATGAGTATCGTCACGAGCAACGCCATTCCGAGAGGGTTCAAGGGGAGGTCGTCGTCCATTCGTCGCCGCTAAGCATCACAGGCCCGCCGAAGGGTTTCCCCGTGCGGAGGAAAACTCGCGATGTGTCGTCAACCGAAGGCCGAAAGACGAACGGAAACGAGAAGAAAAAACCTATTTCATCTCCTAATTCTACCAAGGAAATTCGGAAGCAACAAGGTGAGCGTTCAAATTGATTCTATCGTTCACATAAATCTGTAATAATTATTCCATTTTCAAATTTTTAAAATAATTTTGATCACAATCGACCTCTAAGCTGCTGTTCAGTGCTGCATCAAACACCAACAGTTGAATGATCTGTCGCAATCGAATGCAGACCGTACAATTTCGAAAGTAGTCTCTCATAACTATTGGATTGTTTATTTGTAGTTTGTGGTCGTGTTTTTGACTACACTTGACTGATAGACGTCAACTCGACTACCGATGCAACAACATCTGAAGGACTAAACCGTCTCATTTGTACGAAGACCGACAAGTCGACCGACCCACGAAATTTCGTTGGACAGATAGGACTCGTAGCGTTACGGTTCTAAACAACAGGTCAACGCTTGACGGAGCCATTTCGCTTCCAAGATAACGACCGCTATTAGAGCGATGTTCAGGTCGGTGGCCAATACATTAGGGTTCCTCGGCTTCTAGCTGAAAAAAAGATGAGAAAACTCGGTATCAATAACCTGAGCGTCGGGAGGCTCTTGTGGGGGGCTAAAGAGCAAGGGAAAATGTTTATTAGGAATTGTCGTCGTCCTTAGGAAAGCTAACCTGAATTGTACGTAAATCGACAATATGAGTCACGCCAAACAGAACTCTAAACTGAAACTTAAATTTAGCTCATTCAAACTAAACTGAAACGCAGGGCACTAATCCTTCAGTGAGATACAGGAATCTCACTTGTTTCGCTAGTTCACCGTAACTAACGAATACCTAATGTGATCAATTACAATAGAAATTTGACGTATTAGCTTCAAACGATTTTTCTGCAGAAAAGAATTGAAAAAAGTGCTTTTTAAACTGGAACCAATTTTGTGACTTTGGACATAACTTCCCTCGATATCTGGCAATCGGGCTAAAACTTGAAAACCTATAATTTTTCACATCAAAACTCAAGATGCCGTTTTGTAGATGATAGAAGCAATCTGTTACATTATAAGGCAGCCAGTAACAGTTAACCAGGAAAATATTATCGGGCGGAATGCGGTTAGAAAACAACGCATGGCGGTGTTTTTGAGCCATTGTGAACTTGGGATTTTACAAAAACCATTTTCCATAAGATTGTGTCACCAAAAAGTAAAACAATTAGAAACAAACTGGCTGAAGCTTATTACCGATTCTTCTTCATATTTATTACAACGTGAGATGTTACATTGTGTGCGATTGGCTTTGTTGTTATTCACTGAAAGCGTTACTTTTCAAAAGTGTAATAACAATCTTTTTTAACAAAATTTGTGTGCCAACTGCTCCCACAGCCCAAATCCAGCTTCTTTTCCTAATCCGGCTAAATTCCATTAATTCCCTTAACTGTTCGGTTCTTGAAATTTTCTATCTTTGTTGGTTTTTACGTTTTGTTTTTTCTGTACCACGGACAAAAATTCACGAGTTTCTCATTTTTATTTTGTGCAGTCTTACTCTTTTATCAACGTTCGTCTGCCAAGTTTTTCTCCACAACAAACGGGTCGGCAACCTGGGAAATAAACGACTTTCTTGCTTCCGCGCCATCCAAGAACGCTACTTTCCGCGTTGCAAAAGAAAGCTATCAATCGGCGGCTCATTGAATAATCTGGCTCATTAAAGAATTGACGGCTTTGAAGGAACATTCTGAGCCGAAAAGAAAGCGAGCGAGATGACTTTTTCGGCGAGAAACCTTGAACGGTAACAAACTCGTTTTGTATTCGTCTGGAAGGAGCGAATTATCCAGCATCTCGCTTTCCCTGGGGACACGACCGGATTCATACGAGCACCTGAGAGATTCGACGTGCTGGTGGTTCTCACCAGCGTAACCGTGTGTAATAAGAACACTTGCGTGCATCCATGTTGATTAACATGAGGTTTCAATTTGCGAGTTTGTTTCTGTCTGGTGGTTCCGAAGAACCGCAAACTCTTTGTAAAACTTCCATGCTACGTATGTATCGGATTCAACTTGGAGTTGTGAGCTAGTTAAGACGGGAGATCTTCACTTTCCTGCAATAACATTTCTTGCCATTCCTGTTGAGTTCCTGCACATTAGAGTTCTGTATCGTTCCTTTAGTCCTATTTTATTAGTCAGTTCTTCAATCTCTTTTGGGATAGACGCTTGGTCTGACTCGTAGAGAATGCACCGTCATTAGCGAGGCCAACCAGAAGACTGAGTTTGGAGGATAGCCAATTTCAACGAAGCAATTGACGCTCGTCGTCTTTACAGAGACACTATTACAAGAATGATCAGCAGTGAATCTGCTGTCGAGAGAAGTTTGTGATGGCGTTGAGTGGAGACTCGTGGAACCTCACATTTTATATGCCCTAGCGTTGATGGGGGTACTATTTTGGTATGGATTATCCATTTCAAATGCAGAATTACGCTCCTTATATATGTAGACTCGAAGACGCGATAACGTTAATTTACCGTATTCATCTGACTTAGCGGTAGCCACCTACAACGCCCTTGAACATGACTGACTCCTACGTTCATTTTAGGGATAAAACCGCCGAAGGGCAGGAAATCATTGATGAAGCGACTGAAGAAAATGTGGCCCTACCTCCTCATCCCGACGATGATGTCCCTCGGGTACGCCCCTTTCGTCCTGTCGACCTTGAAGATGTTCGTTATGAACGCTTTGATGATCAACATGATGGCCTTCAACGCCGCCATATTCTTCACCTTGAGAAACATGGTGTTCGGTCCGAGGCTCGGCGGTCACACCAAATATCACAACTTCGGGTACCAACATAGAAACTGGAACGGACATGACGATGACCGAAGGTGACGAATACTGCGACACTTGGTGAGTGTTCTTGACTTCATCGTGTAATCTTATACTCCCAGAAAAGACTAAGGACGAGTTATGTTTTAATATAATTAATCGGCTGAGAAACTACCGCTCCGGCTTCAGTGCCATGTGAGATTCCCAACTTAATCGGAGTTGGACTTGTGCAATTATGCCGCGGGATAACTCAGGTGGGCGGTTAAACTGGAACGTGGCCCGCAATGTTTGCTCGTTCATTCAAAACTAATGAGCCGGTTTCGGCCAAATTCATTAGTTTCAGAGTTGTCGATGAATATTATACAATTGTATATGTGTTTACTTTTCTGATCCAGAATTTTTCTTTGTATAGTTGAAGGAATATTCTCAAAATACGCGAAAATTGGCAACTCGATTTAAGATTTAAGGTTCCTGCAATATGAACGTGATAGTAACTTGCTAAAATTGAGATCGGTTCTTAATCAATTAAAAAAAAAATAAATAAATAACAAGAAGAAAACGTTGCAAATTATTCTACAATCGTTACCCAATTATTCTAGGTGATTCTCTTCCGTTTGGGAATTCTCTAAGGTTCCCAGAGCAGGTACTCAATTGAGATGAATGGTTAAAGATTGTTTGTCAACTAAGTACGTAGGTGCTCAATTTCGAAACATCAATTTTTAACAATACCGTGCCTCCATACCCGCCTATATCCCCAATACGTTTGAAAATTTTCTCCTAAGGTTTTGGGGACCAACGAAAGCTTAAGAATGATAAAAATGTCAGATTTTCCTACGGCCGAGAACGGTGTAGAGGTTTTTAAACGTTAAATCTTTGAACACAATGTTTTTGACCGAACGAACTGACTGACCACTGATTTAAAAACGTCGGATTATTGTTCAGAGAATAGCAAGCCAAAACATTGAACTTTTAAAATTATAATGCCAATCTTATGCACGTTCTAGTAAGTGAATCAACTGAGATCTAGTTGTTGTTATCAGAGACCTTTCAACTTGATAATACAGGTAGGTCGATCAGCACTGCACGACGCCACCCGCAAACAAAGAAAAATGTCTCCCAACTGACCTTACCGATCCCCTCTGCTCTCCAAGGCATCATCACAGTGATTCCTCTGAACAAAGCGGCTTACAAAGAAACTTATTTGCGCTCTTCAACACCAACAGGCCTGGCGCTCCCTCGGGATCATTGTTCTCTTGACCGGAGGAGATTCCCGAGCCATTTATAGTAACAGAACCCCCAAGCGCTGGCCACAAAAGGCGACTCGGAGACGAGGAGTCGTCGAACGACTTTTCCTTTTTGCCATCACCGCAGAACTTAGGTACTCAAGGAGGCCTCGGTAGATTTCCTTCCGTTCGATTTAAGTGACTCGTCTGGGGCTAACCAAAAGTAACCTCTTGTCGGCATCTCCTCCTCTTCCCATGTACGCCTTAAAACATCTGGAGGACGCCGTACAGAGATGCCTAGATTAGAATCTTCCTCGTGAAACGAGTTTACTCAGAAACACAACGTTAGGCCCACTTTTACTCCGTTACAATTTCATACTCCTGAAAAGCCCCTTCTTAGATCCTCAGCTCTGTCAAGTAATAAAAGGCCTCTATTGTGCCGAGCGTTGCGAAAGGTCAACAATAAAAGCTCAGTGCGTGTCAATATAATGGTAAAGTGGAAAAAAGAGAAAACGACCGCACGTATTGTTGGCAGAAGCCACATATTCCAAGGTCGAAGAGGCGGTTGAGCTTGATGTATTATAGTCATCATAGCAATGACGAAGCTGGTTTTTGAACCGTTTTATTACTCGACAGCCACGTCTAGGTTGGTATTTACCTTCGACGAGGACAAGCGCTAAATCAATTTATAACTCAGCGTGACAAAGTAACGTAAGGCCGTTCAGGATCGAACCTCATCCATTTACGAATTGATGCTTGAAGATCTATTTTTACATCTCTTAATCACAAAGTCGAAAACTATTCGGAACAATAAAAAATGAGGCTGCATGGTACCACACAATTTTTCAACTCCTGCTTTCTACTTCTGTACGGAAGGTAGGATTCGGTTCAAGATAACATTCCACACATTGTGCAAATTCATCAATTATTCACCGCAGGCTACATAAGTGGCGCTTGCAGTTATGACTTACGTATTATTTACAGTTCAGGTCTGCACTAAGACAATCATGTACTGATTTCGGTCGTTCCATTTCCTGTGTTTCAGCCGAGAAGTACGTGAGCTCCAAACTCGATGGCGCGATCTAGTCATTGATCATGGGTTTTCGCATCAGGATAGTAACAATTCCTGGAAGATGTATTTCGTCCTAAAAGACAATTTTATTCCGCGAACCTCTAACAAAGCCATAAGCTACTAGATCAAAAGTATCGAAGAAGCTACGAGGCCGCAGTACCGTCTTCTCGCCGTCGAACATAGAGGTTAAACCATATTCAAATTCGTTAAAGGTAATGAAGACGATTCTTATTTTAGCTGGTTAATATTTTGGAAATATGCTGCCATTCCGTACGGTTTTTAAGTCTTCTGTCGGAGTGATTTCCAGCCCGCTCGCACAATATAAAGAACATACTAATTAAGGGAGCATAGCAGGGCCCAAGCCATCTCAACATCCTAAGTTATTCTTCAAATCAATTAGGTAGGTAAGGGAATTCAACATTTTCCGTCGTTATTAGCTGTTATTAGGGCTGTGCGAAAAATCGTGTATATATTTTGTATTTTTACTTTGTACACCTTGTAAATTTTGGTACTAAACCACCATTAAATTATTCATTTGCGTTGCTCGTTTCCATTCGATTAGAATACCTACATAAACCCACCATTTTATTCTTTGGACGATTTTATATTATTTATCAGGCGATATTCATAGTACGTAGGTATATATTAAGAACCTGTAGTATACGTAGCTAATGTAGTATAGTGTCACAGAAATACATGGTTCAATCTCGGATGTCAGAGTATTCGCAATTTCGTTTTTAAAGAGAAAAACTCATTAGCAACTAAGAAGTGCCCCACAAAAGCATGCACTTGATGCATTGATCTTGGAAGAAGCAGTGGCCTGCTGCTGTCCTCATCTCCTCTCTCCTCATCATTCCTACTTTATTACCACCAAGCTAATAATTGAGATCTAGATGCCCTTGCTGGATTGATTTCTTGTTTCATCATTATCTTTGCTAACTTCCTTCATTTTTTGCTGCCTTCTTTTGGGACATTTGGTCGAATGCTCCTGGTACTGCGAGTTTGTTAGAACATAATTGATGAAAACGGAACTTTCGATATGAGCAGATAGTCACCTAAAGACATTTTATCATGTTCCTCTTCGATTCATACATTGGGAGTAGACCACATTCAGAACCCACGAGTTTCACGCTGGAGGGACAAACTAGAGAAAATACGCTTCAATTAATCTATTCTCAAATACAATACATACACCAATAATAATAATTATTATCATATTATCTGTGAGTGGATTCATGAATAAGTTGTAGGCGTTCCTTCCTACTCGCTTAATGAAACCTGCATAAGAACCATACCACCACATCACCCTAAAGTGTGTACTATGTCCCATGTAAAAGTAATGCCGATTGTTGAAGTTTCTATCTCGGAATTGTATCTTTGTGCTCGTCCATTGTGAAATTATGGGAAACATTAGGTATTTGTCACGTTTAATAGTTGATCGAGTGTGTATGATTTCATGATGTTTACAAAAATTATCGCACTGCCGATACTTGAGAAAGTATCTCAATAAAATTTAAAAAATTACTAAGAAAACGCAACAAAAATATTTTGACAATATTAGCCATCAAATTGAACAAGAAAAAAAAAGATCGTTGTTAATTTTGCAGCTTAGTTTGATTCCTCACCAATTATTAAACAATCGTGTAGAAACTATATAAATAATCTGTATAATTTATATTTTTGAAAAATGTCTCCATCATTCGGTAGATATCTACTCCTATTCCAAAATAAGAAGAAGAGGGATCTCGCTGTAGCGTCAGATTATGTGGGAACATCGTCGAATTAATTTGGTGCGCATTAGAATGAAGGTATTTCTCAATTTCACGCTAGTAAATCTTTTTTTTTTAGAAACCGTCACCTCTGAATTAGTTATTTTGCCTGGTGCGGTGTGAGGGAATAAGTGTAATGATCTCATATCGCTTTCTCCACATGAATTGTGGTAGAAGGCAAATATTTGTGTGTAGAGTAGCCATCGTCATCGTATGTGCCATGGTGACGCTGCGGCTTGAACATCGGAGTGCGAAAACCCAACAATAAAACAGTAAAACTCAATCTTAACCGAGATGCCCGTTTCTTCGCCAGGTCGTCAAATCCTGTACATTTCCGGTTTATTCATGCAGGCCATCCAGATTTTTTCCACGGTGTACGGAGGATCTGAAGCACGAAGATGAACAAGGATTAACGGTGTTGCTACATTCTACACATCTACAGGGCAACTGCCGGACCGAAATTCATCTCTTTATGGTAATCGGATACACGATACACTAATGTGAGTATTCCCTGCACCAACGATCAAATTTCAGGACCGCAGAACCTGTTGCGCCAGCCAGAGTGATTTACATGCATTCAAAACATTTTGAACTCTCACCCATTTCGAACCATGTTTCATTCAATCCACTGTCAGATCTGGCGGATTCGATGGCATTCCTGATGGCCAAGGGAATCGTGATGCTGAGACAGAATGGCGGTTCTCCCGTAGCTAGAATTTGTTTCCGTTATGAAAAGGAGAATAAAACTTGTTTCTGCTGACTTGAACAATTTACGTAATTGTGTTTTCTTATTTAAATCGCTTCAATGTAATATCCTCTAGCTACATGAGCCTACCCTATCTATTAGCCAGTACCTTTTGAACCAAGGACGCCATTAGGGTTGTTTGAGTTCTTTCTGAAGGTTAATCGAAAGTCTTCTGGTATGTCTTTGGCTCCTGGAGGCTTGTAGTTCTGAAAGCACCCATACAAAAACTGAGAAATATTTTTCAAAGGAGGTGGGAATATTTTTCAGATGCCAAAAAATGTATCATGTCTCTGAATGGCGACCGAATTAGTTCGGTATACGTATTAGTACTTACCCAAGTGCGATTTGTGACCAGAGCTCCAGTGTCATGGTCGTGAACAGTCTCCTCACTTGTGAAGTACCCCATGCCCATGACGAAAGCTCCTTCAGCCTGCCCGATGTCCACGTTTGGGCTTATGGAGTGACCAGCGTCTTCCAATAGATCCACTCGCTTCACCTATGCAATTAAAACTACATCTTCATCAGAGCTCGTCATTTAGGTACGTCGCAGACTGTGATTAAAAACCAATGATTGGTACTATTAAAGAAGGTGGCAAATGTGGGATTCCTCTCTCCGATAAGAGGTGTTTCTTGACTGCTCAAGTTCGTTCTACCGTTTGTACTCCTATTTCTACCCCTTATTGTGTTCATCGCAATATTTTTTTTTCGCATGACACTTTCTTCTTGAAGACTGGGTTCTTTCAAGTAGCTGACCTAAATCACGAGCCTCGGAGAAAGGCGGGTTCAGCTAAAAGCATTTTGAAGCCTAGCGTCTTGGAAATTCCTCTGCTAATTCAAGTGGACAGGTGCCGATGTAGTGTAACCTCTATCACGACGAATACTGAAATTTATGACGACATATATGTCTGCTATTAAAACAGGGGAGAGTTGGCAAGACTAGAAGCTGTAACTGATCAAATAAAGAAAAGAGAGAGAAAGCGGACTGTGTGGGCTGGCGGATCGTACGGTTCACTGAGCCCTAAGCTGTTTTATTTTTTGCTCGGGTGGTTTGTTCATTTTTTGTTTTCAGTCTGGTCACGTTGAGAGCCTCTGAGCTGCTATCTCATTGAAAGATCCAATTATATCAGTGTCCACATAACAAAAACGTAAGAGAAATCGTGCACAATATTTTTTCTAAGCAATGAAGACAATAAATTATTGGTTCACACGAGAGAGCCTCCAATAACTATTTATGACCATTAGTAAAAAAAGTTTGACTTTGAAAAAGTGTAACTCTTCTTCACGTTCGTTCTTTGCTTTTAAGATAATTCACGATTCTCATCGGTTTACTGCGAGTGTACAGGCGATTTTTGAAGGTCAAGGCTTGGCTACTCGGTGGAGTCAGAGGTTAAACGAATTCATCCGTGAATCAGACTCGGGAGACTTTCACTTGCTGAAGGTTCGGCTCTCCGAAAGTATCCGGAAGAAAGAGCGACGACCTCGTTGAAAATTTAGAAAACGTTTGCAAGAGCTAGAGTCTAGCATTGGTTCACTGCGATAGCGAGGTCATTTTTGTACAGAAAATCGAGTTTGGTCTCAAGTTATTCCGTCTACAATTTACTCTGACTGAGTTACCTGATATTGGCCAGTAAGAACGTCAACTTCCACTTCAGTGACTGCAACTCCGTAAATCTGATATGGTTTCACGTTGTCCTTTGGAGTGAACCTGCAACAGGAGCGCTAGATATGTATAGCCTGTAGGCAAGTGAGCAACTCCAAATTGGCTTCAACGACTCACATGTACGAATGACGGAGATTGATAGCTTGGCCATCAGCTGCTGCCACGACTTCAGCCCAAGTAGCCTTTTTTCCAAGTTTGGCCTTTACCGGAGCCAACCTCCTGTTGAGCTCTTGGCAGCACATCATTACAGCCTAGAAATTATTGCAAATGATTTTGTTGTCCTATAAATAGGAAGATTCAAACGTTTACATTTTGTTGACTTACGTAGCAGACGCAGTCACTTCCCTGGCAGCCTCCAGTGGGTGAATTATTGGGGTTTTCGTTCGTCGATACGGACTTCACTGTGACTGCAGTCATGTCGACGCCAAGGTATTTAGCTGCCACTTGAGCTGCCTGAAGAGAGAATACAATGGATCGGTAACTATTGAGTGAAGTACTTAGCAGGATATTGCTGTTGGTGACGTTGGCGCTCTAATAACCAACCCTACGCCTGTGGTCGATCCAATTGATATGCCACTGAGATTCCACGTACTCGTATTACGTGGTTCAAGCTGTCTACCCTTTCTGAAACCGGGGTGGCCACAATCAAAATTTTTCCAAAGGTCTTCACCTAATTGTTGTCAGCGATTCCTTTTAGTGTTCAGTCAGTCGTCAGAACTGTTCAGCTTTATCGAGATTTTTAAAGAGCTGGAAATGTGGGGTATCATAATAAAGTGGATTTGGACCCTCTACCGATTCCGATTGCCGCAACTGGCCCAGGTTCTCCTAGAACCACCACCACCAATAAACCATTGTGGATGTATTTGCAGCGTTTGGAGTATCCTCTTTGAACGTACGTACAAAAAGCGTACGATTCTCTTTCACAACCAAGCCAGGAGTTTAGGATCTCATTTGATCCCTTTTACCTGCGGCTGAACTAGCCCATGTTTGGGGGAATATGGTTTCAGACACTTGACGCAATTTACGCTCGTCCATGAATGTGTATAGCAATCCTTTACCCCGACACAACCAATAATAAAGCCAGCACCTGGAATACTGGGACAACACGCGGTTTTTTTGCCAACTATGACCAAAGCTTACTTTCGTGTTGATTCCTTGGCCCATTTCTATTCCTCCGTGTGTTATCGCTACAGTTCCGTCACCGCCGTATATAGTCACATTGGCGTGATAGTGTGCCCAAAAAGCGTACGGAAAACCCATGGTTGACATGTTGATTCCACGTTTCCGCCACCTATTATTCTGAAAGAAGATAACGGGAGAAATACGTTATTAGGTTCCAGTATTATATTCACTACCCCAAAAGAAGCGAATAGAGACAGATTGTACCCGGTTGAAATCTTCAATGGTTTTAATACGAGCTTCGTAGTCAGACAATTTTTTAGCATCCTGAATCATTCCCGGTAAGGGTGAGTCACTGGGATAGTTGGCTATTCTCACAGAAATCGGATCCTTGTCGATGACATTGGCCACGTGCTCCATAATGACTTCCATCATCGAAATACATTCGGTCGATCCTTCAAATGACGGAATGGTTTGAGTTTGTAGCGGTAGTGTTGATGGGATTAAGATATTCTACATATAACTACATCCTGGTCTCAGAAGTTTTCCGCCATACAATATATTTCGAGTCATCTATGCGAAAATTGATTCGCCTTGCCTGGAGCTCTGCACCATGTGTTCCAAGCATTGTCCGTCAAAACTCCGTACATCTTGACATTCCAGGTCGATGGGTCGTATCCGTTGTCCAAATGACCGATGGAATATGCGGCCATGTAGGCATTTGGGATGTGACCATTGTCTTGGTAGATGCTTCCGTCGAAATATTGAATTTCTCCATCATCGTTGACACCGACCTGGTACAATATTGAGTAATAAGAGGTCAAGCTCAGGGGGTCCCTGATCAGTTCTAATAGGTTTTTAAATCACAATGAAACCATTTCAAATGTTTTTTTAATAAGGCCAAATCGGCTCAGCGCGCCCTAACTTTGTTCTTTCGAGATAGAAACCTCCTTTCCCAAAAGTGTTTGTTTTTCCAAATCCCTCAAAATAATTAAATAAACATAACAGTCGTTAGGAATCATTGCTGCTCAGCTTAATGTCTATTCTATATAATCTACTAATGAGAGGTTTACCGTGGTTGTCATGCCTGACCTCGTATTCACACAAATTTGGGAGGCGTTTGCCGGACCACTCCATGTTTGTTTCCAGATTGACGACCATGCGCACTGGTCTATGGAGGAGGGTAGCGGCCAAAGAGCACACGATGCTGGTGTGGTTGGGCTTTTCAAGCTTGATTCCGTACCCTCCGCCGAGTCTCTTCACAATGACGTCAATCCTGAAGATGTGAGGATTGATGTTAGTGACATAATATGTCATCATACTAAGAACCAGCACGCCTCATCACTGGAAGCACCCTCATGATCAGGTGAGAACTGTGTACAATTGTCTTTGTTGAAAAAATGACATGAAAAGTCTCTGATACTCAAATGTCTTGCCCATCTTGATTGACATTAACTAAAACATCGCTCTGGAATCAACCAATCCTAGTTTGGTCTCATTTGTCCGCTGATGTCTACTCTTGCAGACCTGCAACCCCACACAAATTATGCACAGAAATAATTCGATAGGCTCGAAAAACAAACCTGTTCAGAGGAATATCGAGTGCTTTGCTGACCATTTGCTGGAGTAAAGCAGGCCACTGAGAGCAGACATGAATCTCCAACTGGTCCTCTTTAGGGACAGCAACGCACGTGAGTGTTTCCATCGTAAAATGGTACTGTGATTTGAGGTCCCACTTTCCTTTTACCTTGTACTTGATGTCGTCTATATAAGGAAGGATAGTTACTTAATTACTACCAACGAAATTTTGGTTCTTAGAATGAGCGAAATATTTTCTCTTGAATGTGAAGCCCTACTTTTCTTTTTCTTTGGAGAAACGCTGGCAAACTCGTTAATTCGACCGGCCATTTTCCTTTCCACAACTGCGGCGAGTTCGCAAATCGGTTTTTCCATTTTTGAATAATTGATTTTGACTTTTTTAACAGCATCAATTGCGTTCATGTGCGTGTCGGCGATTATGACTCCCACCGCTTGTCCAGCATAATTGGTTACACCTTCAGCAAATACCTGAAAATGATTTCACTCGATGCCAAGTTGAATTTCGAACTTGACTTGTTAGATGGTATTTGTCTGCATTAAACTGTATGAAAGCTATGGGGACGGTGAGACGAGAGAGGCGCAGAGCTTACTGGGTCTTGTTTGTCACCAGGAACAGGCATGTACATATTTGCACCGGGGATGTCCTTTGCATCAAAATAAGATATGACTCCTGGCATTTTCTGAAAATTGTTGGGTAGAACTCTCAGCCGTTTCAAGATATATTTGGTGCATTAGGCGGGGAAATGTTCAGATCATTAGAAAATATGTAAATAGGGCTACAAATCGACAATATAACTCAAATTGTATACCTATTTAAAGAAGTTCTACCTACCATTGCTTCAGAAATGTCTACATTTTTTATTGTTGCCATGCTGCGATTGCACAATACGAGTTGTGCCCAAACTTCTTCCTTATATTGAGGGATATCGTTAGTGTACTCTGCCTCACCTGAACATAATTTTTAAAAAACAGTAGCTGCGTAAGATCAGACTGACTCGTGTTGATGTTTACTATGATCTATGTGTAAACACTAGCGACGTTTTCTGGAATCGTATAACCGGGAGGTTCGTACATAGACCATGAATACTCTACCTGCAGCTTGGATTAACCCTTCAAGTTTCGGAACTGGTTGATTCACTGGCCACTGGCTACGGTCAGTGTCAAAGTCTTGCGTTGCCGATGACACATTCCTGCTCAGAATGGAGCCGCCAGCTTTGAATCTATCGTCCATTTTGTTGGGATCCAAAGACAGAACAAATTTGTAGAGCAACGAGAGCCCTAATCCTCGCCTGTAATCTGGGCAAGGGTCTGGAAGGACGGAGTTTGGGTCCAACTCCCCCTCCAAAATCTGCAGAGCCCGTTTGAGAGTGGAGTTATCCAAAAGCGGCTTCCCTGTGAGATAGTCTTCAGTCTCAGTGGCATGTACCTGAAGAAATGACGCGAAAGATAGTTGGTGCACGAATACAATTTTCTGCGTGTCATACATTTTCCGCGTGAGATTTGTTCATCCACACTCGACCAAACTAGTTGCAAAGTACTTCAACAAGTAATAATGTTGGTCTTCGAAGGAGAACTTCTATTCCGCTTATTTATGTTCTAACTTGAGCGTGAGGATGGTTGTCACGTGGCTCAACTTGTGGAGGATGAGGAAAATATCCTCGTGACGAACCGCTTCCTCGACCCTGCGTTTCCCCTTTTGGAAAGACGAAGTTTTCTTGAATAATGGTTTGGGGTTAACTTTCTTTTTTGTTTATTATTCTCGCAATAAGCTAATTCATCCCGACGTATTTATGCGATATGTGTAGTACTGCTCTAGCTCTATAGCTATAACTCAATTATTCGGAATCAAAGCATTAAAGTAAAATATTTACTTATTCATCTTTTTAGCTATCGCTACTGAGAAAAATTATATAAGTAGCAATAAACTAATAGGCTATGACTTATATCGCGTAAATACGGGATAGTTCACCGTATTGACGTTATTTCTCAATTTTCCTGGATGTCCTGATGTCGACGGATACAGAACGAGGAGGAGTTATTGATGACCATCATGAAACCCCTGGAGGTATATTTATGAATTTCCCTAAACATCTTGGACAAAGTCGTGAAAGTCATCAGAAGAGAAAAAACATTAGATACTTGGCACATTGCATTGTTGAATAGTAATGAGGGTGAAGCGCCAATTCAATTTTCAATTTACTTCTAATTATTCAAAGGGAGTCGAATTATTATCATCTACGGGGTATAGTTGAAAAAGAAAAAAAAAAACTTACAAAATTAGGGTTGATACCACCGAATACGATCGTAGGCCTTTCATGAACTGTGAAATTGTTATTTGCGGCAAACTTGAAAAGGAATCCCGCGTTGACGTGTGCATGCGCATTCTGAGCCCTTGGCATAATCTGTGGATTGCAAACATCTTGAACAACATCCGATAAATGAAAAGAACAATCACGTAGTTAAGTGCTATATTAAAGAGTATACCTTGTAGGTTTTCACTATGGTGTCTCTATCAATTGGCCTCAGCATCACATTCAAAATGAGTTTCTTGTTCATATTTGTGTCCAAGTACTCTTTCATTCCCATCGAAGTTTTGACGCCAGTACAGTCCGCTGTGTAGGTAATGAGCATGCAATTTATGTGCAGAAGAAGTAATGATGAGAGCGTGGAATTATCAAGTATCTAATCTCGAAAGGGAGAAAATCCGTGGGAACGAAAAACGTTTGATATCAATACTCTATTTACGTCTACTTACTTACCGACTGTAAGTTGAGCTCCGACAGTTTCCAGAATTAAGAATATGTCAGAGGGAAATTCAGGATATTGATGTTTTAATGATAAATTCCCTGCCAATGAACCAACCTACAAAATAAGCAATTAGGATAGAAAACGATTTGCTCTGGTGACAACGGAATTGAATTTGAGTTCGACGTACATTCCTCACGGGAACGTTCGCGATGAGGTCGATATGATCAGCTAAAATAGAACAGTATCCAAAGTTGCCCGACTGTTCTTTACTGATGTTATGAAAAAATGCCATGGCTTCCGATAAGGAAACGCTGCCGCCCATCACGATCCCATCAGAAGTCGTCGAAATAGCGTGAAGTTCGTCGACGCCGTTCAAATCGATGTAAATTTTTGGTGGATCTTCGACGCGGTAAACACCTGGGAAACAATAATACTTTAATCATAACTTGATACTCGACTTGCGTAATTGTACAGGGCACGGTGGTTGGATTTTCTAGCGGCTCCAATGTTTCACTTATTGGACCAAAATGAATAGGTTTTATGTTTTAGAGTGAGATGACTATATCCATGTATCTTGGTATCGTTCGGTATGGAGCCGCTTGAGATCTTATTGCTCCTATTGCTGATCCTACGTTTAGACACAATGAAACTTGATGCATAATATGAAGAACCTACTACAATACCTTTCCCAGTGTTCCCCGCGACAAACTGGTACGACTCGTTTCCAATCATGTCAAAAAGTTCGAAAATCTCTTTCGTGTTAACGGGTCTATACCAAGTTTCACCTCCTTTTAGCTGAAGAAAAACTCTGGATTTCATATCTTTCGGCGGACAAATTATAGTTCCGCATTTATTCCCGCACAATGCACCATCACAGGTCTTCGGCGGCTTTGGATAGTGAATCTCCTACAAATGAATGGGTTTGATTTTATTATAAGCGCGCAATACTTGAAACTCCCTTTGAGATAATTATAGTTGTTGAGGATCGAACTTCAATGTCGGTGAGTTTGTTGATCAGGTGGCTTGGGGCGTCGATTGCGAACGATTTAAAAGCGTCTAAAATTGGTCTGTAGCCCGTGCATCGACAAATATTACCCCCGAAGGAGTTCTCGATGTCCGCCATAGGTCAGGTTTGGGTTGCTTTCGATTATGCTGAAAATTCAAAGAAACCATATTGATTCAGGACGATTCCGATACGAGCTGCTATAGGTTTTATAAGCCCTCAGGCCACCTGTTCATGTTCATAATCATCCCGGGGGAGCAGTAGCCGCATTGTGTCCCACTCGCAGCGGCGAGTCTCTTCTGCAAGCAATGGTATCCAGCTGCCTTGCCACCGAGGCCTTCGATCGTAGTGATTGACCATCCGTGGCAAGCGAAAACCGGGATCAAGCACTGGAAAGGAAGGAACGCAATGGGTGCTCCGTGTCCACAACCTGGTCGCACTCGAGCTTGATGATTTTGAAAATATTTACCTGAGTTGACACTGAATGAATGGCTCTGTCTTGTCGATGGATGCACCGACTGCACCGACACGATGCAAGCGCCGCAACCTCCTTCCAGGCACATGAACTTGGTCCCTTTGAGGTGAGCATGTTCTCTGATGAATTCGTTTAATGATGTGTTTGCTGGTAATTCACCAGATACTGGAAAGTCAACGCATACACATTTTACTCAAAGTGATTTCGCTATCACCTGTTAATATACAAATTTCAGCAGAAAAAAAAACTTACTTTTGTACGGTTTTCCGTTCAATGTCAATTCAACCTCAGTTTCATACCTGAGAATTAAAAGTAACACACTTCTAGAGCTTACTTTGTTTTTACTACCAACAACTTTAGTTTTTTCAATTCGTGAAATCCTCTTTTGATACTAATGTGAGCAAATATCCTTCATATACGGAATCGGGTTCTGGACTAGTTCTTATATAAAACACACTTTTGTGAGCATTCTTGTGTCTGCCTAGAAATGGGCTCATCATTGAAAGACACCATGATAGTTCATTTAATCAGGTATAACACATTCACGAATCCTTGATGAAAGTATTTTAAAAATGGAAATGGATTTAGTGACCGGAATTTCAAGTATGCATTTCAAAAAGAGCTTTTGACGGCACTTTCAATTATATTATATTTGTCAGCCTAATCAGAGAATCTTGCTGTAGGATTCGTGATCATCGTTCAACCATAGCGGATGAATTTTTGCGTTCAGTAGTTTTTTTTAACGCATAATTCTCTACTTGGAGCGCTCAGTGGCGTAGAGTACCTAATACATATCTAGGTAAGAATTCCGGTTACTCACCTGAGATCTTTTAGGTCCAACATCAGTGATTTTGCATGAGCCTGCCCCATTTCCAGCAGCTACTGGACGGCTTCTGACCAAAAAAGTATCGAGGGTTATTGGAATAAAGCTACGATGTCCTGTATGTTGCCTCTTCACTTCCTCCGATTATCACTCATCACTGCAACAACTTCCTTCCGAATCCTGATCTCATTATCCGAATTAGTAACGCTCGTTTATTGTTCGGGATCGTTGAATTGATCCGAGTTAATTTGATGCATTAGAGGAATAAACGTCGAAGCAAGGCAACCTCCGGATTCATTTTAATCGGAGATGTTTTAAGCTTACAGAATGGTACTCATTTACATGCCGAGGAACCGGAATACCTACTCGATGGAATGGGTGTGAAAGGAATGTGGCAACACGCGAGAGCTCGGTGGATAGGTACTCACTAACACGGTACCCATTTAGCAAAACCAAGGCACCAGAATATTCTCTATGGAAAACGCTGCAAATTCTTACACACGGGTTGCTTATTCATCGGACCAGGCGCATGGAGACTCATTTCTTCAACATGGGGAAAATGGGAAAACAGTGGGTGTGGGAGTCCCGGATCCATTCTAATCGATTCAGGGTTCAAAATTTAGTGGAAAATGATACCCCTCACGCCTAGGTACCACAAATCCCGATAACATATTCAAAATGGGTAATAAATACTCAATTTGACCCATAACTTCTTCCACTGGGTACCAATCGTTCTGAGACCCACTTCATTGGATTCAGCGTCCAAGATTTAGTGGAAAATAATACCCCACTCGCCTAGATCGCCCAAAATCTCGAAAATCCATTTTTCAAATACACATTTTTACCCCGCTCAAATTTAGTCCGATCGGGCTGAAAAGTTTCGAGGACCGTCCTAGGCCGGGAACAGACCTCTGACCCAAATTTCAGATTTTTAGAAAATTTTCTACTACCAAAAACGGCGCGGATGGCGTACGGCGGACGGACATTTTGGATTTTTGATCAACGCCCTGAAAATTTTTTTGGGCAAAATCGGAGAGGTTGACCTTTTGCATGAAAACATAGGTTGATTATTCAAGGAAAAACAAACCAAAAGTGGTGATAGTTGCAGTAATCAGTTATATTTAAGTCATTATTACAGTCATTACATTCAAATTTTCCACATCGGCGAATCCACTGAATCCTACAGAATTTGGGGCGTTCAATAAATGAGCTAATACACATTTTCTTCTCTTACTCTTACTTTTCTCACATTTTGTTTGATACACTTACCTCTATTAGGTAGATCGAGGCCTTGTTTGGTGGATTTCACTGGGAAATACCTAAAAACCCGTGTGAATGTAGGTGTAGTGTAAATGTCTGGAACTAATAATCAGCTCCCGCAGTTTACTTTCTGGATCTGACGCAACCAATGTGTGTGCTTGGTATATATATCACAAAGTCCGATTCAGTCTTCTCACCTTGACAATATCAGCAATCGAATGCAGAAATCTCGATGTACCTACCTATTAATGAATCTTCGGCAGTTATGTTGCGGTACATTTCGTACAGAGAGATCAGAATAGCCACGAATTCGGGATTCACTATATGTGAAACGCTTTCACTTAGGTTTAATCGTGAGGCCATGAGCGGTCAAGCTCTCGGTCGCGGAAATCGCAGAACCAAGTCCCTCGCAGGCTACGGCTCTTTCTCTTTGTCTCTCAGCCCCTACTCTTCTTCTCAGATTCCGGAGAACTAACTTTCACACGCATCTGATAATTCGATCATTCGATGACATGATCATCTTATAGAAGATATTGCGTTGAAGACTCCTTTTCCATTTTTATGAAGCACACCCACTGAACACTTTCACCTGTCATCATGTGACAGTCTTCGTCAGTTACGATCATGATACATATATTATTCAACGTGCATACTACGCTAGTAGCTTGAGCTATGAATTTTCTAAAATTGTGAAAAACTGATGCAACGACAACAACTCGCATTAGAAGGCTAGCTGACTGTAGGTTACAGCAACAAATCATTATTTTATTTCCTTCCTTACTCCTTATTTTGAACGATACCTCAACTATTTGTAGGATGGCGTACCAGTGTGCGCTAGTTTTCCCCCAGAAAGGAGGAAGTTCCCGTAGTAAGCCAACGGTATTTATTTTTACGGTGAGAAGACATAGGTACCTAATTGGTGGGAAAAACTAAAATAAATGAAGAAACTGCGGAAAGTCAACACGCGACCAAAGCAATCCTCGAAATTAATTACCATGTCTCGTTTCTTTTTTAACCTATTTTACTCGAATTCCCGTAACAAAACAAAAGGGAGGGAACGTGGACACGGCCTGGAAACTTCACGTTTGAACAATGCTTTTCATTTCAAATCACGTAATGCAAACAAATGAAAAAAAAAAACTGGGAATGAGAAAGATGGAGCTTCTAAAATGAATGAATAATTTTTATCCTAGCTATAAGTTTATTATTTACGCGCTAGACATTCTAGAGGTTTAAAAGTGGCCAAATAAGTAGGAAGGTCGAAACTCATCCAATCAAAAATCAATTTAATTCCTTCACCATCTCATTGTTTCAATGTATTACATTTATCTTAGTGCTACTGACCACGGTCCTAAATAATGATAATTTAGGTCCTGAATAATGAAACACCACTATCCCTAAGTGCTTAATGTTGACGAAATTACCATAAAATCCTCAATATTGAGCCATTGAAATTTCGAATCATTCGTTTCAAATTTAGATGGTGTACATCTCCTTGCTGGCGAGGCTATTCATCCAGACTCTCTCCACAGTGTAAGGCAGGTCTGCAAGGTGCAGATTAAAACAGTTTTAATGGTACGTGTGCAGGTTTTGAACGAGAAGGCAAACGTGAAGCCAAAATCTTACCCATTTCGAGCCAGTCCTCGCCCTTTTTCCCAGCGTCCACTCTTGCAGCCATGACAGCCTCTCGAATGGCAAAAGCGACGGATGCCGACATGCAGAGGGGTGGTTCTCCAGTTGCTAGAATTTCGAAACAATCATATTGATTATGGCATCTCATGTTTCAATCTCCTCAGAGTTTTCCTTTTTCCTAATAGTTTCACTAGAAGTTAGTAGGATCTAGATTATACCTCAAATGGCCTGTGGAAGTTCATACACAGTTATATCTTATAGCCCATTGCCCATATTTAACCAAAAATTACATTACTTTTAAATCTTATTTCAATGATGCAAAAACGGAAGGCCATTTTTATTATCACAATAACGTACCTTTAGATTTCAGTATTCCGAACGGATTTGGTGCATTCTTCTTGAAGTAAACCCTGAAATCAAGAGGGATGTCCTTGGCTCCTGGAGGCTTGTAGTTCTGAAAGTTCACCAATGTTAGGAGTAAATACCATCCCCATTACATCCTGATCCTGTATAGAATTTTAAACAGCGCGACGTGGACAGAGGTGTTTGCCCATAGCTTGAAATGCTGATCTTCTATACATTATTCGTCTTAGTTCAGGATCTAAATCTACATTGTTCGGTGACGTATCATATTTTTATTCAGCACATTACCCATGTTCGGTTGTTCAGCAATGCTCCAGTTTCGGGATCGTGCATCAGTTCTTCACTTGTGAACAGTCCCATTCCCATGATAAATGCCCCTTCAGCCTGCCCTATGTCCACTTCAGGGCTCATGCTCTGTCCGCAATCTTCCATTAGATCGACTCGATTGACCTGTGATATAGGGCCAACGTAAGTACTGTTTGTAATAATACTCTTGCCGTGTCTTACCTTAATATACCTACGAAATGCCAGTGCAACGAAAAGTCACCTGATATTGACCAGTGAGAACATCAACTTCGACTTCAGTCACCGTACATCCATAAATGTTGTAGTTCTGAGTACCGCTGGCGGTTGTCCACCTGGCACATCGACCATCCAGAATTAGACGGTTCAAGAATTAAGCAGATAAAAATGTTATAATAAAGAACGGCAAACATACATGTAAGAGGAGTTCATGTTGACGAAAGACATGTACGCTTTATTGATGATCTCTCTCCAGGTCGCTTTCTCACCCAACTCTTTCTTGATTGGCTCTAAACGTTTGTTGAGCTCGTCGCAACACATTTTCACTGACTGAGGGTAGAGGAGAAGCATTTTCATGAGATATTTTGAAGTCATAATTCAGGACTTGGATGTTACAAATTAATTTATGAAACTACTCACGTAGGCCACGCATTCACTGCCCAAAGAAGCCCCTGTCGGCGCATTGTTTGGGGATGTAAAGCTCCGAGTAGGTTTAATCGAAACCAGGTCCAAGTCAACGCCAAGTGTATACGCCGCGACCTGAGCTGCCTATTGACAGCACATCGTAAAAAAACAGTCTGATACGGAAATCATTGTCATTGCTCAAGCAAAGATGCGTCCAGAACGGGGCCTGAACGCCATCGTCACGAAATGCGGAAAAATATGGACATTTTAAAAAAAATGAGTAAACATTAAGTGTAACCAGTAAAATACCTTTGTATTTATCCCTTGCCCCATCTCGATACCTCCGTGGGAAACAGCGACAGATCCGTCCAATCCATATATTGTCACCATTGCCGAATAGCAACCAAGGTAGAAAAACGGATACCTCATAATTATCATTGTCATTCCTCTCTTCCTCCAACGATTCTCCTGGAAACGTTAGTGAGAAAGCAATCAGTTTGTTAAGTTTGTTGTTCATACAAAAATAATCGTTCAACACAAACCCCCTTACCTCATTAAAAGTTTTGATTTGTACCATACGTTGCTCGAATTCAGAAATCTTTTTCGTTTCAAGTGCCAAGTCTTTTAAGAATGTTTCATCTTTCAAGAAATTGGTAAACTTCACTTCAAGTGGATCTTTCTTGACTACTTTCGCTATGTGCTCCATTACATTGTCTATGAATGAAACTGCCTCAGTTGATCCTGGAAAGTAGAGAGCAATCAACCTGCTCAATAGTCTGTAGTTATTGTTTATCATTCTATAATTTTTACGTGGCCACTAATAGACGGCCCAAGGGCTTTTGAGGTAGAAAAACAGGAAATTGACATTGTCTTGCGTCCACAAGCAGAAGTAACTAGAAAATTTGAAATAATAAATAAAAATAATAAAATTGATTCCCAATAGGAAGTTCTTAACAAAAGACCAGATTTAAAAGAAATCAGAAAACAAAATCAAAAAAATTGGTTTGGTTTGGTGGGTGGTAGGAGTTTCAAGATGAACTTGGGAAATACAATTCCACTGTCCTCTGAATCAAGCAGGAGCTCAATAGACTAGCGCATAACTAAGCAGGAGTAAGTTACAAACAACTTGAGGCTTCATCAGCTGACAACATTGAAAGAACAAACTTCGTTATGATCGTACGTCTGTGAGCTAGTAAATACCTGGTGCGCGACAAAAACAGTTGCTCGCTGTATCAGTTTTCACTGAGTATCCTTTGATATTCCACGTGCTTGGGTCGTATGGACCTGGTATGTGGTGGACAGCAACCGCGATATTGAAAGCGTTGGGAATGTGTCCACTATCGTGATACATTTTAGCGTCCATGAATTGAATCTCACCATTCTCATCGACTCCAACCTGCGATTAATCGAGGGCATTACTTCAGGCGTTTATAGGAAAATCATATTCATTTCAAACTGTTAGTGTTTCCAGCTGCACAAACCTAAGCCCATATTTTATTTTTTTGTGCTCACCTCATACTCACAATAAGATGGCTCTCGTTTCCCACTCCAATTCATATTGTTTTCTATATTCAAAACAGTCCTGACCGGTCGATGCAATTTATAAGCGGCCAACGCGGTGGCTACTGCGATGTGGTTAGATCGGTCGATCTTTGCACCGTAGCCTCCTCCTATCCTCTTGACTCGAACGTCAATCCTATATGGAAAATTGATTTGAAACAAAATTGCTCAGTCCCTAGAAACCTGTATTCTATTTTCCTTCAATTACTTATTTTCGGGAATGTTCAAGGCCAGGCAAATCATCTCCTGCACTGATGACGGCCATTGAGAGCTTGGATAGACGTTGAGGTTGTCTTCGTTCGGCACAACAACGCAAGTTTGAGGCTCCATAGTGAAATGATACTGGGCCTTCGGGTACCACGTTCCTTTTATTTTGTATTTTACATTTTCTGAAAAATGGTGAAACGCGAGGGTTGGGGTTGAAAATGTGTACATTTCTGTATAAAATAAAGTAACTCCGACGTTCAGGTTCAAAACTTACTCTTTTGAGCAACGGGTTCTATTTTGGCCAATTCAGAAATTCTGTCTTTCACGTTGTTTTTTATTATCTGCATCATGTCCACCATCGGCGTTGGTGTATCGGAATACGAAATTTTGACTTTCTTAGCAGCTTCAATTGCCTTAGCGTGAGTTTCAGCTACAATAATGCCAACCGCCTGACCAGCGTATTCGGTCTTCGCATCAGTGAATACCTAAAAATTGCATAAGACTTATGAAGTGGAGGCTAACAGCTCCTTACCCCGACAGAACTCATATGCTTTTAGTAGTACTTACCACCTCAGTCTCCGAATGAAAGTCGTTTGGTAGAACAAACGTGTTCATTCCAGGAATATCTTTTGCCCCGAAGAAAGCGACAACACCGGTCAATTTCTGTAATGCAAAGCAGATGAATTATTCATCAGGTATCAAACATCGCAGATCGATTAGTTATCCGCCAGACAACGTCCTGGAACACTTTATTTCACAACTATCTGCTTCACCTTGTCATTTAATCGCATTTGATACCCTTTACAGGTGCGATTACAGCTCGATATAGAATGAAGTACCCTATATATTGCTTACCAGAGCCTCTGATGGGTCGATATTTTTTATGCTCGCTCCAGCTTTATCACAGAGTACCAGCTGACCCCAAAGCTGATCGTTGAGATGATTAAGATCATTAGAGTACTCAGCCTCCCCTGCAAATACCAAGACCAGCGCAATAATCATATAAAAATCTGACCTGAGTTTGATCTAGTATTAGGTTTATGTATGAATTGGGTGAGAAGAGTAATGTCATACCAGAGCATTGTATTAAGGCTTCTATTTTGGGGACAGGTTTGTTGAGAGGCCACAACTTTTGATCCGTTTCGAAGTCTTGTTTCGCTGTAGAGACCGGGCGGTTAAAAACTTGGCCGCCGCTCTTATTGCGCTCGCTCACTTTTGACGGGTTGACGCTCAGAACAAATTTGTACAGCAGGGCGACTGCGAGCCCTTTGCGAAATTTCGGACTCGCATCCGGTATGATGTGATCTGGACGGAGTTCTTCTTCGAGGATTCCAAATGCTTCTTTCAACGTGTTGTTATCCATGAGGGGCTTGCCTTGTAGGAATCTTTCAGTTTTGGAGGCGTGAACCTGAATGAAACCAGATGGAAGCATAGTTTACACTTAGGAAAGGATGGCATTTTCATGCTGGGCCTGTCGTTATGTGATAATTCTCAAGTCGACTATAGCTAAACACAAAAAATGCATCACAATCATGAGCAAAACTCACAAATTTTGAATTGATCCCCCCAAACACAATGTTGGGCTTGTCGATCACCGTATAGTTTTGTTTGTCAATTTTGAACAGAAAACCAGCGTTGACGTATGCATGAGCGTTTTGGGCACGTGGCATTATCTAAAAACACAAACAACATACTCGTGTACAAACTTTGCTTATCGGATTAACACACACTCGTTTTCGATTCGCTCCGGATACGGATTTGAAATCCGGAATATACATGGCGAAAAACACCGGTAAGGTGCTCCAAAAAATCTGAATCAAGTTCGTATTATAGAATAATTATTACCTTGTACGAAGTGCAGACGTACGAATTATTATCCAAAACCGGCAAAACCAATTTGGAAATAATTTTCTTCCTCATGTCCATTCCAAGGTATTCATTCAGCCCAACAGTTTTGTCCACTCCACTACTGTCAACTGAAATCAGCAATGCCCTTCAATTTAAAAATCAATCTTCATAAACTAAACATAGGATACGAAGTAGGTTATTTTCTTCTTACCAATGACAAGCTGAGCTCCCACCATTTCAAATATCAGAAACAAGTCTGAAGGGAACTCTTCGTAATCGTGTTTCAAACTCAAATTTCCAGCAATTGTACCAATCTGGATTAAGAAAATGAGAATATTATGTATTTATTTGAGATGAATTGAAGAGTGCGAGTTGAAATTGATCAAATTACGCACATTTCTCACGGGGACGTTTGCAATCAAGTCAATATGATCAGCTAGGACTTTGCAATAAGCAAATTTCGTCGGTTGTTCTTTGGCAACGTTCTGAAATAACTCCATGGCTTGAGTAAGGTTCACGTTGGCGCCTAGAGTGATACCGTCACTCATTACTTGCGCGTCGTGAAGTTCTGGTATCACGTTGACGTCAATAAAGACGTCAGGGATGTTTTTCATTCTGTATACGCCTGAAATTCAGAAGTTGCTGTTGAATTTTGTAAGTGTTGAAAGAATTTCTGATTGGTTCGGTTCTATAAAAATGACTGATTGAGAATCGTATAAAATATGAAAATCTAATGTACCTTGACCAGTGTGACCGGCGACGAATCTGTAGCTTTTGTCACCAATCATGTCGAATAGTTCACACACTTCTTTGATCGAAATTGGACGATACCATGTAGAACCATTTTCGGACCTTACAATCACTGATTTGCTCGTGAGAAACGGTTTAGCGCTCCCGCAGCATTTGCTCTGACACACTTTACCGTCGCAAAACGGTCGCTGCCCTTTCGGGCACACTATGTCCTGGGGTAGAGGGAAAAAGTTTCATATTTTCAAATTGCAGGAGTAGTGTTAGCATCTACATGTGAAGAAATGTGAATTGTATCTACCTCGATATCATCGAGCTTTTTACACAAATCTGACGGCGCGTCGATTGCCAATGACTTGAAGCCGTCCAGAATAGGACGATATCCAGTACATCGACATATATTTCCTCCAAAAGAATTTTCTACTTCTTTCATGGTTAGTTCTGGTCGTTTTTGTAAAAGGCTGGAAACATAATATATTATGTGTGTCTCTATACTGATCACAACTTCAGACTATAATTGCTGCTACTCTGCGTGAATTCCTGGCTATGGTACAAACCTGTACATGTTCATGACCATTCCTGGAGAGCAGTAGCCACATTGTGTGCCGTTAGCGGATGCCAAGCGTTTCTGTACTTTGTGATAACCTGAACCCTTGTTGCCGATACCTTCTACCGTGGTGATGGACCATCCGTGGCAGGCGAATATCGGCACCATGCACTGCAACAATAAATTCAGAAGATAATTCTACAAGTATTATTTCGCACGGCAATACACAAAAGCAATAAGCTTTAAAAAGTACCGAGTTGACCGCGTACGCTTCTTCTTTGCCACTTTTGGGATGAACGGACTTGACGGAGACAATGCAGGCCCCACATCCGCCTTCCATACACATGAATTTCGTCCCCTTGAGATGAGCATGTTCGCGAATAAATGAATTCAGGCTCGTCCCAGGCGGGAGGTCAGCGGCGATTCTAAAGGGCTTTCCGTTGATCGTGAACTGAACCTCGCTGTCAAATCTGCAATTCCGTTTGGTAACATTTTATTTCTAAACAATATATCATCGAGCTGGTGGCAGCTTTGAAGTATCTTTTGAGTCGAGCTGCTTTCAGCTTGCTACTAATTGAACTGAATCCGCGGACTTCCGTGGCGATACGTGTGTCCATACTGTCCGTGTTGAGCCTAATTATCTACCAGCCTAATTACAGTCCCAACGAACCGAATATAGGTTTCCTTGCAGTCCAACAATAAGAGGCTGATTGGAAGTTTAACAACTATGGGCACGGTTTCATGCGCCGAGTAATGACCGGTTCCCAATTAATAATTATTGTTGCAAGTTGTAGGCTTGGATGTATCGTTATTCCAACGACTTGAGCATGGATAATATTAAAAAATTATGTACTTCGTAGACGTTCAATCATTGAGTTTCTTATGAAAAATGATTTACTTACGTAAGTAACCCGAAATTATTGCCACGTTCTGCCGGCCTCGGAGATCGGTAAAAAACCCCCTCCAGGATTCATTTTTGGCTCTCATTCTGCTTTTTTCTATTCTCATTGGAATAATACACCCTTGACTCGTATCAATCTCATTTTGAACTTCAAAGTGAGTAGATTTGGTATCATCCGTTAGTTATCCGCCGTCTGGGCCGAAGGAGCCCTTAAATGCTCCCGTCTGAAATTTCATACATTTGAACTCTACTCGTGCCTAACTCATTTTCAGCTTAATACCCCCAAACAGAGGCAAGATACGGGTTTTTACCAATGATTTGTCGAGATTATTGAGGACCGAAGGACACGTGAGGAATAATTTTGGGAACTTGGGCCAAGATGAGTATTTAGGAACAATTGGTAGAGTGAGAGTCATTCGCAGCGTTTTTCTACCGTATGTCTAGTGTTACAGTGGGTCTTTTAGTACATTCCGGCAGTATTTAAAGGATACACATAGTTGACTAGCGAAGAGAGAATCCAGATCAGAAATTGGGGAAAATCTTTTCAGAGAGGAGGGCATAAGGGGTTGTAATCAAATTTTGGCGGTATCTAACTGATTGTCACCTATATGAAGACCTTTAAACTGACAAATAAAACTGTCTAAGCTGAAATTAATAAGATGTAACAAAAAATCGCCGTGTGTAGACTTTGTGTAAGGGGGGTCGTAGGCGTCCCCATGCTTGGCGTTTATTGAATATTAAGAAACGAGTCAGGCTGACAAACCATTCTGAATGTTTTCACTGAATTCAATCTCGGTCAACTTCGTATTAATACCTCATTCGAGGAGTATGAGAAAACTTTCTTTCTTAATCTATGGGGAGGAGAGCCGAGCGATTTTAGCACTGCCGTGGCGACCTCTTTCTAAGCGTTACCTTAACATAAGTGAATGTTGAAACTTTCATATAGAACGAATGTACAAATAATTACAAAAATTAATTCGAACCTTGTTGGATCTTGCTCCAGCAGCGTTTGAGACCACTTGTGCCCCATAGCTGAACCGTTGTATTAGACTCTCCTCGTTCCTTCCTTGGACGCTTCCAATACTGGTATGATGGTCGAGCACTGGACAGCCGAGTCAGGTTCATCCCCCTACGATTCCAGCGGCCATCCGTGAAGAAAATGTCAACCTTGGTCCGAGTAGCCATCATTATCGGATATGAGGCATGGTGTGTAGTTAAAAAAATGATTTTCGTAATTATCAGAAGGTTACTTCGTATTTCGTATGTATTACAACGTCCAATCTCAACAACCGGTAAAACCCTACTGTAGTTTATCGCCTCAACTGTGATATTTCCGCGAGCTCATGACTATTTTATATTAAAATATGTTCAGTCATCTATCACCTATCAAATGTCTTTTAGTCATATATTTACGCCCTAAACATCCTACACTAGGCAAAAAATATCGATTCCAAATCCCTCTGAACACCTTATAGATTACCCGTCATCGGGATATTCTTTCTCATTGAACTCTCCCTGAAGTTGAAAAGCCGATGAGGATTCAATGGATCGGTCCCATGACGACTAAAGATCCCTCATAAATTTTCATACCATCATGGAATTCTTCCATGATTCCAAATCTGAAATGTTCTGTGTGGTCAAGAAAATTTCGATAACTTGTCAACAAATCTCTTCTTCACTTCAATAAACGACTTGACCACATGATCCATGACTTCAGGTGAGATCTGAGTTCCCCAAGGAGAGCTCATTGAGGGTAGGAGCGCTTCCAACGGCCTATCACCTGACTACCGTTATATTGCAATTCGGTAGGTACTTGAAAAATCATGAATCGATCCTTAACGGGTCGAAAAATCAAATGCTCTAAAAAAATTTTTACAATTTGCCCTCTGAGTCCGTTTAGGCTCTGGTTGTTTCGAACATGCCTTCAGCCCGGTGCTGCAAACATACAGGCAGAGCAATGCTGAAAAATGGGGTTTCGAAAACTTTGAAAACTTAGAGTACCTACACGTTTTCACGAAAAAAAGTAGGACGCTGAATCAATTGAGACAGGTTTTAAACCGATTCGTACCGACGGAGACAAGGTAAAAACGAGTATTTTGATGGGAACGCAGAAGTGTGGCGTATTATGCGCAGAATGGATTCAGATGAGTCCCGGACTGATTTGAAAATTCAAAAAATGAAATCACCTCTTTTAAATTCATTTGGGTGACCTCAATGAGACATAGGCTTTTCTACGTGGGCGGAATATATCTGGAATAATGGAAAATTTGCAGCGTTCTTCAATACGTTCAAGTAGGTTCCTAACTCCTCCTTTTGGATAAGCTTGAATAAGAGTCAGAAGTCCATGAAATTTTAGATTATAGTTTGGAGAACTGAGCTAGAAAATAATGTAGAAAGTAATGTGTTACCTCATATTCAAATTATACATTTATTTTCACACATGGTTTTCCATTAATTGTAGTTGATAACGGCAGAGTCTAGAACCTTTTCAGGTTCAGAAAGTGATGCTACTCGACAAGCCCAGATCCCCATAAACAAATCTCCTTCCAAAACTCGCTGCCTCCGCTCATGAAGATGGGTCCGGGCCTTTCGTTTATCGATGATATATTCATAAACTAGTGAATAACGATTTGCCTCGCGCCACAATCTCAAATAACTAAAATTTTTGAAAATGACTGGCTCAAACGAGATTCAAATGGAACGTTATGTTCTACGCACAGAACTCTTAATTTTAAAGCCTTATCTGGCTAGGACGGACTGTTTCAGTTTCTCTTCGAATAAATGTATGTATTGGTACAAATATGAGAGCTATCCCAACGAGAATAATGAATCAAAGGACCCTTGATTACTGATAGATAACCGAAAATTGACTATGCCTGAAATACCTAAATGATACAAGAATTGATGTCATCACTCTCTGATCACATTACTCACGTTTCTCTTTATACATACCTGCAAGTAATAATTGTTATTCATTATCAATATTATTATTAAACGTGAGAATCGAGTAAAATATTTCGTTTCAATGATTTATCTTCGAAATGAGGTAAAACGTCTTTCCGAAATTGTTCCCAAAAGAACATTGGAGGGTCTCACGGTTCCCTTAAAAGTCGATACAGCCAGGAATGCATAGAAGGCCACAGTTGACGCGGAGGAGTAGGGCAGTTCACGTGTCTCTCAGTGGGGAGAACTGAAGCACGTGAACGCACAACGTGATAGCGGCCTCTTTTCGTTCACTTCGCTCAGTCAGGACGCGAGAGTCGTGTCGGAAATGTGGGGTCGCTTCGGAACCCAAACTTTGTCAAAAATGTCCATTTATACGCGGACGTATACTTCAAATATAACTTGAAGGCATATTGTGGGCTTACTCCAATTAAAATCCGCTCTGGGAGCAGCTTTAAAGTGACTCTCACTTCGAGAAGATATCAACACCAACATGGAATGGTTACTTGTGAATCCACACGTCCACAACATATTCGCTTCCTTGGGATGCCAAGTAGGAGATCAGTACGTTGCCCATCCAAATTGTCACGTCACTTTAGATCACATTTTGACGAAGCTGTACCAAGAAGATAGAACATTGAGAACGTTCCGCAGGGCGATTGTATTCTCCAACTTGATCAAAAAAGACCTCCTTCAACTCCTCATCGCGAAAAAAGACGACCGAGTGGTCATTGACAAAACAATCAAACTGTTCGCCGAGTTGACAACTCCTGTTGACAATTTGCTACCGGTCGACGTCATGTCAAAAACTGACGCGGGAAGAACTACAGTTATCGAACTCAACTGGCTGCTATACTCAGCCAAAGAGGCCTTTCTTGAACCTAAAGCCACGAGTAGAGTCTTGGAAGTCATCAGGATGTTGTTGGACGCCGGGGTTGAAGGCAACAGCAAAAACGAAGACACTCTAACCGACTGCGTGGCTTTGTTGCGTAACATTCTACACGTCCCTGAGAGCAGACCAACTAGCAAAGGTAATTCCACTTCGTACCAAAATATTTTGATTTGGAATTTGTTTTCCCAAAACATTGGTAAAGTTTTGATCAAACTAGCGACGAAACATCAAAGCGGAAAATGGAAAATTGGTGTAGTCCAGTTAATTGTAATTTTGTACAAGGACCAACAGGAAATTACGTTGCAAAAGCTACTTCACCAATGGTTAGAGTCAACGATAATTAGTGAAAGCTCGGAAGATAATGAGAGTAATACATCACCGCCTGACTACTCAAGAACTTCGGACCCAACATCAGACTCTTCAGATAACAGTGGCTCCGATGCTAACTCGATGGATGGAAAACATATCACAGTAAAATGTTCACCGTCCCATAAGAAAATGCAAACGTCAACCAGGAAGTCTTTCAATCACTCGGCAGGGTCTCAAGAAGGTCGAGCTCGAATGGGAAATGGCCAAACACCAACACAGAGGGTCTAACGATTCAGGGTGCGACACAATGGTAGAGCATCAGGAGTCAGTGTCAACGTCAAGTAACGACGAGTCGCCAGAAAGGAAGGCTAAACCCGTGCACACCAAGCCTGGAAACATGATGCATAAGCAAAGGCCAGCCAACAAGCAGCCACTCACTCCGCACGAGTTGCGGGAATTGAAACTAAAAAAACTACACCGTCGAGCAAAGAACAATGCATCAGGTTCAGTCCTCTACAACTTGACGATGAATCACCACAACAATCCTTCGAACGAAGACGTAGCTCACATACTGAAGGAATTCACCGTTGATTTCCTTATATCAGCGTACGCCTGCCTTGTTGAAGACCTGAGGTGGCAGCTTGTTCACAGCCGAGGCAATGCTATTGACTCCTCACAGCTTTCCTGGCTAGTCACCTACTTCCTCAAATTTGCCATCCAGCTAGAGCTGGACTACGAAAGCATTCGCCCCGTCTTGTCCAAAGACGTTGTCACTTTTTTGGTCTACCAAGGCGTCCACCTTTGTGAGCTGTTTGAAAATTCTCGTCTTCAAGCGGATTCTGATTTTGACATGGCAGCTAGACTGAGGAAGCTTCATTTAGTTGTAACTGCCTTACGAGAACTTCTGTTGGCCATGAATGCATACTTGAATGTCACCTACATCTCCAAAGAATCCTCTCAACAAGTGATGCAGCTACAGCGGGACGTGTGCGAAATGGAAGATTTACGAAACCTTTTCGTTCTGATGTTGCGTCAGTACAATCCAGACGTGCACTGCAGGTCTTATTTAATCGATTTAGTTTGCGCCAATCACATTTTGATTGACTCCATCGATAAGTGCAAATCCCTTGATACCTCGGCGTTGTTGCTGCAGCATTTGAAGCAGTTCACAGCAGTCGATATCATGAAACAGTATGGGATTTTACTGGGATTCTATTCAGAAAACGGCCCGGTTATTAATGACTGCATTTTCAACATGATGCACCATGTTGCGGGTGATTTGGACAGCCTGAACTCCTTGCTTCAGCCTTGTATTATTAGAGCGTTTACACTCATTTACGAGAGTGAAGGTGCACAACTTATGGAAGATTGGTCTGATTTGATCGCATACGTCATCCACCAGTTCATGGCATCAACCAAAAGTGTTAAAGCGTTAGTCGAACCATCTAGTTTTGAAGCAGGAAGTCCCTCTCCACTGGTGAACACACAGTGGTCCAGAGAAGACTGCGATGCTTTATTTTGGTACTTTGTTCAAAGCGCCCATAGTAACGACCCCGTGGGCAGCATTATGCAACTATACTCAGATTCTGGTGTCCACAACAAAACCAGAATCCGGTTGATTGAGCAACTCTTGAAGCAAGACATCATCAGTGACACTCAATTCAACGAACTGATGGCTAAAGAGCCCATTGAAACGATCCAAAAAGAGACGTCCCCTGCCAACGTGAAAAAAGAAGTTGATCATTTGAAGGACCAATTGTTGAACGATGGTATGGAGCCTTTAATCGGTTGGCTGCAGAAAGAGGTTTTAAAAGCTTGTCACGCAAAATTGAGTCTCTTCCAAGAGACTGAAAGCGCAGTTGAAGCTGCACCTCTGTACTACGCCATGCGGGACGAGGCAATTCCTTTGGTTCCGTGGAATTGCGAGCAGTTTTCCGCAATGCAAAACCACGTTTTCCTTCTGTTCCTCCACAAACTTGGCTTCCTTTTACCGGCAGACACAGGCCACTCGTTCGCTCGTATTCCCAAAACCTGGTCACTCTCGTTCATGTTCAACTTGGCTCGGCAATTGGGGGATTTACCTGAAGAATGGATCAAATTCGATCCGACAGATTTGGACAAGTTTGAACACATTGACATTCCAGCTTCTATAGAGACGCGTGGACGTGGGGATGAGCTGCCTGATACTACACCAGTGTAAAGTGATGCACCGCGTCTGAGTAACTTCAAATCATTTGCATTTATGAAGTTCCTTAGAAGGGCGGCCAGAATAGAGTTTCAACCTTGCCTCCATTTTCCAACATCAACTCCAAGTTACAGAACTGTTTCCTAGTAGGCAGAGCTCATGAATCTAGGAGGAAAGTTTTTTGGTCGCCCTGATATATAAATATTTTACTTATTTACACCGAGGGAGATCATGAAGATTTATTATCTTTACAATCGTTAATTTATGCATTGAAAATACACTATGCGTAATTGGGCTCAAATTCAATTTCACTCAAACTCCCCCCCCCCCCCCCCACGTCTGGTTTCATTTGAACAATTGGACCACCAGCATTTGTACCTTCCTCCGACTTTCTGAAAATTTATTTGTGATACACGAGATTTATTAAATAACAACTCGATGCCTGTCGAACAATTATAGGTGGGAATATGATAAACCAATGAGTTGTTAGATTGTTACCAAAAATGCTGGTTCATTCTTTCTTCTTCCGAGGCCCTACCCTGCCTGATTTCTTCCGAATTTAAACGAGCATATCTGCCATGATTTGAGCTGAGTGTGATTTCACTTCGAAACGATGTACACCCTAAAAAAACAAAAAATTGTTACCAAGTACATTTAACGCAATGTGATCCTCAAAATATTACGAATTTATAATGAGCTAGCACGTTTCTAGCTTCAAATACTTAATCTTATTTTAATTGTGGATGATAATTTTACGGGATAATTGGGTCTTTAGGGATAATTAGACGTACAGAAATTAGAATAGGAGTCGCTAACCCCCTCCCATTAGGCATACTTAAATTCCTGAAATCGAAATGACGATAAAGGGAAAAGGTTATGTCTTAGTAGTAGTATATAGTTATGGATAAAGATATGAAATTTACTGATCTAAATTGTTCATGGAAGCCAAATTTCTTCTATTGGGATATTCAATGTCTAAGTTTTTCAATCTGGTTAGTCCACGAAATTTCATAGTTTAATTTTTTTAAATTTCATTAGCTGTTATTATTGAATTTATGGTTACCAACAAGCTAGGAAAACTAAAAGGATGATGATGTTGTTGAATTTATTTTATTCAGAAAATGTAACTTGTATCTGTAAGAATGAATAATAAGGGATAGTTCATCTAAATGCTATTTTCTCATAGTGGCCTAACACCCTCAAAAGTTGACTGGATTACTGACAAAGTAAAGGTATGAACTGACAACTACTGATTCTGAGAATATATATATGTTTTTTCTTTTTCAAATTTAGAGCGGTTGTAACTTTTTACATGATCACGTTCAGGCTACCATTGCTGGTGATTATCCGAGTAGGTTATGCAGTCAGGCATTAAATTATATGATAATCCACTTTATCACAATGCTCCACCAACATCCCGGAGTCCATTATTCCCACAATTTCGTTTCATGGAAGCGTGAAATCTTAATCGAGGCATTTTCAGATTATCTAGCACCTCACTGGTAATAATTAATCCTGAATAAATCGACTCGCCATTGAAAAAAAAAAAAAAAAAAAAAAAATTCAAAATGAAGCGAATACACGTGCGAAAGCTTGGTGAATGAAGTCGGTACCGGTCTTTTAATCAAATGACGATGTCCACTAGCACAATCTGCATAAAGTCAATATTCCTGGTCGAATCTCCTAGCTACTTTCTGTATTAGGATCCGTTTTCAAGTGGATTTGAGTTTTCTCTTGTTTTGTTACTTCGTCACCCTAATGGCGCATACAAATCAAAACGATAGGTGATTTTTACACAGACGAACACTTGTTTAATACGCCCTTGTTTCACACAATGCTGAAACAGCGAATCATAAATCGAGGTAAGTCAATCGGAAAAAGAACAAGGACACGGTTGTAGATTAATCAACGCTCTTCTTACATATGTATTAGAAATTTAAACTTCAATCACCCTTAATTTAGAGGCAGCTTATCATTAATACCACCTGAATTATCTTTCTACTCTCTAAAGTATTGATAGAAGGTGCCTATCTAGGTACTCAGGCATACATTTTGTAGACACGAAACGCACTTATAATACCATTTGTTCAGGTTTTGTATTACCGTGCAACCAAATATTTTCAGCTGTGAATGGCGCATCTGAAAAAAAAAAAAAATTCAATCAATTTCAACCTCTCATAAAGGACAGAAAAGATGAACTAAATATATTAATTACCCTATGCTTGGGGTCTTAGTCAAAATGCAGTAACCACTTGATTTGTCCAAACATTCTATACGAAAATTTGTTTTCGTGTACCTCAGGAGGAATGCGGTAGCATATAAGCATAAGTGGGAGCGAGAGAACTGCTGAAGAGGAGAAGATTGACCAATAAAATGACGTGCACCCACAAATTTTCCCCGAGGCAGCAATTGCGACGACACGCTGAACTAGAACGGTACACTACCATTTCGAGCCTCGATGATCAGGAGCAATTGCACGGGATAGTCAAGCTAATAGGATCAATCTTGAGATCTTTCCACCCCCCATCAGAACGGAGTGTTGACAAACATCCAACTTGATTGAAGTAGCCACGGTGATGAGTCTAGGAGAACAGGCAATCCGCAACCCATCTCCCCCGGCTTTTCCCTTCACTTGCTTGTAACCTTATTTCGAAAGGGTGCCACTCGGCAGTTTCACAAATAAAAAATGTCATGTTTGTTCTCCATTCGTTTCATCACAGCCTCTGAATTTCTGAGCATCGCACAGTCTCAACACACGGATTATTTCTTTGAATAAACTATACGATAGAACGGAGCACAGGTGCATTGCTGAGTCTTTAAATGTTCCCCACCATCAATATGCACATTCCATGCCTCGAATCTGCCCAATTAATCAAGCAAAACCTCTAAATCCACTCGTAAACACCAAGAATGCTATTGAAAATATACTTCACTCACTCATTTCAAGCCATTTATCTGTTAAACCCGAATCCATTCGGGCGGCCAGTAGAGCATTCCTAATGGCCATAGGAACGGTCGTACTCAAACATAGCGGCGGTTCTCCAGTTGCTATGGAAGCACCAAAATACACATTTTTCTTACTGATAGCTCTAATTTGTCTGAATAACGCACAAGTAGTTGACCAAAGTTAAAACTAAACTCAAAATGCCGAAAAAATTGAAAAGCACCTTTTGATCGCAGGACACCCAATGGATTCGATGATTTCTTTCGAAGAGTAACGCGAAAATCGATTGGAATGTCTTTGGCTCCGGGTGGCTTATAAGTCTAAACGAGAAAATTATACACATCCTCGGTTATTGAAAGAGGTACTGCCATAATATTGGACTAGACTAGAATATTGATGGTTTGACAGCTTCTGCTTACCCATGTTCTATCGGTGAGGTTTTTCCCAGTGTCAGGATCGTACACTAGCAGTTCGCAAGTGAAGTAACCCATACCCATGACAAACGATCCTTCCACCTGACCGATGTCCACTTCTGGACTCAAACTTTCCCCAGCGTCTTCAATAAGATCTACTCTTCTCAGCTGAAACACAACAGGGGCATTCAGGGGACCTGGCCAATAAAGATCAGAGTAATTTGCTCAAGGAATATTGAAACTCACTTGGTATTGACCGGTTAAAATGTCGACTTCCACTTCGCTCACAGCGACTCCGAAAATGTGGTAACCGGATACCTTATCTCGATCGGCTTGGAATCTACAAACGTGTAATAAATTAGTAGACCCTTTTACAGACGCATACGATTCTTTCACAACTGTTGATTATTCTCAAGTAGATCTCGCTCGTAGGGGAAATCGTGTCGTAGAGGGCTCCAAATTCCATCGTGTGTGTAATTGTGTTTAATCGAAAAATGCTGATGGCAACAAATCTAGAGGGAAGAAAGGGAGGGAAGGCTGCGATAAAGCTACCTTCCTAATTTCATAGTGATTTGTGACTTATGAACAATTACATATTTCTCTAACAACTGCTGCATTCGGGCGGCTGATTTTCGGTGCTTTCTGTCTGGTTGTACCGGGGTACTAAGCCAATAACGTATCATCAGAACACTTTAAAATTCTGCACATCCGGGTAAAGCTGAGGAATACAGATACAATGATTGAGTCTCTCGCGGACGACCGACTAACAACTTCACATCTATCTTCAAACTAATTTCTTATTTCAGACATTTCAAATTGGAATAGCAAAAATACTTACTGATACGTGGCCATTAGATCCACTTTGTTGCTGTTAGCCTCCATTATGATGTCGACCCATTTGGCGTTCGGTCCGAGCTTTTTTTTAGCGGGTGCCAATCGCTCATTCAATTGATCACAGCACATCTTCACGGCCTGACAACAGATTATAACATCATTGGGCCGTAATTCAAACAAGCGGGATTAAGACATTGCTTATGTAGGTAGGTATATTAGCAGCAAAACGTTAACAAAGATACATAATAAATAACACGCGGACGTACATAGGCGACTGACTCGCTGCCTACACTTCCACCAGTAGAGGCGTCATTTGGGGACATCATCGTAGTCGTGGGCTTGACGCTGATGATATCCACATCAATACCAAGAATGTAAGCAGCAACTTGAGCCACCTGTAATTTGAGAAAGTATGACTTTAATCCAAGTATTAATAGACATATAAGACAAGTCAATGAGTTGAAGATTTAACTAGTTATTTAGACAAAATGGGAGATAAAATTGATGCCTAGTGGAACCATCTCAACTCATCGAGAAAGCTTAATATTAAGAGCAAAATAATAAAGCTAAAAGAAAGCTAAAAAGAAAGTTAAAGACTAAAAGAGACGTAGGAGGCAGGGGGCCTCCCCAGAGGAGGATCTGGGCCATTGTAGAGGAACTCAACTTTTATTTATCAAGAGGGGGTCATGAGATTATCGTTTTGTTTTGATGCATTGAAACAATACCCCATTTAAATAAATTTCTTTCTTTCTGCGACTTCATTATACTGAAGCCCAATACCGCCAGGTTTCATACATTACTCATCTATGGCCATATACAGATTGCCTCTTTTATACCTCTTAATTGAAGCAAAATCCAGTTCTTGTACTTAGGCATCTCCTGCCATGATGGAGTACTCACTTTTGTGTTGACACCCTGGCCCATTTCAACAGCTCCGTGCGCTATAGACACTGTACCGTCGGTACCGAAAATTGACACAACACCGTGGAAAGCTCCATAGTAGTCGAATGGATAGTCCATGGTCCCTATAGATATTCCCCTCTTCTTCCATCTGTTTTCCTGTAAGTGTATGATTACAAAATCAGAGGGCAATTCAGACAGAACTAAAACAGGACAGCTTTCAACGTTTTGTCTAATCTAACGTACTTTGTTGAACTTCTCAACTTCTTTGAGTCTGTTGTTATAATCTGAGGAGGCGACGACGTCGTTTATTAGAGTTGGCATATTTATCGCTCCAGGTCCTGTTTTGTCAACGTTGGCGAGCCGGACGTGAATGGGATCCTTCCCCGTTATTGCGGCAATGTGGTCCATTATTGTCTCTATGAGACATATTGCTTCAACGGAACCTACAAACAGAATACCTCCAGCTTCAAGCCAATCCCGCAACATTAAGTCGATACTGAATGATCTAGTCGTATGCTTACCTGGAGCTCTACACCATGTATTGGCCGACAGATCTGTCTTGAGTTCATAGCCTTTGACGTCCCAACAAGTTACGTCGTAATAGCTTTTCAAATGCATCAGCGTGGCAAGAAATCCGAGAGCAGAGTCACTCGTTGTATATCCATTTTCTTGGTAGACTGAAGCGTTCAAATACTGAATCTCTCCATCATCATCAACACCTGCCTGTCGTTAAAATTGGCAGTAGGTTAGGAGAGCACAGAGGAAGGAAGATTCAACAACAGAAGACAATTTGACAACTTTCATTTAACTCACTTCATAATCAGCCAATACAGGGAATCGCTTGCCTGCCCACTGCATATTGTTCTCAAGGTACAGCACGAACCTTACTGGTTTCTTGGATAGGTAGGCCGCCAATGAAGCTACTACCGCAGAATGGTTGTTTCTTGACAATTTAGAGCCGTAACCCCCACCCACACGTCTGACTCTCATATTGATTCTGGAAGAGATGCCATATTTAAGTCGAGAAAACAAGAGGGTGGGAGTGGGACTTGTGAGACACTCCACGGAAGAAGACATACTGATTGGCTGGTAAGTTCAAAGCTTTTTGGATTGATTGAAGGGTGTCGCCCAGGCCTTGAGATGATGGGTAAACATCGAGTTGGTCTTCTGTTGGTACTGCTACGCATGTCTGAGTCTCCATAGTGAAGTGGTACTGACCCGGGATGTCCCATTTTCCATTTACCTTGAACTTCACGTTGGCTGTAACATTTCAACGCAGGGGAGCGATAAAACGAAATTATTGTTGTTTAAGATAATACTTATGTTTTTGTATCTAGTGTCGACAGTTTAGGTATATCCTACCTATGCTGTATTAGGACAAAATTTGGGGTTAAAAGCCTCCATTTGATACATCCTTAAAAGTACGCGAACGACACTTTTGGTAGAAAACGTACTCATCTGAACCAACGTACACTGTTGGAAACCAAAGATTCCTCACTAATAGCAATAAAAAATATATAACGGCATTTCAAAAACAATTTAGCTTTGGACTTATGAAATTTGTTGTTGTTATACTGATTTAGAAAACCAGATTCAATATCAGGGAACAATTAAGGACATTTAACGCACTTTCCAGCGTTATCCCTCTTATGATCCCCTGAATAAGTTGACATATAAACCTTGAAAACATTCGAAAAGGCAATGTGCTGAAGAATTGACTTTCAATGTTTACATTACTTCAAGTGTTGATACCCTGAAGGCAAAAATAATTCTGAACTATTCAATTATTCAATTTTTTAAAAGGATTTTGGCGAATTCCCTCCTTGATTTAAAATTATAAATATTTATTCAAACACAACGGAAAGTCTACTCATGAGTAAAAAACTTAGATCGGATGTAGGAAAACAAATAGGTTCCAACATGAGATGGCGCATGACTGCTGGGCTTGCGTGCTTCAGATTAACTTGCTTACTTTTCTTCTTAGTTGGAGAGATCTTGTCTTTCAGAACTATTCTTTCTTTAGGACCGTTCTTTATTATGTTCCTTGCGTCGATCATTGGTTTGCGCACGTCTTTATATTCTACTTTGACTTTTTTTGACGCTTGAATGGCGTTAGCGTGGGAGTTCGCTAAGACAACGCAGACAGCTTGCCCAGCGTAGTCAGCCAGCTTGCCTTCCTCTACAAAAACCTGATGAAAGATAATACCGTTCTAATCAACTAAATTCAAACGAAAAACGAAAGGGTACAGCAGAACCTGAATCGCCATCACCTTCTCTAGGTCAGAACCATAAAACGTATTGGATCCTGGAATGTCTTTGGCAGTGTAGTAACCCCAGAATCCTGGTACTTTCTGCAACATGAGACATGAAAAGATCATGTGTTTGTATAATTTATTTACCATATGAGTGAGACATGTTGATTGTCATACCGAGGCTTCCGTGAAATCCAGCTTCGACACCACGCCTACCCGATCGGTCAGTACAATTTGAGCCCAAAGTTGTCCAGGAAGAGCTGGAATGTCGTTGCTGTACTCAGCTTCTCCTGAAATATTTGTGATCCGTACAATCAAAAATGAAGCTCGTCTTGTGGTAGTGTCTCAAAAACTAAGCATAAATTTTTTTTTTAAATCCAAAGAAGAATAACAAAATAAACTTGCCTGAACACTGAATGAGAGCCTCTAGCTTGGGAATGGGTTTGTTCAGCGGCCATACGTTACGATCCGTGTCAAAATCTTGTTTAGCTGTGGAGACCGGTCTGTCCAGGATGGGTCCTCCACTTTTGTTCTTGTCGTTCACTTTTGTTGGGTCGAGGGACAAAATAAATTTGTAGAAGAGCGATTCGGCCAAACCTCGACGGTATTCAGGCGTTGCGTCTGGCAGCACGTAGTCGGGGACAAGCTCTTTCTGAAGGATGCCGATGGCCTCTTTAAGCGTCGTAGGATTTACGAGTTTTTTCCCAACAAGATAGTCCTCCGTTTGGCTCGCGTGTATCTGGGAACGCAAGAAAGCATGAGCAATCCAATATTGTGAGTTGAATAATTTCAGAAATCAATGCCAAGAAGGTGAAAAAACTAAATGATGATTTACTAACAAAGTTGGGTTGAATTCCACCGAACAAGATATTAGGCTTATCCAAAACTTTAAAATCATCTTTCTTGTCCACATGGACTAAAAATGCAGCGTTGACGTAGGCGTGTGCGTTTTGTGCTCTCGGCATAATCTGGAAATTATTCATTGACAAATTTGTTTCATTTATTTGAATTTATTTCACTTATCAAACTGAAGAAGCATCAGTGCTTTAAAGGATAACTAGTGGTAAAACATGAATTATAAACGTATCCATTCCAAGTCGACAATGCATCTAAAACGTAATAATGTAAAATAAGCCTCACCTTGAAAGATCTCGTAACGTAAGACGAGTCATCGTAAGTCGGTAGTTTGATTTGAACGATGATTTTTTGGTTCATATTGGTGTTAAGGTACTGTAAAATTTCCATTTCCTCTTGAACCCCCGTTTTGTCCCCTGGTACGATAAAGAAGACGATGAAATACATTGTTACTGATAACAACTACCGCAAAAATACAATCAACGCCGTACGTAACTCAATAAAAAAAAGTACATGATTAAATAAAATCAATTTTTGCATTCATTCAACTTAATATAATTATCAAATTGCTTACACTAGAGAAATATTCTATTTGGTTTGCAAAAGGTTAAATGTGACTTGAAAATCCGTATTTACGTAGGTACCAAGTGAATTCTTGACATACCTATTAGGACTTTCGCATTAGCCATGACGAATGTCAAAAAGATGTCGGAGGGGAACTCTTCATGTAGATGCTTCATGCTCAGATTACCACCTATCGTGCCCGTCTGAAAACAAATTCATACAAAAAAATGCAAGGTCGTATTTTTTCGGATAACGCGAACCAATGTGAGGAACAATCAACAACAAAATTGATAAAAAATAAACTTGCATTCCTGACTGGGACGTTTGCGATCAAATCAATATGATCGGCAATGGTTTTCAAGTACGCGAATTTGCTCGCATGACTTTTCGATAAGTTGTAAAACAAATTCATCGCCTCTGTTAGATTGATGTTAGCACCCAACGTGACGCCGTCGTCTTGGACGCTGCTTCCGTGCATTTCCGCTATCCCGTTCACGTCAATTATGACGTCAGATTTATTTTCCGAAATGTCCCGATAAACTCCTGAAGGCAAAATGCGACAAATTATTAGAACAGCCCAGAACCTAGCTCATGCCTTTCCTGTTAGAAATGATGAATACCTGGGCCGGTATTTCCAGCGACCAAACGATAGGGCTTGTCCCCAATTTGGTCGAATATTTCGAAAATCTCTTTGGTTGACGAGGGTCGATACCAATTAGTGCCATCTTTCAGCGCCACGTGGACGCTGGTGTTGGGCGATGGAAGCTCTTTCAGTTCCTCCCAGTCACACAACTGACCGCAGGATTTGTCACAGCTCCCTCCAGAGCATTTATTCCTAGTTTTCAGGCACATCAAATCCTGCAAAATATATTCAATAATTAAATTTTCATCATGAACTAATATTGAACTTTTCAGGGTACTAAATCTTCCTGATAAAACCGCCTGAATTATAGAGAATACAACGATAATCTGATAAAGCACACTGACGGAAAACTAGGGAAAACCTCTCATCCTGGAAATTTTTGTTTGCTGGCACCTCATTTCCCGTTGTTTTCCCCTTAGTTCTCGGTCAGAATGGAATACTATATGTCAATATTCAATTAACTTCATTTTTAACTTTTTAACATTGGATCAAACGGACTTCCCTTGTATTGTTATTAATAATTTATTACCTCGATGTCAACCATCTTCTGCTTCAGAGCTGGGGGTGCATCGGACGCGAGGGATTTGAAGGCGTCGAGGATGGGGCGATATCCGGTACATCGGCAGATGTTTCCTCCAAATGAATTTTCTACTTCTTTCATAGTCAATTTTGGATTTGCTTCTAAAATGCTAAAAAAGATAATGTGTGCAACAAGTGTTAAAAAACGAGAGGCTGAGGCTATAGTTCAATATTCTGTCTGTGATCCACCATCGAGTACCTGTTAATATCTGCCCAATTGGCTAAACACCGAGCAGCAGCTTTCTTAATGTCATTTATTACACCCAGTAAGAGATCGTTTCTATTTGTTCTCAATTTCTCAAATAAACAGGTAACAGACTCTTGAAATCGAATAAAAACAACTGAACCGAATAAGAAAGAAAATAAAATAGAAAGAAAGAAATAAACCCTACGTTGTACGAATATAAGGAGCCCCAATATTATCGCATAACTGATAACTAACAGTCTAGAGCTCGTATTTTTGATTCCTTCCTTTTCTCCGTAGATAGCTAACGAAATACTCTCATTTTTCGTATAATTGTCAATTTTTTTTTTGTTTTGTCAGATCATCATTCGATATTGGAGTAGAAAGAGATAGGAGCGTAGGAATTTTCTTCAAGATGCATGAATTACTCGATGAATACGCGAATGGGCAATACAATATGCATGGGAGTTCTTTTAAAATATTGATTATATGATTATATATTGATTAAAATATTGGTGATGGAGAAGAGGAGAACAATAGTGGAGGGAGCGAGGTATCATTTAGGCAAATTGTCATCCTGTTGTTGGTTACTACATCGACGTATGTATCTAGAATTCCAATTGGAAATGTATTCCTCGCTTTTCGACTGTAATAGCTCCTAACTTTGTTTAGCTTTCAACTTTATTAGCTCCCACATACTTGATAAATAATATTTTGCAGCTCTGCATAATATTTTTCAAGTTATTTCCACAGATGGGAAACTTAACTAAACCCGATCGACTCACTCAGCCAAATTGGCTTACCTGTGCATATTCATCACCATTCCGGCCGTACAGTAGCCGCATTGCGTTCCGTTGGCGGCAGCAAGCCTCTGCTGAATTTTGTGGTATCCATTCGCTTTGCTGCCCAACCCTTCCACCGTTGTGATAGACCAGCCGTGACATGAATAGATTGGCGTCAAACACTGCACAGAATACAAAGTTTAAATTATTTTGAAAATCAAAGATTTCTACAAGCAATGAGTGGGCGCCTGCAGATAATTTAAAAAATTGAGGTCGTACCGAATTCACTGCGTATGAGTGAACCTCGCAGGTCGTTGGGTGTTTGGACTGTACTGAAACTATACAGGCGCCGCATCCTCCTTCCAAACACATAAATTTGGTCCCTTTCAAATGAGCATATTCTCTAATAAACTCGTTGAGAGATGTGTCGGCTTGTAGGTCATTCGGAACTGAAACGTTAGACACGTAGTGATACCTACAGAATTTTCAACATTTAGGAGCAAGATGAGAGGAGACTTAATAGGTTTGATCAAAGACTATCATCGAAATGTAGGTGTATACTATGTGCTAATAGATTAATGAAAAGAATACTGGCGCTCACCTGTGAATTGCTGTCCGTTTATTTTTAACACGACTGTACTCGCCTCCCTAAAAACAGGAATACTTGGTGAATTCATTCATTCATTTTCTTCGTGATTTTGACAAAGGCAGTAATTTTGGTTTTGAGAGCCCCGGTAACTGAATCAAAAATACAAAGGATTTTCAACGCTTTTCTTTTTATGTTTGGCTAGGTACAAAATGGAGTCAGTGGGCATTCCCTGTGATAACGAATTGCACCTTACACCGGACGGCCAACGCAGATTGCCTGTAAACGCCGAGGGCGGACAGGATATTAGGCGAATATAAGGTCAAGGCCCCCAAAACATCTGGGAGTCTATCTCCAGCATCTGTTTCACAGGGTTTTTAGAGCGCACTTTGAGTAATTACGATTGCACACTTGAGTACAACACGTAATGCAGTCCAAGCTACAATCCAACAATGGAAACTTACTATTATTGGACGTTACTTATGTAGTTACATCATGATTGTGAACAAAATCGTGTCCTGATTCGGTGTGCCACTTCGTCAGGGTCTCGTCCGAACCGATTCAAACTCCAATATTTAATTAAGAATATCCCCTCCATAAACCCAAGTCCAAAATTTGTGAAGCCCATAATTAAAAAGAAAAAACTATTTGTACCCAGCTGAAAACAGGTAGGGCAAAACTAGGACAATAATATAATATGGAGTGGTTTGACACGTAAAACATTGGCGAAGATATAAAAAAATACGAATGAGTAATATTCCTATAATAATAATATGCCTATCTTATTTAATATTATTATATTGACTTGTGTTTTTATAACAGAAGTCGTTAATCTCTCAAATTTGCCCGAAAATTGTCATTCATTATTCTCAGTTTCAAGTGTCTAGATATATATTAAAAAAAAAAATAATAATAATAATAACCCAAAATGGCCGTAGACACCTGAAAATTGACCCATTTTCGTTTTAGAATGAAGGGGTGTGTTTTACTTCATTTGGAACGCTGAGTCGATTCAGATGGGTCCTGAACCGATTCCAGCAACCCGGAACATGATAAATAAATATAATATAAGTAAAACGTTCTGACCACTGTTTTTCTGACACAGGAAGGAACTGGTGTGCGTTTGTGGGAGACCAAAAATAGATACGCTATCCGAGAAATAGCGAAAACTAACTATAATTTACTTGTTTCATCCTATAGCAAGATCTTCATCCTTAGACAACTAACTACCCTGCAATTTGATAAAACCCAATCAAGTGAGTGGATAGATACTATCTAACCCACTCCAAAGGATTGGATTTTCCACAACTTCTCATAAGAATTCGCACTAATGGGTTTTTGAAATGGTACGGTTTTATATACAAGTGAGCCTTTTTAATCTGATTAAATACAAATTCTGCTTAAACTTAAATATATTGCAAGGTTGATGCGAATCGCTGCGACACATAACTGTAATAATCAGTATATTATGTAGGGGAACCTACTTTGGTTTCATTTTGGTATGTTCTCGAAGACCCTGTAGTTTTCAGACGCCAACGGAAAAGCAATAGAGGAGTGAGGATATTCCGCAGCACACACACAAAAACGCGAATAAACGTTTTGCTTGGCTGATATCAGGGTTCGGGCTAGGTAGGTATGCTGTTACGTAAATTGAGGAACGTTTATTCCCATCCGAGGCAAATAACTGACTCAACCGCAAGTCCCTTTCCAGAGCCTCGCAGCTCGTAGAGAGACGTGGAGAGGAGGAATGGGGACGAAAGAGACCGAGATGGAGTGGGATGCATTCGAGGAGGAACCACTTGAATGTAATTTGTACGGGAACCGGCTCTGATATCGATAAAAGCCTCTCAGGCGAAGAACCTGACCTTCAACTGAGCCTTAGGGTCTTGGGATTGTCAGGTTTTGCGAGCAGATTGGTAAATATTCGGAAAGTTTACCTCTAAGTCAGATCCTTCTTGTTGTTGGGTCTAACGTCAAGCAGAGGCGAAGGCTATTTGGACGTGCGACCTTCATTACAGCTTTGACATGGAAATATGAACTGAACTACTCGACAACTTGAAGCAGAACACTGGACGACTCGGACCTTTTCAACGATTTCAGCTGTCATCAATTTCGTTTTCCACGCTCCTAACCAAATCTAACGCCTCATACAAACTTTTCAACTTCGTGTGTTCGGAGATAAGTGGAGGCACTAGCTCAATAAAAGCATCAAAGTCATACTTGAGCTATATCAGTAAAACGCTAAAAATTCATTCACAGGGGTTGGTTATTCCTCGGACTAGGCGCATGGAGACTCATTTCAATCGATTCAGAGTCCAGTCCATAACTTCTACCCGTGGGCACCAATCGTTCCTGGACCCGTCTCACTGGATTCAGCATCCAAAATTTAGTGGATACCCCACACGCCTAGATTGCCAAAAATCTCGAAAATCCATTTTTTGAAATACACATTTTGACCCCTACCCCGCCCAAATTTGGTCCAATCGGGCTGAAAAGGTTTCGAGGGCCAGCTAGAGCCGGAAGCGGGTCCCTGACAAATTTCAGATTTTTAGAAATTTTTCTACGCTTGGACGGTGGACGGACATTTGCTAATTTTAATCTAGACAGCATTGCGTCCATCCTGATTCTGGTTTTCCAACCAGAAAAAATTTTTGGGCCGAATCGGAGAGATTGACATTTTGCATAAAAACATAATTTGATTATTCAAGGAATAACCAATTAAAATGAGGCAGTTAGACTCTTTTCGCTTTCAACAAACCAGTATAATAATTTCCCAACATCTAACCTGCCTCACCAGGTTGTCTACAAACAGTACTCAGTCTCAATCAGAGATGGGCGCGCTCAAATTTGCTACACGGCCTCTAAGGAACATGGAGAGAGATTACGGCGATGTAATGGGAATGGGCATGGTGTCAGACGAGTTACCTTTACGTCAAACTAAAGCAGAATAAAGTGAACGCAAGAGCAATGGATAATTGAATGAATTATTTAAACTATTTATTACAATGGCTTAAGAGAGAATGTAGTGAGAAAAGCAAATAAGTAAGTTTAGAACCACATGAAATTTGGTGCTGCCCGCAGAGTAGTCTAGACTAGTCACTAGGTCAGCAGGTTTCACTGACTCAAAGCGACGTAATTGCAGGTGCCTTCCATGGTTACAACGCCGAGTTCATTCATTCTTTCGGTACTATACTAAATGATGAAGATGAGAGAGAAGGGTCTGATCCGTCCGTATGTTACCGTCAGCAGTGCACAAATAAACTAAGCAGCTTACGGAATGAAGACATGTACGAGAGAAAGCCGACAGTTCTGAGCACTTAAGGGGAGTTATCATACATTCCAATCGCACCGAACGACGTTCCGGATATTTGCTAGGGCTCTATAAAAATCTTTTGTAGCTGAAATCAAACCTACCTGTAAGGTCGGCGCTAGTGGAATTATATAATACGCTTTTAGGGAAAAAAGCAACAATAAAACGTCCTGCAGGATGGTCCGCGCCAAACCCACTTGATAACACCCCAAAAGAACCATCAGAGACATTTGAACAGATCAAATTGGAGAGGAATAGATAAATGCAATATTTCTCCTTAATAATATGAGTAAACTCACGGTTGTGTTCGTAGTGTGACGCTGTGATCTGCCCCCATATCTGGCCAGTAGTGTTTACGAGACGCATTGAAATTCAACTGGTTTCAAATCAACCGGTCCTCGCCCCACTATCTTACTATGATCACACTCTTCATTAAGGGGAAAGAAGGAGGCTATATCACTCTCATAAGCGATTAGCTCTTAGTGAGACAATCTCGACGATGAATAACAGTCATAGTTGAACCCAAAAGGTCTAAACATATCATGCGGCACACAAAAGAGAAGATTCAGCGTTCTGAATAGTGCAAGAAGATAAACCTAATGCTGGCGACATATCCTTAGTATAGGACCGTAACACGAAGAAGGGAAGAAACGTTCAAATCTTCAGAAATAATAAACCAAATCGGATGAAACGCCGCTCGGATTCAATTCACATTGGTTTATTAAATAAATTTTATTGGAGAAAATCGGAGTCAACATGAAAAATTCATTCGTGCAACGAGACCGGGCCTCATCTCGGGAAATTAGATACTTGTTCGGCCGTTGTAAAGGAGAAATGAAAGTGAAAGGGAATCTTACTCTCCAACGGAGTAACATTTCGAAATAAGTTCATTTTTCATTTTATTCCTTTAATTCTTTTCTTACGAACGAGAGGGTGTGTTTTCACAACAAGAATGATAAACCAACAGAGAAAAACCAGAAAGGCTCTCGGCTCATCAGCTTCCTTAGGTGGCAATTTTGACAGATCTGAAGAGCTGTCAACATGAGAGGCACAAGTCCGTAATTGAGTCCAAAAATATTCCTTCGTCCCTTCCTCTTTTCGTAATTACTCTTAGTATATTATCGTCACGACAGAGACATGGGAGTAGATGGAACGCCTTGACATATTATAAGAAATAAAATCAATATTTGAAACAAATCAATAAGTCAAGTCAATTTTTAAAATTCTTAACACGTAACAATGCATCAAGAAAACAATCAATTTTCAGGAAAGCCATAATAACAGGTACAATTTTAGAAACTTAATGGACTTAACATGTGTTGGCTTTGACTAAAAGTGATTGCACAGCACAAACTGTATGTTGTACTCTTTGTGGGATATACGGGTACATACGTCGTAAATGTATCAGTGATCATGTAGTGGGTCCGGCGGTGGATTACTGAGAGCGTTTAGGTTTTCCTCAGATCCAGGGTGTGATTTACAGTCCATATGCCATAAATGAAATCAGACGGAAGTCTGAATCGATTTTTCAACATGTTGTTTAGGGTTACAATGAAAATTTGTTTCAAAAATCACTCCGTTTTTGTGATGGTTCAAAAACTGACTTTTTTCACAACTTACACCAGCTTCATTTGTTTGTTTACAAGTAAATTTTAGTAGAAGAAAGTTTTACAATACATTTTCGTCAAATTAATTTTTCCATGGTCCATCAACTTTTTGATTTACTTTTCGCTAGACTCTTACCTAGCTGGGTTCCTAGAGTCAATAAATATTGTATGAGATCTCGTGCCATGGAGCTCGAAATTGCGTGAGCATAATATTTTGGATTGGTTGATAATTTCCTTGGAGCAGATGAGAAGTATTATCTCACGTAGGAATGGATTATACCCATGGATAAACTCAGTTTTTTTTTTTTTTTTTTTTCATAAAAAGATACTGATGTACGGATGGGAAAATTGACGTGAAATTCCACTAATTACTACTGGAATCCATGTTCACTACTACGGTCTTGGAATGTACCGCCTAGCCGAAGCATAACCATGATTTTCAAGTGATAATAGGCCTTAATTGAAAGATTCTGAGTAAAATGTGACTGCACATTTGTGGTATATTAGTGGGTCGCTCAGCCCCCCCCCCCCCCCATCCCGCGTAACAGCATGTGGTCATTATGGGTTGAAACCATTATAGTAGGTAGCTTGAACAGTCAAGGCTTAATGTTTTTTTTTTTCTTTTTGTAAAGGCTCTCATTTTGAGCAATACCAGAGTTGCTACAATCCTTTCTAATTATCAACTTTCTATGTGAACCCAGCCTAAAGAGAACAATACTTTGAAAAATCATCAGTGAGGTTTACAATGAAGTTTTTGACGTAGAAGATTGAGTTGTCAGTAACAGGACTCCACATCCTGAATCTCCTGCGAGTAACTATCTTTCCATCTTATGGCGGCCCTAAATCTACCTCAAGCGCATCACCAGATATGTTCATTGTCAAAATTGCAATGGAGCAAGATGCTCCTGGAATGGCTACGGGAATGTTATGTACTGAAGTAGTAAACTGACGAACTCATTGGCGGGATTCCAGGATCTTGGAGGTTAGAGTCCTACATCGGGCAACCATAGGGTCGTAAATCTGCGCATGAATGAACACTTTAGGCCGAAAAACAAGAGGAAATAACTCAATATGTTTGTTAGAAGAAAACAAACCTGTCGTGAATCACCATACGGGCTGCAGGCGAGCTTTAGTTCTTTCTGCGAGAAGGGCTTGTAGGACGGGTCTGACGTTCGTGAACGGTAGAATGAGTCTAGCGCCCTGTACGCTGCACCCAGTACCGCTGAATTAGCGCAATTCTAAAAGAATTCAGAACAAACATCGAAAAAAAGGTAAGTAACGTCCAAATATGGCTCCGTTTTCCAATAAATTACTGACCAGTGGACCGGCGGGAGATGAAATTCTAACCAAAAAGTTACATTATATACTAAGACATTGCAAATTAGAAAACCCCAAACGTGATACGGTGAGTAATAGTTTTATACCAGGGTGTAAACGGGTACGTTGAATACGTCTGATATTACTTGAAGAATAGCTTTGTTTTGAGAGGCACCTCCTGTGGCTATTACTCGGGAGAAATTCTCTGAAATAAATGGTACCGAACAATTAGAGAAACCAAATAACAACGTCACACACAAGCGGAGAAAAACGTATACTATTATTGAAGTTTAACCTTGATTGTTCAAATAGTCAATTGATAATGCAAGCTTTTGAATTTTGATGCAACAGTCGGGTGAAGAGTGGGAAACTTAATTTCAGCCTTAGCCTGGCTGCTCTTTAGGCTCATTCAGCTTTATAATGCTGAATATTAATGTCATGTTCGAGGACAAAAGCTCAGACTTACCGATTGATATGTCCAGATTCTCAAGGAGACCCCTTTTTGCGATGAACTGTCCTTCAACGAGAGCTCGAACTTCAGCGTCGGCTGATGGAAATTTGTCGATGGCATTATCTGCCTTATCAAACTTGTATTCACCCTGTACTGGCAACACAATTTCTGGAAGGTCATAGTAGAAACCTGAAGGAAAAGGAGTTGGATAATCCGAATTCTTTGAATCAGGGGAAATTTAGTACGACCAGCCAGGCTTATTGTCAACTATGGTCACCCTTACCCATAAAACCGAAGTTCCCCCTGGGGGTGCTTTCAAGCAGCTTGTCAAACTCGTCCCAGTTTCCATTAGCACAGGAATCCCTGATTCTTTCTCGACTCAACTGAGCCATTTTTGTAACTAAAACACCAGGTTTTGATACATTTTGCGTTTTGACACATAGGTGCTTATGGAACAACAGTGGTCAATATTTACGCCAACATCAACCTCAATAATTACAATCAGGTTCCCCACTTTCTGAATGTACGCATTTGAATAATCTATACCCAATGGGTATTACCCATCATAGGCAGAACGCTTGTGAGTTAGTATCCATCTTCATTGTTTAGGTACCAGCTTCCAATACATTTCAACATCGGTAAATATTGCTCCTTAAGGTAAACCTGGTTATCATGTTAATTCTATAAAGATTTCATAACAATCAGTCAAGCCCATCAAATTAAATGCCACCGACTGTGCAAAAACGTAATTTTAACAATATTATCATCATTATTAATCCGATCAAACTGGATTCGCTTCTTCTTGTGATAGGAATGATAAGAAAACAATTACTGTTATAATAATACAAATTATTATCATTATGATTTTATTTTAGTGCTAGTTCGTTGAGGAAGTCAAGATCCTGAGGCTTAGGAATTCAATCTTCCTGATCAGTTTACACCTGCTACAATTTTTCCAGCCATTTGACAGTCATCGTCCCTTAATTCATACAGACCTCATGACAAGCATTATCTGCGCAGTAACTTCCATAGATTCATATGCAAACAACGTGCAGAATTCATGCATTTATTATAATGTGGTTATCCCTACCGAATGGTGAGCAAAGAAGCCTGTGTGCCGTTAGGTGTGGTATTGACGTATTTACCAGAGAAGTCCCATGTACTCCTGTTCAGACAGTGGGTTGAGAAGAAGGTGACCTTCGTTGAGCAGTTTGGGTTCAGTGAGCCACATGAAAACTGTGTCACTAGTGCCCAAGCTAATAGCAATGTCTCCTTCAGTCAGACACATACCTGAGGTCAAGGAAAGTCCAAAATCGACGTGAGTAACAGGTGCAGTATGATCGTAAGTAGGGATAATGGTTAGGTAAAAGTGGAGAAACCTGCAAGTGACGAAGGGTTATCTCCGGTGAATGCAACCACGTCACATTGCTCATTGAAGCCAAATCGTTCGACAAAATATTGTGATATCTTCCCAAGAATTGTATGCGACGGCACAGGTTCACCGAGGCGCTCACCCAAATCTGGAGCAGTTGCCTGAAAAGGTAAGGCATGATATATTATTTGAATCCATTTCTATTCTCGGCAAATGCGCCGAACCGACCAATAACCTTTTATCGCAGACGATCGTTCTTACCGCTAAGAGTTCGGGTGACCATTTTTTCGAGCGGATGTCCAACAGGTTCATGCCAGATCCATCGGCATAATCTATGTTAGCGTATCGACCGAGGAAAATAGAACAAGCAAAGTTGCTTATGAGGGATATTCTCTGGAAAGAAACACAAACGCGTTAATCGAACATAGCATTTACTAAATCACACCATTATATACAAAAATGATTTCTCTATGGTCAACCATGCAGTCAAGTTTAACCAGCTTTTCTCTGTGGAAGGTGGCCCCCAAACCACCAGGATCATAATACGAGTATTTTTCGTCGTTCGCTTGCTCAACCCGGTAATGAGAAGAAAAATACACTGTTGGGTGAATGAAAACCCCAAATTTGAGTAAACTCAATTTGCCTTGTTAATCGGTTAGGTAGAGTTCCCTTCCAAAGGATAATAAATTCATAAGACTGTACAGAAAGAAAACAATAAACTTGACTCACTTCAGTATTTTTGTAAACGGTTGGTTTGGTCTCAGCCACCTTAGCTATTTGACTTGCTGAGAATCGCTCATAAGCTTTCGAGCCGGTTATTCTCGCCAGTTCCTGAAAACATGGGCACGAACCACCTGAAATGAGTTCACATGAGCCAACCCAACAATCAGCACTACAGAGTGAGTCTGTTTACCTCAGGACCGCCAGCAGCTGCTTCCAGTATCTGGCACTGTTTCGTGGTGCTTGCGTCCATCCAAACGGGAGAAGCCGTCAAGGAAAATGACGAAGCCAGTTGACTATGAAGAAAATGTTCTTCAGCGAGTGATTTCAGGGTTTCTTCCGCTCCGTTGGCCCAGTAGACTGTGCCATGTTGCTGAATTTTGAAATAATAAAATAATCTACATTGCGCCAAATAAAATCCCTTAGATATAATATATCCATTCAAATGTTCAATGCAACAATGTCATCACAAGCTAAAGCATAATTTTCATCAAAGGGGAGGAGAACAAGAAGGAAATATTTTGCATACCTGAGCTGAGCCCGAGAGGGCACAGACTTTGGAAAAGTCAGCGCCACAAACTCTTAGCCTGTCGAGTATCATGTCCAAGGCTTTCACCCACATGAGAACTGGAGCTGTGACAGTTTTCTTTTCACCTTTAACTACTCCATTGTGGGTCCTGATGTAAAAATATAAATCATACTTTTCATAAATTGGTGGTGGACAATCAATAAATATCATCGTGATCGTAGGTCAAGAGGAAAAATCAATCAAAGAAGTTATTTCCTCACCTTTTGATGATGTGATATTAATATTAACAATGTTAAAACTTCAACAACTACTATTATTGTCCCCAGTTTTGTCAATGTCAGCGAATTAACATTTTAGAACGAAACACTTCTCTCCCCAATTTGACGGGTTCTCCCACCCACAACCACCAACCTAATGTCATGTGAATTTTCAAGTACCAAGAAATTTGAGACTAAAAAATGAAAACATAATAAATAAATAAGAGGTAGCAAGATTATTGAGATGAAATATTTCTGAAAATCCTACACATAAGAGTTCTGATAAAAAGAAACTACATGTACAGAGACGGATTATCACGGCAGCATCTCATTAATCTCAAAGATAAACTATGGTATTACGTGATCACATTCATTTCATATCCTCGATAATTGTAGCACAAAAAAATGAAAGAAAGAAACGTTACCTAAGTACGTATTTCATACATTAGTTCAAAATCGGGCTAGAACCGCATTTCTGATCCTTATTAAATTCGAATACGATGCGTTTCTATCAAATTTCACTCCTTCAAGAACGCGAGGTTACCTATCATTACTGCCTCTTCACAATAATTTACAAAAATTGTAATGTCTTAAATCCTAATATTTTGGCTCTGAAAACAACATGAATATTTCAGCCGACATATTCGGCTATCGTGTTGCCGTTACTTAGGACTTTGGATAACAAAGCTGTGAATGTGAAACACACCAGTTCACAACGCAGGAGCCAAAAGATAGAATCTCATGAGCTTTGCATAGGAGTATCAATTCACCTGAATTCAGGAAGATCGGTGTCAAACTGCACAAAGGACTCATGAAGAACTTCTCGTTTGTCGTTGATAATCATGCCCTTCAACTGAAATAGAGAATCCCGCATTAGTTTATAATGACATGGGTCCTAAGATTGTACTCCCATCATACTGCTAAACAACAGGGAGGCAGAACTCTCGTTTCTACGGACGAAATTATTATATACATAATTAAAGTATTACGTTCGAAAGAACATTCCCAGATCGATCATTAGTCTCAATTTCACAAGGGCATAGTAGCATTGACGTTTGCTCAAAATTTGAGAATTCAAAAATTAAAATTTCACCTCTGAAACAAATATTTTTTTGAACTCCATGATGTCGATTTCTCTTCGCCTCCAGCTTCTAAGCTCAAACCTTTAGGATAATGGAGGAAGGATGTGCTCAACAAGTTTCATGGCCCACTGAACCGGTTACGACCCTTTGCTTGTCATTCTCGGAGATCAGAGATCATGGTAAAAGAGGAGGTCTTCGGTCAGAAACGGTATTCGAAGGGAAAATAATAAACATACCTGTTGAGTACTCAAATCAAATCCCAAAAACACTTTTTCCTCCTCAGTCATGTTGATAGTCCAAAGGTCTACGCGATGATGCTCCACTACCACCAAGAGAATGAACAGAACACGTAATATGACTTCTATAAGAAGACGTCGCGGAGGAGATCTTACGAGGGGAGATAATCTACACAGTTACAGTCCACACCAATAAATCTGATAGCAGTCAAAGTGGAGTGGAGAACGCAGAACAAGGTAGAGATGATCATCGTTGACTCACTGGAAGACTCGAATGAAATGAGTGGAGCGGAAGTGAAGAGCTGACATCATGTTGAGGAGTGTAGAAAGAAGATACGATTACTTGTACCATGCACAACAGCAACAACAATACTTGAGAAAGCTTGTTTTTCAGAAGAATCGAAGTCATCACTTGCCGGTTATTGACTGTTTTCACAAATTAATCAACCGTATCCTCCTGAAATTACCTCTAGACCAATGTCTCAACCGTAAATTTTCTACCGAATAATATTCCGCTCTATTTCCTTTTCAGGAGATCGATTTTACAACCAATACATCGATTCGGTGCTAAGAACAAAAGACAAGAAGAAGAAAACCGTAGTGATAAGGTAGATAAGGGCTATTTGTCATCATCAGGCTCCAGTTCCAGCAATACATCCGCAATCTACTCTTTAATTTATAAAGCATACATTTCGAAGAGTCATCTGACATTTTCAGGTAATTGAATTTCTGTGGCTGACCTTCTTGAATTCGCAGGAGGTACCTACCTACTTAAATCAACTTTGTCATAACTCTCTCCACGTTTCTTGCAATCTCAAACTCCTATTCGCGATTTACAGAATTTCTGTGCGCATTTCGTTGCAACGAAGGAGAAAATCATGACCACGAACACATTGAGCTCAGCTTTTCGAAAAATTGATGTGGATTTATACAACGAGGATAGCTACAGAGAAGATGAACAGGGAGAACTCCAGTCGCCCCCGGCCGGGCCCGATCCGACAGAAGTTTCTCAACTTCTCGATCAAGGTAAGCCTTATTATATCTGGAATTGATCGGCTTGATGATTGGTCAAAGCCGTTGACTGAGATAAAGCTAATAAGGTAATACGTTTTGTGACCAAACAAACATAGTGGTGTCCATTTAAATCTCGACTGGCTGGGTGCAGAAATCAGATCCGCGCGATAGGTACTTGGTGATTCATACATAAGTGATGTCTTACTCCCACCCTATTCCTTAAGCTACGAATGTCTGATACCTGCTCCAAGGTGTTAGTACGAGTAAGCTGCTGGTTAGATCTCCTCGTCAACGTTTATTGAACGTTTGCTGTCTTATTTTTAGGTAGCAATGTTGATGCGCTCAAACTAGTTCTCCGCAACGCCCCTTTGGCCTCCAGGAACCAACAAGTCAAAGATTCCGCCCTCCACCTCACAATGAAAGTTCTCATGTCGTTCAAAAGCAGTCAAATAGACGAAGCCGTCGCAGCCCTTGACACAGACTCGATCGACATCCTCATGAAGTACATATACCGAGGGTTTGAATTTCCGTCCGAGAAGAGGAGCGGCCAACTCCTTTTGTGGCATGAAAAAGTGTACGCTATTGGTGGTGTTGGGAGCATCGTCCGGGTACTTACCGACACCAAGAGAGCTTAAACCTGGTGGCAATTAATGCTGTCAGCGATTGGAAATTTTATCCTTTTGAAGAAGTTTGGCATTGATCATCCTACTTCATGAGCATAATAATGTAATTTTATTATCTTAAATAACAAATAATCATATTGTTGTAGAGACTACCACAAATGGATTTCCGGGACATGCTTTGAATCCCGAGGTGTAAGCGTCAACAATTGAGTTCATATTTACTTAGTTTATTCGTATATTTTTAATTCAGTTTAGATTTGGGTGCGCCTACCAATAAATCGTCGATTTTATTCTGAACTTGTTGTTGTCGAGATTCACGGCATCCAAACCCAAGTAGGACCCATTTGAAGGATTTAAATTGAGTGAGATTGCCAATCTATTGTTGAAAGACGGATGTGGGTCTGAGCAGTTATAATCGCCCCAGTCTGTCTTATAAACGCCTATCATAAACATGTTATATTTTCATAGTAAGTGAACCTCGGGTGAATGTAAGCGATAGGGATGAAGTTTTCTTGGGAATTAATTCAAGTTCCTTTTTACGGGTCCGGCTTCTAGTTTCAAGTTGGTCTTCAGAGCTTTTTAATGCGTTATACGGGTTTGTGTATTGTGTCTGAAAAATCCGGATTCAGTGAGGCTAGCTAGAATTACAGGAAAAAGAGTTGCTACACAATGTACGTCACTACTTGACCTCACTCAAGACCGACACAGGTTCCACTCAGGTTGTCCAACGGCACGTAAAACATTTAGTATTTCGTCAATATCTAACAACATACCATCAAATATCCGCATAAATCATTTTCGTTAAAACATTGATCTTTGCAAAATCAATTGTGAAAGCTCCTTGAGGAAGTCGCTCAAATTCATTCAGCTGTAGGAGGAAGAATAAATTACTTACTCAAAGCATCAAGGATAATTCACAATTGATTTTGTACGGATCAATCGCTTTTAACAAAAATCATTTATACGGATATTTAGTTGTGTTTTTAGATAATGATGAAATACTGAATGTTTTACTTGCCGTTGGACAAGATTTTCTAATCATCATTTGCCACAGTCAATAGTTTTGACACAAGAATGTTTCCAAATTATTTCTAAGAAGCCTCTGTTTGATGACGCTAAGTTAGTTACGTTGTTCTTCTATTCGTTTATTCGTCATTCAAACGGGAGGGGAATGTTAAATGATACGTTAGACGTAACTTCTTACACTTCAATAATTTTCTTTAATCGCTCAAGTTGTTGAATGAGTCATATATGGTAGGTACCGGCTGAGAAAATGAACCGAGTCTCACTTAGACATAGTAATTCTTTTCTTTTTAGATTATATGTATGTTACACCTCGCCTTTACGCAACGATTGAACAGATTTTATGTTTAGTTGTATGCCACGTGAGCATACCGTTCTACATCAACCAGAAAATAACAAAACTTAGTCCTTGTGCAAGACAATTGGCAAAAGGCGTGCTGCACGGCTCCCATTTAAAATAGAACCAGGCTGAGCCAAACAAAGCTAAAAAGGTCCGCGAGCCTGACACTGGCAGACGGGGTAGACGGTTTTTAATTGGCTATTATAGCTCATCTATTATTATAAGTACATGGTAACTTTCGGATATTATGACGGTTGAGGAGGAAGGGCGGAAGTAAAGGAAGAATTTCCTTCGACAGCTTCAAAACTCGTAATGGGCTTCAAGAAGTCGTCTGGTCAATTGTGGTTTTGGCGCCTTTGCTAGTCTACGTTGGCAGTCTTTGCCAACAGATCATAGCGAGATGAACATCGGGGGAAGCACCGTAATCTGGGTCTTCAGTAATTTTCATTGCCCGCAGATAATCTCAGCGTTTATTATGGTTATCTCTTGGTTGGATGGAATTCAGCTAGACTTCTCCTTAATTTTCATTGTACTTATCCATTGTAGAAAGTCTTTTAAGAAAGTTAATTAGAGAAGAAAATCGAATGTCTCAGTATAGAGGATGTGGGGATCGTGGTTGTTACTTTAACATAACGGATAATGACTATGTTTTGGGAAGCTGATGAAAATGTTTTGCTGTCATTCTCTAATCAATATAAAATAGTATTCTTCCTTACCTAGTGCGCACCCAACAGGTCAGTCTTTTGCCGGTTGAATATGAAAGTAGCGCATGTAACAAATAAGCTACTCTGAAATGCGTGAAACGGTTCCACGCAAATCGACTCACATCTTCATATTCTCGTTGAATCGTGTTCTTCCTGTTACCCTTGATGACCAAATCATTCTCCTGCTCACCGACTGGCTTACCGTTGGATATAAATCCTCAATCTCTGTTCTGCAATAGCGCGAAATTATTTAGTACTACACTGTTAATGAACTCAATAACAACGTCAAGACCCACTGTCCTCACGATTAATTATCCAAAACGTTTCGGTTAAATGCAGTCGTTCCTTAATTGTACCCGTTGTAGTCCCAATTTACGTCATTCGGGGCGATTGTCAGATTTTTGGCAGTGAAACTGGCAACTGAAAAATATCAAACCTTCGAACTAAGTGGCGGGACAGACTCCTAAAAGCGAGCAATTATAATAACTGATGATCCGACTGTTGAAGAACGCTATTGAGGTTGTAAAGACTTGGCACGAGAGGGTGCTTTTTCGTATGAGGCATTGTCTGAACGTTATGGAATACGGGATAGCGAATTCGGACATTAGATAAATGATCATAAGATCACAATAAGAGCACCAACAAACTCCGGAGCGCTTTTGATGTTTCACTAATATTTTCAACCAGCAGAAAAGGCGTTTACTTGAAATCGAACTCACTAGTGTATCAGAGATCCCTTGTTTAGACAATTTTGACTTTCAAATAAATGGTACCGTTTTGGGATGACCCCTGGCTATTAGGGGCTTCGTCGCAGTTGCTACTGCAAACCTCAACGTGCTTTCTTTTAACGGCCGAGTTCTCTCTAAAAGCCGGTTAACGTTACAAATATACACACCTGGGCGGTGATCCCATCAGATCGCCTTTGACTGGTTCTACTATTAAAAGCGTTTCACTTGTCCTGGGAGTTCCAATATAGCTTCGCTCTAAATGGTAATGAAATCAGTTCTTTCGCCTTCTACAGAACGGGCTAAAACGTCCTTCACAATCCAATATCCACTAAGAGCAGCTAAATCCGTTCGGCAGTCTAGTTGGAATAAGTTAGCCCTTTACAAAAGAAAATAAGGTATTAAATTTACCGCCTTTATAGCGCGTGAGCCACGCCAAACTCTTTTTAGAATGCTGAATAGTTTATCTCCTAAAAGAAATTGTATTTGGGTTCTACATATCAGTTCCAATATTCCTGAAAAGGATCTAACAAGATCAGGAAAATTTCATTCAAATTAAGTAGGAAAGGAACCTAATGGGTTGGGTTTCAGGAATAATCAATAGTACTGCTGAAGTTGAGACGGAGTGGTTTTCCTGCCATCCGGCAAGACCAAACACTAAGTTGTAAGACCCTGTGGGTTGTTGGTGGTTATTCGGCAGTTAGGTCAGGTAGTAGCTCAAATGTGAGTATGCCACGATTGCAGGCGGCAGTACAACTTTCGAGATGAGATCTGATAATACATTACCCTCTTGACCACTTGGTCTTGCGTTCTGCAGTATCACACTGAGCCACCCTTCATTATCAACTTATAGAAAGCTGAGAATCACCGATAGTTTCTCCATGGACTGATGGAGACTCCGAATTGTATCAACTATTGAACGAGGAGTGGTCTTAATGTATTAGCAGACAGAGTAAGATTAATTACGACGAGAATAATCCTAGCTTTCTGTTGTATTGAGTAGAACTTTACTACGGGGCTATTGAACTATTTGAACAGGCAAAAGCCTCAACCAAGCATTTGGGGTGACGGCAAAAATGAAGAACGTTTTAGGAGTATAAGTTAGGGACTTTCCGCGCTCCATTGGTGAACGGACACATGTTACCATTCCATCCCTTTATTACTACAAAAATTATGAAAATCAATCCACAATGGTGTATTACATAATGTGAATCTTGCTCGTTTGGGAAAACCTATCTCAGAGGACTCCAGAGTTGGTACATAGCATAATAAAAAGGGCTCTATGTAGGGCGTATTATTAAAGTAAAAATAACAAACCATGAGTGGTTGCAGTCTGCCTGTCTCGTTTTGCCGTGTCATCAAAATATTGAACAATTTTTTACGGATTTGATGAATTTTTTTCAAACCAACAGCGCGCTCATATCAATATTAGGATGTATCACAACTTTGCGCCCTACAAACATGCCCAAAAATCTTATTTAAACGATTTTTCTCTCTACATGATCAGTGCAGACATTGCAGTTATTACCGGAAGAGCTAATATGCTCAGGGTGACGCAGGGGGTGGCTCTAAGTGACCATTCTTCAAACTTGTGGGAACTGTTCCAACTAATCAAGAGCCAGTATATATTATTATTGTAATTATTTTTTTAGGGTACCTACCATTTAAACATTTGTTATTGTGTGTGTTTTCAGATTTATTGTGTCCTTTTTTGTCTTTCAAATGGGCCTACTTCATACGTTGATGATAGGCTAGTTCTATTCGGAGATGTCTTCGATCAAATACTACGACTTGCAGTAGGTCTTTGCCGGATACCTTTCAAATTAAACTGCATTCGTCGAATTGTTTAAAAAGGAGTTTAATAGTTCACGGGGTCCCCCAAGTGGCTGAGTAGCTGAGTACTGATTTAGTTCTGGGGAAGGGGGTTTTGTCCTTGAATGTGGAAGAACCACGGTTATTGGCACCTGCGCCGGTTTTTAGGCGAAGGAGCCAACTGGCGAGGTTTTTTTCTCTCTCGTACAAGCTAAGGCATTATCTCCATGTAAGGGTGGATACGTTGGTGCGCGGGACTCTCGCATATTTCTACTTCCACGGCATTCCGTGGATTTGTTTCCTTGTCCCTTCCCTTGTTTTTCCGAAGTACTGCCTCATAATGGTTGACGCGTACAAGTAATTTATTAAACCAAGGCTAGGTAATGATCAAGAAATGAATCACGTCAACCTCCAATTCACAATTCGGAAGAGAGAATATAGTTAACGATTATGAAGGCCCATCGGACGTTTAAAAATCCTAGGAACACCCTTTTGTCTCGATTTTCAATTAATGATAATCGAAAATTGCGTCATTAATTTGGTTAGCGTCTCTGATTTATATCCTCCATTTTATACAACTATAAAAATTCGTCAAATGTTACGCTCATTCTTCTCTCGTCGGTTTCACGAATCAAATTACGTACGTACCTACATTTTTCGGTGGGACAAATTAATAATGACTTGGGACTTTGTCCTCTAAGCACACATTCTGACATGCTGGTAGCCACTGAAGTTACTCCCAAGCCAAAGAAACTAACCGAAAAAAATTGTGTTGTCGATGCTCCCACTCTCGGAGAAGACGGTTTGACAAATATAGTTCATGTAATCTCATTTCAACAGCACGTTTTGCGTAAAAATAACTTCGACATTCTTATGATGATCCAAAATGTCATCAGATTATCAATTCATCAGTATGTAACTAGTAACGTTGAAATTCAATACCCTCAGAAAGTTTCTACCTAATCCTCAATGTGGCATTTTCTCATCAAGGAGAAAGGAAAGGTGGAGCTGTAAAATTTTGGCGGATTGAGCAACTGCAACATTTGTAAAAATGAAGATGAAACAATGAGCCCTGTACGGGCGCTTCTTAAATCCTCAAATTTCAGTATTTTGTTGGAGAAACCGCCTTTACTGTTGACACCGTTCAAATAATTATTTATAGTCGAGTGCCAAGAAACAGGTCGAGAGGTCGGGAATCGAAAGTGTGGAAGTCGATGGTTCGCCCTTGGCGATTTGGCGCGAGTTATCTCATTCTCACCTGTGACACTGACGTATCCTATCCCTAGTGGGGATGAAATGTGGTCGTTGAAGAATTTGCTTCGCAAACACTTACATGCGTGAAGTTGCTTCTTTCTAAATCAGTGCCATAATTAAAGACGGACGGGGTGAAATAACTTCCAAATATCCGATGCAGGACGCACTAACACTGAATTCACTGCTATGCTAGAAAAGGATTTCAGCAGTCTTTCAACTACACCCCTCTGTTGCTTGCTCCATTCTGGGTTTAGATCACTAGGGATATACAAAAGATTATTCCTCCATCTGACTATTCCTTCTAACTGAAGATATGGAGTCAAGGAGTCAGTCAGCCAAGCAAGAGATCCAAGGAATTGGCATTGTATTATTATTATTATTATTATTATACATTGAATCCACTGTCAGTCCAGTTCAGACGATGTACGGCCATCGTTGCCAACTGAATCCAGTCCTGCAATACCAGAAGAATCTTAAATGGCGAGAACAAAAATTACATTTTGTACCTACTGAACAAGACGAGAGGTTCAACTTCCCATGCTGACAGACTCATTACTTTCAATGTTACAACATGTTCCTTTGTGTGGCCATTTTAGAGACGATCAAGACAACTGGAAAGAGTAATTGTTCAAGAAAATAGATTCAGTTATTTTTAGTGTGAGCGGCTAATTTATAGTTAGCAGCTTGTCGCCACCAAGGATGAGTTCTATTGGATGGCGTTCAAATCTTGGCTTTTCGAGCATTTAGTAAAAAAAGTAGACTTTTGTGAAACGGGAAACTACTTCCGCGTCTGGCGAGTTTGACTTACGCGGGATGGCCTCGCAGGATATAAATTCAATCAAAGTGACCAGTATAACAAAGGATTCATATCCGCTTGTGCAGGGGAGTCCGAGCTTGCAGTCCGGTCTTTTGGAGAGCTTGAGTGTCCACCAAGAAAGAAGTGAAAGACGCGGGAGTTTTTAAATCCAGGAGAATTCTAGTTTCCAGAAGCCAGGATGTAAGCGATAACGAACCACAGTGAATATGAATATCAAATGCGAAAGACATTATTTCGTGCTAGCAGTCCATGTTGGAGAGGATCCAAAATACCCCGTCGATCGATGTGTAGGTACAGCATGAAGCACAAAGGAAACCCAAGATCATCGATTAATTTTCCGCCATGAATTTGTTTCCCCATGAAGCAGTTGAGCTCTCATGAATGTTATGTTATGTTCGAAGTTTTGTAAATATGGTTCATAAGTATGTATGAGGCAGAAAAATCTTTATCATAAACTGTGTTACGCAGTTAGATAGATCCTCCTGTCATGATCCTTTCATAGGGTGCTAGTTGTGAGATGTGCCAAAGCATTGCTCGAAACATTCAATATCCCAAACTGAATAAATTTAATAGGTCTATGGTGCCACTCGTGGCTAATTCCACATTGCTAATGTGAGAACCCATATCATTATTTACAAAATGAAAAAACGTACTATAAACGTATCATCTTCAGGTAAAAACGAAGGTGCATCTTAAATGTGAGCTAGGCTAGATAGATGTGACTACTGTATGAGTCCAAGAGCGCCAGTTTTCTTGGCATCAAGCCCTTCATTCCGCATTTTTATCAGGCTTCCAACCACCGACAAATAAATAATTCCTGTTTTTTTTTTTTTTTTTTTCCCCTTTACAAGACGTGTTCCCCTTTGTTGGTCAATTTTGGTTGGTTATTCCTTGAATAATCAACTTATGTTTCAAGCAAAAAGTCAATCTCTCCGATTCGGCCCAAAAAAATTGTTTTGGACGTTTCAAGGTGTCTGGATCAAAAATGTCCGTCCGGCGTACAATAACCTCATCCAGTGCGCACCAACCGTCCCGGGATCCAGAAATTTTCTTCTACTTGTACCAAAGTCGGCGTGGCCGGTGGACGGACGTTTGCGAATTTTGATCTAGACACCTTGAAACGCCCAGAAAATTTTTTTGGGCCGAACCGGAGAGATTGACTTATTGCATGAAAACAGGTTCAATTTTTCAATTCAAGGAATAACCAACCGAAAGTCAAATGTCCATCCGTTGTCCACGCCGACATTGGTATATGAAAATTGTCAACAAATCTGAAATTTTGGTCAAGGACCCGTTTCCGTGTCTAGGTCCTCGAAACTTTTCGGCCCGATCGAATCAAATTTGAGGGGAGGGGGTTGTGGTCAAAATGTGTACTTCGAAAAATGGATTTTTGGCGATCTAGGCGCGTGGGGTATCATTTTCCACTAAAAATGTTGGACGCTGAATCCAATGAGACGGGTACCGGGACGATTGGTGCCCACTGGAAGAGTTTATAGGTCTAAATGGGTATCCATCTACCTATTTTGAATGTGGGTTATGAGATTTATGGTATATCTAGGCGTGTAGGGTATCATTTTCTACTTAACTTTGGACGCTGAATCTATTGAAATGAGTCTCCATGTGCCTGGTCCGAGGAATAACCAACCCCTGTGCAGGAGTTTGCAGCGTTTTGAAAATTGGTCGGTGCGCTTAACACGTCAGTAAAATCTGCACCCCGACGCGAAATTCCTATGTATACAGTTGCCGTTACATTTTATAATAGGCCAAACCCCTCTCAAGGAGTAAAGATGCCGTCATCATTCATAATCTGAATTGAAATAGTTGGTCCTAGAAAAATGTCAGCCGGATCGGCCAAGACCCGGGTGGGAGGAGGGGTCATAATGTGTTTTCCAAAGAATGCATGTTTGATATTTTTGGTGATCTAGGCGTGTGGGGTCAAAATATTTTCCATTAAATTTTGGACCCTGAATCGATTGGAATAGGTCCGGAACCCTCAACACCCATTGTTTCCCCATTTTCCCCATGCTGCTGGTCCGAGGAATAACCAACCCCAGTGCCAGAATTGCAGTGTTTTTCTATCATGAGAAAGTCACACATTCTGATACAGCAACAGCCATATGATGGAACGCGAAAAATGGTAAGTTTAGCTGAGTTATACAATGGCCGAGGTTTTGAGAGGTACAACAATTTTGTTGAAAATTCGTCGGAATGAACAGCTAACCCTACAGATGATCTGGTTAGGAGCTAAGCACATTTCCTCGTTTCGTTTTCATTAAGAAGACGACTTTGGAAGGAATCAGATCTTTGATGACACTCAACATCATCCACTCCTTCCAGGGGAAAAGGAGCGGAACAAAGCCATCGTCGACCTCATTTCACCCCCGTGGTGAAGGACCTCGGGGACGGATCGATTGAAAAGAAAGAAGGCAAGATCAAGGGATCAAGGTCATTTCTCAATAAAAATTAGCTTTCAGCACCTAAAATCGTGGTAGGTCCTTCCTGGTTTATTAATCCGTTTTTCGCCGTGTTTTCAGCTACAAATTCAGTCGAGCAATTGCCGAAACGAGAGAATCACCCGCCACTGGACTGCCATGAACAGCTGTCCGGCCTCGACGCTATTTATACGTCAGTAGGGGACTCGGGTAGGAGGTTTTCAAGTCTATTCTGCCCTAATTTTCTTCATGAACCTGCCACCTTCCTAACAACGGTGTCCAAGGTGGAATTCCACATATTTGCGCCGTTCTATTACAGCAATATTTTAAGTGATTTTAGTTAAGGGCAAAGGTGAAGGAAACTCTTAGAGCCCTCTCTAATGATAGACTAGCCTGCAATAAGCAGAAGTCAAAAATTCAATATTTTGAGAATGCTGGCCCGACTGCGATTTTACCAACCTCGCTCTGGGGTAGCAGTCAGGTTGCATGGCCACGGCGCTTGAGAATACTACAAAATGCGGGACCTAACGGTCTTGAAGGCTGGATGTGAGCTGGTGAAATATATGCGTAGACATACAAAGCTTAGATACGCCGTTACAAGCCACTATATCTTTTTTCTCATTTATTCAACCAGAGTGGCTCAGGCCCGAATCGCATAAAAGTAAGTTGAATGCTTGAACAGTACTTTAATATTTTAGCGATCCCAACATCCTGCATTAGTCTGTTTTCACCTCAACTATAGACGGTATTTTCGTCGAGGTGGCCCGAATTCGTTTGTATAGAGTTGTCCCTTGGGTCGAGCACGGAACGAGGAACCGAAAATGCAAAATACTTTATGTAGGTGGATATAAAGTTGGCGCGAGTTCCGTTTGATTCAGTGCCTTCTTCGTCCACCTTACATTTGTACAAGGAACCCTTCTCGGTGTCGTTGCCAATAGTTTCGAGCCTATAATTTTTCTTTTAAAAACCAAACGTTCTAATCTATTTCTAAACGAACGAGGAACCACCCCTCAGTAGCGGGAGCCAATATCCAACCGGATCAATCGAGAAGCCAATGCCTTCCATTTATGTACTACTGGTACGAGAACACTTAATGAAAGGGTGATCCAATTTGCGGAGTTAAATAAATGTAATATTATTATTTGAGAACCAAAATAAAACAAATTTACGTACCTACCCGTATTTTGAGAAACATTAGCCCATACAGACCACTCTTGTGTCACTTTTAATAATAATTATTATTATTCCGTTGAGCTTTTAGAGCGCTCGATCCTCCGAATTGAACCTGCTTACCTAGGACTTTTGAATGAATCTCTATTTTCTTCCACGCAAAAACAGGAGCCTTGCCTGCACAAAGATAGATGCATAAGATGCACCAAGATGATCTTATGTTTAGAATACATAGGCTTCAGAAACAATAATATAGCATCAACGTAGCTAAGCTAATCGTAGGAGAGAAAAAAATGGAAGTTTTCCAAGAAGAAGTTTCCCCGCGTTACTTTGGACTATTTTTGCTCGTCTCTTGTCTCAGATGATGAGTTTTCTTAGGGAAACCTTGTCGCTAAATTTACGATCCACTCCGCCCAAAGTTCTTCTGCACAAGGTGAAGTTTGTTGTCATTCCGGTTCGAGCTATGAAGTTTTACTTCAAAAACCCCCAGATTAAATTACTGTTGGCATACGTTTAGTGGTCACTTCTCATACTATTTCCATAATTTTATTCCTGTTTTGAGTAGGTACTATATGTATTGTGAATGTTGCATAAGTAACGGAGAAATTCATGGGACCAAGCACGAAAATGGCAAACATCAGCGAAATTTTGAAGGGAGAAACTATGCAATCATCATTCAGTCTCTAAAGATAAGACTGCAAGAATGAAGTTGGTAAGTCAGTTCGTCCTGAGTTTTGTTTAGCAATTTTTCCCCTGGTGATACTTGATGGTTCCCATGGGTGACCAATAAAAATATGGAACTCATTCTCGAAAATGGTCCCCCTCAATAAGACGAACTGACTGTTGCCCACATGAATCTATTCTAGGTGCCTGAATTCAATTTGATAGTAACGATGCAAATCCGAATCTAATTTTACAATTTCCAAACCTTGTGGTTTTTTCTCTCTCTCTCTCTCTCTAGGGAATCAGTCTGAGTAGGCGAAAGCTCATTTCTTTCTGAATGCTTTGATTAATTGGCTGTTGTATTTTGTACTGCTCCAACGTACCTATTGGATGCTTGTTTTCGTAGCGTCGTGACTTGTTTGCAAGCATCGTTCGATTGATCGTTTACAACTGGCTATTTCTGTTCGATGCCAAGGATTCGGTGTTTTAGCGACAGGTTCGAGCTTCTTTTCGTTTTCTAAACAACAGGTCGATTATTTGTTAGAAAAAGTGATGAGAAGTGCATTGGGAGCTACAGATCCGCCAGATGGTATTGCCATTTATCGAGGAATCGGGAACTTTAATTTTAGGTAGGTAGATATCCAAATAAAATAAAATACAGTAGGAGATATCAAAAAAGCACAGATTCCTGGTTCCAGGTAGGAATCTTCCGCGTTTCGTTTCTCAGAATAGTGAAGCTATTCTCTCCTTAACTTACAAACTAATTTAATTAATCCCATGGTTTGCGAATTCCGTGTAAAATAACTCACGGTCTGGGGAAAAAGCTTTAACGATAAAGTGGGCCGGCTGTTGATGCCGAAAAAACTCTTACTAGTTCAATGGGCCAAGAACGCGCATCTCAGACCAAATCGGCGGTCTAAATTCAGATCTTAACCTTCCAATTTTCGTAGTAACATAAAAAGGCAATGCAATGTAAAATGCAATTTCCTAGTTCATGGTAATTTTTTTTTTTTTTTTTTTTTTGGAAACAGGAATTGGGATTGTATGTTGATGGAAAATGCATCTCAAGAACGTTTCCTGTAATAAATGTAATTTGCAAAATAACGTGTAAGTAACCCGAAGCACAGAGGTCTTCAAACGATCAAACCCCACTCTCTTGACGAAATCTCTATACATGTAGCAGCAAGAAAGGCAAAACTGGGTTTCTCTGCTATAATTACCAACGTTAAAACCTATCAACGTTTCAGCAATAAGGTTCGCTCAAATGGAATGATGAAAAGTTGCGATACCACCCCCAAAAATAGAGATCGACTCACTGTAGAATAATTAATTATTGTATATAATTGAATGATCCAAAGATGTTTCTCTGACAGACGCGAACTGGATAGCAAGGGGATACGTTATATGGTGAATGTGGATACTCACTTTCCGTAGGAGGCCGAAAAAAGAATTCGACAACACCAAATATCCAAGTAAACGAACCTTGCAAGGAACTTCACAATGTCTCAGCGCGAGTGCGAACCCAATTTCGACTCACAATTTCAAAAAAATCAGGGTTATATGAAGGGTGGCAAGAGATAGGACGGGTACTGTTGAAGCATAATATGAGGTGCAACCGACTTGATGCGACTGATACTGCCATGAACTGGGTCGTCTGTTTTAGAATGTGTAGTCTAATTATGATCATGAGAACGCCCTGCCGACAGAAAAGTACTATGCGGATCGTAAAGGTGGTGAAGGCATTCGGAGGGAATATCTTGGGAAAATTGGGATTTTATTCTGTGGGCGTAAATTAGGCGAAACATTTGCTGTACAATATGGCTCCCTCCTTCTACAGGATTTCGGCTTTAGTGTTTCTAAATAATATTCTAGAATGCAAACCCAGATTTTAGATAAGGTGGGACCTAAGGGCAGGATAGTGAAGAGGGGAGAACAACAGGCGGGAGGAGTGGGGTGGGGTAAATTTCAGGCGCTTAAGCGGTCGGCCGATAGGGGCGCCACTGACGAGGATATTTAAGAGCATCCCCTCCTAGACCCGGTCGCTCAAACCCGCGGCCATCCATCCTATTCGCTTATAGTCTCATACCGTACCATGGTAAATCAGTGAACCTTTCCATAACCGACGTTTGTATAAGTGTGTTCGACTCCTGCAACCACCACCGCATCTCCAAGGAGGATCTCCGCCTCCGGATCTCATTTCTACGGTGAGTGCAGAAAATATTCCAATTTTGTTTCTGTCAGTCCAAATTTCAACCACATTCTTTGCACCCTAACATGCTATTATTTCCTCCACCATTCCCAACCCAACCAACAAATTTCAAAAACCAGGTAAAACCAGAATACTTCATTGTCTGGGAAATGAAATACCTATCCCTTTTTTATGGTAGACGCGTCTGATCCCCGGGCCAGGTGCTAAATATAGGATATAAATATATTGAGGTCTATTAAAATCAGTATGCAACTAAATTTAAAAAAAAAAATCTGTAATCAAACTGACTCACCTAAATACCATCTTTTTTAAATGAACTCCCTTCACAAGTAACAGATGCCCAATTTATCCTAATAGTTTTCATTCAAAATTAACGATATGTTAAGGAAAGGTGCATATCCAATATCAGTTTGAAGTGCAACTGACTAATGAGGATGTCAATACGTCAAATTATTATTACCTACTGCATAAAAAAAGTTTTCGATATTCGTCTCACAAAGTACTTGTTTATCGTGAAAGGAGTTTCCCATGCACAACCTCTTCATCTATCGGTACACAATACTGGTTGGTGGCTTAATTTACTTTGCAATGTAATAAAAAATACTAGAACAGTTTTTTAACATTAACAAAATTTGGATAAAACATGAAGAAGTGTATTCATCATCCTCAACTCGGCGATTGTAATCGATATCAATTAATAGAGCAAACATTCGTGTAAGGCAAAGTCTCCATAATCCCCAAATTCTAAAATTGTTCCCGAATCTCTAATCGACAGATCAGGAATCGCGAGAAAGCCGCAAAATATTTTTCGCCAATTTCGTATTTTTGGATGACATCTAATGCTGGGATTCCCCCCCACTTTCTAGCTTAAACCCCCAGGTGCCTCAAGCAAACCAAAATATACGTAACATAAATATAGGTAGTGCTCTCCGGAATGGTTAAAGTGGGGATTTGCACGTGCTCCCACCGCGAGATGTCGCTCAAGTCTCTTGGTCGGGGTGGCAAAAATCATGCCCCGGGGGAAGCGCACGTTATAAACATAGTTTTGCCTCGAAAAGAAAAAGCAGGAACCGGTGCCAAAATCATTTAGTAACTGAGACACGGGCGCTGCTAAAAGCGTCCTGGCACCAGTTGTGGTCTCTTGAATGCCCTTTGATATCACTATAATTCACGAGGGAGCAGAAGGGAGGAAAAAATCCCTAGACGACCTTGCACAAATAGAATCGAGGGGTTCAACACTACCTACCGCCTAGGAATCCTCCTGTTTCGTCAACTATTTTTAATTTAAATAATTTTAGGACGAGGAAGTTTGGCCTCCTTTCGTGTTAACGGCGTCCCTCAAAACACTACTCTCGTTCGTGTTGCTGCTTTCCTACCTCAAGTATTCGGTAGCGTCATTTCCACTAGTTCTCGCCCATCACTTGGTAAAATGATTGACAATAAACGATGACTTGCCAACATGCGTTCATGTCATCGACTCGGTCTCTTGGAGCAATATTGCCGGGGTTGTACATTCCAGTATGTTAAAAACATTCATCAAGAGACTCGGAATGAAGGGTAACATGTAGCCTGATGACGGTAGTAGGTGTCGCGAGGTCAAGTTGTATGCATGTGCATCCCGTTGATTTTTTGAAGTTTATCTTTCTTCGGTGGCTCCCGACAATGTAAAAAAATAAACTAATTAAAAAAATAATAAAATGATATAATTATAAGAAGAACACAGACTTGGAAATATCAGACCGATAACCATCTGATCCGCAAACTTGGTTACTGGCGTAGTTGCGTTCATTGTTTACGTGAAGTGCGGGTAATTTTTTTTCTTTGCCTTGGGCTGAAACTCACCCTGTAGTCTTCAAGATCCGAACGTTTATAGTGACAACCTCCGGTGAGTCTTAGGGGAGAAACAGTGGTTTAAAATTTAATTGGTAATTGCACCACATGACCTATCCCTAAAGATGCAATTGCAAAATTTTAGCGTTTTTCACTTCCTCAAAAGAATCTCTTCCAATCGAAACCCTCTCGAGCAGAAATATATACGAGTACATTCGTTTATTGTGAGAAACACGACGCAGATGAACGAAGATTGTTTACATTCGCAGCTCTTCATGATCTCGCCGGAGTGTCTGATGATTGCTTCGGTCGAGAATTTCTTTTTACCTCCCGGTGTCTGCGAATGTAGTGGGTACCAATATTTCTTCTTTGAGCGAGTTCAGGAACTATTTCAGTTTGTAATTTTCTGAGAACCATTGTTATTTAAAGCGGCCACTACTGTTTTCACTCACGCTAAACTGTTTCATTTCGATGAAGTCGCCTCATGTCGACTTTGAGTGAAGGCAGCCTCCGAAGGTTAAGGAATTTACGTTGACCCAGAAACAAACATTTGTTGTTTACTTTGATACAGAAGTTGTAGGTGGGATTACCTCAGTATGTACCTAGCCTTCTTATCTATTTCTAGGCGTCAGGTTGTTCCCCAAGGCATCCCGAAGTTGTAAACATCCTCAAAACAGCCTCATTACGGCGTAGAAATGTTTTGAATGTGATCTTTTTTCTCTAGCCCAATTCAAAAGTTCGCACAAGATGGACTTGGAAAAATCGTTGGGGACAATAAATAATGAAGCCTTCTGGGACCTAAGGAGCCAAACGCTGTTTTCGGTGTTTCTGAAATTATCGTTTAGTTGGGGCCTTCAAACTAACTCTTTGTTTTCGCAAGAAAAGAAACGTGGAATCTTGAATGCTTTGCTGTACAAATAGCATTGAAATTCAACATTGAATGTCGAATTTTGGCATTTAGGCCCTTCGGTCCCAAGAGGCTTCAAGTTCATTTTAATTTCTAACTAAAATAGAATAAAATTTGATAAAATGCCTTCAAAAAGTTGCCGATATGGAAATGAAGTACCAATTCAGTGTATCTCATTCCTGCTGTTCAGGTTCCTCTCTTCCGCAGAATTGCTGCAAGCTGTCATGGTCATGTTTGTTTAAAAAAAATTACTAAAATTACTATTGGTACTCTTCTTCTTCTTCTCCAAAATTTCCAAGATTTTTGCGAATTTAGAGTTTGGTTAAGTTGGTCTGTAAGGCTGTTTCACTGACCCAAAAGAGATAAGAAATGGTCGTTTCTTAATCCACTTGATAGTGATCATAATATTGTAATATAGAAAACAACCCGGTTCTCCTTATTCTTCTAATATTATTCTCCTCGTTCTTCTTATTTCTAATAGAATGAAAGTGGAAATGAAAGGGAAAGTGATTAAAATTCTATAAGAATCAAATCCGAAATGAATTGATCCAATGATATTCACGTTGTGAAGTGAGGCCCTAGTGATTCCGTGTTTGTGCAGGTTACATCGAACAAACGGTGGTTGTTGGAATCTGCATAATATGTGTGCACTTCGGAGAAATCTCTCGGAATCTTAGAACTTTTGAACACCGACAGCGAGTTTGTGTTGAACCAGGACCACCTGTTGTTTGCGCACCAGCCGTTTCATATTTGGCGCCAAGCGGCTACGTTCGCACCCTCAACCAATGAGATCGCTCCACATTTCACTTTTATTAAATGGTTGTTTTCGCGGTTAATTTATCAATCTGTTAAAGACAAACCATCTGAATTACTGTTAAATATTATGACACAGCAAACAACTTGGTTTTAAGGCTTCAGGCAACCGTTTAATCTATTCGTTTTGTCGCGTTAGGTTGCCGTCATGTCGGCCATGTGTTGCCTACTCAACCTGTGGCCTCTCAAGATGGCAGTTGCTATTGGTGGTCGAGCAAATTGAAACTGTCATCATACGTTTCGCACTTGGGTATTATCGTTCGTAGGTTCGTAGAGTTGCCCTCGTTTAAAATACCAAAAATAATGTGCCAATTACGACTTTTTACGTTAAAGTAGCACCTCAGCCCAACTGTACGTGAACTAAGTGACATATTCAGTATTTAATTCAACATTTGCGATCTTTCAAGCTTTCTGTGATATCCACGTATTCCTCTCGTCGCGCGTGTTCGGTGTTTTTCGCAGTTTGTAGTCTCTAAGGCCACCGCTACTGGCTTTAGCCCTTACGTGTCTTTTCAGGAGTTTCATTAGGTGAGCAATTTGAACGATTGAAGTCTCGTAATGTTTATACATTCCCGCTTTATATCGCTTGTTTGGCGGATTTCCCTTGTTCTCACATGGCACAGCGCAATTTCGACGTCGCCTTCCGTGTTACCTTGAAACATTATATTTCTTATCTTTTCTGTTTTGTTCTGTTCGCTCTGTTCTCATTTTTCTACGGGCTCGACCAAGCCGAATTTGTCCTAAACTGGCTCTTTCTTGTGTTGGCTGTACGGAATCCATATCGATATTGCTTTGCACCGTTCAAATTATAACAAAATCGGAGCTTTGAATTGACTTCCTCCATGCTAACACGTCATACACATATTCTATTCTAATAATCCGGTTTCTCTCGATCACTTCGAGAACGAGCCTGGTTTCCAACTGTCCCACCGAATTGCCGGTATCCTTCGAGGGTTCCTGTCATAGGTATAATACGGGTAGGTATTTTTTGTTCCTCAACCTTGCCCTAGTTTCTGTGAACATTGAGTGACCGATTAGCAGTTATTGTTCCAGGCCTAGTGTTATTCTGATTTTTTTCTTATTCTCCGTTCCGATTTCCTCTTTCGGCTTTCGTTCCGGTTGATGAGAGAAAAAAACTTGAAATTCTGGTTTTGAGGAGTCCTTAATATAATCCAGCGAGAAGGAGTAAATCTGTAACGTAGATGTAATAATTTTATTACTAAGGCGATGTATTGCTAACCAAATCTGTGCCCTTAAGCCATCATGCCATTTAGGTTTTTCCTCGTCACTTAGAAATCTGAATAAGTTGCTGTTCATCCTCTCTTAAGTGAGATTTTTCTGAAGGGTGACTGCTCACCTCTCAGATGTCTTGATGGTGAATCCAAAACCATGAGTGAAGAACCTATCATAGGATAGGCGAAACCTGCCACCGCCTCCCATACAGTGTGATTAGGCTCAGCCTGCTCGAAATCCAGTTTTGAGCTCAACGAAAGCCTGGTGGGGTTTGCCTTTTCATTCTCTGAATAATAAACCCATGTTTTCTTGCTCGAGCGCGATCATTCAGTTTTGCACAAAACTACGTTTTGTGTTTGATGATAATCAAAATTCCAAAACCCATATTTTCCATACCGTTTTTGGCAGTGAATTTTTTTAAATCTGAAATTAAGGTCAGTGACTCCTGCAAAGTGAGCAGTTGGTCCTTAAAACATTTTAGCCCTGTCATTGTACAATAACGAAAAAAAAAAAACATTTCTCCTGATTACTGTTTGGAATCCGCTAAGAATAATGCGCTCCCCCTTACGAAAGAGATACGCCTAGGTACACCATAATGTAATCATTTACAGCGTGTTTTACAATGCACAATTATTCTTATAATCGTAACGTCTAATTTTTATTTATTTATTTGTTATGATGATCAACACCCATCAATCCACTTGATCCATTCATGAAGTAATTCTCGGATGTTCCTTTCATCACTGTGCAGTCCTTGAAACCTGGTCAGAGCAAAGGTTTTAGCCACAACAAACTTTGATACTTTCAAAGCGTGGTCATTTTTATTTTGTTACTCGTGCTATTTCCCACAGGTAATTAACTAATAACTTGTAAGTTCAACATCAAGGACGGCATTTGCCAATTTTCATCTTAGTTATTGACTGCTCAAATTTAATTTTGCAGTTTAGTGAATCAGGGAGGGTAAAATGCTGCATTCTGTGAATGATCAGATCATACAATCAGAACATTTAATAGCAAGGCGATAATAAGTTCATGAAGGCAAATATTACCCGTCTAATTAATTCCGTTCCTGCTCCACGAGTCACTTCCGTATTTTACCAACCATGATAACAAATCACTTAATAACATTATTTTGTTTCAGGCCGTACATTAGTGGATGCGTCGGTGAATCCAGACCCACGTAACCATGGAGGACGGCCACGCCAAGACAGTGGAAGAGGTCATAAACTATTTCAACGTTGACAAGGAACGAGGGCTCACCCCCGACCAAATCAAGAGGAACCAAGAGAAATATGGGCCCAACGGTAAGCTTATCAGTTACCAGAATTAAGTAAATAACTGAAAGCAAGGGCTGATACGATTCCTTGGTATTGAGGGATAATAGAGCATGTTCTACTCGTTGATTATTTCAACGATTTAAATCGAAACTGAAAATGAGATTTTTTGAAATTGAAGGTCCTTTTGAGTGGCTGTGCCGTACGGAGTAGTTATTACCGTGTAGCCTGGTAGAGCTGGGAGGTGGGACAATAGTATTTTTAGCATTCATACTCCCCATTCCTTAGTTATTTTTGTATATTGTCAACGATGACGTGGACGGATTGATGCTAGCATTATAGAAAGTGGGCAATTAGCAAGTAGCAATGAAGAAGCGAAACTGTTCGAATTAATAATACAAACAGTGGGGAAAAGAGAGCAATGACGTATGGGGTGGCGTGGCGTTATGAACGAGACGTAAACTTCAACTAATATTAAACGAAACAATCGGCATTTGTTATCTCTACTCACCGCTCATTACCACGTTAGGGCTTTTGAACTTTTGTAAGTTACCGAAACACGTGATACTCGTGGGAAACCTCACTATGTAGGTCATGATAACTGGCCTCCTCTTTATTTGGACCGAAACCGCTCTCGGATGCACTGAATGGTAACGAGCTGCTGTTTATTCGTGTAGAATTAATCGTTCATCTTCAACTTGAAGACGTTACTTCACTCTAATTTTGAATTCGGCCAATAGTGCAGAACAGATCGGGTTATTGGAGCGTGGTGGATATGATATCGGTTCAAAGAGTAAATCACTAATTACGTTAGCGTTTATAATATAAGAAGCTCTATTCAAAAGAAAGTTTCGCCTCAGTGCAATGTTTTCGGCAATCAGCAAATTTTACCGTTGAAAAAACAGCTTAATATTAGTTTAGGAGGCAAAATGTTGGTGTCGGAGAACCGTAGGTAGCGCGTAGGTTTTAGAATAGTCCGAAGTATAATACCTAGCACATTGTACTGCAATTTTGTTTTTTTTTGTTAAGTGAAATGAGAAATTTATGTGTATGGGAGAAGAACTAATATTTTATGTGGGCGATAAATATGTGTTTTTTTTTTGTTTTTTTTTTGACAAATGAAGATTTCATTAAGAAACGGTCCACTCGTGACGTAAAACCTCCCTCGGCTAATAATTCAATGCCAACTATTTAAGAAGCTCTCCGCCGTGGTTTACTAATTATGTTCGTTGGAACGCAACAGAGACCAATATTTAGTTTGAGTCTAGAAGAGTCTACCTATTTTTCTGCGCTCATCTCGTGAATAAGTACCCGCACGACTTATCGTTTGGCTGATTTGAGGATGATTGTGAACAATTCAAATTTATTTCAAATTGTCAACTTTGTATGGTAGTGCAATTGTTGGAACTATTTGCGAGATAAGTTTAGCGATCGAGTTTAACACTGGGCTAACTGTCTACTCGATGATTAGTCCGCTGATGTGATGTCATTCTCGGTTGTCAAACTCTTAACGACCTTCACATATCACGAAGCAAAATCATCTGTGAGTTGGTATATCGTTACAAACCGCTCCGACTAAAACGAGAGGGAATAAAGGCTATTCCACACAGATAGTCAAATCGGAGTGTGGTTCCGGAATCATGCTGGAGAATTTCTCGGTTGATCGACTTTGTATGGCCCGTTGCGGGCATTTCTACGTTCAATTCACTTTAGCCCGCCAACCGCAATCTGTTGAAGGGCTGTCGAGGAGATAACAATGGATGTTTGAGTTGTGTCAACACAACACGGGAGGCTCCGTTTGTAAATGAGTAATGGTCTCGTTGGGCACTTGTAGGGATCGCGTTACTTTTTGACGCTTCATATCGGAATATTCCGAGATTGACTGCGATTAGCTCCAACGTTCTTGAGGAAACGAGGAGATATAGTTGAGGAGGGGAGCATATCTGCTTAATCATCTGCCTTGGATGTTTTACATCGGAAATAAAACCCTCTTTTAGATTGGACCGAATTTGAAATAAAATTACCTGGGTATCTTGCGGTTTGAAGCTTCAGGTTGAGAAGCTTCGATAGCTTGAAACACTATTGTTGTGCCCCCCACTCTAGCTGTTTGATGACGGTGGGTTTTGTCAGGCTGCGTCCCTCCAAGACGTATTATTCGCTTGACACGTAGGGAAGGGAAACAAACATAAATAAGAAACGGAAAAATACGAATAGAGATGAAGAATTTTCATTGTATGAAGTATCTGCATTATCGGAAGGTAGCCGGATTAACAAAAGGTGCAGGAGGTACTCATTCGTAGTCCTGTACGCCATCTGGCCGAACCAAAAATTGCTAATTAAAAATTAAGCGGATTCAGATTTTACTGAAATTTACTCTGCCCTTGCTGTGAGGTTTTCTCATACGTTTGTCATGGCCCTGCAATCACTAGTCAGTAATGAGAATGATTGAAACAGACGATAAACGATGGTTCATTATTTGGAGCCCTTCAAGTCGAGTTGCTGATCTACTAGGAACAATGTGGTTCCACTATTCAGGTCCCCCAATGGGTTTTCTAAGAGGATGTTTTAAAATATATACTGGTTACTGTTGAGGAGAAGAAAATCGTATTAGAAACAAATCACTTGAATTGCTTAAATACTGGATTCACCGTGCTACGTGCCCACTGAGATATATTAGTTGAGTATTGACTTTATATTCCACCTCTGAATTCCTTTTAATTTCCAATTCAATCACCTCACCTTGCTTTCTTATGCCGAAATAGTTTTCAGCCTCTTTGGTATTCATTGTGCGTTTTATTTCGTACTCGAGTTGCGCAAATACTCCACAAACCGATTGGCGTTCATCATCGGAATTAGTCGAATCACAAAGCGGCCTGTTACGTCGACTGGTGCGTTGATGGCCTCCTCACGTCACTCCCTCGTGACTCCCGTGACGTAGGTTTTATGATTTGTGAATTTTTTGAAATCAAAGTGGGCACTTGAATTCGCGCGTCATTCCGACCGAGTTGTTCGGATTAACTTCAAGAGGCAAAAAAGCGAATGAATGGGTCGTTTATTGCTCCTGCGTTTCCCTTTCGCTTGATTATTATTTATATAAGTACGTTCAGAACAACCTGCTTGTATTGTCCATGTACCTTCCGAAGATGATTCGAACGAAATATGGTAACGAACTATAGGTTCATTTTCAGCAGCGTTCACAACTTCCAAAACGCGCGTAGTGATTGAAAAATTGATAGGTTAAAAAAAAAAAAAAAAAAAAAAACGATCATCTAAATAATGCGCGGTAACAGAAGCCTTTTTCTAAACTTGGCACAACAGATAAAACTCCCTCCCTCGCCCTGTCTGTCGAACGCGAAGTGCGAGCGTTCTGTTACCATCCGATGCTATTTATAGGCAACAACCCGCGCTCTCCAATAGTCTCTTTCTTATGAGCACCTTCAAGAATTTATTATCCTTCTCGTACTACGAGTTAAACTGGACTAACACTTGTCTTGTCTTGTGATCATTAGTAATTTTGTCGTGAATTGAAGCATTCGAACTTGTTAACCTCATAAATTTAGTTTGTCAACCGTTGTCGAATGATACTGATCTGATAAGATACCTTCGTGTTGGGACACATGATTATCATATGATGTCACCATAAAGTTTAGCCATGGCCATCATGGGGAAATGAGAAAGAGTTTTCATAATGAGCCATCAGCCATCATCAATAAAGTTTGGTGAGAATTGAAGGAAAGTTAGTTGGTCAACTCCTGAGATAGGGGTTCAACTAGCCTAATAGATTTAAAAGGGCAAACTACGTTTAAGGTTTCACGGTCCACCTTAGTGATCGCCTTTGAGGAACTTGCGACTGTGAACTTGCTGAGATTGCTTGTTCCTTTTCAGCGTGTCTGAGGCTAGGGATTTGAAGAAGGTTGTTCAGGGCAGTCAGTACATTGGGCTGTGATCTGAGAGAACCTAATTTCATTTCTTGACCCCCGATGTCCCAGGGCCCCACTCTTATATGATATCCCTCCAATTTATTGAATCATTTTTACATGTGGAATCATTAGTTATTGTTTACTTCGTTCATTACGTACGCATTACCCCCTGCTTATAAGAGAAAGGAAGCAAACGTACAGAACAAAGTAGAATCACTTTCACGTTAACTCTCAGGCGCTACCATTGTGAGTGACAAAACCCTGACGTTACATAACCTGAGCGATATTCCTTCAAAAGGTTTGTGACGCGAAAGGAGGGAACTTGGTGACCTCAATCCCCCCTCCAACTTATCTTCCTTGGTTGATGAGGTCTTCCTCCCCTTTTTGTGGTGCGATATTCCGTGAGAGAATGTGGGAATTGGATCGATATCCGAATTCCTTTGTTCTCCAGGTGAATAAGGAGATGAGGGCTAGGAGGAATTCGCGAGTGTGAAGATGGGTGACGCCATAATTAATTCTAGTTCAGAAGATGAGTTTGTGGGGGTACCCCTTTGAATCATTTAATTTTGTGGTTCGAATTTTTTTCTCAGACTTGATTCAATTTCTGATGACGGAGCGAATCTCAGCTCCTGATCTTACAAAGAAATTCATAGGTTTTCAAATGCCCTTCAAGAAAGAAAGTTCAATTATTTAAAATGCCGATTCGCAGCCTGATAAAAAGAACAATAAGACAAGTTTTTCTTTTGGATTATAAAAAAAAAAAAAAAAAAAAAAAAAACCTACGCTAAAATCTAAAAAAGGATAAGATTAAGGTGTACGCCAAGTCAAAACAGGATAGGCTTATAAGGGTACCGTTTGGCAAACGGTTAGTTAGTTGGCAACCATTCATTTTGGCTTCCCCTTCCCACTAAGATTCATTTTTCTGCGGAGGAGAAACCTTCCCCCTATTTTTGGAACTTCATCAGGTTGAGGAAAACCTCCACTCCTCATGATCGTCGGAAATGCCAAATTCGTATAGGAAGTTTTACTGGTGGCGATTTAGATCTGGAAACGGGTAATGCAGTTAGCCATTGTACACTAGAAGCGTCCCCTTTATCGTCCATTTTGTGGAGTTTTAACGAGTGTTGTGGGAATAGGGCGATGGAGTTGCACTTAGCAAGTTATAAAACTGCCACTCCTCACTTGGCAAAACCCCAAGCCCGCTTTCGATGTATTTATGCTACTTTCACTCCCTCCCACATCAGAAATCTTGTGGTGCTTTTGAACGATGTCGTTTCGATGACAAGTCAATTTGTGGGGCCGAATTCTACTACTCGGCTGTTGCCAGCTCACTGACGACTCAAGCAAAGATTTTTTTTCGCGTCGCTTCAGTGCAACTGTGAACGTGCTTTTTCTCTCGACTTTAGCTCGGCACTTGCCCTATGCTTTTACTCGAGAAGGATTTTTCTTGTAAATCCTTGAGCTTTGGCTGTAGTAACAACAACTCTATCAATCTTTCAACACGATTGTTGACTTTGAAATGTAGGTTGAACTATCATTTTTGCTTATACTTTTTGAAACGTGTCGGATGAACAATTTGACAACAAAAACGAACATCCTTTAAGTTAGGGTAACAATGCTTAATTACAGTCGTGTTCGACTAATAACCCGATATCCAGTCCCGTTTTCGGTGTAAACAAACCTGAGGTACAATACTAGATAGTGGGTTCTGTTGAACATTTTCATTATAATATAACTCTGGGAAGTAAATATTATTGTTCGGAAAACATCTACACCTTGTTGATTCTCTACTTATTGAAGAACCTACGTAATTTGTTTCGGTTTATTTTTACATAATAAACATTTTCGGTGGTATCAGCCCTTGGTATAAGAAGACAATTTAATTACACTTCACACTAACTGGCCATTATTATGTGATTACTTATATGATTTGTTTCTTTGTTTCAGAACTTCCGACGGAGGAAGGTGAGTTTTGCATATCATATAATTAATATTGTAATTTAGAACAATTATATTATTACCGGTAGAGTAGTGGCTTGGTTACCACGAATACCTTGAATCCTTCATCTTTACACGACGTGATCCCAGGAGTGAGTTGCTACTTTTCGAGATTGCAATTGAGGAGTTGCCTTTTTTCCGCAGTACTTTGATCATAAGCCTCTCTTTTATAGTGATTTTTTTTCTCTACATATGGTGAGATGCACGTTGTGGATTTCCCCAAGGGGTGTAAATTATCCTACAGGTGGCTTTTTGTGGCTTCTTTAGCGCGCCGAATATCGACTTCAATGCCTTCAATGTTTCTTTCTCATTTCTGTTTTTCTGGCACCTCAAAACCCCTTACTGTTAACTCATGCCAGTAAATCGGTACGTAGATGATAAACTATCGTAACCAATCGTGATTGATGAAAAATCCTTCATTGTATGGGGATCGTTCAGCAAAGCAGTCGTGTAAGCTAAGATAAAGGCAATTCGACACTTTTCGTCGTGTTATCTACTACAAGTAACTTTCACCTCTCAAAGAAATGTTGGTTAAACTCATGATAGATAGTGGCTGTTGGCCAGGTGAAATGCCGACCCAGATCGAATCAGCGTCTTGAGCCTCCGTAAATTGAATTTTGTTACGCTACATGCAAGAGGCCAAACAAATCGTAAGCTTGCTCGTTTGTGTTCTTGGACGCTTCATGAGAAAATACTATTGATTTAATCGAGAGGATCCCGAAACATTTCTTTGATCTTTGGCATGAGAGCCTTCGAAAATACACGTGTTTTGAAATGAAGCCATAGGACCCGACCTCCCACACAACGTGCCAATTGATCGTGCGATGAAATCCTCAATTCGCATTTCGTTGGCGGCCCTTGGACTTCAAGGGGGGGGGGGGGGGGGGGCTCGTACGTAATTCCGAACGGGTATTGAGGATTTGAAGTGGAAGAGGATATGATTGGTACCGAAGCTGCCGTCTCGGGGAATTTTTTGGCTTCGAACCAAAATAACTGACGGGAGTCAACAAAAGCCCTCAAGACTCAAGACTTAAATAGATCACTTTTGGTCGTCCCTCAATACTTTCAGGCAGGAAGGCTTCTACCGTTCACTGGATACGTCCTCATGAAGTAAGAGTATGAGGGAATCTGATCATCACTCCTAGGATACCGATGTCAAGGCGTGGAAATAAATTTTTTCAGAATTCAAGAAGATCGTCGCGGTTATAATTTTGTTTGAGTAGATATTGTATTGAACATGATTACTGAATGCAACAAATCGTTTCATTTTGATGATTATTCTCACAATTGGTTATGTTTGGTTCTTGTGTTGAGTGTAAATAAGGAGATACAATTATTGGTTCATACCTCCTCAAGGAGCATTCAGTTTCTCCTGTAAGTTTTTTAAAAATGCATTTATTTATGATAAAATAATGTACAAAAGTCACACTTCTGATTGTATTGATGAAACAGTCCCTGCTTTTTCTGGCTCATTCAGAGCCACAGACCAACGGAATCAAGCTCTGAAAATGAAGCATCCACGATGTCTAGGCTAATGCCGTGCCGTCTGTTGACTAATGATCACATGTTAGACTAGTGTTGAGGCTCATCAGAGTTTAGCGCAAAAATGGCTGGATGGTGGCGGACCACAGCATTGGAAATTTAATTGAATTCCAACTCACACGTCTTGAAGCAACGACATGCGCACCCTCACCTAATCGAAGATTTGGGCTCCAGGCAATGGTGCACTCTTTTTTTTCAGTTTGAACATTTGTTCGAACCATTCGTCGCCCTTTTCCCCCTATGTATCCCTGCAAAAGAGACCCGAGGTAAAATTATCTGTTGTGGAAGCTTTCACAGAGCCTGAGATGAGGCCCCAGTGACAGAAATACTTTGGAAATTGGCTGTCCGCCCGCGCTGGTAAGGTTTTTTTACCTTCCCTCACAACCATCTCCCAGAGCTCGTCTCATGTGAAGGGTATTTGGGTACGCTTCGCCTTCTCCTGATGAAATGACGCAAGTGAGAGGCAGATGGCTTCCACAACTTTCTTTTTAGTGCCTATTCTTCACATTCGTCCCACTGATGTCATTCATCCGTAGTAAAAATACCTTTAGATCTGGCTCTCTAACTCGTGCGTGTTGTTTTCACGCACGAGACGTTTTCTAACAAAACGAGAATAGTCTCATTTTAGGGTCGTATCAAGATAAATGACGGGTTCTGCCCTGAAACCTATTGATGACGTCCCCGCGGTTACATCGCGCGAGTAATAAAATGTTTGTAATGAGTTAAACATAATGTCTGCCAACCTAAAACCATTGTGAAGGTAAAAATAACTTTTGCATTAAAAGGGAAGGTTTCAGTAGGGCTTTGGGTACAGCAAAGTCAATACATTTTTTTCTACTATGGGTTGAGCTAAACAATGGTAGCACATTAATTTAACTATACTCTAGTCCGTGCCTGAAAACTGAAACACGGATGGGCTCTGGGACTGGGTTGCTGTTCTGATTAGATTATTTTCTCCAAGCAGAAAGAACTAGGTATGCTCCTGAGCAGGTATTAAGGTCATTATGATTGGCTCTGGAAGCAGTGTTCTGTTTCCAACATCATGCTTCAACGCGTCCCCCAAAATATAACTTTCGTACTGAAGTGACTGTCGGTGAAAGAAATTATCGTTTGAGGGAACGCAATTAAGAACTGCGGTGCATTAATTTGCCCTAATTCAATGCCGGATCCTCAACGAGCAGCCAGACCGAATTCAATTTTCTCAATAGTATACGTATTCTTGTGCGTACCCACTTACGTTCACATTTTGTAATAGTTTCTGTCATTGACAAACAATGATCGACGATTTTTGTTTTGTGTTACAGGCAAATCAATATGGCAATTAGTCCTCGAGCAGTTCGACGATCTGCTAGTCAAAATCTTGTTATTAGCCGCTATTATTTCTTTCGTGAGTATTTTACGCCAATTGTCTTTACTGTGCCAAAAGTAATAATGTTCTTCTCGTTATCCTATCATGAGGGTAATTCAATAGTTACAAGGACGCTATCTTCTCAAGAATGAGATCTGCATTCTTCATGCTGTTCTGGGGTTTTTATCATCATTATTCAACCAAGTTCCTTGTTTTCAGGTGCTTGCGTTATTTGAAGAGCATGAAGACGCCCTCACCGCTTTCGTAGAACCTCTCGTAATTTTGCTTATCCTTATAGCTAACGCCGTCGTCGGTGTCTGGCAGGTAGGTACATTTTACGCGGGCATATACGCAATAGTGCCAAGGCTAGGTAATATAGTTGATTTCAATTTAAACGTATTCAGTTAGAATTGGATCAGTCAGACTACCCAAATTTTTCCACTGGTCTTAAAGGGGAGAAGTCAAATTTGTTGAAATGGCTCCCATCGCTCTCGATTTAGAGGCGAATACATGTCATTTGTTGTTGTTGTTCTCATAGGAAAGGAATGCCGAAGACGCTATTGAAGCCCTGAAGGAATATGAGCCTGAAATGGGCAAGGTCGTACGAGCGGACAAAGCTGGTGTCCAGAAAGTCCGTGCGAAGGAAATCGTCCCCGGTGACGTCGTTGAAATTTCAGGTGTGCTTTTACCACGGTGTTAGTGTTCTAATAAATTGAGTTTCGGTTAGTAGACCTTTTTTCCAAGTGATACGATTAACGAGATGCTTTTTGCTTGCAGTTGGAGATAAGATCCCAGCTGACATTAGGTTAATCAAGATTTACTCCACTACGATTAGGATAGATCAGTCCATCTTGACTGGTGAGTCCGTGTCCGTCATCAAGCACACTGAGGTCATTCCTGACCCCAGGGCTGTCAACCAGGTAATTTCATTGCTCGTATCAAACCTCTTCTGATGTTGCAGCCATTCTATAAGTCCTAGTAAATTCTTTGTGGCTGTTATCAGGACAAGAAGAACATCCTCTTCTCTGGAACCAATGTTGCCTCTGGCAAAGCCCGTGGTATCGTCATCGGAACTGGCCTCAACACTGCCATTGGTAAAATCAGGACTGAAATGTCTGAGACCGAAGAGATTAAGACTCCCCTTCAACAGAAATTGGACGAGTTCGGTGAGCAACTGTCCAAGGTCATTTCCGTCATCTGCGTCGCTGTTTGGGCCATCAACATTGGACACTTCAACGATCCCGCTCACGGTGGTTCCTGGATCAAGGTGAGACAATCTGAGCCGTGAATGTCAGATTGAAAAGTACACTTCAGCCTTATATCGATACTTTAATTTTTGCTGGCACAGATCGCTAATCATTCTTCCGTCTTTTCTCTGCTCAGGGTGCCGTCTACTACTTCAAGATCGCTGTCGCTCTTGCCGTCGCTGCTATCCCTGAAGGTTTGCCCGCCGTTATTACCACTTGCTTGGCTTTGGGTACCAGGCGTATGGCCAAGAAGAACGCCATTGTCCGCTCCCTGCCTTCCGTCGAAACTTTGGGCTGCACCTCGGTCATCTGCTCCGACAAAACCGGCACTCTCACCACCAACCAGATGTCCGTTTCCAGGATGTTCATCTTTGAGAAAATTGAAGGCTCAGACTCCTCCTTCTTGGAGTTTGAAATCACTGGATCCACCTATGAACCACTCGGTGATGTCTACCTCAAGGGACAGAAAGTGAAGGCTAGCGACTTCGAGACTCTTCACGAGCTTGGAACTATCTGCATCATGTGCAATGACTCCGCTATTGACTTTAACGAATTTAAACAGGCATTCGAAAAGGTGATTTTTGCTCAAATAACAACCTTTATCTCCTCAAGTGCTCTTCTCAATCATCACGGATTATCTTTCCATTTTAATAGGTTGGTGAAGCCACTGAGACCGCTCTGATCGTTCTTGCTGAGAAAATGAACCCCTTCAGCTTGCCCAAGGTTGGACTCGACAGGAGGACCTCAGCCATTGTTGTCCGTCAAGACATGGAATCCAAATGGAAGAAAGAATACACTCTGGAGTTCTCCCGTGACAGGAAATCCATGTCTACCTACTGCGTTCCATTGAAATCAACCAAGCTCGGCAATGGGCCCAAGATGTTCGTCAAGGGCGCTCCTGAAGGTAAGAATTTTATTCGGATAACTAGCGATTAGGAAACCAAAAATATGGAAATCCTTGAACGTGATTGTACAAAAATTGTACCAATTTCACTTGTGTGACGTAGGTGTCTTGGAAAGGTGCACGCACGCTCGTATTGGAAGCACTAAAGTCCCATTGAACGCCTCTCTCAAGAACAAGATTTTGGACCTCACCAGGCAGTATGGTACCGGCCGTGACACTCTCAGGTGCTTGGCTCTCGCTACCCTTGACAACCCAATGCGCCCTGAAGAAATGGACCTCAATGACTCTACCAAATTCTACACCTATGAAGTTGGACTCACCTTCGTCGGAGTTGTTGGAATGCTTGACCCCCCAAGGAAGGAAGTTTTCGACTCGATCGTCAGGTAATGCATCTCCGACAGAGAGCCCAATGACCACTAGAAAACTCTCCATATTACCAAAGTTGATGCCTTTGTTCTCAATCAGGTGCCGCGCCGCTGGTATCCGTGTCATTGTCATCACCGGTGACAACAAAGCCACCGCTGAAGCTATCTGCAGGCGTATCGGAGTGTTCACTGAAGAAGAAGACACCACTGGCATGTCCTACTCTGGACGTGAATTCGATGATCTTCCCTTGGCCGATCAGAAAAAGGCTTGCGCTCAGGCCAGGTTGTTCTCCCGTGTCGAACCTGCTCACAAATCCAAGATTGTTGAGTTCCTCCAGAGCATGAACGAAATCTCTGCCATGGTAAGTTAAACGTTATTCGCGTGCGACTTAGGCAGACCTCTATTTTTGTATGATGCTTTGTGAACTACATCCCGCCACATTGTTTCCTCAGACTGGTGACGGTGTCAATGACGCTCCAGCTTTGAAGAAGGCTGAAATCGGTATTGCCATGGGTTCTGGAACTGCTGTAGCTAAATCCGCCGCTGAGATGGTTTTGGCTGATGACAACTTCTCTTCTATTGTATCTGCCGTTGAAGAAGGCCGTGCCATCTACAACAACATGAAACAGTTCATCCGTTATCTGATTTCCTCCAACATTGGTGAAGTCGTCTCGTGAGTGATCTTTGTGATAAATCTTGTTTTCCTCATGATTGGCTGTCGGTATGATTGTGTTCATGATTTTATTTGCCGACTTGCAGCATCTTCTTGACTGCTGCTCTCGGTCTCCCTGAGGCTCTCATTCCTGTCCAACTGTTGTGGGTCAACTTGGTCACTGACGGTTTGCCCGCTACCGCCCTCGGATTCAACCCTCCGGACTTGGACATCATGGAAAAACCACCACGTAAGAGCGATGAAGGTCTCATCTCTGGATGGCTCTTCTTCCGTTACATGGCCATTGGTGGATACGTCGGTGCTGCTACCGTCAGCGGTGCCGTCTGGTGGTTCATGTACTGCCCAGAAGGACCTGCTCTGACTTACTACCAACTCGTAAGTTGCCTTGCTTGCCAGAGTACAGGGCTTGACTAGGAGGACGTGGCTTCTTTTTATTCTTGAGGCTTGAAAAATGGCTCATCTCATTCCACATCCATTGTGTTGTAGACTCACCATCTGCAATGCCTTCCTGACGACCCCAACTTCGCCGGAGTTGACTGCAAAGTCTTCCACGACCCTCACCCTATGACCATGGCTCTGTCTGTCCTTGTTACCATTGAAATGTTGAACGCCATGAACAGGTAGGATCTCTTGAGATCACAACAGTTGCTGGAGTAGGACCTTTTTCAGTAAAGCTCGTACACTGTGCGGAAAGTGGTGACTCATTGTGTCATTTTTCTGTTTTGCAGCTTGTCTGAGAACCAGTCCCTGATCGCTATGCCCCCATGGTGCAACTTGTGGTTGGTCGGTGCCATGATCCTTTCCTTCACTCTCCACTTCGTCATCCTCCACGTTGAATTCCTCTCAGTAAGTTGACTTTATACTGCATTCGTAATGTATAACAAGGAACTACAAATTAACGTACTAATATATTCTAATAATTTCTTTAGACCGTCTTCCAAGTTACCCCTCTGGGCATCGACGAATGGATAGTGGTCATGAAGATCTCGCTACCTGTTGTCCTTCTGGACGAATCGCTCAAATTCGTCGCGAGGAAGTACGCTGACGGTAAGAACCCGCTTCTGACAGTCCATGGAATAATCATCATGTGGGCCGTGTATTTCATCATGATCATATTCGGGCCAATCTGAGCGCTTGTGTCTTGAACAAAACAAGAAAATAACGAAACAAGAAAAAAAAATCGCCGCCAATAGCACGTCACACGTTTTTTGCGGACATCTTCAGTTAAACACCTTTTCCCTGTCTTCCGGCGGAACTTAACTCCTGTCTTCCTAGAAGTCAATCCTACCGAGCTTGAGTCCCCAGGATGTTCATGCTGTACAAAACCAACTACGATTGGAAGATTAAGCGCCTGGGGGCCGCCATCGCTGTTTTTTCTTTTCTCATTCGTCAATACACGAACGCTTTACGAACGTCCTTGGACTGATGTCAACATTTCGCAATCCCCCTCTATAATATAATTTTCTCTTGTCTCATAAAAATGTATTTCGATGTATTGAGAGTCTGAAATCGAGGGTCGCTGCGTCGGACGTCGTGTTCTGCAATAATGTTCAGGTCCATGGTGTGTTTGTTTGGTGAAGTGATGTGCTTACGTATGATCAAAACGAGAGGACCACAGGACGATCCTCCGTTGGTTGTTATGCTTAAACAAATTTACCTGCCAACACTTAGAACAAAACAGTAAAACTGGTAATTGGACGTACAGCCCTAGGCTGGAATTCCTGATTTACTTACTTTTACTTTTCAGTGAAAGCTGACGTTGTTTAAAATAACAGGTGTGTAATGATAGAATTTAACATGAGACTACAGGAATTGTTGCCTTGGTCAGTGATCATTGACGTAGATGTTATATATTTAAATAGACGAGAAAATAGGAACTTTGTGTGATTAGGTTTGTTCTACAAATGTTGTTCTAATTGATGAGGTATTGGGTCGTGTGGTGTAGTTGTATGCATTCCCTTTCCTCGGTCTCTCACCTCGTCTTAATTTGACTTGACATATGAGATCGGGTTAAGACAATTTGACCATTTACGTCAGACTTCTATTCCGATAAAGGGGGAGGAGGGGGCGGCTCAAGATGAATCAGGATGTCCTTGGGAATTATAGTATTTGTTATCGAAATGAAAAAGTCATAGTTGGAGCCTTGATTTGCTAACCACAATTGGGTTCGTTGTCTTAGCTTGGGGGTAGCAGAGGTATTTTCATTCTTCAACTCATTTCAATTTTATTATTCAGGGTGCTTTATAGAGTTACAACTGAGCATATAAATTCAAATGTCTCGAAGTGGCTTTGCCCCCTCTCCCTTCATGGAGGGTTGAAGTCTGGGAGGGATTCCGTTCATTTTCCGATAATCCATCCAAATACCTCAAGGTCCTGTAAGGAAAGCTCAATTACATCAACGTCTATATGCCACTTCCAATTGTGATTCCAGACGTCCTCCAACCTTCTAAATTTACCAATTTGGTTACATACAACGATAAATTTAGGATCGCATACATGAAAAATTTGAACATCCCGAAACCGAAGTTGAACGTTCATGAAATTGTGTACATTTTTTTGTATAGTACTCATAGGTTTGACCTTTTCAGCCAATTTTTATTTATTGATTTCTTGCGAATTAGTAAACAAAAAGATTTAAACTTTTTACGTGCGATTAAAAGTAGGTACGGTACGTGTATTATAACAGGTAATATTTAATTGCATTTATTTTGGTTTTTATTTATTTTTTTTACTAGAATAGGATTGTTATACACTCAGTTTCTTCCTTAAAAATTTCTCTTAGTTTTTACGTAGAAAGTACGGATTTTTATTGGATGGTAGAAAAACGATAATTTGTTTGAAAGAAGAAGTGTTTCTCAGTTAACTAGCATAAAGTGCCTGGAATCTTTTTGTACCCGTAGAAGAAAAAGGTTGTCACAGAACACAATCTTCTATAATCTTCTGAAGCATCTTCCTAGAACCGCTCATGTTAACACGCTTGAAACAAATACACGCTTTCCAATATTTGTATTCTTTTTCGTTTTATTTGTTAATAGCTTTTTAATGCCTTATTTCATATGAATGCGCCAACTTATCATTTTAATCACGCATGTTTCCACATTTTTTAAAATGATTTTGGACTGACTAATGCAAATTTGAACGGCCATTTCTTTCCTAAACCCGAATAAGGTTACCTGTAAGGTGTTACACAATATTCCCCTCCTCCTATAAAGTCGTCAATTTTTTGAATTTCACGGACTTAATTTTTCGGATTTCAGAAATCGCAAATTATTCTGAAGATTTGCAAAAAATAATGTTGGAAAAAAATGTAGGTTCAAAATTGGTGGCATGTATTTTGAGGAGTCCCTTATTGTGAGACAAAAGCGCCTAATTCGTGTTTGGAGATAATCCAAAACTGCTTCCAGTTGTAATCCAATCTAAGTTTGTATGTTATACCACAACGTGGATTATATTTGTCAGTCTGTGGTCTGTTCTTGTGTGAAAGGAAATGATTCTAACAAAAATTGCTGAAGAAAATCAGACGTAACTGGTCCCGCAGCAAACGTGCACCGCAAGTGAACCCACCGTTGTTCAATATCACCTCACATTGGTTCGGCCTGTTCGTCACCTGTCCGTGGGTTTTGTCCTGTGCTTAAATTCGTCTATCCTCACAATTGACCGGGGTTTCACGCCTAAATTGAGTTATGTTGAAACAACTTTTTGAATTATTTTTTCTCTCCATATTTTTACAGAACAAGCAAGATATAGGTCCAGGCCGACTAACTAGCATGGCGCATGACGCACGAACATCATAACTTTTACACATTCCTCCCTTTCCCCTCATACGGCCTAAAGAACGTCTTCCTTCGATTTTTACTCGTCTGCATTGGTTCTTCCACTGAAGGCTATACTCCGATTAAATCATAATATTTTATCGTCAAAAACCCGTAGGACGGTCATCAGTTATCTATCGTTTGTCGTTCATTCATTTCCGTCAATGTTTTCTCAATTAGTTTATCTAGACAAATCTAGTTCATCTTTCTAAGTAATTTGTCTATTTTGTAAATATCGCCAAATCTAAGGTTGGACGACTATGGACGGCCTTCTTCTGATGATTGAAAGTTAATTTTTATATAATATTTTGTAGATTTATATATTTTTCTCATCAACTGTGGACCAGGTTATAATGTGGGTTCTTTATGAAAAAAAAGTTACTTAAATAAAATAGCAGTCGAGAAAATTTGATCGTACTAGGTGAAGTAATTGATTCCTTGTTTTTATTATCCTTAACATTCCTTACCTGTACGCGTCTACTTTATTGCATTCCTACATTTTGGGTGTTTTTTAAAATAATCTTCTGACTAATACGTTTTTCTTTGTATTTTTTGAAGACGTTTCAGCGTGTTGCGTTATTTCAATATTTTGACATCGCTGCTGATGATTGGCTTTATTCTTATGACCTCTTTTTTACTTCTTTTCCAAAGTTCAGACTTGTATTTCTTGTGACTTTCATGCGGGAATCCTATCAACTATTCAACCTTTTTTACTACTCATGAAAGTACGTTTGATAATCTCCTATACGAAATGAGCTTGATTATAATAATCAAAATTATTAAATCAAAGTTTACGCGAGTGATATTGAGAAAAAGACTGTTTTTCTACGGGAGCGTCTCAAAAACTAATCAAAGTTTGTATTGATGGCGTCGAGTAACAATTATTTTGATAATTCTTACCGATCGCCCATTCTTGATATTCTCGATTTCCACATTTCAAATTGAACTATTTTACGAGAGAAATGCATTTTCAGCTCTGATGCAATTAATAACTACCTGGTCATGCGAGACGACTAGCTATAATCAGCTCTGAAACAATCAGCAGTCAGCAAACTAGTGGAATTCTGATTAGGAAGGCCCCAACGACGCCTTTCCAATTGTGCTTTATCAACTACATAAGCTAATATTTTTGTGTTTTAACTTTTGACAAACAAATTTGGTTTGAATTTCATCAAAATCTGACAAGATCGACGGCTTTACGTAACATTGCTCAATGCTCATGTACAAAAGTGCTCAATTCCTCATGGGTATCATCGGCAGCTGACCCAGGTAAGATAAATTTTTGTTGAAATATTTTGTTGTCTCTTCGATATTATATTGGCGCTCAATGCATTCATGTCTCCCTTCCTTGGCAGTGTGCTATTTATAGACAGTTTTTTTGCTATACTGAACGAAATTAATTATACTCAGATGAGGAGTGCCTATTCTCAAATAAGATTCTCTCATTTATAAAGAAGATATAATTTTGTTCATTTTTATTTATTCTCTTGCTTTTTTTAATTTTTTTTTTTAATATTCTTATTGCGTTTACTGTTCTTTACTTTTTCTTTCGATCACCTTCTTACGAATAATGTTATTCCTTTTAGGTGGACCAGCTGAAATTAGGAAGTGAACAAGGTAAAGTATACCCAATGACCATTTTAAATTATTTTAATTAAGTATCCTCGTTATCCCTTTTACCGTCCCGAGTAAGTAAATTATAAGAAATTAATTGTGCTGTATTTATTGTTGTTGGTAATGCTTCAGATTGGGTTTCGTAAAAAAAAAAAATTCTTTTTCAAAATTTTATTTGTATTAATTTGTTCTTCCAACTATTATGTTTTGACTTGAACCGCGTTCAGATTGCCAATTCATTCTTAGGCCTCGAGTCGACAGCGCTGGAGCCATTGTCGTGACAACATAATTGAAAAATGTCATATTAACTATATGATGAATACATTATTTATTCACCAATTGCGTTTTTATTTAACGAAAGCTGGTGTAGATATTGTTTCCGTATGCGTATATTCCGTATATTATTTGAGTTGAATCGTTTAATTTGAATAATATTGCTTGTAATGAGTATAGAAAAAGGCGAGAATCATTAGAATGGTAAATGTTCTCTGTTCAGTTTAATGTAAGAAAAATAAAGAATTGAGATTTGATGGATAGACTGGCTCCAGCGAAGAGGCCTCTAGTGATTGTACCATTTCTGATATTTTTAGGCTCTAAATAGGTCGTTCATGTATGAAAACGCGGCGAACAGTCCGAAACATTCCAACAACTACTATTTTTAGTAAATACTACCGAAGGTGTATCATTTTTGATTATTTCTTCTTCGAAGTGAACCTTATGCAAAGGGCACTGCAGTGTTGAAGGACCTAAGTATTTAACATACCATGCCCCTGAATATCCATTATATTGAAACAAACGTACTCATGCTCGATAATTGACGAGTCGAATTTTGACTATTCTACGAAATCCTATTTGTCCTCTTATCCATCATTGAATGCGTAAAAAACGAAACTTTAATACTTTAAATATTAATTAACACCCGCACTTTTTGAACAAACCTACGGTTTGAGATTCCCATCACTGCTCTGCCCTGCTTTCTACCTAAAATTCCACTGTACAATAAGAGCGTATATAATATTAGGTATTAGATGACGTCAAACCCCACCATGAATACCCTTCCACAGAACATTGTCACTTTCGCACCGAATGCCGCTTATTGCACTTTAATAGGCTGGTATGAGATTTATCAAGTTATAAGTAGCTTGTTTCAAATTGCCTCTGTTATCCTATAATTTGACCCATCTCTTTTATTGTTCCTATTCAGCCCCTATTCATTTCTTTGTTTTGTTTTTTACAGTTGATGAACCTATCAAGAACACACGGAATCATTAGATTTCACCCTTCAGCTTTCCTAAGTTAATTCTTCATCAAAACTGATCACGTTTTTTCTCTGCTTTTTACATTTAATTTAGACGATTATTTTTTCGTTCCTACAAACATTCTTAATTTTTCAGTTTAATTTCCTTATGTTTTGTTAACAAAATTTTAATCTGTTTAATTTTCAAGTTTCTAATTTTTTTGTTTAATTTGTTGTATATAATGACAACCTTACTGTACATTTCAGTTTTTGCATTATAATTTCATGTGTGTATTTTTTAGAATTTAGTTTTTTGGTTTTTTTAAGAACAATTTCAGGTAAAGAGACTGCCTGTGATGAACTTTAATTCACGAAAAAACTTATTAGGTCCGTAGGACGGTCTCTGACCCGAGTTTTGTAAGAAAAATAATAAAACTTCATAAAATGCCAAGCCAAAAAAATCAAAAAAATAAATGAAAGAAAGAAAGAAACGCAGACTATAAAAACGTTGGTTATGTTAAGACACTGAGACAGCAGGCCGTGATTGAAAATGAGGTCTTTATAAGCGAACAAAATTCCACCTCCCTACGGTCCCAATTTTTGACTTTTTGACTTACAAGTTGGGGTTGTTGGGATATGGGTGGCTGCTGCAAGTGGTCTGACGAAAGGAAAATCTGATTATATTTTTTAATTAAAAAAAAATCATCTTTAAGGACAACTAGAAGGGATGGGATAACTTGCCTCGAAGAACTTCTCGGCAACTAAAATAAAGACAACCTAGTATTGAAGAATGCAACGGAAGATCGTGGCCGTTGAGTTGTTGATAGAATATTTTGTAACAACAAGTTGACTATCAATAAAGCCTTACTGGATGGTTATTTCTCTGACTGTTTATTCATCCTAGAGCATTCTAGCATCAGAAACTGGGTACTGATTCCAACCCACGTAGGGGCTCGTATACGATCTGTAAGTTCACTGTTTTCTTGCCATGCTTTTGCTTCGTATTTTGATTTTGATCGTGGAAACATCGAGGGGAAACCATGTTCACCTGGACCAAAGTCATTTGAATAAAAGACAGACTTCTTAATCTGAAACGGCTCAAATCCTTTTGGTGAGGAGAACCTGAACCTAGACTCAGGAACTAGACGGACATAGGATACTTTTAACTAGGTAGCTCGTTCCGGTGTGGGACGGGGCATAAAATCTGGCTGACATGGATTAACCAAACGTAACAGACAAATACGAAAGGTATCAGTCAAAACGTCTGTTCATTTGTTAAAAATGGTGAAAGTCATTGACTTCTGAAAAAAATATTGTGACATAGTCTGTGTAGTAAAACCTTTGAAAATTAGGCTTTATTATTCACAATAAACGTTGAACAGATATATCAAGTCAATTACAGAAATGGTATGAGTGCAAACATATGTTCTCGCGTTTATCATGACTGGATAAATCGTGACTTTCTTATAAAACATTTAGCTCATAGTATATTATATCGCTCTCTTGGGGAACGGTGCAGATTTGTCACTGCCGGTTCCGGAGTACCCTCTTGATATCGTTGATTTTCTCTTCGTTGTAAGACGGCGTCACGTTCTTGCTGATTTTCATTGGGTTACAAGACGGCGTCATGTTCTTGCTGATTTCCTTCTGTTTCTGGCACCTTTGTTGACCCACCAGGTGTTTGAATGACACCTTCGTCTCCCGTCCATCATCAAGGCGAACCCTGGCATACTGGGGGTTGACTTCCAGGATGTCGACTTTCTGTATCGGTGATCGTACCTATAGTTCGTACTGGGTTTTCCATCAGCGCTCTGTTTGATGGTGAAAGCCAAATCGGATGCGAAGTACCATCTTCTGTAGTGGTGGAACATTCTCTCATGATGCGTTTCGTTTGTTGCCGTGCATAGTAGGTAGATCGGATGGAATGCACCGCGTCTGGAAGCAACGATTCCCAATCAGAAGGATCCAATTTCCTGTGCTTGAGTACGAGTGACACAGTGCACCAGATAATGCCATTTTGTCCATCGATTTGGCCATTTCCTGTGGGGTTTTACCCCAAACTGTTATGTCATCGAGGTGTGCATCAAGTTTGATTGAGTCGTTCGTGTGTAACGACGCTGTCAATGACTCGCTGGTATGTGGGTACTCCAACAGTCAAGCCAAAAGCCAAGCGTAATGATGGGCGGGAGAATGCTTACGAGAGGCGAGTTTGTGGCTCGCAAATATTTCATTTATCGGTTTAACGTACGTAGCTTTTAGTACTTCAATAGCCGTCTCAAACGTGGTCTTACCGACAATCAAGAGGCACACAGAATGCGAAATGAAGTTTGTTAGCAATTGTAATTTACTTTTTTCATTTGCCTCTTCAAGTTCCCACACCTCTTCAGCCAATAGCTCCATTCTTGGGTAGCAGTATATTAGGTGGGTCTCAGTTTAGTATCAGTATAGCAGGTGAGTGTGGATCACCGTTGAATTTTTCCTGTTTCAGATATCATTTCATTGATGATGATAAATTGAAGTAAAACCGTTGCAAATTAGGTCTTATTTCCATTGTGGATAATAAATTGTAGTAAAACCTTTTGCAAATTAGTTTTTATTATTCACAATAAATGTAGAAGAGAAATATCAAGTCAATTAAAGAAATGGTATGAGTGCAAACATATTATGTTCACGTTGTTGTAGGTAATAACTAAATGAATCATGACACTTCTGGCATTATATTTTACCAGAAGGCTCAGTGGCTGCCAGCTGGATGAAACCTACTACTATTGCTCATTAAAAGCCCCTAATCAAATGAACTACGAACGAACTCAAAACGTTTCGGAAGTTTCCGAATCATCATGATTTTACCGTCTGGCGATTTCCTCAGTATTTCCAAGATTAACAGCTGTCGGCGAAATAAACTGTCTTAAATTTATTATGAATAAATATTAGATGAGAAAAAAATTGAGGGTTGCATTGCTGAACGCATTTCAGACCCGATTGCCCTTTACCACCCTCAATGGTAGAATGCAACTGTCTCCCCCAGTTTTGGGTGCCACATTAATCAATTACGGAACGCTTTACAAAACAACGGTTTTAGTGTTGACGAAATAAGTTTATAACCTCAAAAATCAAAATTGATTGTATTGAATGATGAATTACGGGTACCTTTGACTGGCAGAGCTCACGCACCGCTCTGTTCAACGTTGGGACTATTATTTGCCATCCGTCTATTCGGAGAGTGAACGATTTTCGTCAATGCCCTTGTCAAATGAAAGTTTTGCTCTCTTAAATTTTTAATCGCCATCTCGTTTCTCGTCTTTTTGCAAATCATGTCTTGAACGGGATCCCCGGTTACTGCGAATGGAGAGAAAACAATGATACCACTTTCATAATTTATGTTCTAGGTAATAAATTGTTAATTTATTAACTAATTGGTATTTGGCTGAATAGTTACAGGCGTTGACTATATTTAATAAGGGTCAGCACCTATCTTCATGGTTAGCTAACCTGTGACTTCAAATTTCGGCATCGTCAAAATATTCTCTTCTACTTCATTTAACCGTCGTAGCATATCATCCATTTCCGCGTAGTTTTTCTCCAACTGTTAATCATAAAGCGATGACTTATTATTAAAAGTGAGGTAAATTAAAAAAGATTCGACCTTCATCGCTGTAATCAATATTTACGTGTATGAGAAGATTTGGGCTTTGAATAGCGTCCACTATTTATAATTTTGGTTTGCTGTTTCCGCCAACACCAACCTATTTCTGGACGAGGGTACCACGAATCAACTCAGGCACCGTGAAATGTTATGATCGATCTTACTTGCAAGCTGCTATTTGAACCTATGATACCTTGTCATCCTGGGATTTCTTCAGTTTTTTCAAATCTTCCAAGCTCTTCCAAATTTCTTCCCCATGCTTCTTCTCTCTCTTCAACTCTTTTTTCAATTCTTCCACCTGTTTTTCCGAAGTCTTTGCCCTTTCCTCCATTTGCTTCAGCTTTTCCAGTCCTGAGGATACTTTTAGGTCCCTCGTTGCTATGTCGTCTTTCAATGAATAAATAATTGCAGCGTAATCTTTCTTGGATCTGTGAAAAAATTATTTTAGTTGAGGCAGTGAATTCCTGACAGGACTCAGATTTATGCTAGGACGGATGTCATATGTACTCTTTTGATTTTGAATTTGGGATGATTAAGACAGGGCAGTTTAATTTGGTTGTTGATCTTGAAAAGTTGCATATTATATTACGTGAGATCTATATATTTTTTAAATAACGAATCTCCGAAGCGGCCAGTGACCTCCCGTGCTGCACCTCTCAGAGAACTACGTCTCCTAGAAAAACCAGTGCCACATATCTATCCCTCTGTTCTGATTATTATAAATATTGATTTATGTATATTAATAAAATGAATAAACAAAATAGTAAATAAAATAAAAATGAACTCAAAATATGCCAACGATTATTTTGCGGAAATTTTTCAATAACATGGAAAAAATGACGCCCAAATTCGAGATTCTGAACTTAAATTGAAGAGTTTCTCCGCAGCAATGACAACGAGGAGTACTTGGTTTCAACAAAGGGGAATACGAAAACGAACTCACTAGACCTACCATTTGATTTTGGTCAGCGCGAGAAAAAACTGTTCATCAGGTGTTCGTTTGGCAAAAAGTTCAACCCATTGAGAATCGTTTTAACAAAGTGGCGAATTCTCTGTTTTCAATGAACTAATATGAGTGAATTTGGTTCGTTTTTTACCTGATCATCTCTTGTCGAATCTCCGATATCTCTGCAGACTTCTTCTGTAATTCGCTATTCAAGTGTGCATTTCTTTCTTTTTCCCTACTAGTGGTAATTTGAAAGTCTGACTCTTCTTTATCTACCCTATTCGTAGAAGCCACTGGAACAATAGGGATTTATGGGTCTTCTATTGATTTTTACGAATGCAACATTTCGTTACCCCTTTATTGACGGCTCTCAGCGAATAGGCAAGTTGGCAGCTCTCCATGGTCTTAATAGAACTTCAACTCAATAGATTGTTAAACACCAACCTAAATCTAGGTATTTCTGCTTCCAATCATCGCATTCGGTAGTCTTTGCTCGGCATTTCTTGCCCAATTGGTTCATTTTCATAATGCTATTCGCTCTCGATTCCATTGCTTTGTTGAAAATTGAATAAGTAAGTACATATAATATAAATTAGTTCCAATTGAAAGAATCGTGGTTGTATTCTTAATTATGGAAAAGTTGATGGTTTGTTCGCAATATTGGTATTTACCTTTTTTCGTTGTTACAATAAGATCAGATTTCTGTTTGCTCAAATCCTTCAGCTTTGACGCTGAGAGCGAATTCTCATTTTTGTAAGTTTCTAATTGATTGAAGAGCTTAATATTCCTGTTTTTCAACCCGCTCATATGACCGGCAATGATTTCTATGTCTTGCAGTATCGACTTAGACCATTTTCTCATCGCACCGGATTGCGAGATGTGATAGATGTCTTCGGCCATAGTTTTTCTGCATGGGTGGTTTAATAGTGCAAAAGTACATAGTGGTCAGTGGTTCTATTGATTCTTTTCCAATTAATTTAGAAGAGTCTTACCTAGTGTTAATAATGGCGGAGCCTGGAATTTCATTGACAATGCAGATATGTTCTATTGCGGCCGACACTTGGCGCACCATTTCTTGTGATGTTTGACACGAGTCGCACGCACTAAATGAGCACTCGCTAGTTTGTACTTGGTTGTCTTTTGTAAAGCAGTAGGCTTTCGACGATGTTGATATTTGGATCTAAAAATTCAGATAATAACTCGGCGTTTTATTCGAATACTCCAAAAGTTGTCTCAATTACTCTCGTTTATCATACCTACTAAAAATTATAAAAACACTACACGTGGTAGTGCCAGCTTCGCCTCTAAGACCACGTCAATGACTGACTCATACTAGGTATATTCGCATTCACCTGCTAATTTAATATTTTCGCTGCTATCCTAAAAGAGAAGGCCTATTGAAAGTCTTTGCGTATTACAACAAACTTCGACATTACCTGCCGATTCAGATGACGATTGATGTATTTTATTCTAGCCCAGAGCATCCAAACTAACGCAGGTAGCGACAACCGCCTGTACGGTCGTGCAACTTCTGATTGCAAAAAAGCCTCTGTCAAGTGAGGAATTTGATTAAGGAAGTCAACCACCAGATCCAAAAATAATTGAACGCTGCGAAGAGGCAAAAGTATAGTCGCACCCGATGGTTCCTACGTCTTTTGACGCTCGGGAAGTGAGTATAAAACTGACAGAAAACGAACTCAGCTCACACATCCAGGATTTTTTCCAATGCTGAAGCGTAGCATATCTTAGTGCCGGGAGGTACGTCTTTGAGGTACACCTGGAGTGAGACGTTTCGAGAAGGCTTACTCCATGAGTGTCTTCGTGTGAATTGAGGTCCCGCCCAGGATACGATGTCCGTACATACTTTGGCCACAGCTTTAGCTTCACCTGTAACAGCGCTATCTTAACAACTAATCTACCAGATCAACAACGTCATCTGAGTCAGAAATGTTCACTCACCTGTAAGGCACCTGACCATTTCCCGCTCTGTTTCGCTAACCATATCAATGTCGGTTTTTAATTCTTCTCTGGCCATCAAAGTTAGGAAGCCAATCACCGTTCTACAAACATGGAAATTGTTATTATTTTGTTTCTCACAAGGATGTCTGTTTACAGTGAGTCAATGGCGAATGGCAATTTATTCACATCGTAGGTAACTGACAATCGTGTTTGGTCACTAGGCAATTTTTTTTTCGCCTAGCTTCAACCTAAACAGCGCAAAAGGTGCATGATTAATTGAAGCAAAACTTTTTAGGTACTGCTTTCTTCTTTTTCGGATGAGTAGAACAAGATGAACTCTGCGAAAAGAGCATAAACATTTCCATATTATTGCAGGTTCGGGGGTGTAAGTTTATAGTTTGTTTGTATAGTTAGAGCGGCAACAAACGTTGATCAATTGGTCCCATTGAAAATAGCACTTTTTGTAGAGGAATTGAGAGAAAGTTCAGGTGAGTGTTCAAAAAGGGAAATCGTTTTTGTAAGGTAGGAATCTTAAACGTTCGCAGACCGACGTATTATACCAAATGGAGCTACCAATTTTGACATAATGGTCTTGTTTGGAGGGGTTTTAGCGGTAGATGTAGTCGAAAAATCCGTTTGCGGTTTTCTCATTGGTCCTATTCGGTATCTACGTGTGTAGATTTCGGGAACGGATTCAGACCGTGGCCGTGCGGTTTCCTCTTACCTCTAGAGGATGCGAGGGTTATTCAACGGACTGTCACTCGTCCTTTCACCGAACGATGTGTGAGTGTTCAGTTGGAAACTGTCAGCATGAAAAATTCGGAGTCTCGTAAATATAAACCCGACTGGCTGACAGAATAATACTGAATAAGACTGAATAATTATCCAAAAACCCTTTTTAACCCTAGCCCGCTACGGTTCGCAGCGATCCGAACACCATCTCAATCGCTCGAGAGTCCAGAATACAAGAAAAAATTATACCACACGCTCAAAAAATCATTTTTATAACTCTCATTTTGACCCATAGTAGCCGTTTGGGATGATTGGGCAGAAAACCTAGGGCTATCTGGGTGCTACGAACAAGTAGGGCTCAAATAGAAATTATTTTCAAAATTTCGCATGTTTTGGAGTATTTCAAAAGCCTTCAACGTATCAGTCATCAACGACGGACTTTGAATCAACACATTTTTGAATAGTAAAAAAAATAATTTTTAATTGAATCATAACCTGCGTAATACCTCAGTATAAATAGATTGGTGGAAACTACCTTCACCTGATTGTCCATGATTTACCTGCGTGACTTGAAAGAATGATTCCCGATGAAATTTGAGACACTGAGAAAATGAAAATATAATTGATGTTCAATTTATTAAAAAAGGAAGTGATTTATGAGCGATACCACCATGAATTGTACATTGCCTACCTACCGACTCAAGCGTTGTTATCAAGACCTACCTACTTAATAAAAGCATACGATATGGAATCCCCCCCCCCCCCCCATTTACGAGTTATAAACTCCCCTTCATTTCTCAAAAGCCGAACTAGTTGAGAAGAACCTAACAATAAAAATGTGTTTTGAATCGAGTGAAATTGAAAAGCGGAATTACATAACTCCAGTTGATGGCGTATCTACTATGTAATTATTCGCGTATACCAAGGGAAAAGCCAGTGGAGGGCAATTAGTTTTGTGTTGAGCTCGACTGGATGTGTGTGGCGGGAGGCGCAGGAGATCCGCAGTATCGACCGCCACCACCCGCTCATTTTGGAACGGTGATTTTGGAACATCTCAACGATGGAATGAGCTGTTGAATTACATGAAGTTCGCGGGTTTTCAAGTGGGGAAGCCCTGTTGTTTAGAGTAACATTTATAGTTTTGGGACGTTGATAATCTGAGTAGTGATGAAGGGGAATTCATGGAAACCGTTTGGGTCTGAAAATCAAGGCGATTGATGAACAGATTGACGTGCCCGGAGACAGTTAGCCTCCAATCACCAGATAGGCGTACTTGACCGATGAAAATGTGTGTACTCGTCTCATTGGTCTTTTAAATTTTGCATTGCTTCACCAGGATTTGACATCATCTTCGTTTATTCAAGTGAAAATATCGGTATCTAGAAATATTTTCGGGACCTAGTATTGGCTCACAGAGCCTTCTTGTGAAATATGTTCCCGAGCATTCTAGACCGGATTGAAGGATCAGATCGACCGCTTGTGAAGAAGAAAACCTTGTTCGTTTTATCTTATGAAATAGAATAAGATTTTGATTTAAATATACCTGCATACATCAAAATTTGAATTATTTCACACATTTATCAACAAAGTGCTCAATTAGCTCCATTAGCCGTGTGAGGTTTTCTCAATAGGTAGCCCCACAACTCAAGATACACCCGGCTCACGAGAGCCTATTACCGTACCCTCCTTCTAGCGAGCGGATCCTCTGGAACTGCCCGTTCTAACCCACTGTGACTCCAGTCCAGTCTTCCCCGAGATGTTGGTCGGGCGACAGCGGTGCGAAGTATGGCTCCTCCGGCTGGCTATGTTCGTCGGTCTTTTATCAGCCGTTGTCACCGTCATCTATCTCACTCCAGTGCCTGGTAAGTGCCCTAAAGATTTTGATAATATTCAAAGTCCTCGTAATGACCATTATCCAAGTCGTTAGATATTCTTCGGGACCCAAACAGTTTTGCAAAGCAACAGATGACGGTGACGGCCCTCACGACATTTATGTATGTGAAAGTGATACTATTTTCCGATACTTTTAACCGACCAACTTATCATACCAAAAACCGAAGATCTGATATAAACCTGCATCACGTCATGGAGGAGTCTTGGATTTGATTGTGAGTATCCCATGCATTGCCAATGGCTCAATCCTCAATTACTTCAACATTAAATCAGGATGAAATTACTTAAAAAAATATATATAATAGGATAGAGCATTGAATGATAAAAATTCATGTGGTCCCAAAACCTCTTTAGATACAGTGTGATGGGATCGAGGATTAGGTTAGATTAGATTGAGGAACTATAACCCATAAAATACCAAATCTTAATGCTTAAATTTAGACTTTCTGCTCATCGTTTCTCGCAGGTAGAACATGCGTGGTTGGATAATTTTGATTACCAAGTCGAACTACACCCGTCTCACCACCTTTTCCGCATTCGGTTCTGTTAAATCGAGCTACACCTTATCCGATTTCCTAAAAATTGTTAACCTATTGTAAGTAGTTCGTTCAGGTTCCATAGTGTGGAATGATCAGCATTTCGAAGTGGAAGTGTTGTCATGGGCGTTACGAAAGCGGCATTGCCTCGTTGCCGGGCCCGTGATTACCTGTGTAGGTTGATGGCTGTGCGAAGCGTTACGCCGAGATGCCGGATGTGGAAAGAAGCCCATCGAATCCCATATTAAACCTTCGTAGGGGATCTCAACATAACAAGTGGTTGTGGAATTGCAATCTAGTGGTTGAACTGCAACAACCTTTTCAACTTGAACCGTCCGGGATCCTTCTACAACTTGATGATTCGTTAGTCTAGAAACTCAGCCTGAATTCAAAAATATTCAAAAACTACAATTACCTGGATAGTTCCACTGCTGGATACCATATTGCCAATTGCTCAGATGAATACGGTAAAGATGGCCCAGCTCTCTTTGGCCCGTTTCATCGCCCGAGTCCTACGAAACAGTTCACTTCACACATTCAGTTGATAATTTTCGCTGAGATGATGGAATCACGTCTTTTCGTATCAGGACCTAGTCTTTGTTGTCAAATGAAGTGTTCTATTTCCACGTAGGTACCCGACTGTCTCCTGCTACAAAGACATTGAAATCTCTCTCCTTCAAAAAGTAGGTAAGTACGTTGAGCTGGTACGAACGGAACCCTATTCAATCAACGAGCAAATCGGGGACGAAAAACTCGAAAATAGTGAGAAGTTTTATTTCCGGACAAACGTCTTTCTACCAAATACGTTTCAAGTTTTGGTAACATCCTCTTTACTTTAGAACACCAACCATAATTTTGTTTTATGATTTTTTCTTAAAAATAAAGCGACGCAGCCACAACCGATCATCTTCAATGATCCGTAAGTCACCAAAAGATTAACGTATTCAGGAAACGTGAGTGTATTATTACAAAATCATATTTTTTTTAAAAAGTGTGTCTTTGTTAAACGATGTTGATGCCTTTTGTTCCATTTGGCGCAAGCTCGTATCTAGTCCGGTTTTGACGAGGAAGCGGTGACCTTCAAGGTCGACCTGCTGCCTGCCCTCAGCTATAATGCCATTCCAATCTTTTCCGTCTGCGTCTCAAGCTTCTTAATTTTGTCGTCTCTCGCTACCCCATCTGATGGATCTGATGGCAAAACTCGCTTGAGTATAATCACAACAAATGTTCCCGTACCACAGCCTTTCAAAATGGCCTCTCTTGTTGAATAGTTCACTAATAATCTTCTCACTCCACTGACTATCTTTGGTGCATTTACTGTCAGTAATCTCATTACTGTCTCTGATTCATGGCATGCGTGCGAATGCATTTTATTTTTCTATTTTCTGTAATTGGGCTTGTCCCGTTCTTGTGTAATAAATAAATAAATAAATACTTTCTCTACAAGATTACTTGAATGGAGGTTAATGATAACTCTGAAATGGATTGGAGTCTCTATAATGGATTCATGATTTCGATGTTTCCCATAGGTTCTTACAGGGTTTTGGTGTTTTATGATAGACGTTTGGCTAGAATGTACTCGTATCCTGAGTGAGGATCCCTTTAATACCCTCGTTCTGTCTACCAGCTAATTTCTGGACCGGTATTTTTTCCACTCACTTCATGAGAGGAACGATCTAGAGAGGTAGTGTCCGGCGAAAAATGAGTTTTGAAGTGCGTCTACCCTTAATCGATAGAATGCTAGAATGTACAGAGTTTCTCGTAAAATTACCTCAAGAATGGACATGTCGTACTTGAGAAAGCCTCGATGAATATAGGAACGGAATGGTAGCAAAAATGAACCGACGTAAATCCGCATTCTCAACTAAATTAATTACTCAGGTATTTTATGAATTATACGGTAGGTATTGAAACGGGTAGGTAGGTGAAGTCACACTCTAATAACTTATCTCTGGTAAAACGACGGCAAAGTGAGTGAACACGACCAGTTCCGCCTTACAGGTCGCGGATGGATGGGTTTTGTTCGGAATCAAGGATATTGATTCTTGGCTACAAGCAGAAAGTATTTTACTTGTAGCAGGTCATTAGGAGTCGCACTCTATTGTCCTCCCCCCCCTCAACAAAAATGAATAGGTAAATCAGATGAAAAAAATTAAGATTCCCGTAATTAAATAATTCTGGCAGATATGCATTCAAAACCGAAAAGTAAGGACGAGAGTCAAGGCTTGTTCCTTCCGACTGATCCATCTTGCTGGAAGAACCTGACGAGGTGATCGGTCCAACGTGATAGAAAACCTGGCGAGGAAATGCAATGAGGAAATGTGAAGGGTGCCGACTAGCACGTTGCAATGGTTGAGGCCTTTGAGGGAAAGTTGTCGGTAGAAAGCGAAAATGTTAAGGGTCGGAGCCGAGTTATGAAAAAGTCCCCGGCTGTCTAAATCGTTCGCGTCATCCGGCAAATCTGCTGCACGAGGTATCCAAGTAGCTTAGCGCTGAATCTTGCGATCATGGGGATATAATCGGCAAGAAAGCGCATTCTCCGTGATTAGCTAAAACGGTCATTTCTTACCAGTGGTAATACGATTTTGAGTATCGCGTTTGAGTAATGTAGTAACGGGCTCGAATAAATTCTCATCAATATCAAGATCTTCAGATGAAATTATGGGATAGGACATTACAACCACATACTGACAAATATTGTGTTCAGTGCATGTAGGTGGGTGTAGTTAGCATATTGGGTTTGAATGAATAGTACACATGTTGGTTGGTTATTCTTTGAACAATCAACCTATGTTTTCATGCAAAAAGTCAATTTCTCCGATTCGGCCCAAATTTTTTTCTGGACGTTTTAAGGTATCTAGATCAAAATTTAGCAAAGTCCGTACGCCGGCCGTCGCCCACGCCGACTTAGGAACTAGACAATTTTCTAAAAATCTGAAATTTTGCTCAGGGACCCGTTTCCGGCTTTTTGATAAAGTACTTTCAGACGTCTAAATGCCAATTGGTGAGGTGCTTGGCTGGTGTAGCCAGGTGTGATGTACGGGCTCCCCTGAGGCCACCAGTTGGGCTTTTTGGCGTACGTTCAGTTCGTTTCCACTTCTCATTTCGGTCTTTCCAACCGTTTGATGAGAACCTCGAAAAATCATTAATTCCATGAAGTCTATGTCCCCACATGTGGTCGGCTCTTGGTGGGGTGACTTGCCTTGCATAATTATGCGTTGATTTCCTATCAGTCCCCAAAAGCGGAAGCAAAAATGAAAATGACATTGCATTTTGTATACTAGCGAGAGCCGATAACTTCGAAAGCTCAAATAAGAAAGTGAGAGTAGAGTGTTGGCGGATTTTAAGGCTAAGTGACAGAGGGGAAAAACATGAGGTATGTTTACCCGCACTTCGGGCATACACCACGACCCCTTCCACAGTTATCTGGAGGCCCTCTGAACCCAGGACCTGTGTGCCTTAGGAGGCCTATGACATAACAGGGTAGTTCGAAGGGGTGGGACGGGACCGGAGAAGAGCCTCTGTCTATCGGGGTGCAGTACCTCGGTGGTGTTGCCGGATGTAGTGCGGGGAGGCGGAAGATGCTGTTGAGGAGCGCCGCGTTCTGGACGTTCAGGGTCTCCGTCGTCTTCGGCGTCGCGTCCATGGCCGGCATCGTCCTGTTCTTCACTCCTCTCCCAGGTCTGGTGTTGGTCTGTTACCTACGTATCGCCAGTTTCGTGACTATGTGATTTTCACCAAGTTCCTGGAAATGCAAAAAACATCATTTCAATTATTTATTTGTATGCTGGTCCACCTAAAACGCGTTGTAATAATAGTTACTGAACACGTAAAAAATGAGCCAGAACAACAACAGCAGGAACACTTTCATGAATATTTATTTATTGAAAAACCAAACTACAGACATGACGAACTGGTGGAATTATTCAAATCGAATTATTCAAAATTTTTTAATTCACTAAATTTACCTACCCACGTTACATGGCGCGTATCTTCCTTAAAATAGTTTCCGCCCATAATTAAGCACCAACCGCTTATATAGATCAAACAGTCCGGGTGATGTAATGGAGCTGTGAAACTACACAAATTAGACATCCTCCTTCTATAATTTCTCTTAAAGATCGACTAAAACTAAATGGAATGCCGGACGCCACATAAAGGTGCTTGTTTTACTTACGTCACGACATCGTCAAGTCAGAGAATCTTCAGTAGCGTTGATATATTTCAGCGAGAAACTCATTGTTTCTGTCCTCTAGGCAGACACATTTCCTCAAAGACTGTTTTTGATTAATTATTTTTCATTCAATACTACGGATTCAAGAGAGTTCTATCGGTAGTCATAGGGTCTGAGAGGCTTAAGGGAAAATCCGAGCCAAGGGTTTTTCCATTCGACTCTCCTTGATTTGTCATTCTTGGGGACGTCTGTGATACAACTGGCACCTATGTACTGGTATACGTTTTTTTTAAGTTGGTACTGAACGACCTCAAGAAAAGTGACGCGTCGAATTTCGAAAAATGACAAGGATTCTTAAACCGCTCGTGAGGCGAAAGGAATCTGAGAGGATTTTCACGGACATCAACTTCCTGCCTGACCTCCACACGTCCGACAATGACAGATGAATTCGCCCACATCCAGGAAGTTTTTTTGTGGGAGAGGAAATCGAAAGTTAACTACGGACTGCAACACACAAAAGCCTTCCAGTATGTTAAAGAAGAAAGGATAAATAAACACCGGGTATACGCATAAGAGATTTATATAGAACTGGAGCTCCTGCGATCGGCCTGGGATTGTTGTTGGGTTATCGGAGGTGAAGAGAGAAAGGATTCTGTCGGGTGCCGTGAACGATTGCATATAAGACTCGAAAAGTTACTCAACAGTTGTAGGATAATACGGTCTCCGTCCTCTAGTCCAACGGATCATAGAGGCCACAAGAAAGCCCTACTAGGCCAATTCGTCCGAACCGGATTTACGCTTGAAGGGAATAATCATGAGCCCGATTATTGTGCTTTCAAAGCATCAAAATTGCCGACATTATTAATTCCTATTAACACTGCTTACCATCGCATTGAAAGTGAATTTGATTGTGATGTGAGTCCAATACGTCCAGCCACAAACTCTGCTATCGTGGTAACCCAAATTTTGGACGATCTTTAATTTTGAACTTCAAAATAATCAGTAAACAAGGTTCTGCATGTATTGGTCATCGCTTTATGATTTTGGAAATCGGATTTTGAATCGGTTTGAGTTATAAGTTAGTTTCTCTGACGTATAATTTTGTCGTTTGTTAACTCAAAATTATTGAAATCGTTGAGTCCGTTCAGACTGAGTCTTCAAGAAGTGAAGTAACAAGAATCCCTCGCTGTTTTCAAAGGTTCACACGCGGTACGTTAACACGAAACACTGCTAGAAAATGAAATGCGGGGCGAGTTTACTCTCATGGGACGAGTCCAGGTTAATCAGACCCACTAGGGGCTGAATTAAATCCATTGTTGCGGGGGACCTACGTCTGACAATACGTGCATGGTATGACGATTTTGGTATTATCCACTCCATTTGGTCCATTTGGTTTCGTCTGAGCATATTCAACTTTTGGAACATGGGTAGGTACTCAATACTCAGTAGCAAGTCTTGTTTGGTAACGATGGATAGCACACAAGCCTCTTGTGCCACGTGGCTTTAACCTATCCACCAATTTTATTGTCGAAAAAACACAGTTAATGGTGGAAGATCGGGGCGAAACAATCAATCTAGATAGAAATAACAGCATTAAACATACCAAGTCCACTTCATACTGTTTTTTTTTTAATTTTAATAAATAAAAATAAAAGGCCTAAAGGTAATTTTCCATCCCTCCTCTACACCATCGTGATTGCCTCTCGCCCGCCCGATGTCTTGGCGCCGAATTCACGCCGGGGAAAAGCCATGGTGGATGGGGGGGGGGGGGTCATGATAATTAAGGTAAGATTTTCAAAAAATTACCGTTTTTATAGGAAGTTGGGGATGTCGCTGAGTGTTTGTTCTATGGTAAGTGATGAACAAATTAATAACCTACGTTTGCTATGAATCCCGTTCTTCATCTGCGAGGGTTTTGAGAATATATTAGTAAACAGCACACAGTCCATCGGGGAGACTCTGGACGCAAACAAGCGCGTAGCACCCAGGGTCAAGGTCGCTAGTCCGCTTTTCCCGCCAACGTCACTGGCCCAATCTGTCTGTGTATCTATCAATTTTATTAAAATGTGAAAGAGAACATTCTCGTTGCCTGGGGCAATCGGGTGGACGAGAGGCAGTCACAATAAAGTGCGGAAAATGGGGGGGGGGGGGGGGGTCAATGGATAAGTACCGACCTACATCTCTGTTAACTCTTCTTTAATTTAAAGGACTCCCATCAACCGTCCTCTCTGGCAGATAGTCGTCAAACTGGTGGTTGCTGGAATTATACATTAAAAATATACAACCAAACAAATCCTCAAGTAGGCACTAAAAAGCCCTCGCCCCTCTTATTCTACCTCAGTAATTAAGGTACCTAGAAACATTGCTGTTCCTTATATTTTTGATTGAGAATTCACGGATAATAAGTCCTATCAATTCCAGCCTTTCGATTGTTTTTCTGTTTCAGATTTGCAATTCGCTTCCTGTGATAGACCGTGCCACGAGCTGGACTGGCCGATGATATGTAGATTCAAATTAGTTTTAGAGCAACACCAGTCGATGGGAGGGTGAGTGTTACTTTAGAATATTTCATTTATAAATTAGCGAAGTCGACAGCTGATTATATTCGTCTCATTTGTGACAGAGGTACGACTGATTTCCGTAGTAGTCAACGTAGTCAAATGTTAATAGGAAGTCATGTCTGTTACCTCGAAAACAAATAACTTTTACATAAGTCATATTAGCATGAAAGATCGCGTTAACAGAAAGATTGCCAAGTCTAGATGATTATTTGACGATGTAAAGATCCCAGTCCAGGAAATGAATACCACAATTGTTACAGCTATTCGTCATGGAGAAAGCGTCGAGGCCTCCAGCGGGCTGAGCCCAAACGTAATGACGCTCATCTCTTCCACGAGTACCCTAGCTCACAAGATCGAAAGGGGTTACGTCACGATAGGATTTTTCTTTGTTTTTGGCGGGAGCTTCGTCTTCGGGATAAGTGAAAGGGAATTTTTACTCGAGGGTTCGGGGAGCCCTTTCTTCCTCGGGAAGTCCTTGACTCTACGGTTAGGTTTTCACTGTCACGGAGGTCAACTGAGGATCAGCGGGTTGCATAACTTGCAAGATGTCGGTATCTTGAGGAAATGTTTCATCCTGTGAGGTGATCCTCTTGCTTATATGATAAAACACTCAGGCTGGCTAAAGGTCCAATAGGTACCAACTACTCGTTTCGGTACACGTCTTATGTGTTACCCACGCGAAGATTGGCGTGTGTTATCTACGGCCTCCCCCTTTGCCTACCGAAGATAAACGATGTCTACAAGCGAATCGTGTCTTTTGATTTGTGCCGAAGTCCTGAGATAATGAGTTAGGGTCGACTATAGGACTATAGACTGTAGATAACACACGATACCACCCATTGCCAGTGGTAGGTAATTCGATGCCGTAACACGAAAGACGTGTACCCTCGTTTCCTTTGTTCGAGTAAAAATAATTTACTGCCAAAATTTGGAATACATTTTATTATTATTATTTTTTTTTTTGGGTTCCAGATGGTGCGGAGATTGTCCCAAGAACCTGACCCATTGCTTCCGTTACGGCTGTGTCCTTGCCGAAGGTCTGACACGTAGAATATTGACTGCGAACAAACAATTACCTGGACCACCAATTCAGGTTAGCTATCTTTTCCAAATTTCAACGTGATGGAATATGTGTTTTTCAAGTTCATGGGCCCCTCCCCCCCCCTTCCATGCGATGAACTAAGCCAGTATTTCTACCTGCAGTGAACTTAGCTTCAATTTTTTTTTTTACATATTATCGTATATATCGTATCTAAACATTATGTAAAAGTGGTACAGCAAGGTGCTCCCTTTGGTTTGAAGTTGATCGGGCTGAGCTTCGGGTCTGGACAGGTCCTTGACCTTTAGGCCCAGATCCATTAGCAGTGGAAATTCACAACATCAACAATGCATTATAATCAATTTCCTTTAAACAAAGAGTGAATACGTTGAGTTGGGAGTCTTCTGCTACAGGGCTAAAAGTTGAGTCTGGCTAATATTATTGTGTGTTATCCTGTTAGATTGGCGACATTTTGACAAAATCCTTTTGAATAAAATAAAACTCTCCAGTGTTCAAAGAGGTCAATACAGCTCCATGAACAACAACTTTCCTCTCCAATTTTTCTTTGGATTTCAGGTGTGCGAAAACGACATTCTCGTTGTGGATGTGGTTAACCGCTTGCCTGGCCAGGGTATCGCTCTGCACTGGCGGGGACAAAAACAGACAGAAAGCCCTTACATGGATGGTGTTCCTATGATCACACAGTGTCCCATCTCCTCTTACACAACCTTCCAGTACAAGTTCCGAGCCTCGCAAGCTGGAACTCATCTGTGGCACTCGCACACCGGTAACTTTTCATTTTCATCTCCTTCAAGTGATAATAGAGGAATCTTGAAATGGGTCTGAAACAAGTTTCAGCAGTTTGAAATTATTGAAGCGAAAAGAATCGATTTTCCTGGAAATCTAAAATTTTTGTTATAAACTAAACCCGGTGCCGACGGTTAATTGGAATTGAAGCCATAAAAACAGCCTACAAACCGTTTGGTGTCACATTCTACTGATAGTTATATCAGAGGTGCCCAAAAAGCAATAGTACGATTACTTGCTTCCCTCGCATAGGTTAATAAGTTGGATACAATAATATTACAAGTTTCAAGTTATGTTTCAACTTTGTCCAATTAACAACCGTTTCAACGAAAACCGTCTTTTGTGATTCTGGCTCAGATGTAAGAGTTTCAGCCATCCTGTCCTCGATATAGTGAATACATGTAGTACACGTTATTGGCAGTCAATAACGCACTGATATTAAGATTGCTTTACTCCTTCAATGTCGGGCCTTTTATGTAGGTAGGTAGTAAATGTGTCTTTGGTCAAACTTTCTATTTCATCTTTCTTTTTAACGACTTTTTCATTGTCTTTGGGCTTTAATGTTCTACTTTAAGCATTCGAGGTCAGTGTTTTATACGGCTTTTTTTCGTTTCTTGACCCAAGGGAACGAGTTTTTGGATGGAGTATTCGGCCCCCTGATCGTAAGGAAAGCGGATCGAGTTGAAGAACAAAAAGCGTTTTACGACGTTGACGACAAAGAACACATTCTGACATTAAACGAATGGGGATCCGGCACAGTTGGTGACTACCCTATCCTTGTGAACGGAATTTACCATCGAGTGAGTTAACATATTATTAATGTTTTGGGTAATACTAAAATTTTGGTAATATTTCGAATATGAAATCATGATTCTCCTTGTAATGATCTGCGAATAAGAATTAGTGATTTTGATTTCATCCTGATTGAGCTAGCCTTATAACACAGTCACATATATGTCGAAGGGGTGAACCATGGTGATCACAAAGTTGGGGTGTACAAGGGTTAAAACCATCGCAGTAGGTGGCTAGTCGCTATGTTACTATTACTATTACTAAGACTTCCCTTGCTTAAAAAAGGTTTAAATTTAGAGGAAAATCTTTAGAAGCAAATCGAAGTATAGTATAGGAAAATTATTCAACCTTGGCAAATAGGAACAACATTTTTTCTGAAAAAAAAAAAAAGTCGTACGTACATTATTCTCCATTATAGTTACCATTCCTTGCAACTAGTGTGGATAATAGTGAGAGCAACACTATTGAGCCCTTCCTCGAAGTCGTTTCAAAGAATTTCCTAATTACTTTTGGTTCATACTTTTTGTTGTACATTTAACTAACTAAAACTTGAATATTAATTTCACTCGTCCACTAGGAAGCACGCTACGGATTCATCTTCAATGATATCTCGTTACCTATCTAACTATAATTTTTCCCGACATCCCGAATTTTTGTTCTGCTCACTAACGCTTCCTACCTGTTAGAGTGAAAGCACTTAGAAACCATAAAACCTAGCTCCCTCATGTTTCACGTTAACTTGCCGTTGACTGAACTTCGTTTTATTGATGTTTTTCTGCCTGTTGGAACAACAGGATCAGCTGATGCCGAAGATAAAAGTGGATCCTGGATTGAGATATCGTATACGAGTTATACACGCCGGTGGGAGCAGCACGTGCCCGTTCTTCATCAATGTGCAGAACCACGAAATGCTCGTCATTGCGTTGGACGGAAAACCCATCAGACCAGTTAGCGCAAAAACTGTCCAGATTAACCAAGGTAAAACCTTGAACAAATCCACCAATCATTGTAATGCAACCTGATTGAGTACCTAACCTGGAAAATTAATAGACGGGCAGAGACTTGTCGAAGAATTCCTGAGGGTTGGCCAACCTCAACTTCCACCAGCATGTTTATATTTGAGTGATCAAGAAACCAAACCAGTCTGCGTCCTTCCTTATTAGGTTGTTAATTTAAAAAAAAAACTTTTATATACAAATTCTTCTTTATAAACGTCATTTATTGCTACATTTCAGGAGAAAGATTTGATTTTGTCCTATCTGCGTATGCTGAACCCTCTGATTATCTGATCGAAGTGAAAACGAATTGCACCAAAATGGTTGGTCTGGCAAGTCTATCCTATAACGTCACGGCTACCAGTGTAGCTCAGCCACAACTCGAAGTTTCGCCTTTGAAGACGCACAGCTCAACCGAAGTAATGCTGAGTAATTTTTTTTCTTTTTTTACTCCCTGCGTTGATTTAAAGCCCAATATTGGAAGCCGAGGCCTCTTGAGGTTCTCCAAGTAACAGAGCAATCATAATTCCATTCTTAACAACTCGGAAACCTTGAAACGAAGGGAGAGTTAAGGGTCTGACAAATACGTTTCACTTAGTCATAGTTTTCTCCTCCAGCTCATCCAGATTACTCGTTCTACACCCGTCTGGATTGCTAAGGTTAATTTATTTTTTCATTTTTTTTTCTTTTTTAAGATCCTGTCGACTATACCCTCAAAAGACTGCGACAAAGATACGACGATGTGCCTTCACGATATCAGATCAATTCATGACGTCCCCGAACCTCTGAACAAACCTAAGGCAGACGTTAAACTTTACTTGCCGTTTGATTATGTTGAAACGAGCACAGAATTCCTCAGCAGAGGTAAGCCAGCCGATAATAGAATAATGGACTTCGTGGAGCTATTACTACGTGGACTCCATTCATTTTTGTATTTTGGTCTCGACTGTTATTACTTTTTCTTATGTTTTCAGCCGGCCTTGTTCCACGTTTGGGCAACATAACATTCATGTTTCCCTCGTCCCCACTCCTTAGTCAACCCGGAGACGTTGACCCAGATGAAATTTGCAACCTAAGTCAAACACCTGAACGATGCGCAGCTTCCCAACCTGCCTGCGAGTGCACCCACATTGTGGACATTCCATTAAAATCTACTGTGGAAATAGTTCTGATCAATCAAGGTAAGGGTACAAACGATGACATGGGTACATATGATGACATTTTTAAGCATTTGAAATCAATTGAACTTTGAAAGGGCCGAATATGAACCACAATGAATCATAGTCGTCGTAGGTTGCTAGCTGAACTGGTCCGGAAATTGGCAAACTGCCCCAGCCAGTGTTTTGACCCCCCCCCCCCCCCCCGATTACTCAAATCCCGGTTTTCAGTTAAAAATCCCCTTTTCCCGTTTTTCAATATAATCCAAAAACGCCTATATTCTATACACCCGCAGTAGTCGGCCTGAATTGAATTCAGAATGATTAAATGGATTAAAATATATATATATATGTATATTCCTCATTCTAGCTCTACTCCATAACAATAAGAATCTGAAAACTCGCTCATCCAATCATCCTGCAGACCAAGAGCTTTTGGTTGTGAGTTCTGTGCCTAAATAGTGAATAACAACCCGTAGTTAATCCAGGTCGAAGTGAAGAGAGTGATAATGACTTTTTCGATAATGGCACTTTTCGGGCAATGGATTACAGCTGCTTTATTATGTTTATCAGGATGTACCCAACCTTGGTAAAAAGACCATGAGTTGTCAACATAATTACTATGGCTGTTGATGATTTATTTTTTATTGTGGAATCCTATCAGCAGCACTAAAACACTTTTATTAGTACTTGGATTACCAAGTACTAATACCCCCCTCCCCTCCGGTGTCCTGTTTTATCAACCAACGATTCCCACTTATCCTTCTTTCTGGACCAAGATTCCAACTCACAAGCGTCAACACTGGCTCCAACCTTCCGAATGGCGCCTCTTTGCATAAATTGTAATATTACACGAATACTGTGAATTATTCGAGAATGGTTGATCATTCTAGGTAGATGTTGCTTGTGTGGGGAAGCGCATTTGTCCGATCTCCTGAAAAGACTCTCAATCTGAAAAAAAGTTAAATAACAACAAAACCTTTTTTCAATAATCGAAAAGTCGGTTTTGAAAATAATTACCAACATTTTTACCCATTTCCTGTCACCGTTTGCGGTGACCTAGGCCTCTCAGTCGATTAGCGTCCAGAATTCAGTGAAGAATGATACCCCACAAGCCCGGGTTCTTGGAAATCGCGAAAAACCACTTTCAAAATACTAATTTACACCCATACCCTACCTACCTACCATACCGTGTATGAAGAATCCCAGGCCCGTGTTGATAGCTATACCGATGTTCCAGATAAATTCTCCACCACTGATCACGTCTTCCACCTTCATGGTCACAGCTTCAGAGTAGTAGGCTTTGCTTTGGACCTCAAAGAACGAAATTTGGACTCAATCAAAATGCTTGACAAGAAAGGAAAGCTGATGGACAGGGATTTGGTCACATCCGTAGAGAAAGATACCATTACAGTCCCCAAGAATGGAGCTGTCGCTCTTAGATTCCGAGCATCTCGGCCAGGTGAGTTTCTTCATACAGTATCGTCCACAAATCTAAACAATTTAGAACAAAACACTGAATATTTAAAATAATAACGGGTGTCGACAAACTTTTATGATTACTTGGAGTTGTTCTAACTTTAATTCGTCTATTACAGGATATTGGTTACTCCACGATCAAAGTGCTCCAAATTGGGCAAGCGGACTGGACATCCTGTTTAAAGTGGGGGAGGCTTCGGATCTACCTCCAGTACCCGAACATTTCCCCAAATGCGGCAGCTGGGTCGGTCCGCAATTCTTTCTTATTTAATTGACTCGATGGAAGTTTCCTACTTTTAATAATCACAAGACTGTTAAAAATGGGGGTAGGATGTGATATAGCATACGAAAAGGGCCGGAATTCTGTGATCAATTCAAATTGAAGCAAAAGGAAAAGTAGTGAAATAAATGACGACGTGCACAGCCCTATTCTGTTCACGCGTTATTAGGTCAACGTTGCTTGTCCTGAGGAAATATCGGGGAATTCACTATTTTTTACCATTTTTCATCATTATTTTGTAGGTACTATTATTTTATATTAGTAAGTGTTGTTGAACCTGTGAAAAGAAACACAAATTTACGTTTTTTTGACTGGTCGAAAATGCTCAATAAATTAATAAATGTAACTACGACCTTTAAAAGCATGTTCATGTGAGCTGTACTTAATCAGAAAGTATTGCAGAATCAACAATTATCAAACAAGAACGAAAGAGTTCTTCTCTCTGCCCTTAAATCGCAAATCTCTTTTAATTTTAGCTCAAGACACAGCTCAAAAATGACGTCTTAACGTTTAAATAACGTCTAAAGTGTACCGTTCATAATGTACATTGGTAGGCCTCGCATATTTTTTTGTGTTGTTTTGGATATGTTGTATTGTTGTTTCGTTTGGCTTGATTTATATGAAATCGTCACAATAAGACAATATCTGCTATGGCTGTAAAAATGTAGAATCTAATTGTAAATCAGCTATCATATCTTGGACATTTTTGTGATTTGAAATTAATGTTTCCTCAGTATACGCTGCACTACGGGGGAGGGGAGGAGATTGATTTTTATGCAAATCATCAACCTGCTTGATGCAGATCAGGTTGAGGCTAAAAATGTGTTCTACTCAAAAGAAAAGCTTGTTATCTTGTTATCCCCCCCCCCCCTCATTCTCACCCATTACCACTCAGTTGAGCGTTATTTTTCGTGAGGATGCTTTCTCTACTCCGCAAGTGACCTACAAGAATTAATCAATTTATAAATTTATTTTCAACATTCTCTACAATTTGCTTAAACATTTTGTCATTCTTTAAACAGTTTTTTTTGCTCGTCAAATACTAACAATGTCATGCCTGTTCTGATTCCAACCACACGCCTTCTGATAGTGTTATTGGGTAGTTTTAACTTTGCTTTGATGTACAAGTTGAACCTGAGTACGTTCACCATGAAATTCACTTAGCGAGTTGATTGAGAACGCAACTTGACGAGTTGATATACGAGTACGTTTTTGTGCATTTCGACGCACAAAAGAGCAATTTTTGTTCTTTCAGTTGTAATTTAATGTTGTTGAAGCGTTCAGTTTGATTCTGTACCTTAATACTTACATGAAGAATCAATGGCACAGGTACACCAACCCACCAAACAAACTGGCTGGCTTACCTTCAATCTGGAATCTTGATTGACAATGTTGTTTCCAGTTTCAACCTTTTTTTTTTAAACGTAAGTCGTCAGTAGACAGTACAGTAGTGCTGGATCAGCTGGTTCTTGTTCGTTTCTTCTTTTAAAATAATTTAACTAATCAGGTGAACAGTTCACTTTTCTGAATTCTTCCACTTCGAATTTAAACGAATTGTGATTAAAGTCAAGTGGATTAAAAAATTCCTCTATATTATGAACGAATCAGTTGCGTTCTGAAAATGTGATAACCAGCTATAATACGAGTACAACGCATGTCAATATTATTGTAAATTCTAGTAATCGACAGGAATTATTTTTCTTTCAATAATTTAATTAAGTTGTTTTGTACATATTTATTCTGTCCTTTTTCTTCAATAGGGTTTTTTAATTTGTTAGACGCGGGACGCCATGCAATAAATATAGGTATTTAGAAGTAAGAAAAATCTGTAGAAACTATTTATCCAGTTTCCAGTCGTAATTGAAATCAGTTACTCGATGAAACGGACATCTTATATGTGATATCTCGTTTGCAACGAACTTCATTAAAACAAAATTATATATTTGACGAAAGCAGTTCATATTTTTGTTCTTTCGTTCAGAAGTCTCTTTACTTTTCACCTCACTGCAAAGAACTCGTCCACAAGTGGTTGATGCGCGAATATCATTTTGACTGAATCTCAATTCATTCCTGGTTGACTCAGGAATTAATCTCTGCAGAATTGGCTACAGTCAGGATGGACTTGCTGATGGCCCGGATTGTTCTGCTCTATAGAAGAACGTGACGTTCTCTGGTTCGTCATCCTCAGTTTGTCCTGTGACTGCGACAATGTCACCACCTTTTATGAAGACCAGCCATGAAGCCAGTTGAGTCTTAGTGCAGAAAAGAAGAGTTTCTAGGGATAAGTCGGCTTGTTTCATCCATACGGACTCACAACTATAAATAGGTAATGGGTTACCATCGGATTTCATCTTTTTTTGCGCTGAATGCTAACTTGACATTTTGTCGTTATTCTTAATTCATTATATTTTCTTTATTCTCCTCGGACTACATGACAGATGGCACTAGATTACTTACCTTCTTAGGTAATGGTGAATTATAACCAAAATATAAAACCGAGGGTTTTCAAAACAATGGATAAGTTGAAATGCCATTCATGTACCTATCAACTAAACTAATTCACTCGCAAAGTATCATGCTGAGCCCGATTAAATATCTGGTTCACTTATTGTTGTAGACCGTGATTTTTAGGAAGATCAGACATCATCTGGCAACAGGGTGATTGTCGACTTGTCTACCCGAGCTCCCATCTTCTAATAAACGTTCCAGTAAGTTACTGATTTTTTACGACACTAACTTATGTCGTTAACTTTCTTATGATACTCGAATAACCCATGATTGAAATGAGTCTATCAGATTTCCTAATTTCCTGGATACAGCGATCGGGGTTACATAAAAGCTCTTTGTATGTACCTGTTACGAATTGGCTGTTGCTCAAAACACTAAATAGGTATCGAGTGCGGTGACGATACCTACGGGATTCATCTGATACCTACATCTACCTGTTATGATGCTCCTTTCATTCTTGTGATGCTCATGGGGACCGTTGATAAAATTCTGATGTCATTTGACGAATATTTGAAAATTGTGTGACACTTTCAATGTGTGCTGGCTTCAAAAATTGGTAAGTCCCTGAAAAATATCAGTTCTGTGGCTTTGAAATGGGAGGGAGAGATTATAAAGATTCTAGGTGTCCACCACTATGACAGGAGGCGGGCTGAGAGGCAGCAATTGGCTATGCTCAGCCCAATACAAGTTGTTATTACCATTGGGTGTTTGTATAATGAAATCTCGTTCGCTATTTAACGTACTCAGAAATTGAATAATTATTGTTCGACATTAAAAACAACGCATTGAGAAAGGTAAAGCGGAATAAGTAGAATAACAAATTAATTCGTCTCAATCAGGGTGGCGGTATTTTGCTTCACGCAATTCGGACGGGCATTGACGTGGAATCAAGAAGAGCAGTTTGTTGAAGGAGATTTTCCCTACTATCCCTTCAATACCCGGGTTTCCTTTCTTCGAGAAGGACTGACAGACCCAAGGGCAATCGTGAGTGAGTTTAGCGGCTCAAGAAACTCGGAGGTCGCTAAGGCCCTCCGAACAACTGTTCACTATTCCAAACCGTACAAAAAACGATTTGTCGGAGACGAGCGACATCCTGCCGCGTTTTATGAATTCAGAAACACTTGCAGCCCTGTTAACAATGTGACCACTCCAGGAAACAACAGGGGGCAGAAGGCGAAGCCCCTTGAGATAAAGAAGTTGTGCAATTTCTGGAGAAGACCGACTAAGACAGCACCAAAGAAAAAGCAAGAAGAGGTAGAATATGATATGGACGGGATTCATCTTCCTTCAAAAGAGAAGAGGGAAAACCTGAAAGTTGTCGGTATTCATTCAGGCCAGTCTCGCACGAACTCGTCGGTCCTGAGCAAGATACATCTTAACGACGTCCGTTCCAATACATTGGCTACTTTGGGGGACTTACATGAATCTACAGGATTAGAAAACTTAGAGGCACAGGAAATTGTGAGACACACAGGTATTGACCAGAACATGGTTCAGCCTCATGTTCGTATGGGAAACGGAACTTCGAGTCTGATTGGATGGTCAGCAAGAGACTCAAAAAAATTCAAACGGAGAGATAATGGGTAAGGACGGTCGACGCGTACAGTATGTGAAATTTTAAAGGACGATCATCTTGAAATTTGAATCTAGACTCTTTGAACTTGATAGGTAAAAAATCTTGGGAAAACAGAGTTGATTTTTAAAAAGTCTGAAAAACGAAGTTTTGAAAAATTTATAGATACATTTGAATTGAAATGGAATTCATGCAAACATTGTATTTTTCCTTAATTTTTCCCGCATCATTTAGCGGATAGCCTTATAACAGAGTTATCAATTGAAATGGTGAATAGGACTAAACTGTGGCTAAGCGCTGCTTCTAAATAGGCCACTGTGACGATTACACTAACGTATTTTTTAAAAACAATCTGAAACAGTGATCATTATAGTCCAAACAGGCAACGCTGGCTGGACTTCATGAAAAATACAGCTGAAAAGAGTCCAGGCAGGATGATCGTCACTGACACAGGGAAACAACTTTTCGCTCAACACTCTGGAAAATGCGGTTGGTGCAATAAGAACCGAATGCCTTGGCGACGGAAACCAAAAGGAACGTTGATCGCCAATATCGACACCCTTCTGTCAGACATGTCCCGATTTCAAGCCAAAGTTCGCCAAGAGACGATCAACAGACAACTGCAACCCTCGAAAGACGATCCTCGCGTCATGATGAGGCGGCTCGCACGTTCAGCTCCTCCTTCCGCGGACGGCAAATATTTTGAGACGCTCGAGACCGATTTGCAGGCTTTGAAAAATAACATCATCCTATACAAAAACAACGTATTAAACGAGCCAAACCGTCAAGCTATAAATGACATGAAATTGCACATAAAAGTTTACGTCGAAAAAAATGGCGAGAATAATAACGAGGAAAAATAAAAATACTATTTTAAACGAAAATGAACTTTTCCTAATATTACGCAATGTTGGGCACATTCTTATTCGAGTAAAACTGTGAATCGATTCATCAGTAATTGAATTGATTTCTCAAGATGATTGTGTTCAATTGAAAAATATGTTATAATAATAAGGTTTGTTATTGACGAAAATCAAATTCTACTGTAGGTACGGTGAGGAACGAGTCATTTCTTACACACACATGTATTTAGATATTATTAGATTCATCATATAAAACAATTATGTACAAAGAACTACAGTCTAAAATAGTAGCCTACCACACACATTTTGTTCTTAAATATCTTGTACACATTAACTAGGACAATTCCTTACACAAATCGACACAAAGCTATCCAAACAAAGTTGTTAGTAGACTATGGAAAAATCGCACTTAATACAACTTAGTAAATTTAGTTATTTAAATTTTTGATAAAAATTGAATAGGTAGGTAATTTTTAATTATTCAAATGAATTTTAAAAACGACGATTTGGTTCGTTTGGTAACTGTCGCTTAGTAAGAATAAATTTGACCAAAATAGGTAAAAGTTTTGTTCACGTTTCAATTTTACGATTTTAGACCAATAAAGATTCCAATTCAGGTAAAATTAGAAATTAGCGTAAAAAACCAACTTAAGTATAAAGAAAAATAAATAATAGTATAAAAATCGTATAAAAAATAATGTAAATAATTTGGCAAGCTTATATGAGCAATACACAATTTTCATCGTAGTATCTATGTACCAACTCATAGGTAATGTTTATTGAGTTGGGAGTGATACAAGGTTCCCGGAAATGTAAAAATTTGTAAATTGTGAATGGGGCTCACAGTAAGCAAGTGGAGCGCTTATAACACGATTTATCAATTTAATTAAACTTCTGCCTTTATCTTTTGTTTGTTATGGCAACAAAACAGTGCGTTAAGCGCGACATAAGGAACAAAGGAGGTAGGACGAGGAGGGGATTTTCAGTTGGGATGAGAGGATATTTACCACTACACGCGCACACAGGAGGAGGGGACGAACTATCTAACATAAAAAGAGTCTACGACGAGAAAAAATAATATACACCTCATTACATATAAAACACTATACACAAATCGAAACTCGACACGAAATGATGGGGGGAGTTAGTCACAAGGTTGAAAACATGGCCGGGCATACACGAACTGATCTCTCTCTGGAGCCTCACGTTGCCGTTGTTCATTAATTCAGTTTGAAATTACTCTTGAGTTTGAACTTTAATTTTGCCTTGTAGTGGAAAAAAAAAAAACATTTCGGCTGCCTAGAGCGTTTTCCTCTCTGGTACTCCAATAAAATTCTTCTGACGTTCTATTTCACTCGCAACAACAATTATCTTCATCACTATTACAAGAGACTTCATAACACATGGGATCTATGCATGATCTTGAGAGATTCTTATTTCAACCAATTATGAAACAGTACATCTTTTAAAAGGAATCAAAGCATTGTGCTTCCAAAGATCGTCCCTAAAAGAGAGAAAATTCCACGCTGATTTTTGGCAGAGAGAGGTGAAAACTGTTGAATGAAAACATTGAAAGGAGATAGTTATGCTCGTCTTAGCGAGTACGAGCAATTAGAACAGGCGTGGTTAAGATCAGTGAGTAATCCGCTGTTGTAAATCTGCGCACAACCGAAATTGAACCCACGAGCAATTAAGAAAGTACGCACGCTGATGGCACGAGATGAGAAAATTTCATGTAGGCCCCGGGTTTGCTATGACGAAGGAAATACATAAGATACGATTTTCTAAACGGCACGTAAACGCTATTAATCATTCGATGATTTGCTTCAAACGTCAATAGAAAGGAAATCCGTTATCAATCCAAAGCCACAGGGAGCTTCTGCAAGAAAACTCTGGCTGCCGTTTGGGTCCCTACCTTGACCTAAATCAGTGGAGGTCGATTTGTGGTAAGAAGTCGCCGCAAGTCGGGAAATTGGGGGGTATGGGCGGAAGATCCGCTTGTGTTCCGACGTGAAGGATCAGGTTCATGCCGATGACGATGTGGAAGAGGAAGTGACAATGGAAGAGCCAATAACCTGTAGGAAAATCCATTATAGATGATATTTGACATGGAAGGAATGAAGCGAAATCTATCAGTTTACTCTAGGGTTCCGAGAATCCTCACCATAAAATGCGGTGCCACGAACACGGGCAACCATTTTGCACAAAACTTAACTATGGGCGCTTCAAGTCTTACCTGGATTGTCAGCTCTGAATCTGAAGACCACGTATCCATTGTTTGGTACGGCAATGGTGTCCTTGAGCGGTGGCAAGTTGAACTGCCTGTGGAGGAGACCGCGCCTGTCAAGGTCGAGGGCGTGTTTCAAATTGATTTTCTTGACGTTCTTGTCAGGTGATCGACCAATACCAATGACGTTGAACGAGTAGCCGTGCAAGTGGAACGGGTGACTCAAGTTCGGCGATTGAACTGTAAAATGATATTACATATTGAAAAATCGAATAGCTTAGGCACGCTGTAGCAAACCAATTATTAAACGTCAGCCACAGCCAGGAAATCTTACCTTCATCAACAAGTACAACTTCTACGACGGCGTTGAGAGGGATGTCGACCTTGTGTGTACATTCGCAATTCCTTCCGCAGTTGGCAGGTTTGTTGTCGCCATTGCAGAACTGTTCTGGTGAGATGTCTTGGACCTGAGAGATTGGTGGTGCGGGCGGGAAGACGAATGAGATTTCGTCAACCAAACTGATGACATGGTCACCACCTCCAGGAGCGACTGGAGAATAAAAGCATCGCAGGGGGTGAAAACTGATAATTTCTGTCATAAGAAGTAAGATCAGTGTTATAAAATCTTACTCACCAAGGTATCTGTTGTACTGATGAGGTTGGAAGAGTTCTTCAGGCCTGTAAAACAAGAATCTGAAAGGAAGGAAGATCTTCACATCGGGTCTTTCCTGCAGAAGGCCTTCGTCAACAGGCTTGGCGTTCTTTAGCTGATTGACGCACACGGCGTCATTTCTTGGTTGATTACAGATAGCATCCAAGGGGTTGAGAACCTGAAAGAAGAAATTATAAGAATTGTAAAACAACTTTGGATGCTGTAGGTCAGGCGTACTGTCTCCATTCATAGGTGGCACCACAGATGATCTGGATGGGCCACAGGTGAACTTACCACTCCTTGCGGAAGGCCGACGTCGTACGTGGGAGCAGGCGCTGTTGGTTGGTAAGGACCTCGCGCGTATCGAAGAACAGCCAACTGCTGGACTCTCTTCGTTCCGCATTCGCCAAGACCTCGAGCTTGAATCCAGTATGCTCCAACGGGCTGATCGGCCGTGATGACGAAATCGTAACGTTCCCCTGGAAGGGTTTTCGACATTTATAATTTGATCAACTGTTCAAGATCCCAGAACGACCCTAGACAATTATCGTACTTACCAGAGAAGGAAATAATGGTGTTGACAACGACTGGGTGCACAGGTTCACCGTCCGTCGAAATGAGAACAAGAGGATGGCCTTGAATGGTCAGTTGAGCTGGGCACACAGTAGCAAGCGAGTTGATCATCCTGAACCTGTACCGTCGACCAGGCGTGATGGTAAAGATTTCCAAGGGCGTGTTCGTTCTGTACCTAGTGTTGGGGTCCTGAAAACAATAGGAAATTTTAAAGAGTCAAGCCGGAGGTTGATTAAAACATTGATACATTTTTTACTTACTTATCCCCCATATAATCAATTACAATCCTAGTTACGGATTGGTACCTGAGGGCTCCGAAGAATCAAAATCTCCAATAAACACAAGGTAAGCCGCCGGATTTTCACCTCCAAACTATAGGGAGTCACCACGTAAAAGATGTATAGAATGGGATCTACCAACTTTTTTTATAAAAATATTTTATTTTTGAAAGCTGGAACTTGAATGAGGTAACATCTCTTCAGATTTCGCTCAAAATGTAAGACTTTAGTTACCTAACGAAAAGAAATGAAGAAACGGCAGTTTTGGTGACTTGCCAGTCGGTAGCGACTCTGGCTATTTACTGCAATGGATTCAACTTTCTGTGGCCCAACCTTGACTATCCTCACTCAATTAATGTTACTCAGCACAACTACCGATTGCTGCTGTTAGAGTTTTCTTGTTTATTGCCTAGATTCTCTGACTAAAAAAGCCCAAAACTCTTATTACCATTTAGAGATAAGGTAATTGTAAGATTTTTGAATGATTGTCTTTTGAAAAGTGTTGAGAAAAGTAGCGAGGTGACTGAAAACAAGAAAAACTCTCCGATAACGTCTCAAGGCTCTGTTTGCTTACTATTCGTACATCAATTAAACAAAAAAGAGAAACCCTTGGAATCCTATTTCACGTACTTGCAAAGAGATGCTAAAAAAATAAAAAAATAATAATAATCTAAAATTCGGACATTGACTCCAGTTGAGTCCCAGCAATTCCTACTGCCCATTTTTTACGCCGTCGCTGCAAACAAAGACATTTTTGAATTTAATTGACAAATTTATTATAATGTGAATAAGAAGTTCCCTGATCATTCCTATTTTCTCATTACGTAGATCCAGCTAGTAGGTATTTACCAATGCTATAACGTACAATTATTTCTGAACAGTCACGTCAGTTTTTCTATCAGTTACAGTTACTGTTGATTGTTCTATCAATAGTTACAATGAAGCTGAGGTCAATATTGGTTAGTTTTGACCTATGATCTGGGAACTGTGCCCATAACTTCAAGTTTAGTGCCTCTCACGTTCGTCTCGCGGTCATTGCTTTTCTTCGACAGCTGTTGATATAATTTTATGGATTGCTTTCTCAGTAAAAAATGCTTATTTGAATTTTTAATTAACTTGGAAAAATAGGTTGGTTATTCAAGGAATAACTAACCAAAAATACACGAAATCGTGGATATTAGACTGGTGCAGGATCAAAGAGTACACTGCCCTATGAACATTCATTGAATTGCAACCCATTTCAAACTCGTCGAGGAAGAAGTAACGAGGTAGCCTTTAAGTGATTCGACATGCCCAGTAACTGTTACGACGGCCTAAAAACATAACAGGAGTTTATCCGGCCAGCCGTAGCGGAGTTAAGCTGGATCCCTTTCCAATGCGCTTGACGGTCTATTGTTTGTTAGAGACAATATTTACATAGCGCTGCCAGCAACTAATTGTTTCCTGTAGGCACTTGAAAGCTCACTTATCTTATGAGCGGAAAGGCTACAGTTCTCCCACAGTTTCGTAATATTCTGGAATGAACAAGTGTCTAACTATCAACAAAATGCATTCAGAAAGCAAAAAGAAGAAAAATAAAGTTATGGCTTGCAACATGGAGAAACCGTTTTTTTTTTCAAGAGAACATTTGATTGCCAAGAAATGCAGCTTGATTCATCTACTAAAATTGATAATAATCATAAAAAATAAGGAATAGCAGTTTAGAAAAATCCAACACGCTGAAAATGTGACTACCGATCGCTGGCAAACAAGCAGGAACAAGATATGAAAAGCAGTACCTACCTCGAACTGTCCTTTGCCGTTGATGAGAAGAGTTTCGGGATCTTGACCCTGGTTGGCGGCCAATCGACCTGGGAATCTCTCTTGAGCGTCTTCATGCATCCAATCGCTAAGGAGCATCACGTGCGTAGTCAAATCGTAATCGTACAAGTGGCTGTTAGGGTCTTGAGAAGGTGGTTGACGAACGACTATGCTGCCGTAGACGCCGTCCAATTTTTGAAGACCTGGTAATATCCGCAGAACAATCAAGGCATTGTCTCAACGCAGAGAGTTATAAAACAAGGGTAAAATTACACAGCTAAAAAACATCTCTGCCAACTCCCTAACGGCCCTGGTCATGACGAGGAAGTCCGATACGTCGTCCATTCTTCGCCGCGATGAAGGAAGGGGGATTTTTTCTTATTCATGAAATTACTTTTTTCGAGAGCCCAGGGAAACTTTCCAGGTGGCTAGGCGTGACTGCCCTATCAACCCCTGAAAGGCCAAAGGAAGTATTTCGAAAATCCCGAGGCTCAATAGGTTTGCCAGACCATGAGCAAGCTGATTAAAGAGTTTTATGAAAAAGTTATTGGTTAACTACATCATGAAAGAGATCATTGAAATAGAATCGAACAGCAGTTCAAAGGATATTTTAGCCATAGACTTTTTTTGGACTATTTATTTATGAGTCAAATACAAATGTAAATGTGAGCGTATTTTTCCCATCTTGTAAATAAGTATTAGAGTTCGAAAAAAATATGAAAAACTGAAAATGTGACTATTATTTTTTCGAAACGTTATTGTTAATGCTTTAAATTATCTATGCACGGCTTCGTAGGCTGAAATCAGATGTAAAATAAGAGGGAGGAGGTAAACGCCCCCAGTGATAAGGAGGAAAGTGCGACTTCCCATAAATCTGTAGAGCAATGCTGTGTGTTATTGTCTCGACACGGACTTTGTATTCTTGGATGAGAAATTCCCTGACGTGTCATCAGTATCTCAGGATACATAATGAGATCGTCAAGTATACATTCGTATAAAGTATATTTGCGACTAAGTTACCGGTGTGAGCGTGCCAAAAGTGAGTTCCTGCGTTGGCGGTCCATTGGTATCTGAAGGTGTTGCCTTCGGCGATGGGGCACTGAGTCACGAACGGCACTCCATCTGAGATCTGAGTTCCTCGCTGGTGGATTCCGTGCCAATGGATGGTTAATTCGAGCCCTTGCATCATGTTGTGGACGTCGATTACCACTTTGTCTCCCTCGCACACCTGTACAAAATAAGGCCCGAAATGGTTTGAGTAGTTCGTTCGTTCACGAGCGAAAAATCGATGAAACTCGCACAATGGGGTTTTCTTGACATCGACGGTAAGGACCATCTCACGGGCGTTGCACTCGAGTGACAATAGAGTTGGTGACACCGAGACTCGAGACAGACACCCCTCATTATGAAATGTGTCAAAAAGTCATTCTATTGCCGAGGACAGATCGCGAGAGATAGAGCACGAATTCCCCTCTAACAAGCGTTTCCGTCACTTCCTCGGCGCGACACCTCGGTCTGGCGTAAGATTTTCATCTCGCCATTCTCTAAGATTTTCATCACGAAAGATACTCATCAAGAGCAGGATGGACGCTTCAAGCAGTTTTTCTGAGTTTAGGCATAGGATGGTCCAAAATATCAGCTTCGTAATAAGGTTATGAAGGTAACGTTTAATAGAGAGCAGCCTGAGAAACTCTTCGAGGGTGCTCAGGAAACTTGATTGGAAGGGCTAGTTGACGGTTGAAAAGCCGCCATGTAGGAAATAAAGAACTGTTTAGTTTATTTCATTTGGTAAACGGCAAGTCGAGTTACTGAGAGGTGAGGATGAAGTTATCATCTTTAGTTGTTTTGTTGAGATAGGGGCAGAGTGGATAACATTTTAATGAGGTTAAGAAGTTGAGGGGAGATTTCACTGCGGGGAAGACGGTGTTTAGGTCGATTTCTTGGTAGTATTTTGACGAGAATGAGCCAGAAAAGAGGTAAACAATAGTAAGTAAGGTAAACAATGTACGAGGAGCGGGGAGATATATAGTTTTGAGAGCAGTGTTGGATGACCGTTAGCATAATAAACTTGAACAGGAAAAATGGGTCAGCAGATGTCCTTCGATTTTGAAGGTGCATACGTGGCATCTCAGCAACAAGTTATCAAACACCATAATCCTGATGGTATTTGTGAACAGCAAACAACGGGAACCAAACAGATGAGGCGTATTCAAAAATCGGAAAGACGAGTGGCGCAATGGCGTTGAGGTACATGGCCACAATAGCTGACAATTTCGTGAATCTTATCGTGTTTTATATCATAACAACCAGCGTACCCATCACTTTCCCAGATAGGGCACACACAACACACGTCACACAGCACCCAGATTAGCATGTTCCAAAGATCTTTGAAATGGGAAACCGGAGTGAATGAAAACAATGACGGAGTGAATTGCTGGAAATCTAGGTATTACACTCGAACATGCTTCTTCTATTATAACTTGGAAAAAAAGCTTATTCTTCAATAGTACGGTTTAGTGATGGTTGAAAGAGACCAACACTTACAAAACGAGTGCTAATTAACCATGATGATCGAGCTTTTGACTAATCACAATGTCCGTCCTTTTAGGCTCCCTCGATCCATCTTACCAATATGTTGAGGACTACCGACTATCACGACCGGGCTAGTTTTCTCTTCTTCAGGACGAGATTTAACGGATCGGAGGCTCAAGATGAGTAAGTAAAAGGTTTCCAGCAGGTGGTTTTTAATGAACCTTACGTCGACGCTGCAGTACAAGCGTTACGATCCTGTATGCTCATACTAATTTCACAAGACTTTCACTAGCCTTCCTACTCCTCCATTGATGAGAGAGATCAATCATATGAGTTTACCTGTGTTTTCGAATAAAAGGCTGTTGTACGAATGAATTCGTACTAACCAATATCAATGTTCTAAAACAGAAGACCAATGGTCTTCTTTTTTTTAGCGCACACAGTTGAAGAGGAGTGAATAGTTATCTGATACTGTTATGATTCCGAAATGGAGGGTGGATGGCTTTCAACGCAGGGTGCGAATCTTAGAACCATTTCTTCACGGTCCCAACACTGTGATAGTAGGCAATTACCTGTATGCTGGGTCCTGGAAGCATTCTGTTGACGGCGATCATTCCTCTCTCAACACCGTCAGCAAGAACGCACTGGCAGTGGCTCCACACGGTATTGGTGGCGTTCGGGGTACAAACTTGGCAAGCTCTGAAACAAAGTGAACAAACGATTCCGTCAGTCAGAGTCTACTTTAAATAATGTTGGATTTGTTTTCTAATAAGAAAGAACTTCAGGCTTCCGGAAAACCGAATAGCGCTATATTCAGCACCCTATAAGGAATCTAGACATTCAACGGATAAAAGAAGAAAAATTCCAATAATAATTACACTTTTGTTAAAAATATTCTAGTTTTGTTTCTTTTCCCTTCTTCAGAATGGCCCTCCTTCAAAACGTTGATAAAAGTGTTTTCTTATAATCTAGGAATAAAAACAAATGGGAGAAGAATCACGGCGATGCTACTACACTAACCCCCACAATTCTTAAAAATCTGTAAAACCAACTTATTTATAGTAGCGTTTGTTGCTCACATAAAAATTCGAAAAAAGTGGTCCGGATGTTGCCCCAAGACATCCTATTTGACGTTTGACATCATCCTTCAGACAGTATTACATAAACCCCGGTTCCACTCTTAAAAACTTCCATCAATTACCAGGGTATAATTAGAAAAGTGATGGGCCGGAATATCGCCTGGGAGTTACAAAATAATTATCGAGCAGTCATTATAGGACATGTTACTGATTTTCTATCCTCAAAAATCCCCTCAAAAATGGAAAAGACGTAAGAGCGGCCGTATTTTACATACGATATTAATTATTGTTGTTGTTATCACCAGAAATTTTCATTTGATAATTTTTACATTTGGTAGAGTAGGTCGTTACAAAGACAAATAATCGAAAAATAGTACAGCTTTGATAATTTTCTTTTCATGCAGAGAGTGTTCAACACATTCTAGTTTATGCGAATACCTGAACATGTAATTCCACATGAAAATGATGGCTATGTTTGAGACAAAACTTGATCGGTCTGTACTTCATCAGGATTTCCACTAATGAGAAGTTCCCTAGGAAGGTAAATAATTCGCGGAAGGCTCTAATTATCAGTCACGCGCCGGGAAGTTGGCACTCCTGATGTCGCATAGCCGGCTTCACGGTAGAATACATTTCCGATTTCACTCAACACCTATGACGCAGTCCCACGTCCTAAATCCAATAGACGGTTTTGCGAATTATCGCGCTCAAGCGTGCCAATATAGCGAGTAAAGCATCACTGTCCAAACAAGCCCAGAACAATGGTGTTACGTGTGGGTACTCGCACGAACCGATTTTAATCAGCGGATAGCGCGTTATTATAAAAATACCATCACAGGTCAGTGAGTCAACAAGTACGGCATTCTTGTTAGTCCTGCAAGTGGTAGTTGACACGGGCTGTGACCGTCTGAAGGACCAGCTTCACGGTCTGAAAACTGTCAATAACTCGCAAAATCAAGCGTGAGCATTTTTTCCAAAAGGTGCATAGGAAAGGACCTCGCCAAAAAGTAAACCGAGCTCTTTTTCTGGTTCACTCAACAAAATCTGGGCGCACTCGGTCGAGGAGGGCTGTGCAATGAATTGTGTTTCGTTATAGCTCATACGCAAAGAGGGGACAGAACGGAACTTACTTCATAACCTGCTCAACTATAAAATTTAGGCATCTGTGTGCGTGTCCACACAAATCCGCGATTTCAACAATCGTGTCAAATCTTGTCATGTTAACACTTGAAATTTTTGGTGAAGAAACAGGCGAACCTTACATACGGCCTTTCCGAAGTGGAATATATCATAATAAAGAAGAATATTAGGTACCATACATCTCACATCCAGAGAATGTAAGTTAAACAGACGACGTAACAACGTAAAATTTATGATCGCTTAAAGTACATAGATTCCCATGTCAAAGACCCAGAAATAGATACATACCTACTCCATCCTTGGAAAATGTTTCGTTTATCTAGGTTAATTAGCTTAAGTGACATTATGCTTTCAAAAATAATTTAGGTAATACACTTTGTAATACCACAAGCGTTTTAGAAAATCAATCAGAATCCGAAAAAAATGTGAGGAATAACCTAGCCAAAGTAGAGATTTGAGATGCGTTATTAGTGCACAGAAGACACAGGACGTAATGACACGTTAATTTTGGATAAGTCCGATTTTTCTGTCCGAACGTAGAAATTAGAAGGATATCGTCACAAAACACAACAAACAAACACAAAACCAATCAAAATACTAAAAAAGTCAATCAATTTACTAAAAATTTAAATTAATAAATTTTCCGTTCTACATTATTAAACTACTTACTACCTCAACAAGAAGTGCCTGGAATTATCCGTATTTGTCATTTGTTATTATCAAACGCCAAAATCCTAATTTTTACTCTTTATAAGTGGCTCAGAAAAATATGAAATGTTTAGAAAGGAATATAGGAAAATAAAGGAATGTTTAGGTGGATTTTCCGTTGATGTACTCTTTCCAGGGGTATTTTTTTACTGTATTTGATGTACAACCAAACGTTAAATAAATACCAAAGTTGCATCACGAATATATTCCCTCTGCTACTACTAAGAACATCTCGTTATGGCGCACATGTCACCTCTTTGAGCTTCGGGTGTATCACTCTTCAAATCAGCAGCTGGAACTTTTCATAATTCAACTTGATTAATATTTAAATCCTGTCACTTTCTCCTTCACTTAAACCCAATAAGCAGAGTACGAAAATTGCATCATGAGCTGACACAACACGGGGCAAAATCAGACAACCCACATTTCTCAAGTCTTAGTTTCATACGATGTGTAGATTTGAATGTAAAACCACACCCTGTCCAGTTACTCCACCAAGACCAGTTATTTCTCTTCCGGTTGTTTACTAAGACTTTCACAGCCAGTGAACGGAAGGAAATAATGACCAATTTAAAAAAAGTTTAAACCGAAAAATGGAGGCCCCTCAAGCAGAGAAATGTAACCCTGTAATCACTTATCGGACGATAAACCCTGTCTTTTCCAGAAGATCAGACTAATAAAACTGGCTACACAGCGTCTCAAAGATGAATTATTTTCCAGTTGCAGACCCTATAATTCTGACGTCCTGTCATGAGAATGCATTAATTTATCAAATAGCGAATTCCCCATTGACAACAAAGTCATATCTTCAGTTCCCAGATTGCCACTGTTTATTTAAAAACTAAGACAGATCAAAAGGTTTCACAAATCCTTGTGGTTTCTGAGGCCAATTTCTGAAGCCAAGTTTGTTTAAAGGTGCCTTGAAGATTATTATAAAAGGATGAGTCAAAATCGTAAAAAATTGATAGTTTCTTAAATCAATTGGATTTTCTTAATTCATATTTGCGACGTCAATTCATGAAATCAACCCTATTTCCAGGAATCTGAGTGGATCGAGGGACATTACATACGTAAAATGTAGCACGTGTCCTTCACCAACAAGGCTTCTGGATCACACAAAATGAAATTCCCCTTTACGAAACTCTCTTGATAAATCCTTTATTCCATCGAATAAAATACAAACCCCGCGCAGTAGAGGCGTTATAACTTGATTACCGCCTGAGGCACAGATTCGGTCCAGATTCCCATAACGAATCAACGTGAACTCTGAATTATGAATTGGAGTAGGCGTTTACAAGCCAGAAACTGCCCGCTGACCCCCACTGTAGCGATCAAGTTGATGTAGATAAATCAATATTCAATAAATGGGTTGTTTTACAACTCGAAAACCTGTCAAAACGAGTGCCCAACTCAGATTTAATTACGAGCGCACACTCACAAAAACAACTACGAAGAGTTGATGTGGCGCAACCAGAACGTATTGGAATTTTTGGGCACATTATTATTTTATACTAACGTGGTCGTAAAATGCAAACCCTTAAATGGATTACGCAGCGAAAAAGATGAAACCTAGGTCAAAACAAGAATAATTTCCCTGTGCCGAATTATGGGCTCAGGAAGTTGTAGTAAATGGTTGATTATTAGCAATTTTAATGTGACGAATAGATTATGCAAATCCATAATTAGACACACATTCACGTTATGTACGGTGCTTGCGAAATCCTTAAATAATTCGGCACGTCTGGGTTCGTGTTGGGTCTGATGATTATCACCGTGGGCAGCCGTCTAAAATGATGGATCAACCGACTGACTCCCTTGTCTGTTTGTTAATCGGCCATGGTTGTGTACACTTCCATCTAATATAATACACAACTATGAGAGCGTGATTCTTGTCTGTTTTATAATCAGCACGGTCAGCATTGATGTTCTACAAATCAGGACTTGAAATGAAAAGCATTCACGTGAAAATTTGAGAAAATATTCATTCTTCTTGGCTTGGCGCAGATTTAGACATTGGGTTACACTTGTGACTTGAGGTAGGATTTCCGAGGACACCAACTGACCACACTTTGCTGGTAATAATCTATATTAAGGAAATGTTTCTCTCATTATAATAGAAGATGGAGGAAAAACGACAGTTCAATGACTCAACAAGTTACTGAAATTATTTTTAAATGCCTTCAAATGATACGAAATGTGTATTTTCTACGTATACAAGTCGATATTCCCCAAAGTAGGTATAAACCCGATTTCAATGGACTTTTATGAAATTCGGTATTGAAAGTAATGAAACTAATATTAAGTTTTGAACGGACAAGGCAATCACAAAATTATTTCTTTATCACATTTACTGCTTATTAGTTATATAGTATGTCTCCCGAGCATGGAATACAGGTTTAATACACAGATGGGAACGCTAAACGATATGTGTAAAAGTTGTATTACACATACGATACAATCTTACCTTTTCAGTTCTGGCTGGAAAGCAAACCCTATGTCACCCTATTTTTTTCATTATTGATCATGTGTAAGACTCTTACAAAACCAACCTCAATGCTCACCAAACCTTCGGTAGGCACATTGTCACGGGAGGAAAAACATTTATGTAACCTCCGTATGAGGCCCATTCCCCGAGCAGAGAAAGAGAACTGATCGCCCCACTAACTTATATCCTCATTAATTGGAATTCAACAGTCGAGGCATACGTGCAGATGGAATGGCGCTCACACGACAAGTGCTTCAACCTTCACGGTAAATCGAACGCCCTACCTGTTCGACCCTTTACCATTTACGGCGGCTATTCTATTCGAAAACGGTATTATCGTTAAAAATCCATCAACTCTGATTGGGTTGGGCGATAAATGCGTTGGGAACAGGCAAGGAAATAATGTTTTGCGCAGGGTCAAACCAACATTCTAGTAATACGCGCGAACGTCTGAGGGTAACACGTGGCAGAGTGATAAGATTACCAAGCAAGTTCTTTTCTTATTTGCTTGAACTAATTGCGTGAATCGAGCTCAAATCTCAAGACGGATAACAGTGACATTTCACGTCATTCGTCAAACACACCCTTCCTCTCAAGCGAAACGGCCGATCACGCCCGCGACACCTAATTACAGCGGTTGGGCTTGTAGTACCACACTGAAATACAAAATTACTACAATTAAGTTGTCCTTGAAGCTAAAATTGACTCGAAAAGCTCATAAAATTCGAAGGGATTGTAGTGATGAATACGTCTAGAAAATCAAAGCCGACTGCTTATAACGAGTCGCTTTGGTTAAATGTAGGAGTACTAGGGTAGGTACGAGTATATAATGAGTACTCACGCTCCGAGCACGGTGTACAGCTCGACAGTGAAATGGTAGTAGCAAACTTTCGGTGGCTCGCCCTCACGGCAAGCCCTGGCACATTCTTCAGGCGACGACAAAAGTGGGTTTCTTCTCAACTCTTCCAACCCTCGTCTGTCGAAATTGAGCGACGCCGCCGGCGTGTATTTCCTCTGGCTCGGATCGACGAGCTGAGGGTTTCCAAACGCGGGGCCACTGAAGTCTCCGGGGTGGCTTTGGACAAGACCGTGGCTCGACGAGAAGAAATCGGCTGCAGGCTCGTCCGAAGGGAAGGACTGCCCAGGTGTCAACTCCTGCCTCCACCATGACGCTGAGGTCGTTGGGTCACCCGGTCGTATCGGTCCTGTAAACATGGAGAAAGATCATTGTAGTAATTTCAGTCGAAAAACTGATCTAGGATCGCTGTCATGCGATGGTTTTGATGAATGTGGGATTTATTTAGTATCAACCCTCATCCCATCAGCAACGCTCATCGCAACATTGAGATCCCAATCAATCCCACGAATCCGGAAAATAGAGAGAGGAAATCTCGTAAAAACGTAAAGAACCTTCACCAAAGAAACTTCACCCCTGAAACCAGCATGTAAGTGTGGAAGTAAATTTGAGATCCTAGGGTCCTAGGGTATTTTGTTAATAAACTTATAAGGGGACATATTAATCAACAGGTCCATGTAAATCCCTTTCTGAAAGTTAAATCACGTACCGACGCCAAATGGGCCGACCGCAACGGCACGGACCAAAAACGGGAGTTTCCGGGGTAATGAACGCCTGGTTCCACGGTTTTCACCCTAAACTGGATGACACTTGCTTGAGGAAGTCCTCCAGCAAGTGGAAAGCCTCGACGTACAGAATCGTCTAATGTATTCAAAAGGAGGAAAAAAGACTGGAGAAATCTCTCACACGGACGTCTCAATTAGAGAGGACATCATATATGTGATGGAAACCTTTCTCCAGAATTTGTGGTCTGATCAGGAAGTCGGCGTTCGATTATACGGTATTTAATAACTGGGGACGAGCAGACAGACAGGAGGATCCGATTCCCCCGGAAAGTTGGAACATGAAAATCACTACTGGTTTTGGTAGAACGATGTATCAGAGGCATCATTTTACTAGACAGTTGCCGTATTACCATTAGGTACGTTGGGAATGTCAAATAGAATCATTTTTCTGTGAATCTGTCAAAAAATAATAATACAACGGTGCATATAACGTAATAGTAAACCAAAGGATCGTTCAGCTATTCGATGCGTTTTACGTCATCACGTAATGCTGTAGACAGTTAAATAAAGCGTTATATAAAAAATCACATTGCTCTCAAGAGACTAGAAAAAAAGAAAAAAAAAAGGAAAAAGAAATAGGTAAATTTACCATGGACCAATTGACATTTCATTGCGTCTTGAATCGTCAAATGCCATGTTCGAAAGGAAGACAACAAAATATCAGAAATCAATCTTTCAAATCGAATCAAAATGAAGAAACCTCTTTTAATGTAATACTTGAATTTAACTATCTAACTAGTCTATCTTGAGGAATATTTACAGCACGATATAATAGGTAATTCACTCATGGGGGTATAGTGAGGTTTATTTGCAACAGATAAAGAACTGAAGCTAAATCATACATACTAGTCAACCGTCCAATCACAAAGGACATGATCGTATCACCTCCTTCGAATGGTTACATATTATGCGCCTTCAATTACAGGGACCACTCGTTCACATCAAAACCCATACGAGAGAACTTTCTACTTCGTTAATCGTATATCACCCAAACTTTAGGGCAATTTATAACCGTGTCATCAGTTGGAGTGCAAATGAGATAAACTGCCTCCCAGTAAAGATAGAAGAAGGCGATAAATAAAATAACGAGACGGATATAAATTCGAAAGCAATTCATTTTATAAGTTGGGATGAGATGAAAAGGTGGGACCATTATATAATATTCATCGACAGAATTCATTTAAGGAATTTGCAATCAGAGACCTCACGTTCTCCACAACTTGATCACATCTCTAACAGCTAACGGCTAACGGCGTCTCATCTGAATCACAGCAAATGAAAACAATGAATGAGCTGAAATTGCGCTTGCACAGGATAGACAGTGCTGACTGCAAATGACTACCTCATATTGTAGGAGCCTGTCAATGTCATGCCTATAAATACTTCTCCAGGATTTTTGTCCAAGATAATTTTAATTATTGTAAATTTATATACCTAGGCAAAATTTTTTCGTGGTCGTGGTTGCCGAACTGAAATGTAATATAAAATTACAATAAAGTTATCATTAATTAAAAAAAAAGGTCACAGACGTTTGCCCATGTATCATAGATTGGATTCTTGAAGAAGATATTGGGAAACAATGATAGCAACAACAACAAACAGGGTTCTGTCTTAAAAGCAAGGACGACAGTTCGGAAAGTCTCCTGTCACAGTTCTCTAGTCATTTTCATGTTGGCGAAGCACAGTGGTCAGCGGACGCCCACATTATATTTTTCAGAGGCTCGTACCTGTCATACTCATCGGTCCTGACAAGTGGAGAAAGTGTCTGCACAGAAACAATGATTTTGATCGGGACCTTGACAAGGCAAGTCCGTCGTAGTTCTTTCCACCCTGGACCAATCGAACTGGAATTCGATGAATCGGCTTCGACCAGGATGAAGGACAATCACAACTATCAGACAAACACGAGCAAGTAATACTACTAGTACTGTTTCGTAAGGTGTTCTTGGTAAGAGCGTTCCTCGCGACCGAGCATCATTCAAGGGCATGAATCTGAGGAAGGAGAGAGAGAGATAGAGAAGGAACCAAAGGACGGAACGAAGAGAGGAACGGTCTCTATAGAACGGGCCTTGCAACTATCAGAAAGAGATTTTCGCAAACTCAAGTTCACGATGTTAAGTGCAGATAGTCAATGCCACTACCTAGTTACGGGCTGATAGAGATCGATGCCCATTACTCGGGTACTATCCATAGATTTGTGCTCCCAATAGGAAATATTCCCATTTTTGAGCATTAATACAAATTTCGAAAGGAATGTTGCGTTACGGCAGTATGTTGTAAAATAAATCCTACATCGACAGGATTCAACATTCTCAGGCCATTTGCGAGTGATTCTGACGCAGTGAGCAAGGCCATCTCAGCATGGCTGAGAGAATGTGGATTTGTTCCCCAGCAGAGGAAACATTTTGGAAAAGTCATTTTCGAATGCTGACCAATTTCCGAAAAGAAAATAAAGAAGGTAAGTGCTTTAATTCGCTCGATTTATGATGGCATCAGATGGTAAGTGAACTTGAAACAAGACTTTCACTCCAAAGAACATAAGACTTTGGGAACAGACGAAATACCGAAAAACGCGACCGCTCGTCGGGCTTCACCGCGTATCGCGGGAGCTTGTGTCTTTGCGGGAAGAGCGCGTCACAACGAACAAGCCCGGAGTATTCCGGGAGAAGATTGTCACATGTCATCCAGAAGCTTTCACTCATCTCCTTTGATTTGAGGCGGGGATGCGTTGAGTTGAACGGCTACTTCTGAGTTAACAAAAATAAGAAGAGAATTGAATCGGCGAGAAACTACTTTCTCAACATCTTTCCATCCTATTATATTGTGACAAATACGCGAATAGTCGATTTCACAAATGTAGGATTCCATACCTCAAGAGCGTCTTCTAATTCATGAAGTACCAGATCATGCTCAACGCGCAATGGAAGTCTTACGAATAATAGACAAGTAATACGACAATTAAGTTGTATATATGAAGGTATCTAAAGTTAATAGGCAGTTCAGCCTTAGGCTTTACCTCCAACCACCATATACATTGATGAGGCTGCCAGTTTAGGGCAGGTAGAGACACGAAATATTAGCAAGTAGAAGTTAATCTCCATGAATCGTACCAATCACAAATTAAAAAAAGACGAATCGATGTCCGCTACATCTCACTACATTAGTCAGGGACAAGACCGATTTTACGGAATTTCATGAACTACCAATCCTAGCAATCCATAATCTCTACACGACTCTAAAGGAAGCTCTTCATCTTATCGAGTTCACTATGCGAAATATCTCACAGATGCTCGTAAAGCCAGGCACTCTTGCTCACCTTTGAACTACGAATTGAGTCAAAACGGACCAGTTCAAATATGATTGAATTTATTGGTTTTTGAGATTGAAATAGATAAATGGTTCGAGTTGCTCTGCCTCACATAACAAGAGAAACCCTGAATTCGTCCATCCTGGTGTATTGCATTTTGTTCGTTCTTGCATACCCTTCTCTCCCACCCTCCCAAAACAGACAACCTCTCGCCCTGGAGTGACGAATTGAAAATACGACACCCACCCAAAAATGCGTTTGTGTTTTTTGGCCAAACTTACTCAGGAGCAAACCTATTGATGTCTTCCATCTGTAGAAGGAAATCAACGTAACGAACGATGAACCACCAAACTCCAGGAAATTGCGGTGAATTACCAAGCTCTTTATCAGCAATGAATCAAACAAACACACAGACGAAAATCAATTTCATTTTGAGAAAGTACGAATCTTCATTTCCGTAATGTTGATGCAACCCTTTCCTGTTCTCGAATTAGTGTGCGGTTGGACTAAAATTAACTTAACCGACCGACTAAGCAGCTATAAGCTGTTATGAGAGTCGGGTCAAAAGATGCATCGGCGATGAAAATGAAATTTCTTCTTGTTAGGAAACCAATTCCAAGTTTCCCCTTTCATGACTGTTGAGGTTTCTCGGACTTAGAAGTGGCCGTTCAAAATACATTCGATCAAGTCTTTTTTGAATACTACAGACAGATGACATAACATAATGGACATGATAGAAGTTCATTTTCTATGTAATAGTGAACACAATTTATCCTAACAACCTCGGTAAAACTATTCTTGTTGGAATAATACACTATACCCTTGTACCCTAGTTTTGAACAGCCCTTCCTTATCTTTTAAGTACTATTTGCGACATGAAGTGTGTCCAAAATGATCGTCCGCCGCTACAAACGATAAGTTTCCATAAAATTAATGTTCCGCAAAATCTGAACTTATGCAGTAGTCTACATTCCATTAGGGCTCTATTCCGGCCTAGTTTATTTTCAGCCAGATCGCCATAAGCAAAGAAAAGGCATGGGCCATGTGTCATGAGGTGTGGCCGGTATGTTGAAGGTGATTTTGAAAATAGGTTTTTCAGATTTTGCAAGAGGTATCACAAAGTCGCTCAAATATTAAAAAAAAAAAGAAAAGAAAAAAAAGCTTTTTTGTTGGTGTGATTTTTTGGTTGGCTGCTTGTAGGTTTTGTTCTGAACGCTTCGAGGCGAATCGTTGCATCTAAAATGTTGTTTCCTGGGGGTCGAACGCCACATCGAGGTTTTTCCCTGGCAAAGGCTTCAAGTGACTTGAGATGTCCTCACGGCGGAAATTGCTCAAACTGCCGTTCTGGGGTCCCAAACCGGAGACTGCGTTTCACGCAATCAGCCACAATCGCAAATCAGATTGAAATCACGAGCCCGCTCCGACAAATTCACGGCCAAGTCGATATCCGATCTTGCCAATTTCACGGTTTGTTGTGTCAATTGGTGGAACCAGTAGATAAGAAGGAAAATAGATACCCAACAGAAGTGAAATTATCTACGCACCCCATTCATCATCCACTTATGTCATTGGACTTTCTTCCTAGGTGTTTTGATAACCCCATATGTATAATAACAGAGTTCATCATTCAATTTCGATTGCATCGTATTACGTAATGCGTATTATTATAACGGCTGATAATTCAATCACAGGGCCCCAGAAAGAAATGTTACGTTCTCGGTAGGTTAATATTTTTTAATTGAGGGGCAAGCTAAACGCCCACCAGACTGGAAGAAGAACGGCTCCGCAACCCAATGATATTGAGCTCAATTCTTACAAAAGAGTTGATTGTGGAGTGAGAAGTGGATCGTTCCAGGTGCTGGAAATCCTTAATGACTATAATCGTGGGAAATGGACGCAACGTAAAGATGACCCTTTTGCAGGGGATGATCACAATCTTTCATTACGTGCCAATCGTAGTCCGCACAAATGAGGTAATAGAGATTCTAACAAATAACAAAGAATGCGCCACCTGAATTTATCTGTACGTCGTGTTAGTGTTTTCCAGAATGCCAGAATTCACCCATTTACCAGATTCAAACAATCTCTCTGAATGAAAATTGTGAAACCCCTCCCACAATTTAAACATCTACACTTGCGATACTTCGAGAAAATCAATTGCGATATTGAACAACCTTCTCCAGAACAATGTTTTTCCATCTTCTAAATCGTTTTGGAGTTCGTTCTATGAAACATTCCACCCATCTAGCCATGAGCACGGCCAATGATGAATGTCAATGTGGAAATCCTTTACACGGATGACCTTTTTTCTTAGAACCTCGAAATATCCAGAAAAGGTGCGCTTAATACAAGATTAGGCTGCCACTATCTATATACATGTCTCGTTGGAGCCATTTGTAGTATAAGGTAGCCTAGAACGATTACATTACTATGAATAAATTTTTCCCTTCACGTTATAAAATATTAATTGAAAAATCTTGATTGGAAAAGAACTGGTTTTCAGAGGGTATGAACTAATGGATTAATGGGTTGCTAATGAATTAAAATGAGGAATATTTCAGGCATGTTTGATTCATGGCACAGTTGAAAATATTCGTTATTTTTCATAAAACGTACTTGTCCTCCTTGTTGTTGGAATATTGCCGACCTTAACCAATACATTAACTCAAGGTGCTCTAGTTCCCTGCAGAGTTCCTGAAGTGTTAATAAATGGGGCCTGTATCACCTATGCGACTTGAGAGATGGATGGAGCAACTCACTAGCATCTCAGGGAGATGTAATGAGGAGTAGATGCAGTTCCTCACCTCTTAGGGGACACAACGGATAAAGCTACGCCTTAAATTAAAAATGTCAGTGAAAATAGAAACAACAATTTTAGATAGCCAGTTCCGCTCAGAATAAAAAAAAAAAATGAACAGAGAATATTCAGAGTCGAACACCAATGACAGGAATCGAATCAGTGCTTGTGATTCTGTACAGCCCTCATACACGAGGGTTCTTTTACATGAAAGCAAAAAGCTATCTTCCCACTCTCTAATCCATCAACGCAAATATGAAATGACCCCTGAGCATGACAGTACAGGAATTGGATCTTTTTTGGATAGAATCACCCAACGTTTAACACACAAGGTCTCGCCTGATTGGATACAACACCTTAACTGCTTTTTGAGTGTCTTAATTACAGTTTTTACTGATCGTGAGGTATCAATATCAAAATTGAATCTTGAATTGAAACTAAACACTGTTTTCCATAATCACCCTTGCCACGGTTCATCAAACCACTTGTCTATGGTAATTTCCCCCATATTAATTGATATGTTTACAAGATTTCGTGCTGAGACTCTAGAAACGTATGCAAACGGGGCGTCAGGGTCGATCACGCTCAGTAAATTGATTGGTGGCCGTTAATTGGCATTATTTGGGGACGCAATCTTTCAATCACGGCTAGAGGACGCAGGACGTGACTTATCGCTGGGGGACCGTCGAACGACCTTCGAGAGTTGTTAATCATTCGACGAGGTTGGATATGATTCTGTTCAGAATCGATTTCATAATTTTTGAGTGAAAGCTCATGAAACGAAGGTACTGAAGGGCACGTCATGACTGGGCAGTTGTCAGGCACATTAGAATCTACGGTGACTATGAACGTTCACGTCCACCCGGTCTCATAAGGAATTACCTAAGAATTGTGTTCACTACAGAACCAGTTCGGCAGGGATCGTAGTTAGCCTTTGATTTGAGGGTTCTAACTAAACCAGGGGTGGTCCACCTTCAATTAGCTGTACAAGTGAGTTGTTTTGACATTACCTTTCTGAGACACTGTCATTCCAGAGTAAATTTCTCTCCGTCATAAGATCAACCTGTCTTAGTTAGCGTAGCATCGTCCTCTAACTTCGGTCATCCCAAGCGTTAAAGTTCCCCACCTACGTCTACTTTAAATGTACGCGGCATTTTATCATCACATATCATATTTATCTAGCGAAGCGGATACCAGTTGAGAATAATAAATGTGATACTCCTAACACCTGGGCTCGCTTTATCACTAATCGCGGGTTGGACGACGAGCAAAAAATGTATCAAGATAAGGGACATGGCTTGAAGAAAGCTCGTAGCCGATTTTAAACGGAGACATTCCGATTTTGAACCTGTGCTCGGATAGGGCGAGTTGTGACTTGCTAATGAGCCCCAGTATCCGCCTGACGGCTTCTTTTGATGAGGTTCGATACATGCCTTCGGCGATGTCTGGCGACTGGAAATAAATGATTGTCAAAACTGTGTTTAAAGGGGTACGTAACTGGTTGATTGATATTCGTCAAATGATTAAAAAGAATTTGAGAACATACTTCGGGGACTTCATTGCGCCAACCACACCTATTTTCAGAGTCCCTTTGATCAGGTTAGGGAATGAGCTTGAAAAAGTTCAAATAGCACCGAATGAGCAATGTTTCTACTTGATGGTCTAAGGTTTGAATTAGGAACTCTCCTTCCTTTATATACATAAAAAACTGTTGAATATAAGCTGCTGAATGAAGAATAAGATCAGGAGTCAATTGACTAGACGACGTGACGATAACGTAATCAAGCTGGCTTAAAGAGGTTCTTTATGAACTATACTCTTATCCTACCATCGTCCTGCCTGCCTAACTGACTAAGGGACTACATATGCAAGAACAATGACGCTATTCATAAGGTCAAACAAAGAAGTAACTCCTCCCGACCGTAACCTTTGAATAAATGCTGCCTACACTCTGTTTAAACGTGGCGTTCTGATCTCAGCACACGGAGAGGGGAGGCGTTGTATCTGACTGGCATATTTTACAAGAACAATCCCCGGTGAAAAGGTGAAGTAAAAAATTTACATCAATGCGATAGGTTAAAGTTATCTAATCGAATCAAGTCTTTTGAAAAGCGATTCCACGGATTGTGCGCAGTTTGAAAGCGTAATGTATGTGAATCGGGAAAATATTGCAAACACGAGCTGACGCATATTTGTAAGAGCAGCGTTTGAGTAATATTGAAGAGAGATTATCAATGAAACCCTCATATATCTACGCATCAGGTGACAAAAAGAGTTCGCCCGTGAGAACACCCGATTTTACCTCATTATTGAGCAGAAACCCATTTTAAAGGTATTCCCTTAGTAGTGGCTGGTAACGAGAAATTCACAGTTAGTGAGAAGGTTTCAAAAGATTCTACAATTTACTAATACTTGCACGGCTAGCCTCAAATACTGACTCTTCTCCTTCTCATTCGTCCTGATAGTGAGAACGGGGGAGCGCGAACTATTCGCTATCTGCTGAACTCGATCAGTGTAGCCGTAATTTTATACCAACGTCAAGGAAAGCGATACAATTAAGAACCCACATCGAAATCCCTATGAAGCAGACTTGTCTTTAGGCCTCCAGGTTAAACTGCACTGCCCACAATATGCTATTACTTCACCGAGGGGGGGGGGGGGGGGAGATGGACGTGAGAGCCCCATTATAAAGTTATATAACTTCATCCCACCAGGTTATGACAAGGCGTAATCAATCATCGAAAAATCCCTAAGGCGATCCAGATCGACCACGTCTATGCTCGTTCACGCCCAATGGAGCCACAAAAGTGACAAATTTCGTCCTCTTAATAGTTAACGTAATCCATCAAGTTCTATACTTTTCGTCATGGGTCATGCAACGTATTATACTCAACGAAATTTTATTGGGTCAAATGAGATAGTTTCAACATGAAAAATGAAGTGCTGACTGCTGAAAAATGAAATGCTGGATGATTCCGTTCTAACATTGATTGTCAAAAACATTTCGTGCTGCCGTCCATTAGATCACATATTCTGTTTTATATCTTTGCACATCATATCGGAGTAAACAGTTCATCATTCATTCATTTTCTCCTCATGTTCATCGCGACATTTTGGACGTTGCAGTGTCGCATTACCCCAAGATGAAAGGGTACGTTCGTCTAACGTCTGATAAAGTGGGAAATAGCACCTGGACCAACGTACATTTCTAAATATTCATTAAAATTTCAACCCACTACGAAGCAAACATAACCCTAGTAGAATAATATCTCAGAACAGAAAATAAGAAAATCTTGTATTCAATGAAAACTGATCCTGTTTTCTGACACCTTTGAAGTTTCTCCATCGAACGGACAACAATAGCCTCCATTGGCTCACCTTCATTATGATCATTTCACGAAGCATTCTGTACTCCAGCCTAATCATTCCAGTATGAAGAGATCGCCTTTAGATCGTGGCCCATAAGAGTTGAATGCGCCTCACCAATCACACGGTTCTCGTATTTTACGGCCTAGAATGAATCAATTAAAAATCACCTTGCTCGCCTTGCGAGCAGTGAATAGTTGTAGAGTATAATGGGCGAGCGGTTGAACACGAGACAATTCAAGGTTTCTGAGTGTTTTTTGGACATCGTTTTGAGCCTTCTTTTCTCTGCTATCTGTTACGTTAACAACGCACAAGAAAGCTTTTTTCACGAATTTTCCTTTCGAAAGCAATGGGTACCTCAAGAAGTGAACGTTTAATCGTGGAAACGGACCCATTGTGCCTCGGCTGCGGATAAGGGGCCGTGAAAGATTAAATTACAGTTTTGTCCGAAGACCCTGAGCATGCCTTTTCAGACCTTTCTAAAAATCCATTACTCTGGGTTTTTTCCCTCCTTTTTAGAGCCGAAAACGATCGCTCTTTCCCAGTGTCGCTACCGAGGTAACAATTTTTGACGAGACGATCTAATAACGATTGTGGCGCCTTACATGGCATGAGTCGAATTAAAGAGGTCAAGGTGAAAACAGCTTTTAATTCCCTGATTTGAGGTGACGTTTGTGGAACTAAAAGGTGTTTTATTGTAATTTTTAGTTTTCCGACTTTGTAATTTAAATACTTGGGTAGTCATGGGCAATTGGATTTGGGATTGATCTTTATCGTGGAGGAAACTGTCTTCGAAGTCGCTCCAGAAAAGATAAAACCACGAGTGATAGACAGGATTAGATTTTCAGGGTTGCATGACTATAGCGAACAATTAGGGGAAAGAATGAGTATGAGGTAACCCAAAGTTTAACACATTTGCTATATCTGCATTATCTACCTTCAAGTTGGATTTAAGAAAGAATAATAATTATTATTATTTTGATTTATTTCTTTATTTTTTGTAACAAAGTATGGACGGAAATATCCGAGATTCACGAAGAGATTCCGTGATTTGTTTTTGGTTAGTCAACCGCTTTGTTTGCATAACAGAACGTAAATTGTGTTCCCGGTTCTCATCGACACTAGGAGAATCACAGGGACGGAAATGATGAGCACTTCAGTGCTGAGATTGATATCTGATTTGGGAAGATTGTGTAAGGCCTTATCTCTTAGGAATTCTCTTGGCTCGCCAGAACTCTTTGCAGTGGCCCTTCGTCAAACTGCTCTGATTTCGATGGTACGCACAGCTGTTTCTCTTCTAGTACGCTTATTTCGGAATAAATCGTAGCGTTTTTATTTTTAATATTTCCCTTGGAATATCCGTATATGTTTTAGAAAGCGAGTTAACACAACTCTTAACACCTCTGTTATTCATACTACTAATCTAGCAACGAAGGATATTTTCTACAAGCCTACAAACATATAGTTACTGTTATAGTTGTACTGTAACCTATAGTTCTATTTCAGATAAAATTAGAAGTTATTATTATGACATAAACCAGAAAATCTAGGGTTACGCAGGATTTGCGGCTATGAAAGTAAACGAGACTTTCGCTAATTTTTTTTTCTCGTTTGAGCTGAATCATTGCCTTGTTATGCATTAAAGTTGAGTGAACGCAAGCAGCTATAGTTTCAGGCAGTTATAGGTTCAACACCCCTATATCCCTGTTATTTCCGGTAGTATTTTCGCAAATCATCCTCTTGGCCAAATGATAATATTATGAGCCTTCTGTGGACGTTCTTCTTTTGCAATGTAAAACGTACGTCAGTTTGCTCGCATTTGTCGCTTTGATTCAATGCAAAACACGGAATGGATCTGCAATTGGCTTCCTTGCCTTTCAAGTCACTTGGTTCTGTCAATGGAACAACTCAGCGGTCTGGAGTGGGTCCATGGAATGAAAGTGATTCGTTGGTCGGTGAGTGAAAGAGGGCGGGAGAGGTCAAGGACGAGGAGCAAGGTCCGCAATGGCACGAGAACAGCCGCTACCTGGCTGACTACTGTGAAGCACTTCACTTCCTCTACCTCCATTTCATCTTCTCAGCATCGTACATTACAATGCGTTTTTACTTCTACACAGTGGCTGCTTCTCCTCTACTGATTGCCTGCTTACGCTTTCCAGTATTGAAGGTTGCCTCGTCAAGGAGGCACATTGCTTCCGTAGATAGCTCACCTTACCTCGTGCATCAACTCTAGACGAAACTCGAGAGGGCAAAAAACCTCCAGATATATCGATTGAATTGCTGCACTACAATAGATATATTACTCTTGTATCACGGCTTCTATTAAAAACCGATTGTTCACAATGCGATTATTATACTCAGAGCTAGATAGAATTCGACTGGGCATTTGCGACCTTTTTTGATCTTACTTAATCAATCGCGGTACATTTTCCACACCAAGATATCTCAATATTCATCGAGAGAAAAAAAATTCATCGACCTCTTTCAATGTTCACTGATTTGGCTCAATCATTGCCTCATACTCACATTCCGCAGGTATCGCGATATTCGATCGCGTGAAAGTTCAAAGCGCGCCGAATTCTCACTTTGACCTCAATTTATAATCATTTGCCATCTTATTACAACCTTCCATAACAAAGTGAGAAAGTAAAGTGAGACGTGAGCCTATTATAATGGAGTTGTATTAAGATGTCACGTCCCTTGTAGTGGGATCAGATATTCAGCGATGATTGATCGGCTCGAGGCGCCTGGCTCTCAACCATCGAGTTGAATGTTCAAATTTTTTTTTTTCATAATTACATCCACAAACTTATACAGGAACGAAATTTCAACAATAAAGTAGAGCGTGATTCTAACTCTTCATTTGTAAGCTGGAAAACCTAGGTTGATTCATCAAGGGATAATAAACCCAAACGCAAAGCTATAGTTTCTCAAGTTTTATCCGTATATGCTCTGGCAAAAGACAACCGGGAGTCCAAAAGGCTTATTTTTTCTTTACTAAACTGATGTACAATACAGAGATCCATCGCCTTGGTCTGGCACTTCATAATATTGGAACAGGGATGTGAGATCTAGAAGGATCTCATTCATCATCCTTCTAAAGTGGGCTCGGCATCGTGATGAACCTCCTAAATATTACAATCGGTCTTCATCTTGACAGCAGCAAGCTGTTGGCAGGGATTTCTTTGACTTACATGCGTAAAATATCCATCTAGTCATTCGTTTGACATTTGGAAGCCACTTATTCGAGTTACGACTTGACTTCCAAAACGGGAATGCGTGTGATCTCAAACAAAAGCGACGTCTCATTCATTTTCATCTTTGTGGCGTGCGGGATTTTTTTCCTCATTCTTTTCCCCCAGTAGCCTAAGTGATTTATACTTTCACCGAGCCGAAAATCTGCGAGGCCGTAAGAATCATCCGCTTTCTAACATCTCATCATAATCTTTACGTTTGTCTTATCATTTCTCCTGGTTGAACGTACCCATTTATCAAGCAGCCTTAGAGCACTGGCAGAGGATCTTATTTATTTCTTCGATGAGTGGGCCATTGATCAAAATGCATTAGGATTAACCAACAACTTGTTAAAGCGCAAAGAATCAAAATGTAGAGAATACTGATTTATTACTTCAAAATTCATCATAGAGTAACATTTGAAAGTACTAAATAGACACAAGAGAAATGGAGAGCTAGGTTAAATAAATCGGCTTTGTGACTGTTGATTTTGACCCTCGTGGTCGGCATAATTGATATTAAAAACCACTAATCCGAAAGATTTTGTCCTCCGCTCTTGAAATGGGGAAGTTAAACTCTTGCCAGACTAGTTGGAGTATTGAAGGTTTTTCTTCCTGATCCTCAACATGAATTTGCATGTGCATGGTAACCTTGCGATCCGTTAAAATCGCCCAGGGAAAATACGTAAGTGATCGACTGCGTACCAACATCTATTCTCTATCGAAGCAGATACGACCCTCCGGGCTGGGGAGTAGGTTTTACCTTGGACATTAAAATGTCTCTTCATTCATCAGTGTACAACAACGAGTCACTCCATGCGGGGATGTAAGTGTAACTCATGAATCAGAATAGATGGCAATGAGAAGGCACGGAGAAGCCGTAATAAATAAATTGAACGCGATCCGAGATGATCGAGTACAAGCGCACATAAGACTAAATTGATCAATACTGCAGGGGATATTGAGTCGGTGATTTACGTTCCATGTTTTGCCGCTTGAGCTCATTGTGGTATGTAAAACCAACACAATGTTGAACTGTAAAAGAAGCTAGTAGCAAACCATTAATTCCATGTTATGAATGTATTTCCAACCGGCAAGGTAGAGAACGTTATACATTAAATAACTAATTATTATAATAACATAAATAAATAAATGAAATCGAATAAGATAAACACGTCATTAAATAACGCATTATATGCCAGTGTGCTCTACATCCCAACATTTCCAACCAAGCTCAATTAGTAATTTATCAAGTCGAGAACGCGATATCCGCCTAATAGGATGCAACCGTTATAGGAGCCAACAATGGGCTCGCTTTCATTGTTGGACTCCTACCTCGAGCTTGTCTTGCGAACTGCAGCCGACGACCTTGCATTGTCTGTCACTGCACTCATTTTAAATGTGCATCCTCTTCCAACCTAGATTGGATTGATTTATCATGCGCCGTGAAGCTCCGCGCAGGGGCGTGCCCGTGTCACTGCACTTGGCCCCAGGGGTGTAGAAAATGCAACCGATACGGTCATGGGAAACTGGTCGGATGCCAAGGAGTCTCCTTCTATCCGCCGAGGCTTCACTTTCCTTTTTCCACCAAAGTAAATCACTAGTCCATTATTTTGTTGGTCGGGTGAGAGTGAAAGTGTTCCTCCCTCTTGAACCACACGAAAACTCTTCCTCCGCCAAATCCTCCTTTGGCAACGTTCATTGTTTCTTCCTTGTGCTTCCAACAGCCATCCGAATGAAAATCAGAGGCCAATTCTTTTGTAACTTGTTGCATTCAGAATTTTGGAACCAAGCCTTGAGTAATGTGCTGAAGAATCCCGGGCTAGGCCCCAACGTGGAAAAGGAGTTGACGTTTTTAGTTGGTAAAAATTTCCACACTCTCAGTTCGGTGTGGGGACCCCCTCCCCCCATCACATATACACACAATATTTTTTAAGAGTTTCCTCACCGACTTTCTAAGGAAAGAAAAAGTCGCTCGCATGTTGATGGCGTTACCTCTAAAAAATCCCAAATTAACCGTATTGGTGTTCAATGTACTTCGTACGTTACAACTTTCAGGGAACTTTTACAACTAACCAATTTAAAGCATTACAAAGTAATACAAAGTATTAAAATTCATTCATGAACCGGTGCATAATTATAACTAACCGTCCATCCATTGATGATACACCGAAGTGGGGCTCGAATAAAAATTTTGTGTTCGGGATTCGTCCTGGGGTTCAAATTACTGCGATCCGCTGGGAGAGTACTGTCCGACCTACAATGAGATGCTGCCAATGAGTTAAAAAAGGATTCCTGATCCTTGCCATACTTCATCTACCACAATGAAGAAAGAGCTATCAATTCTGAATAACTCATGTCACGGAAGGGGAAAAAAGTAAGCGACTTCAATAAAAAGTTTCCATTCATTAATTAATTTAATTAATCCAACTATTCCATAACCTGGCGCAAATAAATAAGGAAAAAACCGTCAAAAAATGTTTTTGGTTTGTAATTCTTTAAGCCCAATTATTTCTGCGCCTTGAGTGTCAAAAACAGTTGAACCCAATTAATTTCTTAAAAATTTATTTATTTATCAAAATGTATCAAACCACGTTCCGTGTAAACCATGAAGTGGTCCACGGTTCTTAGAAACGAGCCCACAGGAATGATACGTTTCCATTCGAGTTCTCAAGTTAAGCTATTAATTACCAACTGGTTGACTGAACCCAATTTCTCAAACCAAAAAAAAAAACCGTCCATCTGGCTGGGAACTTACTTAATTGTCCGGATACGTTTCGCGTTTGAGGTAATGGAGAGGGAAGCGATTTTACTAGAGGCCATACCTTTCATAATAAATCGTTAGCTGAGGTTCCAGATGACTTACATGAATATTCATGGTGTAACGTGTTGAAATTATTACAACCGGACGAAATCTCAGAATCCACGCACGTCTGTCAGATCCTGACCCCGAAAATTAAACGCGCGTAAAGCTGTGCGTTGGAAGTGGGCCGAAATTTTGTACCGCTAGCTTGTCGGGTCATTTACACATCGTATGGGATGCTCTCAGAAGCACCTCATTGAACAAGAGACTCGGGCTATTAGGTTATGACGTAACAGGATTCAAAAAATCCAGAGGGTTCCCACATCCCTTCCCAGTAATGGATACAAACTAAAAAAAAAAACGAAACCATCCAACACAACGAGGGTGCCCGCGTATAAGTTGATCAGTATTTAATCAGTATAATCAGTAGTTAATCAGTATTTGGATTCAACGTCAATAAACTAGGGACAACGTGAAGGCATGCCGTCATGTGAAATATTTTCGAAAGAATGTTTGGTAAGCGCATTAGTAATTTAAACTCCTCTGGGTTACTACGAGTGCTAAGGTGCTGCTGAGGGCTACTTTAAATATTGCTACGGATAAAACGGAGATAAACGCCATGTCGGCAATGTTGTTTAATGGGTTGTAAAAGTCTGAATCGCTCCCAGATACTTCATCAGAAAGGTTGCTCTACTATTCTCTTTCATCGCTGAATAAGTCATTTGCATCGAAGAGTTGGCTCAACTGCAAGAAGTCTTGTCACAACACCAATTGCAATCGTAGCGCTTATGATAATCGTCGTTCGAAAGGTACACTTCGCAACAAGCCCAGTTCACTTTCCTCGCCCAAAAAGGCCCCAGCCCCGAAAGTCCTAGGGGGTTCTTAAAATGGCGAAACCCCATTTAAGGCTCATTACGGAACGAAAAACTGACTGTCAGGCACTGCGATCGAGTCGCAACTTTTTGGCCATTGTCGCAGCGGAATCCTCATGACCAAATCAAAATGTCGAAGCCTTCAGGGGAAAAAACGTAAGGATGACCTCGAGCATAGGCGGGAGCTTGTGCAATAGGTATAGCTCGACTCGGGAGTAATGAGGTCGTGTCTAGATCACGATCCCATCCCAGGGCCTGAGAGGGGGCTTGCCACACCTATTCTCACTTTCAAATTTTATTATATTATAAACATCCTATCAGATCGGGTTCAGAGCGTGACTGATAAATCCGAAGGCGAACTGAACGGTTGAGTCTCACTTCTTCGGGTTTTCTAGGAAATATTTCGTGGTCTCCGTTTTTTGTTAACATTTGTCGGCTCTCTTTGAAGCTCGATATTCTTTGGCGGAAGGCCGATTTATCGATCGTTATCAGAACGTGAACCGACCCCCCCCCCCCTCCATGAATCCAACACTTTTATTCAATGTCGTGAATGTGGTAAAATTAAGGTAATTTGTAAACTTGAGTTTCCGTATACGGCTTCAAGAAAAGTATGCTGCGGCCTTCATTGCCAGCGAATTTTCTCCTTTTGACGCCATCATGTTCCGAAAAATGGCAATCAGGTCAAGAGCATGAGCCGATGGAAACCAACGACGATTAAATAACGGTTTTGTCGTAACCTGACTTGATAAAATATCCCGCAAAACATTCCGAGCACTCAATTGGACACCGCAGTTCTGTCGGCGGTTGGAGTTAAAGGGTATTGCAGTCTGGAGGCTCAGTTCGCCATCATTACCGTCATTATTTACGGTGCGCCTCGACGAAATGGACTTTTTCTGTCGGTTAAAGCGATGCCCCTGTGCGTATCGGTGATGGGGTGTTGGAGGAAATGCTCGTGCTACGAACAGCGCAGTTGAACTTAATTTGGTGTACGGAGTATTAAGTATTCCAAATAACGAAAAACGAAAGGACCCGATTCTTGTGAGTGCTACCTAAAACGATAGTGATGCAGATTACAGGTAAACTGCTCACCCTTCCGGCAAACGGAGTGAACTTTTTAGAGGGAATTTCTGATGACCACATACTGTGGAATTTCCAAACGGTTACTAAATAGGTAATTAGGATATTTTATACAACAAAGATTTATTTATTTATTTATTACAAATACGGAAACAATGAAAAATCGCGGCAAAAAAAAAATATATTACAAAAAAAAAAGGTTTGATTCAGTGGGAGAAGAGACTGACATGTCCATGCAACGCCCAAGACCCGCACTTCATAGCCACTCGGCGAATCCATTCATTGGTGTTATTCTCGAATAATCACTAGTTTCATGAAACCAACTCTCCGAGGCTAAATTTTTCTGACGTTATATGTCCTATAAAAAAGGTCAAGTCCGTCGCCATACGTCATGTCGGCGTTTTGGTAGTAGAAATTTTCTAAAATCGAAATGGGTCAGGGGTCTGTCCCAACGAGATGGACCTCGAACTTTCAGCCCGATCGGACCAAATTTGGAGGGGGTAGGGGTCAAAATGTGTTTTTTGAAAAATGGATTTTCGAGATTTTGGGTGATTTAGGCGAGTGGGGTGTCATTTTCCACTAAATTTTGGACGCTGAATCCAATAAAATGGGTCCCAGAACAATTGGCACCCACTGGAAGAAGTAATGGGTCAAATTGGGTATTTATTACCCATTTTGAATATGTGTTTTCGGGATTTCTGCTACCTAGGCGAGTGGGGTGTCATTTTCCACTAAATTTTGGACGCTGAATCCAATAAAATGGGTCCCAGAACAATTGGCACCCACTGGAAGAAGTTATGGGTCAAATTGGGTATTTATTACCCAATTTGATTATGTGTTTTCGGGATTTCTGCTACCTAGGCGTGTGGGGTATCATTTTCCACTAAATTTTGGACGCTGAATTCAATGATGTGTAGTCCCAGAACGATTAGCACCCGCCGGAAGAAGTTATGGGCAAAATGGGTATGTATCCACCCAATTTGGTTATGTTGGCGGATTTCGGGTGCTTAGGCTATGTGGGTATCATACTCCACTAAATTTTGGACCTTGAATCGATTGGAATGGTCTGGGACCCTCCAACCCACTTTTTCCCCATTCGATTATACCAACCCGTGGTGTAAGAATTTGGGTCAGATTTTTTCCATTCCATTGCGAACGATACGAATTCCTATGGTAAGTTACTGCTTGCTGTTGAAGTACGTCGTGTCCTCCCCATTAGAAGGACGGAAAAGGTGAATCGCGAATGAACCGCACTAGCCCACCTAGACAGAGACAGTCAGAACCTAGAGCCACGCCCTTCACCTGCATAGCTGCATAATGGAATCACCATCACCCACTGCAATCTGCCTCCTTCATAGATCCTGCTCCATATTTCGCAACTTCAACCTCCCTCTCGCTCAAGTTTTGTTCCGACACTGACGGTTCCAACTGCAAACCTTTCACGTCAGGACTCATTGATGCGTGTCACACCGAGTAAACTTATCCTCCTCGTGAGCTGAGACAGAAATCAAAACTGCCTTCAAGCTTTATAAAAATCCACGACTCGAGCCGGGCTGGAAATACGGTTAAGGTGGATAATGTTTACGTTGAGGGGGGGGGGGTGTCAAGGGACCAATATTTTAAGCCAATCGGACGATAGGCTGTTTGGACGTCCTTGTCATTTATTTATTTCTGTTTAGGACAGTTGATGTACAGAGGTGAGGAAAACTGTTCTAGGTCAGGGGATCGCAGGAATTCAGAAGAGAAAGGACTTCAACAAGGGTTGACGGACTAGTTTTTTTTTTTTGTTATTTCTTTTTACGAACGAGCACATTTAAATGACACACTTCGGCTGGGCATCGAAATTCGATTTTGGAAAGCCCCGAAATGTGGTACTGGTTCAATGAAACCCTCTCGGACCGTACGACTGCTTTGAAAATTGGTCCTTCATTGTCAAGTTCTTTCTTGAAAGAACGCCTTGAGCTTTCGCAATTGAAATGGATGTTACTTGGTAAATCGCGTTGTTCCGATTCCCGCGGTTGGTCTAATTGGCACAGCCGTCTGGCTCTTGTGTGCGAATCCTACCATAGGCTGAACACGTGTAAAATGTCCTTTAACAGGCAGAAAGCAATGCCTAACCTTTTTTGCGTTAATAAAAGACTTCGCCCTCAGAACGTTAACGAGAGAAGAAAAAGCTTGTTGTAGTCGATTATTGGAGATCAAGGATAACGTGGTTCTGTTCGTTCGTCGATAGGAAAAGACGATGCGAGTGTTTTCCTTAACCAAGACTAAAGAGCCGCAACCTCGAAATCCTGTCAGCAGGACCAAAACGGACAATGGGTAGTAGATCGGCCTTGGCTTCAACTGGACGCTAACAGTTTTTCATTATTCAATGGTGAGTTCTGAAGGCGAAGGATAGTTGCCAAATGGAGCAGGATCTTACCAGCCCACGGCAGTGGGTTAAGCGGATGTCGGTAACAGTCCTAGGTGTGCGCTCGTAGGTCAACAAGGTAACGTAGAAGCTGATTACCGAGGTTAATCGATAATATAATACTGCAGCTTTCAACACGGTTAAAACAAGGTTTTTATAAAAACCTTGTAAAATTTCTTGTACCTGATAATCATAATGGGAGATCGGAAAACTACCGACCAATTGGTAGTGGTCCAATTGGAATGAAAAATTGTGACGAAATGGACTCGAATTATGATGTGATTAGTTAAGGCTGCAGTTGAGGCGTTCTCTCCAATCAAATTATCCATAGAAGGATCGGTCGAAGGTACATTCTGCGTTGAGAAAGATAGAATTAAGAACAGTTAAAGCGAGTGAGCATCAAGTTTTACATTCTGGTTTCAATGTCCGAGTGAGACGACAAGATTCAACGCTAGAAACTTGATGTCGAGGGGGCTGATGCCAGGAGGAGATACCAATGTGATGTGGCACTACTCAGAGCTACTTGAGACAGTTGCTACGGCTAGAAATTTCGTGAATCATGAAACTAACGGAAATGAAGAAGGTGTAACCGTCGGCACAGCTATCGCCTTCCTCACCTAGAATCATTAGTCGAAGGTATAATATAGTTTTTATTGTGTATGTAACCGAATATTTTTATATTAATGTTTTAGTGTAAATGTAATTTAGAGAATATTGCAAAACCTCCCTACGATCGTCCGAGGTCCAAAATTGAATATTGAAGTACCTAGTGAAAAGAAATAGGTGTTAAGATGATTACAAATGACTTTGCAACACATCCTTGGATGGTCATGATCTGAACCTTAATCAGAACTTTTGAAAGAACCGCGAAATGTTTTGCGTGGGAAAAATATGTTCGAGCCTTATTGGCACACTGATGAACACTCGGGGGTTTCATGATTACAGCAATCTACTACTAAGATCCGTGAATGAGTAATTTCAGTATCTTTACTATCTGGGTGGAGCCACCAGGGTCAAGCAGTATAACCTTGCAGGTACGTGACCTATAAGCTCAATAAGGGGGTGAAAAACTGTTAACGACTAGGATTTTTTTTCTTCAAAAATACCTAAACCTTGGTTGTATGTAATCCCCATTTTTTTTTTTTTTTTTAAATAATCACTATTGGCTTGGTTGGCGGTATCTAACTCTGTCTATTAAATAGCAATAAAAATGAAATGTCAAGGGGACACAGTAATGATGGCTCGTAAGTAAGCGCGAAGCAGTTGTTCTCCTCCATAGACAATTACTGTTGTTCCAAACTACTTATCGATAGGCTCGAAGTGGGTAGTTTGGAAGATAGATCATTGCAGAAAAAGAGGCATTAATTTAGTGCGAAGTTGTTGCTTTTAGTAGTGATTCCTTTTGACGTGAAGAATGAATGTTTGGAAAACGTTCATAATATGAAGGCCAGACGTACCACATACATTATGTAAGCTTGGACTATCCAAAAAAGATATTTAAGTTATCTACTGGGGACATTGCATTCTTAAATAGATAATTCTGAGATATTGCTATTTGGTTGATGCTTCCGCTTCGGTGGCATCAACCAAAGTCTGAGCTCCTTCCGTTCGTCCGTAGCGCATGAAAATGTTACTTCATTCTGTAGGTACGTTCAAAGGTAGTTAGACGATGGATTAAGGGAAATTTTTACATCTGAGAGGAGGAGAGAAGAGGCAGGAATAACGCGGCTATATAACAACGAGATCTTAGTTTTTGCTCGTTCCAAACGAGGTCTGAAGTTAGGTCAATATTGTTATGTCCGAGATGAACATCACGTAGTGAGCCGTCACGTTCCCGATCTATGTATTTTCAAGAATCAGTAACTAGTTACTTGGTAGAAAAGAAGCGGAACTGCAACACTGAAGGAATTCAGAGATGTCCGTTATACAGAGTATTGAGGTCGGATGGATTGAAATATGCATTACGTTAAGGATACCAATGCTTTACATGAGCAGAACTCATGATTTGATTCATGATTCATGAAATTTACTTTAGTAGAATTCATGATCCTATGCGCTTAAGTGTTGGGAATTCAAAACTTGAAAAAAGAGGGTAGGTAATCATTTATGTTGTTCAGGACACCGCTGGCCATTTCGATCAAGTCGATAGCATTAAAAAGTTAAAAATCTGAATTCAATACGAAAACAGGTATAAAGGATGATTTGTCCGCATAGCGTAGTGGTGGTGCACTGAAATTATTGAGCGATGTTTGACTCGTAAACGAAGGTTGCATTGGACAGGGATGTATGCAGCCAACTTCTTCTGCGTACCACTTACCTACCAATTTTGTTCCTGCAATCGTGCTATGTCGAAAAAAAGCAGCTTGGTCGGTTTATGGGCCTTTTGTGTGCATTGAAGCGGATCGGTAATGACATTGATCAGATGCGTGACCCTCGATGATTGTCGGTTAAGATTGGTGAAGGGCCTGCAGTGGGCGAATTTGCAGATATTCTATGTCCCCCGGAGGGCTGTTTTACAAGGCCGAAACCACAAAATGGAAAGGTACAAAAGAACAAAATCAAACTTAACTGCCCCAAGTCGATTTTGCCAATAGAAACTACTAGGAAGACGTCTTATCATTAAGGAAACACTCCCAGAGTAGGTGTCGTTTATACTGTTCGCAGACGTAGCACCAAACGGTGCTCTCCAGAGAATTTTCATCGCAACGCTTCATTATTGATATTGCCGTCAGGCACATCCAAGAATACTCCCATTATTATCTACCAGATGACGGAATGCATAAAATATGATTCATGATTGTGGAACATCACATGGCAGGCACGGTAATCACCCCGTACAATCATCAGCTTTACCAGGGAAAAGCACTACGTCTTTACCAACATCGAAAGGAGATAACAGACCTACCCAAATGCTCTTATAAACGACGTGAAATCGGAAGTGGCGCCGCTCGAATAGGTGAAATAATTGTTATTAGGCAATGGTTATCTTCTCGATTGGTCCCTGGGAATCTATTACATAAGAAGACAAAATCGATCGATTCCATGTTTCGTGAGTTTGGCATCTGAATAGCGTCGAACCTACGATATTTCACCAAAAATCAAATCCTCTACGATGCCATCGCGAACGCTCTTTTGGCATATTTTTCATCAATCACATTCATCATGCTGCAACAGTGCATTTCTCTCTCAGACTATCCTGAATATTAATGGCATATCCTGGTACTCAAGAGAGAGGGCCAGAGGGTAGAAATAGTCTACGTGAGGTCCTTAACGAATGGCCTCTCACTAGAGCAGGACGGTTTTATCCGTAAAATGATGTCACGCGTCGCTGGACGGTGTTCGTGTCTTTTTCGCATTTTCGAAAATAAGAACCGGAAGAGTAACTGACTGGACGACAATCAACGTCATCACCGATTCAATTATTGCGTCATAGAAGTCTCAACGCCACAGCTCCGAACACGCTGATATCCATTTTGGACGCTTTCCGAATCATTTTCGATAGCGGTTCGAAAAAACTTACTACGTTCAATTCAGGACCGGACTAGGATACTAATGGACAGGATTGAATGCTTGATTGGGGACAATAGTCTTAGAGGATCACACAGACAAACTTGTTGCTGAAATTTCATGGCGTTTTGCATTTCAATACGAGAAAAAACTGTCTTCGTTCCTAGTAGAGAGCGACACAACTTACGACTTTTGTCGGTAGAACGACGGAAGGAAGAGATGGTTTGAACGATTGGGGTTGAACGTGGATTACAAGAAGTCGTAGGGAGAGAGAAGCGTCACAGTTTATTACGAGAAGATCCCGATCTTAACCTTCGTTGATTAGTATATCCAGCAGCTGAGCAGGAGCAGGTTTCAAGGAGCAAGTTTTCCCTCTGATGGCTCTCGAAGGCCCAGGATGCGCTCCCTGACCCAAGTGTGTCACTCGACCGGTCCTTGAGCACTTTCAAGAGCATGTTACGTTCTTTTCTTCGCATTCGAGTATTTTTGCACTCAAACCAGTAGATCCAGACACGACCAGACTATTCAATGACGAGAAATTGGTTAAAAATCTCAAAACGCACGTTTCGTTTGCACCCGCTGCTTAAAATACTTGTTGCGTCCCAATCCCAAACCAATCTTAAGGATACCAAGTTGCTTTGGATTCCATAACTTCCACCTTGCCTTGGAAACTCAACTTGAGTGGTCATTACAGCCTAAACATTTTTTTAAAATGAAGGTTAAGGCCACCCTTTGACCGTGCGCCTTTCTAATAGGGTGGATTCCCATTAGGGTTGGCCTTAATGCGCAAATATTGCGCTAGATATCCTGAATAGAAGTTCAAGCAGCAGTTTCTTCAAATGCGTCATTTGGGTCGAGAAAGTGGGCAACTACGTATGTGACTTTCGATTCGGAGACAAATATTGGCAAAGAACGAATCTGTCAACGATAAATGAGAGGCGTCTTCCTGAACTCGGTTGGATCATTCAGTATCTAGCTTCAGATCTATGACCATGGTTTGCGATATAACTACTTATCTGTGGTCAGAGAGGTTGTGCTCTTGACCATTGTAACAATACTTGAAATACTCAAAGCCCTTGGTAATATCAGAGAAGGCCGCCAACAGTGAACTTCACCTCTTACTTGGCCTCGGATTGACAAAAACATGCGCCTCCGTTCACTCACCTTCCGCCCTCATCAATCACATTCAGGTCTGTATAGGTAGAACAGTGATGTAGCACGTTCCAAGAGAAAGGAATATGGGTCCATGGGTAATTTTAATGGTATAAAGAAATGTGGAAACTGTCAGATGTGGTACGAGATACGCCTATCCCCAAACATTACTGTTCGAGGGAATTTCGGGAATCTCCCTGAATTGCGAGACTCCATTGTTGGAATCACTGGCGTCTCCTTTCTTTACTATATCCGCTTGCTTGGTCTGAAGAGAGTTTTCATTATTTAAAGGCGACCGGAGATATTGAACATGAATTAATGACACGAAACCCATTCACTAGCAAAATATTCACTATAAATGAGAACTGTTTAACTTAGCGGGTCTAATGGGCGGTTATTAAAAGAAACATTAAAACCGGGTAATTCGACAATTTTCTCGCGAAATGCGTATTCAAGGAGAAACCTCCAAAGCTACGATATCACTAAGCTTTCGCCTCCGAGTCTCATCGCGATCCTGACCTGTGTGAAGAGGATTGAGACGATCGAACAGTTACGATATCGAGGAACTTTTCGGATCATTTCTTCTCCCTTTCAATCTCAGTCTCGTCGGTGAGAAATAGAAAGCCAAGTCTTGTTCCCATTCCAGCGGCTCGATAACGAGTTCGAGGTGTTGAATCCCCTGGATGGTTTTGCCATTCGGATTCTAAGTGCAGATATTCTTCATCGCCATACATAGCTACACGGAAGATGGGGGTATTGAGTAACAGCTGAGGTGTTACTACCGGAACTTACTTTGAGTGAGAGCAAAATGCGTGCTGGAAATTGTTGAGTTCAAGAAATACGGCGATCCTTTAGGATGGCCTTTAGGCCACCATCGTCATTGAGCAAGTCTTAACTATGGTGCGGCTACTATTCGCGGTATTTTCCATAATTACAGAAGACGAAATGAGAATAATGCAAATATAAGATTAGTTATTATTCAAGTTTATTATTTTAGACTCAAGTCACTAATGTAAAACCATCATTTGTATGAGATATAAAAAAAACTAGTATTAGAATTTATTTTCTATCATTTGTTGGGCAAACGAATTTTTTCGATTTAAAATTACTCATTTTGATCCATACCCAGCCTTCGTTCGATGCGACTGAACAATACCCATCTCAACCGGTTCAGCATGCAATATAGAATAGAAAAAAATAACCTCACCCGCCTTGGTCCCAAAAGTGACCGCCCAAAAACCATTTTTGATATTCTTGTAACCACACACATTATGCTTCCGTAAGCGGTGAATCAGGCTAAAAATGAGACAGACTTAGAAGCCAAATGAAATGGAAATTTTCCATTTTTCGAGCATTTTAAAACCTTCTTGACTCGGACGGTGGACGGACACGCGGATTTGAAACCTGCACACGTAGGAACGTAATGGGTGAAAAACAAAACCCTCCCCCCTTTACAGTATGCACACAATACATATACTTAAATGAAATATTCAAAATGAGAAAAACGAACCAAAATTATCAGAAAGGAATCGGTTTGGTAATCATAATGGTACGGTTCAAGAGGAAGCTGCTTGTTTTCACTAGGGTTGAAGATTCACAATAAGTTCACCAGCGCTATCAATAAGGTACTTTATTAGCTAGGAGAAATGGAGTTTGAAACGTATAAATTTATTGATCGTATTTTAGGTTAATTATGGATTGTAATCGTGTTTTTGTAGCCACAGTCACGGCGAATCATTCCTCCTCTTCTTTCCATGCCCTGGTTGGGAGCTTGTACCTACAAGCTACAACTTGGGCTCGCCCACCTTGGCTTTTTGCCTGTGTCCTGACCCGATCGTTTCACTTGGATCGCATAGTGTCCACATCTGACCGAAGACAGGTTGATTTACTGCTCGATGGAATACGGATACGAAACCACAAAGGTAGTGAGAGCACGATTCCGCGCCGTATTGTAGTTCTCGAGTTGTGGAGCTTTGATTTTCACCTTCCCCCATAAATAAGTCACGTTCGACATTACTGTTTTCGCACAACAGGGGAAAACCTTTTTCAGGGAGTCATACACAGAATGACTCAACTGCCTACGCCCTGTTTTTCTTTTTCTAGTGTTAATTGATTCACGAAGGTAACCATTCTATAGGTTACGCAACCCACCTTAATCATCAAGTCTGCCCAGAAAGAAAAGAACCGGCCAGAAGGACCATCTCACTTTCTAGTTTACGACGAGGAATCACCGAAACGAATTAAGCAGCCTGTGAATAGGATCCCCATCGGTAACCTGTTCCATTCATAAGGGGAAGAAATCCTATTTCATGCTTCGACCGGAAGGTTTTGCTGAAGGAAGAAGGTATCTATTACCATTTAGTTTTGACCGCCTTCAACAAAATTCTTTCAAAATGACCTGTATTCAGAATGTTTAGCCAATTAGAATTCAGACTGTTTAATCAAGTAGTTGAAGGAATGATTGCTACGTTAGTTATACAGTTTTATCGATAATAGTTGGTTGAATAGTCATGTGTAGAATTCTATTTGCTGGTCAGGGAATCATGAATGATCAGTGAGAAAACCATCGTTATTACCTTGCTGATTGCAAATGAATTTTTACTACAGGAATTTAATTTTTGGGATTACCCAAGGATATTTGCTACGTGAATAATGCGAACATTTACATAAACATTCTACGTCAACTACCTTTTAATTTTTTTATAATTATTTTTCAAGCTTTTCTGATAGTTTTCTAGACAATTGAAACCAAGTCGATTGATAGATATGCCTGCTTTGTATGCTCAAATTAAGCGCAAGAATAGTGTGGTGCACTGGTCCCACTATGTAGGGATTCCCCCCACGTGACCCTTTTATTGACGTAGCCGAAGCAATTTCAGCGAGTCTCAACACATTTCGAGGTGCGAATTTAACTAGGTGTGGGCAAGATGGTATCACTGACCGGGAGGTCAAGGGCCGGACCTATCTCAATTGACCTCTTCAGTAATCCAATTAAAAGCTGCCAAGTCACTCGCTACACGCCGACGAGTTAATCTTTAGAGTGATCACACCTTCTCGTTATTTTGGAATTTCCCAGGTTCAATCAAGCAAGTTCAGGATTGGAAATGAATAGGTGTGCAATTTGCGTATCCAATGAGTGTCAAATCGTCGAGCATGTCAATTAGCTATTCCCTGGAGTTGTTTCGTCGGCAACGCCCCTGCACGATTTACCATGAAGATTAGTGAAGCGTGTCCAAGCGAATATTGGATAAAAAGGGACAGCTTGGATGAATCGGTCGAATGCTAGCAACACACGGGTAACAGCAATGACGTGGAAGTTGAGGGAAAATGCTAGTCTTGCCATCACCAAAGAACAGTAGCTGGGAGGAGAACGCTTCGGAAGGCGATAACCGCCATACTTGACATGGGAAGGGGAAGAAAAACTAGGGAAGTTTGCTACGAACCGGGTCTACATAGCTCGGGTCTTTGCTATGGGTTCCTGAGCAACGGTGCCGTTTCATTAGTTCGACCTTCGTATTACACGCCGAACCGCGCCCAACGTCCTTCGTACAAGTAAAATGTTGGGTACCTCTCACCCCCTTCATAACCGGTCGTATAAAATTAGCAAAACAATGGCAATGCAAACTCCGACACGATGTTTACTTGCTTCGCTACTCGTGAAATTCAATGGAATTTTCGCAGTCAGTCGCGTCACGAAAACATGCAGCAAAAAAGCAATCAATGTCGGCCTGCACGGTGTATTTAGCCCTCCACTTTTTGGCCTTGAAAGGAAGTGGGTGATTGGATACTTCAAGGAACGGTGAAACTATTCTGTTCCACCCACTTCAAGCTTTAATAAGATTTGAAGGAGTATCGGGACATCGTCTCTTAACTTGAGTTCATTTGTACGTCTTGGTGCTCACATTTTTAAGCGCCCTTCACCAGCTCCAATAAACAGTTCCAAACAATACGCATGAGCTCCCTACCTCTCCCAAGAGCACCCTGACTATGTGAATTTTATGTTTCATGGGGTAAATGGGCAGTAAATATTTGGGACGATTGATAAAATGAAAAAAGAAGGATTAAAATTCCTGATGAGGCAATTGACAAGAAGGTGGACAAGGAATACTATACCGCTTCTTTTCTAAAGTTTTTTTTTTTTCATCATGACTTCCTCTCAAGTTGTGCGTACCTTATCTAAGGCTTTTGACGAGTGATAAACCAGAATGAAAGCGTGATAAAATTCCTGGAATTTTACTATTAGGTCGATACCACTTCCAAGATTGATAAGATTCTTGCTATTGAAAGGACTGTGGATCGATAACCTTATCTTCTATTCAACATGGCAGCGTACTTTAAGAAAATTATCAGTCAGTCACTGCAGCCAGTCTTCCTTTAGATGCAGCTCCAGACGCGTTGAGCCGAAAGGTGAGTTTGAATTTCGGTATTAATTCGCGATATACAAGGGCAATGATCTGAGCAAAGACTCCGAATTTTCCTCAAGAACCTGTGTGATTATTTTCATAAAATAATCAAAGAATAACATTTTACCGGAATACCTAGAGAGAAAAATTAGACCGCCAACGTAAACGCAACTTGCTGTACTCCGCAAGTTGCAGTTTTAGCGGCATGCTTACGGAATGATCCACATCTGATAGTAATAATTAGGGTAAATGTTTTTGATGATGAAAAGCTAGAATGATCCTATCAATTAGCTTTAGTATTTTCCTTCAATAGAGGAAACGGTTACGTGACCAAAGTACAATAAAGCTAAAGGAAAAGCTCGTATAAAGCTAAAGGAAAATATTTCACCGCATTTATTTTCTTGTTTTTCTTTTTTTAACGTCTCTTTAACCTTAATTGGCCGAAACTTTTACTTCTTAGCTCAATCCACGTTTCTCTTCTGGCTTTGTAGACTACCGGAACAGCCGAGAAGTCAATAGAAATTGAAGGAGGGCCTCATTATGACGTTGTTGTAACCTCGTAATGAAATCTGAGTGTTGGTTTGGGATTTACAAAAGCGAGGCACTCGACAGTCCAATTAGCCAACTCGTGATGAGCATAGCAAACTGAACTTGACGAATAATATTGTCATGGTATTGTGCTTTGGTTCTGTTCAGAATTATCGACCTTAGACTAATTTTTTTTTCAGTGTGGCTAATCAATTTTTATACTAATCTGATAATTTTGTTTTCCATCTTTTATCCCCAGAAAATGAAGTTTTTGGAGAAATCAAGTAAGGAAATCGGAGTTTTTTATCGTGATTTGGAAGCCCCCGAGTATGACGTCGAGAAATCCCGTGACGAAAAGTTGAAATTCGGCGACTTCAAACAATTGGCCAAACTATTGTCCTTCATTGTCCTTTTGGTAATTACTTTATTTGTAATTCCATTTCTGATTCTTGAAACTATAACTGGTGATCGAGTAGATTTTCGGAAACTATTTTCCGAAAGAAATTTCATAAGTAATAGATCATGAGTAGATGACGGCTGATAAAACCCAGCAATCCTGATGTAACTCATTTTTAAAACACGAACATTTTTTCCATTTTTGTTCTGTTCATTTTCTAATCCATTTCGTTCACCGCATGCGACACAAACACGTATGAATAATTGTCTGAGCAATCGACTTAGTTCACAAACATCCGGCTGCACAAATGAATCAACCAAGCAGCGGGTGGTCGAAATTAGAACGGCTACCAAACCACTGAATCAGAGTATGACGTGCACGTGTGATGTGTGATAAACTTACACCTGAGGGAAGCATCAAGTGCGATGGTTATTTCAACGGGATCAGCGTGTATTTTACGCACCTGCAAAAAATAAAAAGAGCAACCATTAGTGACCAAAATATCAAGTTTCTGCTTGAATTGCATCGACGGCTATGATGTTGAAATATGGAGGCGGACTAAATCGAACTTCGAGAGGTTACCTAATCAGGAGATGCTTTCAATGATTTATTAGCGTGAGAGCAGCTCATCTCAAGTCAAAGACCGTGATGACCAAGCTTGTCGAACATAATAAGAGGAACCTATCACTGTGATTAATCGATTTTCTGACACCGGTAGACTCTCACTGTCGGCTCATTTGCATGGTTTAGATCCTATGGCTAGTGGAGGCAAAGTGTAATACTGGTTTGGTCAGGGAGATTTTTATTGCCTTATAGAGAAGGCCGTGTGAGGCCCCACAGGGTGAGCAATTTTGTGGAAAACCAATTTCATTACCAATTTGTGATCCATCAATAAGTTTGTAATTTTATTCGTGGATGTAAATATGTACAACTTAAACATATGTTTTCTTTCAAATATTACCAACCTTATTATGAGGAATATGCTGTTCCCCTACAAAGCCGACTTCTATGTCCACGAACAATTATGTCAACTCTCAATCAATCAGTTTGTAATTTTATTCGTGATTGTAAACAGAACTTGAAATCATTATTGCTATATTTCCTAGGATACATGATCTAATTAATAGATCTATTAAATATAGGCGTCTGATGAGAAAGCTCAAATTAAGGGATTCGAGATTGTGGCCAAGGTTCATTTCAAAACAATTCGCATATCCATTTGATTGAATGTGCTGTTAGAAGTTGTTTGTTATCACACGAGTAGTACATCTGTCTATCAAGCAGGTCACTCCAATTTTCCGGATTTTCAAATTTGATGTTTATAGCTGTAAAAATGCAGTTGTTTCATTCTTGTACCCCAAGCAAGAACATCAAAATTGGAATCTTGAGAAATGCAAGGCTGTTTCGGGGGGCTCCAGAAGAAAACAGGCAACTTCTCCAAAATTTGCTAATGAGGATACTGAAATGATGGAAGACATCTTATGGGAAGAGCGTTCCAGAGAAAGTGGTCCTGTGCGGCAACTAGTTGACTGGACTTGTGATCCGACCTTCAAACCCGATAACATAAAAGAGAAATCCAGTAGAATTCCGAGAAAAAACTTACTTAAATATTTCCTAGGATATCGTTAAATTTTTGAATTTTATGATGCAATGCCGAAATAAAGGGACGGTATCCAACTATATACCCGTTGTATGTTTGTGTTCAACTGTGCACGGTTAACAGTTTATAAATTATTGAAGTATATGACACAGTCTAACCACGAAGGGGATTTCGTTGGCGCCCGGTCTGATTGAATCATCGAGCTAATTTGTTTAGTGATTAATGTGATTAAAAAATTCCGGGTACGCAGCTTGCACAACAAGCCCACATTGCGGTCCACAAACCGCAAAAATTGCCATTTCTAGCATAAATGTCAAAATCATCTCTTCCCATCACCCTAACACTAATCCATAGTGGCCAAAGAAGTTTCATTATGTCATTGGTGCTCCCATAGTTTCACATAAGACGCAGTCAGGGTTTGTTGCGTTTTCGATTATACGTTGAGGTCTCTTTCCCCTGGGAGTTCCGAAACCGGGTTAATCGCTGTTAATTCAGTGGTCACATAATGTCTGGTTTGATAGACTGGAAGGCAAACCCAGTGTTTTGCGATGACCCTCTGCGATGCGAGGTAGTTGAATTGAATAATACTTACATACAGAATTGAAAAATGCACATACCTTCCAGCAAGCTAAAAACTTACAGTAGCCATGAGTAACTGTGATATTCTCACATGGGCTGATCGCTTACTACGTATATTAAAGCGCTAACACGTCCTAGGTGAGCCGCTCCCGAGTCCCATGTGCCTACGTTTCTCATTATTTGCTATTTGCCGTCAGATTGACAGGTAATGCACAATTATCCCCTGCTCAAGCCATAGCTTTCCCCATTCCGAAAGGGCTCTGACCCACATTCACTAGGAGCCGAAACCTACTATTACCTTTAGACACGTAAAAAACGGAATCACCCGAAATGACCGCCTATATCTTTGAACGTTCGCTACTTTTCTTCCTTGAATCAACAACAGTTTGCGACCGCATGTTCTTAGCCCAGACCACCTTCCTAAAAGTGATTCAGTGCGTTTGCATCAAGTCGGTAATTGATGTGATTATCAAGATGACGAAAAAAAAAACCAATAAACTGCTCAGCTACCGAGCTACCGACTGGCTCTTTGAATCTCATCAAGAGTTATCTCTCTCCAGGGGAACTGCAACAATCCAAACACATCCATTTACCAAGTTTTTTGGGTTCAACTGACTCTTCCTACGGAGACCACGGAGCTACCGGTTAATGATTAATATAATGACGACACCTAAATGACACAATCTTCATGGTTAAATGGTTGAAATTTTTAGTTATTTTCCAAGGATTGGCGTATCCCTACTGCGGTACTGCGTGATCCACTGATTGCCAAGTACGCCATTACTGTTATTAAGTACCCATATATTTAAACAGGAGCACAGAGGGAGGTTGTGGCCGACGTGAAAGCACTCTCGCCGGCCTTGAACACAGAACTACATAACCAGACTGAAGCTACCTATCCGACATGGGATGAGAGAACTCTTTACATTGTGGAACCCGCCATTAAACCACACAATAGAAAGCTGAGATACGAGGTGAGTAGTTGTTGACGCGTCGGTGAAAGAAACTGATCAGCCTTTAAATACCTATCCGCTGTTGTGATTGTAAAGGCTGCGTGATACGAAAATTGCTAATCAACTTCCTGATGAGCCTGTTTAGTCTCCGTCTTTCGACTAATAGCTTGATTAACTCAGCAAAGAAAGGCAAGCAAGGTATCTGTACTGCATACCAGTATATACACTTCCCTTTCCGCTCTGAATGCAGTTCTTTGTACTGAAAATATCCGGATTTAGCTTCAATGAACCACTTCAACAAGCTTGCTAAATTTCGATGTATACTATCATCCTGACTTGTAATCAAGGTAACAATATCGAGCAGACCATGGCTGGTGGCACTCCACAAGATATCATTAGACAATCACATTTTCTTCCATAATATTGTACCTCGTACTCGTCAATCAATGAATATTTCTAGTCAATGAGATGACGACTCGCCGCAGGTTTGCCCCAAGTGCCGTCCTTGAGCGTAAGAGCGCCAGATAACAGGACTTCGCAAGATGACAACTCAATTGAGCAACTATTGCGGTTGAGTGTTTACCCGTTGCGTTCAATTGGTGCGAAAAAACCACTCCTGAACCGTCGCATCAATAATGTAATGGTGAGTCAGGCAATGGGAAACTGCAAGAAGAGAGAAGATTCTTGAGCGTATTTTCCAGAGAAGTATTAGTCAGGGACAATTGAGTAACAATAATTAAGTTGCCAAGAAAAAACTTTTTACATGGCTAAATAAAATCCAGACTATAGTCTAATCTAATTGATTGACACAGACTAGCAATTTCTCATTAGATATAGGTGGATGGGTATGAATAATTTTGTTTTTTGCGGAAGCAAGTATAATTGATGATTCTGAGATTCCTGATACGTAATTCAACAACAGCACATCAGCAATCAAGGATATTACACTTACTTATGTTACCGTTGCTTTCTTAGCCAAATTTCGAAAAGAAGTATTGGGTACCTAGCTTAGAAAACAATGCGGAGACATCTTTTATACCTTGAAGGACCAAATTCCTGGAACGATAACACTCACGCTCGCCAGAGATGCGATGTTTCAGAACAACCTTCAAGTAAAAACGTACATGACAGTCTAATAACTTCGAGAATACTCGTAAAGCTCGGGTACATGAAGTTCGTTAAATATTTTTGATGAAACTCGAAGAACTTGGTAAGAAATGGCGTGTAAAAAATTACTTCTTTATGAAAAAAAATAACAGAGATGAGTAACAGAACTGGGTCTAAGGTAGTCCTTGGGACAGCTTCATTCAATTTTTTTAGCCCCTTATTTTCCCCACTGGGTGAAACGCCTGGGTGATTTATACAGACTATCATTTGGCGGTAGGAGAAAAAAAAGCAAGTAAAAGAAAACACGTGAGAAATCACAGTGGCAGTGAGATTGTTGGGAAGTTGGGAGCGTTAATGGTATTTTACAAGGTCTGGTTGCTCGACGCTGGGGACGAGTTGGGAAACCGGATGATGGAAACAAATAGAGACACGCTCTGAGAAATGCTCACTTATGCAATTCGTCCGAAATCTGTGGCAGTATTCAAATTATTGCAGGCCCTGATCAATCACATGGCTGTTAACATAGGTATATCATTTTCGTAAAAGAGTTTGGCATGGAGTTCATTTAGCTCAAGGACAACAATCTGAGCAGCATGTTGAATATAGACATACATTTTTTTTTTTTTTTCAATTGAAAAGGTGCGCTGAGAGGAACTATTGATCACCAAACATTACCAATCTTGCGGTGTTATTTCACATAACGAATGAAAAATACAATCGATGAATGCAAGAAATCACCAACGCAATAACAACGATTCTCAGAATCTTTCCCAGTTGTAATACGGAAAAAGCAAACAAAGGGAAATCAATTGCGGAAATCATCGAATGTATGGAGAAACATCCTGGGAATCAATCGATGGTCCGGAAAAGCGACGTTTTATTCCAGCACGAATTTCCAATGTAGGCAAACGGAAATATATACAGATGGAATCAGTTCTAGCCCCCGACAAGAAGTCACTTTCGACAGGTGCATTGATAAAGGAAATTCCCACGTTTACTTCCCAAGGTGAAACGTAAACATAATTGCAACATCCTCCCGTTTCCTGTTTCCCACAAATCCCACACAAGAAATTGCAACAGCTTAATCGCTCCGTTATTCCTAGGTCGTACTATTCGTAAAAATAAGTTTTGTTCTTTCATCTCAACTTTTTTTTACCGACATCAGGATGCCAAATTTCATAATTTTATTGAAGCCTCCGGCCTATTGATCAAGAAGAAAAAAATCGACCATGCAATAGGAAATTCTCGCCCATTGCATGTTGGAGGTGCCAAGAGTTGAACCGTTTAGCGTGAACCTACCTCTCACACGCCATTCTCACCGTTTAAACTCCAGCCACGCAATGGCCGGCTGAAACTGTGTCAGATTAAGATCTCATGTTGCCAAATTGGGCTAAATCACTATGTTACGCAATTAAACAAAAAGAAAGAAACGAATCATGAGGTTTCCGTTTTTTGCCACAATTTTTTATTCATAATTTCGGAATTCGTGGAAAAAGTGGATCACGAGCTCAGCGAATGACAAGATTTCCCTGTCGATGTCAAAAGCAGCATAACAGGATAATAAGGCTCCTTGATCGATCATCTGATTTTTTCTTCTCACATCTTAAGCGTCATCATTGGTGAGGAATTCGTCAATAATAAAGACGGTCGTAGTTGAATAACTGCGATTTGAATTAACTTCTTTTCTCCGCAAGTCACGTCATTGTGGCAGTGAAAAGGGAAAAAGTTCTCATCAATCCCAATTAGCTGAGAACATCTCTAGAGAAATCATCAAGAATAATACAACTAGAGTTTATGAGAAAGCGAATGAATTACACGGCCTTCATGTTTTGAAAAAGTGACTTAGTACTCAACCATTACGTGCCCCTCATATATTCCTCCGATTTCACTCATCACGCTATCCCGTTTTAGTTAAGCAGAAAAAAAATCAAAGGGTACGACAAAATGGGGAAGATTCTGAATACATTGATTTGCTTCGAGTACCTAAATAATTTGTAGGTCAAGTAATTTTGTCAAGTCATCAAAGGAATATTGGGTTGGTCACCAGAGATTATTTTTGATGTACCTATACATGTCTTCATTCATGCTATCACTAGATGAAATTCAAGTCTCTTGAAATTTATTGTTTTGACGCGCATGTAGGTGACGCGCACCTACCTATTTCTATGCGGGGAAAAAACCTTGCGATTCGAGGTTTCTTATGTATTGTTGCAATTCTGCGAGGATGTTATATAGCCAACTTCCCAGCTTACGTCGTAATATTAATGAGATCGGCGTCCTAGCGTTCGAGTTGGTCACGTCTGTAGCTTACCGCCTTCGTGCGTTCAAGTCTTTCAATTTCCATCAAGTAAAAGAAAAAAAAACCCGCTGGGTTCCCCTGGCTCAAGTGGAGTTCACACGGGGCTTTTGACGCAACCGGCTGAACTATGAGCCTCCTGATATCCGTTGATTCAAAATGACGAAACTCTCGCAGCGGGAATGGAAAATGAAAAACAATGAAGATAGAGGCGGACGTGCAGCTGAAACATGGTCGCCCTTGTATGGACATAGGTTATTCATTCTTGCACATATTTCACGCGGAGCTGAGTGGATATGAAGCCAATCCACACCCGATGCGATAGTACTTTCGAGCATCCAAGGAAATTTGAATTTCTGAACTCGGTAGCTCAACATCATTTCATCTATCCAAGAATGGGTGCTGTGTATTTGTCAGCACAAACCACACAACATTTCACTATATTTATCCTGATAAGTCTGCTTAAGTATGCGTGGCATCTCACGTAAAAGAAGGGTAGTAGACAGACACAACGTTTGGTAAGCGCGATGTTTCATTCAGGATCTTTGGTAAGACATTATGGGTGAACAGAATCTCAAAGATCAAACCAAAGCTCCCTTAAAAATTGTCGCTCCTATGTATATTTCAAAGTTTACCGTTGTGGATTCACGCAGGGTGGATTTATCCATGCGGTAAGTTCAAATGACTTTATAGATCCCGATCAACGATGTTCACCTTGCAGTCTTTCTCTACAACGGCCCTTTATAGAATCCAAAATCCACGCATAGTAAGGTGACAACTAATAGCAGTTGCGATTGTAATTATCGAGACACGGAACCCCTCACAAAGTTAGGTATTACAAAAAAATGAAGCCAAGGTCTCACAGTGCGTGAAGGGCGGCCAGGAACTTTCACATCCACTTCCGAAAGATCTTGAACTTGTGACACATTCGTGTAAAGTTCCACCTGGTATAATGCGAGCAATTTTTACGATTCGAAGCTTTATATAATGTCCAATAAAATCCATATTTAAGTTAATTTGCAAGAAGCAAGCCTGACGACTGTAATACGGGACCTTTGTCAAATTTCAGTGAGATCCATTAAGAGAATTTTCTCTGAAACCGTATCCTCTCCATATTGAGCTGACTTACTTTGAAGGCATAAACAGGTATTAATTATCTATTCAATCACTCAAAATAGAATAGATTAGGTGGAAGGAATACATGGAGAATCGAGATAGTTTCAGTGAACAGGTACAAGCCAAGGAATTCGCGCTAATTGGTTGAACGACAATGTAAGAAAGCCTGTCTTTTCAAGACTAATCAGCTACAAAGTTGATTGGGTCAGAAGAGATTCTGATGCAGAATAAATGGAGAAACGAGGCATTGTACATGGAGACATTGAGATAGTTTCAGTGAACAGGTACAAGCCAAGGAATTCGCGCTAATTGATTGAACGACAATGTATAGAAGCCTATCTTTTCAAGACTAATCAACTACAAAGTCGATTGGGTCAGGGGAGATTATGATGCAGAATTGACAGGTTTCGGAAGAGGCCCCAACATCTGATCCCCCAAGAACGAGAAAAAGGGGAAAAGATTTCACTATTTCCACAGGTACCAGTCAAGTTAACTCCCTACTTGATTCCGAAAACCCCTATAAACATTCGTCCGGCAGTTTACCCAACTCAAGAGGTTTTATTAGTCGCAAAAGCTATTTGGATCGAGGCACAAATCGCTGCCGCGTGCGACAATAAGAATTCCTACACCTCCTGTTGGCCTTGCATTGTTGCGACGGACGACTTTTTTGCACCAATTGCTCACCATAATCGTCTCACATGGATAGAACGGGTTCTATTGGCTCATCTCAAACGGTCAACGCGGACTGATCATACTTGTCAACGGGTTTTTCCCCTAACTGGTTAAATGAAAGGGGAAAACAAATATAAGTATATACAACCTGATCATGTTCGTTTCTTGTTAAATCCTATTACAATTTAAACGGTCTTTTGCGGTCGTTAACCGCACGCGTTTCAACAAATGTGGTCACGTGATGAAATAGTTTCACTCCGATCATTGAAGACCTTCAATAATATTGTACGGTTTTATTTGTTTCTCAATAGAACCCAAAAATGTCTCAAGATCACAAACAAGATCCCAAGCGTTTGATATTGATCAAGATGTCGAAAACAGATTTGCCGAGCTGTGGTCGATTCCGATAGAAAAAAAAATTCCATATTTTATCTAGATATAGGAAAAAGATGTAATTATCGAATCTCGATCGTTCAGATTCAACTTATTTCTTAATAGCGCACCTATTGTTTTCGTATGACGTAGGAAGGCTAGATATGTATTCAGATAGCTTGGACAGCGTAAAATATTTCTCTTTCTAGGAAGGTCGTACAAATTCTTACTGTAAATCAACAATCTCTAGCTCGTAGGTTGTGGGTAAAGTGTTCATATGTTCAATATATGAGATCTTACTTCTAGGCTTTGTATTTGACCTGGGCATTAGAATATCTTCAATGGCTGTTAAGGAATCTGGGTCCACCCACAAAAACAAGGAGCGTCGCGTACCACGTAACTCAAAATGTATCTAATCGACAGAAAATCCTACACCACCGTACGGAATTGATTCGCTTGGCTGCGTCATTTTCAGTAACTTCAGTACCTCATGCGGATTCGAGAAAGTTTGCATACCTTTAGTGTAGCAAATTTCTTCCGTTCCGTATAAACTAACGATCGCTTTGACCGATATGATTTTTTCCCTCGAACGGACTAAACAACATTGTTACGGGTTTATAAATATTCATGAGTTAGGGATCCGGTGGGCGCAAAGTGAACAGTTTGCTTTGATGCGCCGACACCTTTCCGCCAATTTCTAGTCAACAAAACCCCCCGATAAAGCCAAAATCAAAGCCGATTCTCGGACAAAACTTTCAACACTCCTTACATAAGGATCAATCTGTCACTAATTTGGAACACAAATTTGTGTTTTCTCCCCTTGTATCAGCTTTTTATCTCCTCTCTTTCGATAGTCACTTCGGTCTCTTAAGACAGATTCCATTTTCGTAACTATAAAACTGGGTCAGTCTCGTTCTTAATTTAATTAATGCAGATTTACGACCAGCGCGGATTTCTACGGATATGTGGAACCCGTTATAACGATGTAATAATTGGTACTGTTCGCCCTACAAGTTCATTAATATTTTAACGAGTTTCTAATTGATCAGTGAGCAGAAGAAGAGACACATTGCAAACAGCCTACACAAGCGAATGAGAACGGCCTTGGTTACCATTCGTTACCGTTCGTGACCATTCGTACAAGGCATGGTATGGCATTCACCCTTGAGTAAAAGGCAAAGAGCGATGGAAAATCTAAAATTAAGGTTAAAATTATTATTCGTTATTCACAAACTCCCTTTCTCCATCTTTAAATGATGACAATTCGATGAGCACGGAAGAACCAGAGGATTCAAATGAAGCCGATTTGAAGTCATTTCTAGGGTGGAAAAGAGCGCTGCATTATTAACCTCAAAGATCTAAATTGACCATTCAGAGGAGACTAGCAGGCAATAATAGTGGGCCCTGAACAACGTACGTTTTCCAGCTCCAGCCTTCAGCAGACAAATAATCAACGCTACGACAAATCATCCTCCAGGATTATCTTGGCCCTATCCCAATATACCGTCCAACCAATCTTTCGGAGCATCTGGACCAACTTGAACCTCAGCTTCAACCGTACCTCAACCCCCGTGTGAGAAGAGCGTGAGTCGAATGATTTGCGAAGGGCTGGGAGAGGGACATCGGGGATAATAATGCGTGATGCTGAATTGTATTCTCCTTTCTCTTCCTTCCCATTGCGCCAGACTAAGACTGAGGACTTAGACTAGGACCTGACATTATCATCGGAAATTGTTTAAAATCAAGACCGGAGTAACTCGTATAACGATGTTGTCATCATCTATCAATCAGCATCACCGACTTGAAAAAGTAATGAATGTGTCGCAACCAAAATATCAAACGTTTTTCTTTTTTTTTCACCTAAGTGTTGTGATATTCCTTATAATACAGTAAACTTGCCGAGAAAAAGGTGAGAAAATCTAAAAACGCTGTTTCACTTGATTGTTTATAGAAATAATTAGAACTCAGTGATACATAACCGTTTCAATTGCCGTGGGAACCTGTGTCTGAAATGCTTGCGGAAACAGAATGATAAAAAAGGACGTGGGAAGCCATTTGATAGATGGCGTTTCTCTTGAGTTCGATAAAGTAGTGATGTTTCCTAATTTGCGACTTTGTTTAGTAATAGTGCTTTTTCACCAGATGTTTACATCAGGGAAGAAACATTGCTGCGACGCCGAATTGCGATGCATCAAATTCTAAGAGATCTATAGAATGTAGAATAGGGAGGATCTTTCTCTCAAGAAAGTCGGAAAGCATCCTAATGAAAAGTAGGCTGGTAATCAAGTAGGGATCTGCGTCTATTCCACGCCGATGTGTGGAAGAGCTTATTTCGTCGCGGTCGAGCGGTATTCAAACTTTCGTTTTCTACCGTCGGCATCTGACTCACCGAGGAACTGCTTTCCTTTCAATGCTTCATTTTGTTTGTCTCCTGGGTTTTTCCAAGTCGCATTCAAAAGTCTTCAACGGATTTATCGTGGTTTCTTTCCGGGTTACCAAAGTCCGCTTTGGGAAGAAATGGTTGCTGATTCAGAGCCGAAAGGACATTTTTTTCTTCGACAATCGCACGCGAGAAGCGTCGTTCATCGTACAAGGTCAGAAGTTTTTCGTTTTTTCCACAGGAAAATTGTTTCTTCGAAAATTGACAAAAATAATCTGAGGAGAGGAAACCCAGACGAAGCGAGAAAACTAGAAATGGCCTGTGCGGATGTTCACTATAGATTGTACAAAGCGGAACAGATAGACCTACACTCGTATTGTTTCTGTAATGACATAACGTAAGTAGATGTTCCAGTAGAAACAGCCAATCTACAGCTGCAAAAAAATGGTTATGTGGTAACAAGTTGGTAAATAGGTGTGTTTAAGTAAGTTAGCCCTAAATAAATGTTAAACAAATAACATACTTTGGAGGTGCTGAGTTTGAAACGTACGAAACAATAAAATCATACAGTTAATGTCTCCTTGGCTGCACAATGTTGTGACTGACCAAAAATAATCCAAGAAATGAATTTGGACTCACGTCAGATTAAGACGGCGTCTTACACATGGCCTTGTTTTTATAGTGAAAAACACGTCCGATGTGATTAGATAACGAGCCGTGATTATGATGAAGTCGCGCATAAATACGATTAAGAGGTAGTTCATTAGACCGCCAGAAAGCATTCAGAGCCGGAAGAAGACGAAGAAAGATGATACATCACTTTACGCCTCTTATAAAAACCAAACAGAAGAGTAACCGCCCGTAAATATATTCAACGCTTCGAGAACGCGTTTGCATATCGCATGAGGTTCCTTTTCTTTGCCGTCTTTTAACTCAGGGAGCTCTATTGGTTCTGGCCGGACGATTTGCGTCTGAACAACGCGCGAAAGTTTTCTCTGATACAATGAAAGCGTTAAGCTTGCCCCGGATATCACGGATTTAAGGAGGACCTCGATGCAAATCGTTTCCCCTTCGGAGGCACTTTCATTTTTCGTCCCTGCACACACAGGTAATAGATAATGTGTCTAACAAATGTGCTCAATACGATAGAAAACAAATTTGATGATGCGGGAGACGGTTAAGGGTTTGATCTGACATGGCAACATGGGCATCATTTTAACCATGATGAGAACCTTTTTGCTCCATGTCATGCATGCATGGGAAACCTATCTTAGACCACTTTTTTTACGCCTTACTTTTCCTACGTCAAGAAAGTAATGTGGATGCCCAACACGGGGTCCTAAATGTGTACTGGGTATGGGAGTGGGAGCGCTTCAGGCTTAAATTTGCCCTGTATCTGGACGGCGAAAGGGATCTAGAGTTAGGTGACATGGTGAACGGATCACTGGAGGCTGTCGCTGGCTTGGTGTATGCCCAGTTTAAGCAGGGTGCCCTGTCGTTTCAGCATCACTCACGACCTCAAGGGAGAAACCGAATCCCGTTCCCCCTTGTGAACTTGGAGCCGTTTTAGGCTGCCAGACTTGCACAGTAGGGGCATTAATACCTCTCTAACAGCGAGTCGCTGATTATTGAAAGAATTTCAAGTTACGATAATGCCGTCTTCAGGCCGCACTCATCCATCTCAAATTGGTCCATGGGAAGCTGGATAAACAAATATTATCGGACCTGTTCGAACACCTCTCCGGAGGTTAATAACATGGTTTCATGAGCCAATGTAAAAAAAAAAAAAAAAAAAAAAAAAAAAAAAAAAAAAAAACTACGCTCCAGTTTTGGCCGTTCTCGTAACGGAAATTATTTCATTACCAAACGTTGAATGAAACACCTGCTCGTTGAAAATGTGACATGTTCATAAGTTATGTGGCCCCCGAGGCGACATGAACCAGCCAACATTAGAGCAACCCTTCTCTTCGCCGCTTTGCTTTAAGACCGTTGCCCAAGGGATGATTATTTCAAACCGGGTACCACCAGTACAACGACTCTCAATCAACTTTTACTCACTCGAGACTAAAAGCTCAACTCAACTGGCCAGAGAAATCAGTGTTGATGGGGCCACATTCATTTCATGTGGTTCTGGAAGTGTTTTCTTGGATATCAGCGCAATGATTATTCGAAAGAACAGAAAGCTCGGAGGACGCCCTTTCCCTTTATTTCACCATTAAATTTCCAAGAATTTCGGTTTAATAGTCAATACGAATACAAGAATTTATTACTGAATAACAAACGCCATACGCGGAACAGGCGCCCATTTGCTAAGGTTAATGTCGATTTCAAACCATGTAGCACGCTTCGACGATGCCGTGTTTATAACAATTGCAACCGTCTCGGATACGTTACTACTTCAACAAAGATCCTCCTAGATAGCTATACCAGCGCGTTACAGCTACGTGAGCACCCTTTGACCAGACATTATTCGACCTTGAGGTCGCATCAGCCCAGACCCTCCAGTCCCGAGCCTTTTTCATCGGAGATTCAGCAATCTTTACAAGAAGCATATCATGTGGTCGAGGAGCTCGGCGTTACTCCTTTTCAAACAAAGTAACGGAAATCTTCGAGTCAGTTGTGATCCTTCCGCACCTTAGCGCACTTGCATTTTCTGTATCTTGACATTGGAATCTGATTTGCCGCCGGACTGAAGGCGTGGCATCGAGTTTGTGGTAATTTCCTACCCCGTTTAGTTGAGTTGAGTCCTGGCAGTTTCCAATGATACCCAGTTCTATAACGCTGTGCATCGGCTCACACCATTATAAGACGAGAAGGGCTTAATCATGAAATTGGAGCCTAGGTCGGTAAGATGTAGCCTCTCATTTGACGTGGTTTGTACGATGTGGTAAAGATCTCACGGTCCGGAAGGTCGAATTCAATGGTGGAGACACTGTGTAAAGCAAGGCATGTTGCAACGCTTGTTCCTCGAAAACATTATCTCAAAGATGATTTCTTGCAAACTGCCCGCAGCAAAAATACTTTTACCAACAGAACCCGAAGTATGAATTAAGGCTAGGTTCTGATCATCGAATTAGGTGGATTCCACTCGGACGCAACCCCGATTGCTAAGTTTTCGATTTCCATCATCGGTGATGTGTTGCCTCAAATAACGAGAATGCCACGAAAGCAAGAAAACGTTTAACAACTAGGCAGGCCGACCATAATCATTATTTTAGTTGGGAACCTGATAACGAATTTATTCTTACGCTGAAGCCGATTTCAAAAGAGTTTTTTCGTCCAATCGGTTTTGTTTTATGACAGGTCAGTGTATTGTTACCCGAACCTGAAGACATTCTAATTCGAAGGTTACTGATAGGAAAATTCCAATCTGAATCAACGTTGAAGCTAATTGAAGCAGGACTTTTCGGCCTTTTCACCAGAGCATTGTCGCTCGCTTGAATGACCCTCCACTGACTTCGTTATTGAAAAAAATGTACGAGCTCTATGGCGTTGACCCGTACAAAACAGATTCTCAATGTCCGATGTCTTTAACGCTTCAGGGTTACCCGGACTTGTTCTACTTAACAATCACCCGATTGCAACACCTGCATCGGAGCAGTTGGCCTATGCACATGAGGCAATCGCCGTGGACCGCTGGTGAGTTTTTGTTTAATCACGACTTTGCACCGTAACAGCAGCATGCAAATTTCTACCGATACCGAGAAGCCCTTTCTACTGGTAATTGAAAGCCACCGGTGACCGGCTCAATAAGGACACGAGTCGTCCTCCTGAGCAGGCATCAGTGGTGTCAGAAATTGAGGGACGATCCCAAAGTTTGGATTGCATCTGCATTAGTGTGCCCTAACAAACACAAAGAATCTCAAAATATAAGGAAGCAGAGAACATTCAAGGTCGACGAAAAACGTGCATCGGGAATTATTCTTTTTCTTTTGCATGTGGTTCGTTGATGGGAATGACAGAGAAATCACAGATCCAATGTCCCATTATCCATTTGGAAAATGGGTGAATGGTTTTATGACATGAATACCTATTTGAATACCAAATTTAATTATGAAATTGAATGGAAGTTGACAAATCTATAGCGGATACATACAAACGGTTATCCTGGGACCTCCTAATTCATTACGTGTCAATTTATTATGAAGATATCACATCTCATCTCATTCCTGTAGCCCAAACGAACACTTCCCAACCATCCACCGGGCGATTTTAACGAGTGGGAAGAGAGGTGTAGTACGATGATAAAAGCAGCGATCTGAACCTATATAATCTCATAATTGAAATAAGAGTTTTAAACCTTTTTGGAACCTGACGAGAAGGTGCCAAGTTGATTTTCTAGCAAACACCATCTATTAATTACTTCCCAGGGTAATGGCATACGTCTACTTAAGGTTGTTGGAGGAACCCACCGGTTTTGAGAGAATAAAATCTAAAATGGAGGAGTTGCGAAATGAAATATTTCTTCCAGCTGCATAGAATCAATCCATCAGAAAGAAATTGATACTTGCACTAGAAACGCCATGAGATTTTGTTTGTCCATAAGAGTGTTACGTCACCATCCTGCATTACCTCAACATTAAGGTTAGTCAACTAATAATGTTCCTCCATCCTTCCTAGATCATGTCTAACACCAATGACTAAACTACAACTAGACAAGAACCTTATGAACTCGCAAAGCTTGGTGGAAGCACGGTTAATGACCTGGAATTTCTCGATTTATTTTAAGGTTTGAAACTCATCCACGGGAACGATTTCTCAAATGCACTCGTGGGTTCGACCACATAACAAAGAATTTTCGGCTAATTGGTCTCTATAGAATTAGTGAGCTAGCGAGATACAAAATTCTTGCCGGCAATTGCAGTTTCTGCTCGGGGCATGAGGGTCTATCCGATAAGTTTTTTTATACACATGATAGTGCATTTTTTCCTCCTTCTGCCAAATGACAATGTATCGTATTGAAAGACGGATCCGCAGGCCAAGAGTTCAAATGAGGAGTCGGCTTACCTGTACGTTTCTTGACCCTGGTGCCGGTTGGAACTTGCGTGGCGGCACAGACGGCAGCCGACGCGACCAGAAAGACGAGAATTGAACGCATTTCTCCTATTTTATGTGCAAAATATCGTGAAAATACCACTCTTGTATGTCACTGGCGGACAAAATCGGGATGTAAAAGTTGGAGGCAAAATTCTACACCACTCGGCACTGAGCTCCACCAGCGCCGTTCATGGACTGTAACACTTTCACGGACTCAGGCGTCGTCGTTATTCCCTCCAGAGCGGCTGATGGGTGGGAGGGGTGGGTACCGCGGGGACGAGGACGAGGGACTGGTAGTAAGAAGGGGGTGGCAGGTACCCTTTAGGGGCAGGGGGGGGGGGGCACAATTCAGGATTACTGATGGGAGGAAACTGTCAGATTCTATCTTAAAAGCGGATGTGTGAAGACAGTTTTTCCAATAAGTAAATTAATTAATTAATTTATCTAAAATAATTCTATAAGTTACTAAAATCAATATTTAAAAAAAAATCTACAATTTATTACCGACGTGGACAAAACGAAAACTAAAAATATATTACGATAAATATTAAAAATTCTGCCATGCGGCTTCCAAGTATCATTGTTCTGATCTTACTTGATACCTTATTGATAACACGTAAGCCCTGTCCGAAGGTGCCCGTGGTTGAATACATGACGATGAAAAACTGAGCCTCAAGACATGTTTGCTCGCGATTCCCACGATGTGAATAGGCCGATCTGTTTCACTGAGTCAATTATTTTCGGGCTTCGGAACCACTTAAAATAAATGAAGCAAGATACGACTCTTGGACCGAAAAGATATGCGGGCTCGACGGGAGTCAAAGGGTTAAGGAGGAGGAATTGCGCCACATCACGAGCATTCGTGTCTGCTGTGGTCGATACAGGGTTGCGAAACAGCCAAAATTCGTTACATTATTACCTTCACAAGAGATAGGTAATGATTTGTTTGATCGTGTACGCGAGAGGAGATTCATGCTGTCGCCGCCATAGTCCATTCAGCAAAACTAAAAACTCGTTGCTAATCGAATGTTCATTCGATAGACAACAAACCATGCAAATTTAGCAAGGTCGTCTCATCTGACTCAAATTCACCAATGGTGTGTGCAAAAACCTGCTGGATTGGCTGATATAAATCGAGTAGCTAAAGTTGACTAAGGGACATTGTGATAAGTCTTAACGCATTCAATGCTCAAAAGTAAAATGTACAATATGCGAGAAAAACTGAAAAACACGCGACTGCGACGATTCGGTAGTAGTGTATTACCAACTGATGTGGATGTTTTTGCCGATGACTAATTCAGTAGAAACACGGACAGGACGTGTCACGAAGGAATATCTCACATTAGATGGCCGCCTGGGGTGAGCAGAGGATCAGCACAACTTCATTAGGAAATGGTTAACGATTCAGCGACGAAATACCACCGGAAATAGTATCTGGTCATGAGAGGAAAACTGTGGACTACAATAAGGTGAGATTCGAACAATACACTTTCGGGACGGAAGGCGTACTCAAGAAGCGAAGGCGTCGGAGCGAGACAAAATGGACGCAGGAACGGAGCTTCCAAGACATTTTGCGATCGCAATACATGAAAAGGAAATTGGGTGTATTACCGACTTATAATACTGGCTCATTCAAAGTTAGTAAAAAAATATCCATGAAGACGATTCTATACCATTGAACTCAATTGAAGGGTCGCGTAGAAACTGTGTAGTGAATCTACGCATCTCGTCGTCCCAATCAGATTTGCATAACTTTTAACCACTGGAAGGCCTGGGTAACCAACGCGTGTAACAGGGCCTACGTGAAACAGCATAGATGGATCCTATGAAAGAATTACACAGGGTGGAAACCGAATGGCTCCTAATATCCGCTACTTAAACCTGTTGGAAGTGTGAACGAATGGCGCAAGCCGAACATGTATTTAACCCTTGACACTCCCGAACTCAGGGCCTTGGTCAACATTCGCTTCAGTTTGGAGCGGTTAGATTTTCGGTAATACCATTCAGGCGTAAGGGGGTGCGGATAAATGAGTGACCTCAACCTCGTATTCTATCTCTCGAGCCTGGATACGATCTTGCTCACAAACTAGTGAGCAGCCAGACAGGAATAATTTTACCAGTCGTTTCGATTGTCATTAGCTTACCTAAATACCTCCACTGTGGTGAGTGATATGTTTGCCTTCTAATGTCTGTCCTCTCTGAACTCGTTGAGAATAAAATTGGCCAAAGGGGTAACACAGCAGACGTGCTCACATATTACCCAAAAACAAGTGGAGAATGTGAGACTGATGAGACCGTCGACATTGCAAACAAAATCAATTCGTGTCCAGGTATTTTCTAAAATGCTGAAAAATATCCAAAACGCAACTTTGTTTTGCCCACTACTATCAACTTCGAGAACAATGAGTACCTAATTGTGACAAATACCTAGACAGATCTCGTCGGCGAGCTCATACCGTTTTGAGAGTTCATTGAACATTTTTGCATACTAAGACCATGGAAATTTCGGAAGACACAAAAAATGATGATTTTTGACTAACTAGGTACTCTCAGACTATTCAAATGCATCTGTGAGCGCACGAGTTTTGTAAAATTTTAAAAGTGGCGCCATCCTCTAAAAAAAAAGGTGAAAATTAGGCTTTGTAATAATGGGAGTTGCGCTATTTGTATTCCTTCTCTGCCTGCTACTGTCTCTTAATATTGACGTCAACTTTTTTTTCAAAACAACGTGGTATTTAAAATTCTCTGGTTTTACATGCTTCTAAAACAACAGTTTGTACAGTGTTAGCGAGGAGGTTCTCTTGTAAACATGACAAACAGATCACTACATTCAAATTCAGTGTTATTATGTGCACAAATGTCTATGCATTTTGGTGGATGCTTCTCATATAGCCTAAAAACCTAACCAACCTACCTCTAATAACACCAAATGGTAATATTTTGTAGGATGTTGGGAGAAATATTTACAAACACGTTATACAGATAAAATATTTCTTTACTTGGAAATGTTGACATGTTCGTACCTGAACAAAATTACTTTTTTTAATGTAGGCATTGCCTCGCATGAACATCTCAATAGCGTGTTCCAACCGATTCTACAAATGAACTCATTGTTAAAAAGTATTGAGCCGAATGATATGCTAGTATCGTTTTACATAACACATCCAATGGGGATATAAGTGACGCACATTGTACTGTCCTCTTCACTATAACAAGCAGGTGGACCGGAAAATTGATCGATCTTCAAGGCGATTTAGGGGGCGGATTTCACGTCCTCAAGAGTCTATTTCAAAAGAAGTTTCAAGGGTTGGCATTGTCTAAATACGCGATAAAACCTTGTTACGTTTTACTTCTTTCAATAATAACACTCACCTCGTGGGGTTCCTATTTAGGAAAGAACTTTCGAAAACCCCTGGTCATCGTTGGCTATTCAACCGAAAAAACGTGTTAGGTGCACTCAAGAAGTGATTTGACACCTGAAAAGGACTAAGGAGTGACAGTTTCACTAACAACCAACATTGTTGGTCATAATATTTGTACGGCTTAGCGGGCCTTTGACCCAATCCACTCTTCACAATAATGTCTCAATATTAGTAATATGGAGCAGCAGCAGTTGTGATGAGTACGAAAGACTGGTTGCGTACTGAGGATGGCTTCCCCAAACTAACGAACAAACAAATCAAGAAACACTCTCAAACTGTCTCTAGAAATTGTATCGGGCGCAGTTTTCCCAGGATGGATTCAGCGCAGCGTACCAAGATGTGAAGAGCACTAGAGTGGAGATCCACAGAAATAAGCTGAGCTTCTGTCTAGGTGCCTCCCTGCGTTCAAGCATAGCCTGACACTAATGGTATGAGTACTTCTTCAAGGAGCTACCTACTTCTAATTACCTTCTTTGATAGATGGTCAAAACACATGAGCTCTTGCGAATTCCCAAATTAATAACGGTCCGTTCCCAAAGCTTTCTACTATTGTCGCAACAAACAGTTTCTTATGATGAGAGAGTTCTGATTGGGTTAGCTTTATACTGTGTGACGTGTGAGGTGTGAAATGGAGCATTCCAAGGGGGACGATAACGAGGACCAAACCACAGTGACCGTAGAGGCTCAGTAGCCACTTAGTCCACTCGCCAACCACCTCTGAAAACTTTCAGGACCAGCTCAGTTAAAGGGAGAAAACACTCAATAGATGGAACTACCTGATCTTTGGAAAATCCAATCAGAAACGACACATGTACCTGTACTTGGCTTGTTCTAAACTTGGCTAGCTAATTATTACACCGCGGGAATGAAACATTATAAGCCCCTTCTGCTTATTGTTAGCTGGTCAAATGTGATAATCGTATATTCCGGACCTTCCCCAGCTTGCGAAGGAAGTGGCTAGCAGAAATCTCTGTTTCCTGCCAAACAGAACAAACAATCCTATATAACTCACATCCTCATTAATGCAGCATTATAACCACCTCACTCGACAGAAAAAAGTATCGGTTAAAAAGATCCGAACCCTTCTATAACTACGCTGGTCGGATCACGCAAAAAACAAAATCTTCGATCTTCCTGCACGATCACGCACCTATTTAACCTTCCCAAAAACCGTTTCATCGGTTTCAACGCTCTGACTGAACGAATCCATTCTAAAGACGGGAGGCGCTGTCCCTGAATATCTCCAATTGAGCAACTCGTTTATTGAGCCACACCTCTGTATTTTTACAAACTCAACGAAAACTATAACCTTCGAGTCGTTGATTTTACACCGTATTAAACTAAATAGGAACCGTAGAGGTCAAAAAATGGTTCAATGGACGTGACCACATTTTCAGTTGAAAACTCAACCTCAACACTAACTTCGACTTCTTTGTGAATAAAGGGGCCGAGGGACACCAGATTTCTCCCTGATGCTTGATCATTTTCATTATTTCTTCTACGCCTGATCACAATCTCTTCCTACAATAAATTCATTGTGTCAACAACATCTCCCTCCATGGGTAAACGCAACGGATACTGAACTGGAAATCGATTCTTACACGATAATGTAGAGAATTTTTCCTAGGGACCTGCTTTTTAACCGCTATTCACGGTGATCTGTGAGTAGTTTCTTCAAAAAGAAATCTTATTTTCCTCGCTCATATGGCGACAGAATGGATCGGAAGCTTTTCATACCGATAACCACGGAAGGCATCCCGCGTTTTGTGCATTTCTCGGAAGGGTAGGCGCGGCATGAATTTTCTTTGTTGGAGTTCTGTTCCCGAACGGTTCATTCTCCTTGAAGAGCATACCTAACACGCTCGGATGCGCAAGCCCTACCGCCGTTGTACGTGGCGATTGTCATTACATATATGGGATCGTACATAGAAGTAAAAGTGAATACAATTCTTACACGACTCTACGTGATGAGAGCAGAGTTCTAAAATCGATCAACCACATCAGCCAACAACCCGTATTTACATTTGTCTGGGCGAGTGGGGAGTGCGCATACAACGGGGGAAGGCGCATGAAAGTGGAATTGGCGCCATTTGGTACAGGAAAATCTGTCTAATGACTTCTCACAGGACTGTTGGAAAAAATAATCAGAACCTTCATCACCGCTTAGAAGTGATGAACAAACGCTTTTCTACTCTCAGTGATTCTCTTGTTCAGCTTGATACATTCCCCATTAGCTTCAACGTACTTGAACGAGCAACTTATCGTACAAACCGTCGATTGTGTGAAACGACAGAAAGGGTCTTGAACAATGTCAATTATTTTCACTCAACAACGATTTCTCATCAAGGGATTCCATAGAGGGGAACGACTATTTATAGTCAACTTGGTCAAACCAAAGGACGATTCTACTAGCACTTCCAGCAGTAACAAGGCCGAATACCCGGCATTCGTTAGGCGTTTGACGTTATTTTGCACATGTAGGTGCACAGCTTGACGAGAGCCGTGAATATCGAACGTACAACCGGTTTTCTAGGCCGACGTGAATTGCCAACGTCGAAAGTCAACTGGTTAAATCAACTTTTTATAAAGTAACTGATATTTTTCCAAGGACCCCATAGTTACATGCGTGTCGTGTTTGGTCGAGCAAATGAGGCGAATGAGGTTGTCTATGACCAGGGTAGGAGTGAGGCATCCAGTCATTTAAGATATATTTTATACAGTATGACGAACTTAAGATATTCCAGGAGAGAGTGCTACATAAAAGTCAGTTCCTCGGGATTTCTTGATTCGTGTTTTACAATGCAGATTTGGATTTTGAATACTGCACAACTTATGTAAATTGCACAAGCAAACTCGCATTCCTTCTTTAGTCCAACACTCCGGGAACCCTTTCAAAGCCAATCGATCTACGAGGATTGTTGCACGTCTTGCATCTAATGAGCAGTTGCGTTTTCGTGTTGGTGCTGATGCTATGAGACAGTGTGATATGGAGAGAAATGGAAAGTGATTATTAACACAGTGAGAGGTTTGGTAGCTTTATAAACTGAAGCAATCGTCCGATTTCGGCCGCCTACGTAAGGTCTAAATTTTAACGAGCGGTGCAAGATTTGTGTCTCGAAACGAAACTGGATCGATTTCCCCAATCCACAGTCTCCTTTGTCGATTTTGTCCAGCCAATTTGAACGGGATTGGGTTATTCGGGCAGATATTCGGGTTCAGCGAGTTGACTACATGCTGTTTTAGGAATCAAATCATTCCAAACGAGTCTGTCTCGTCCCGAACACAGAATCCGCATCCAAGGTAAGTCATATACGCTCATTATTGGATGAATTTCCACCGTGAATTACAGCTCCGAAGACCCCAGGTAATATTAAGGATTCTTTTACACAACCGTAAACATCGTTATCAATTACATGAAAAATTGGGTTGTTCTGTTTTCAAAAAATCGACAAGTACCGTTGGTAATGGCAATATCTCAAAGTAAATAATTAAATGCAACTTAAGAATTTCTTCGAATGACAAAAAATTCGCCCCAAAGCGTGGAGATTCGTAATAAAGCATGTTGGGGCACAGAAAGTTAGATTCGCATGTTCCCATGGGGAAAGAGAGAAAATAAGAAACGAACAAAAACAGCCACACCAAGAAAACTATGCACGGTCTGTCCAACGCTACTGTAGAAGCGTGAAAAAGATTTACGAACCGGCAGGATATGATCAAGAAAACACCTCTCTGGTCGTAAAGCATTACGCAAACATTCGTATTAGGGCAGGGATATGTATTGCTTCCGTGTTACGTCCGTTCATTGCTCATAACGATAACAAGTGCTATTAGAAACACTTGGGCTATCAAATATTCCATAATAATGGAACTATTAAACTGGGTATTGTATAATCGTAATAGTCATATTACTCGTGCAAACAAATTAAAAATTGGTTCATGATAAGCCAATTGAGCTATTTGACACTCCCAATTTGAAATCACGCATTTCTTGCGTCTGAGCGAGGAAAACCAAAACTTCTCGATCGGCCGAATTTTTTTCCGAATTGGTGCAATAGATCGGGGACTACCCAAATCAGCTGAGGATATTCTCCCTCCAGAATCAACTATGTAGGTTCCCTACTGAACTACCGAACAGAAGATCAAGATTCAAGGTACTATTATACTTAAAATCGAGGAAAATGTGAATAATTAATTTGACTTCCAAGAGGAAAACCAATAACGGCTAGATCCCGCTGATATTAGGAAATTACATATCGAGGCCTCATACTCATACTCAAGGTCGAAAATGAAGAAAAAATACTCAAGTCTACTCTTTAACGTCTACAAAACATTCAAAAACAAGATATAAAATTAGAATAGAAAATGGAAAGGAAAACTATGAAAAGGATTCATATCCAGTAGGAATGAATTCAAATGAAATGGTTAAATTTTTACTACTTATTTGAATTACTAATGTAAATAAATAACTACAACATTTAAATAGTTATTTAGTTTATTTTAACCGTTTTTTCTAATGTAATTACTAATTTTAATAGCTTATCATTTTTAATTGACCTTTACGAGTACTTTTAATAATATGCTCCTCGAAAGAAGTGGCCCTACATTTACAACCCTGAAACAATGAAAGTCCTGCAAACTAACGTTAAAAAAATTCAACGTTTCCGATACACATGACTCAATTTTGAACGCTGCCCACGACCAGTTCGGTAATCGAGAAGCCACCGTGGGCGGACTATTTATTTACTCGGGGCTTCTTAAGTCAGAAAAGAAGTGAATGAAGTGATTAGAATATAAGGAAAGAATACCTTGTCTCTTTTTCCACGAGATTTCTAAAAAGGAGGTCGGCTGTATAGCACTTTATAATCTCCCTTCCTCGACGCCTCCATCAATAATCCCAATCCAGGGCAGCCACCCGGTTCCGTAATTCTTTTCTACCAAATAGGCGATCTGGGGTTCTTTTTTATTGGAATGAGTTAGACCGAAAAATTTCGTCACACAAGTCTGAATTCGATAAATTTTATGGAAAGATTTATCGAAGAGATGTGGCAATACCAACGTTCGCAGGTGAGACCAGTGCTAACGTCCATCATGACGTGACGCGCCACGACAATTCGTCATCCGAGTAAGTAATGATGTGATGCATGCTTTGTTTAAGACCCACGAAAATATTAACCGGCCATCAAACCGTCGCCATATAAATAGTAATGTTCATTACACAAATTCTTTATGAGAAGTCCATACGAGAATCTTAAGCGGATACAGTTTTTTCCCCTTAAGTTGTTATCGTAGGAATGAAATTCAAGCGCGCACACATCGGATGGACCTCTTTAAGCCCTCGACGTGCGTCCCAAGCCCCAAACGTATCTTTGACACGACTGAATTAGTTTTAAATGATAAATTATACGATTTTTCAAAAAGACGGTTACAATCTGACTGTAATTTATCCATAGGTAGGTGGGCCCAGGTGATTCTCGAATGAAATGAATTTAGGGCGGTGATATAAATAATCTTGATATTAACTATGTTTCACGACAGCTAAAACCCATTTATTTTCGGTCTCAATCAAACAATTACGTACTTAAAATGCGCAGGCCGTTTTAGTTCGAACAATGACAACTTATCGGTTCATTATCACGTCGGCACTTTCCATTGAATGAAGACGATACGTTATTCTGAGGTGTCACTAGCACGTATGAATTCATTATGAAAATGCGCTCGGGCGTATTTGCATAGATTCTTAAAGCTAAAGCGATACTTGTCTGAGCGGTGAGGTGAAAACAACTCATTCATAATTCCCATCCGTTCCGACGAATCGCAGAACAACAAGGACGAGCCGAAAATTGCTGGCTCCAGGCGTCATAAATTACAATTTCGACATTCGGTTTCGTTTATAATGATGTTTATGCGATGGGCCTGTTCGCCACCGTATTTTTTTCTCTACGACTCTAAACTAAGAAATGTCTGAACTAGCGCCACAGCACGGTTAGCACTGATGAGTAGAAGATACATCGTTCTCTTTTCATGTCAAAAGAATTGACATTTCGTCTGCGCGTTCCCCAATGAATTAGTCGATGTAGCATCGAATTCCGTGGCAAACGCCTTTTTACGATGCAAAAACAATGCCACGGTGTTATAAGCTAAGCTACGGATGGAATGAGAAGGATAAGATAGATTGGAGCTTTCTATCCCCTCATGCAGACCAATACCGAGATGGCAATCAAAACCGACCGCTAAACTTTGAGTTGAAACCAAATACGACCTGTCACTGGCGACCGTGCGGAAGCTGCCTCCGGAGGTCCACATGCTCTCCCTTACATAATCTTATAACTACCGTCCAGAATTTCACACCTACGTGTCCATCAGATCAAACGACCGCAGTGTCCCGAACCCCTTTTATTTCGGAGCCGCTCGAGAAATGAAGGGATTTGACTGAGCGCTTGAATGTAACAGTTTCCCAAGAAATCTGATCGTCAGTGTAGGCATAATCCAGGAGACTTGAGACTTGCTCAACCAGCATGATCGAAACCTCGTGCTTCTTATTCGGGCTTTAATCTTAGGAATATGTTGGTAGGCACCCAAGGTAAATTTGATACCCGTACATTACTTTGCAAGCACCCACATAATCACAAGTCGTTTATGTCACGAAAAAAACATTACATAAAAGACCCAGCCTCGAGCCACTGTTCGCATTTACAGAAGTGATCTTTAACGGTTCACAAAGCTCCTTTTAAAGGGCTGCGTTTGTTTTCGAACTCCACTGTTGAATTACCAGCCGGGCCGAGCTTTCGGGGGCCATCTGGGCTTCATCAGGCCCTAAAAGGACCCATCGACGGTGATTGGAAAGGAAAATACCGTGTAACGACCGTCCAGTGTGTTTTAGTTATACGGGATGAACTCCAGAGGAAGCTATATAATAATTCTATAATTCTATAATAATTCTGACCGTGTGCATTTGATTATTATGTACCTACCATTTTTAGGCTTAAATGTATGAATATACATTCATACGTTGTATTTTTATCAAACCTCCACTTGTAGGCTGACATTGGTTAGGTATTCATAACAATCGATATGTGGGTGAGAGCGATTCGTTTCATTCGGCTAATTTGAAAGACAGGGTTGCTGCACATAGCAAACGCTCACATACAAAGCCAATTCCACAAACATTCCCTGCAGTGGTTTTCGCTCTACGTTTACCTCCTGGATAAATCGACTGGGAAAGGCTCCAGTTGCTCAATCCGGCCCAAGCGCAGATTCCATTTATTATTCCCCCCTTATCGCCTTCATATCCCCCATATCGCATAATTAGGTCGGTTACCCGTGACGCAAGCTCACACCCCTGCGCGAGACAGCTCCTATTTCATAAGGCAACGGCGAGAAGGCGATAGAAACAATGAGCCCTAAGTCGAGGAAGTGATGCGAGATGAGACAGAATTGAAATGAGGCTTTGAGATGAGCTAACGTCTATAACATTCCAACCGGGTAGAAAGCTGAAGCTGATGATTTGATTCGCGTGCGGAACCGGGCCATGCCTATATTGCCCATTCTTCACGTTCCTCTAATAATGCGGAATTTTCTGAAAGAGTGATTTCATTGAGGAAAACTGCACACTACATCTCGTCCAGACGAGATAGCGACCACTCGCCGCTGGGCAATTGCTTCCGAGTGCGCGGTGATTGTTACTAACTTAACCTAATAAGTTGACAAAATGTTGACGAACAATCTAACGGTCCAGTTCCAGCATAAACGGTTAAGCACCTCATGTTCTCTATGATACAGACAAAATATTTAGAACTTACTCGAGGTCATGCAGCTATTTGTTGTATTTCTTCATTTCGCCCATTTCCTCCCTAACATATTTTCTGCGCGCCACACCGATATTGACAAACTTCTTTTGCAACCTACCTAGGGACAGTATTCGAATCTTTACATTAAATGTGAAATCATTCCGCTAAATACCCTTATACAACTATTCCAAAAATAATCAATCTTGTCCAGCCTCATGGCAGTATACAACGTATGGGGGTTCCTTATAGGTATGAGGAAGTCTTATCTGGGGGAAAACCCACTGCCTTGATATAATATTCATCTTAGCCGATCTGCCAGTGACCCTAAGCCGCTGCTATTGCAAAATCTATCACGGTATATCTGATGGTGCGATACCCCTAAAAGCATGGAGTTGGCACCTTGTTAGATAAGTACGCCTGACCTAGCCTCAAAAGCGTGAACGCATTTCACGGCGCAATTGTTTTTGTCGGAAGAATGTGACCTCATATCTTTCTCCACAGTTTCACTTTTAAAAATTCCATCGGCGTGTTGATACAGGTTATACGAGGCGCATGCAAGTTTGGGATCGCCTACGTTTCATTAATGGTAGAGGCGAGAAAAACTAAGTTTTGAAAAAAATTCTATGTTATTCCAAAATGGTATGTTATCTATTCAAATTGATCTTGCTTGTGGAGTAGACAGATATTGCCAATTCTGGAATATACTAGTACCAAAGAATGAGTCCTCAAAAAAAAAGAAAGTTCTATTAAATGTTGCCTTTCCGCATGCCTAGTTCACCAAAAACCTCATTAAATAATTTTCAAAGTACATGTATTGTCTTATTCCCTTCGAACGTTTGCGGCAATCGAATTTGTGGTGAGCACAGCTAAGGCCCTAATGGAGAGATTTGCAGAGTGCGGATTTTGAAGGATGAAATGAAGCATTTAAAGAACTTTATCTGCCGGAACGGCTGCCAGTGAACGAGGAATTCGGATTTTACGTACTACACACGTTGAAATGTGTAAATGTCTTTTTTGTCGATCATGATTACATAGGTCTGTTGTTCCAATAAAACAGAAACTACGTATAAACGGATTCTTTCTTAGGGGTTATATCATTAAAATCAAATGAATCATTCCCCTCCTATGCACTCGTTTGGAAACAAGCTGGTTCAAAGGAACCGTCCATCATACCTGTTTTCTGATAGAAATTAGATCGATTGCCCTTACGTTTCCAAGTTCAAGGCTCATTGCAGAAGGCGAAGCAGTGATAGTGTTATATAACCAGAGTTTTCTTCACTTCGTGCAGCCACTACGTTCGACAACGTCTCATTAACGATGATTTGAAGGTCGTCCAACCGCGGGTTTAATCAGGCCGCAGAAATCATCATGAAAAACCTCAAAATCACTCAAGTCCGTTGTCACCTAACATCATCGAAGTAGTTCCGAGAGACTGTTTCAGTGAAATACTCGTACACACTCATTCCGGCTCAGTTAGACAGTATAATATTTACGAAATGACTTGAAGTGAAAGCAGAACTGGAGCTCGTAAAATCGCTGACCTGCCCATGGTCGGCACCAACGTCTAGAAATACGCGTACAACCACTTACAATCATCACATAATTTTATTGTTATTCAATCATAAGCTGTGTTTCAACTCAGTTCATGCTTCACAAAATCTGGCTTGATAATTCTCACCCATTGTGGGTCATGAAGCCAGGGCCTTGCTGTGTACAGAGGATCAATAAATGCCTGATCAGCACTCAAATGTCCAGCATCTTGTATTACACTCTCTTAACAGCAAGGCCGCGTTTATTCGGGGCAACGTCTTCTAGTTTTATTTTGCGTTTAGTATAATAGAGAAATTTCTACGGCACCTTGGCATAATTAATCAACACCCGTCCGTTTTTTCATTTACATTAATTACACTCAATATTTTATAACTGGGCACCGTTGGTCAACAATGTTTCCTCGAAATTTCTCAACGGATTTCCTACAAAGACACTCCCCGTCTTGACCACATTGAATAGCCACGGATCGCTTTGTAGCCGATCACAATGGCACGATATACCATCATGAAGCTGAATTAGTTATTGTTTAGACTTAGATGCTCGTTCATTATTTACACAGATAGGTCACCTGGCCGCCCTCGTGGCAGATTCAAGATCACGATTTTGCTTGCTAACGAGAAAGCTCTAGTAACAGCGTACGCGCCTATTGTGAATGAGACCTTCGAACCTCTTGTAATCGTTACTCATCGATGTCCTTGTTCAATTAGGTGAGACTTTTATATTCTTTCTAATTTATCCAGTTCCGTATAATTGGTCCATCGTGGTAAAATTTCGTCGAAAACTGAATCATTTCGACAGTTCACACGACCCACTGAATTTCCACAAGGTTGGTAAAACGTGTGCGAACATCGAGACATTTTCGCAATTCGTGCACAAAAAGACGAAAGTTTTCAATTCAGTTTCTCAAAAAGTCCTCCCAGAAATAAGAAAATGTATTCAATCTCGTGATCAGAGAAATTCAAACAAATAAAAGATAAAGACCGATTAACAATTACGGAAGCTGCACTGACCCAGATGGCAGTACAACGCTTGAGTGGTGTTCATAAAAACAACCTATAAAATGTACGTACAATAGGCGACATCGAAATAGAGAGCCTTCCTATCAAACCATCTCATCTCAATATTATGATTCATGGGTGTGTCCACTGTGAAGCAAAGAGGTTTTCATTCCATCACACAAGTTTGTATCATTCACTGCCTTGTAGAAATTGAATCTTGTGGAGTTGCGCACAGGATCATTCGGCTTAATAGCCTTACTGCACCAAGCTCTATTTATTAATCGGAACGCACTCGTTTCATCGAGGCTAAATACTTTAAAGTAATAGTAAGATTTAGAACGCTCACTCCTGCGCAAAACGTTCACCTGCTTTTTTTCTTCTTTTTTTTAATGCGCTTGTATAACCAAAAGCCTGTTGGTCTCGAGTCCTCTTACCTATATCAGCGAATTGAACGCGTTTTTTCGTGAAAGTTGTTCCGCAGAGCACGGCATGATGGAATTGGGTCGCACCTCGCAATGTATGGGTATATAATGGCCACAAGATAACAATTACTCACAAGCAGGAAAGCATCTTACTTGGAAGCAATACTTAATAAACGGAACCTTGCTAAAATGAGCTACCAAAATGAAACGCTGCACATTGTTTCACAGGGGTTGGTTATTCCTCGGTCCAGCAGCGTGAAGACTCATTCCAATCGATTTAGCGTCAAAGATTTGGTGGAGAATAATACCCCACACACCTAGGTACCAGAATTCTCGAAAACCCACATTCGAAATACATAGATAGATGTAAGCCTCTCTCGAATTAAAATGTGTTTGAATTTACTATAATTTAATTCGGGTTTCTTCGGAGAATTTGGAAGGGACCTAGCGAGAGGATACGAGATGTAAGTCCAAGACTTAAGACTGAGCAACTAGGGATACCAAGGATGAGCATAAAATACATTGATACAAAATGAATTATAATTGAAAACAAGGACACGTTGCAAAGGAGAATATGCCTCAACCTGGGCTAGAATTGATACAAGACAAAGTAATTCGACAAAGTAAATTAGACAACATGTGGAGCATAAAATACAATTAATACAAGATACATGAAATTATGATATACATGAAATACAATTTAATGAGCAAGTGCAACAATACCGGTCGACGTCAAAGGAAAAACAGGAGGGGGCTCGCTGTCCCGCAGGTACACAGCGAGGCTTATTAACCTGAGTCCTTTATCATCTCATGGCATGGGGAACACAATATTACAGCTTCAGTCGACATCAGCACGGTAGCAGAGTTCACTTCAGAGCGAGCACAGGACAAAGCCAGGATGGACTGAGTGAGATGCACTTGCACGACAGGGTTACAAAAATATATGACTCCAACATGTTGGGCGCCTCGGCCCCAAGGGGCGCCTTGACAGCGACTGCCTGGTTGGACGCCTTCGCAATGAGTGAAGCCCTGGAGCACTCCAAATGCAACGTCCGGGCAGGAGCTGCGCGCGCATCCTAGCACATGCTCCCTCCATTCTGGCCTTCTGGAGGCAGCAAGCCTGGGGGCTTACATAGATACCCGTTTTGGTATATATCCCATATGGTCCTCCCAGTGGGCGCCGATCCTCCAGGACCCGTCTCATTGGGTTCAGCGTCCAAAATTTAGTGGAAAATGATACTACAAACGCCTAGATCGCCGAAAATATCGAAAGTCCATTTTTTGAAATACACATTCTGCAAATCAGAAAGGTCGACTTTCAGCATGAAAATAGGTTGATTATTTAAGGAATAACCAACCAAAATGAAAACTATATTTTTAACATAACAAGAATTTAATTAGCAGCTATGTACAATAATTGTGACTATAAGTTAGTGAAGTTGAAATAAGTGAAGAAAGCGCAGGGTAAAAGGGAATTTTAATCTTATGAGACAGAAGGATATTGGAAAACCAATATCCAAGGGGTGTCAATAACGTTGCGTTTTCCATCTAGGCACACCTTGCAGCCTTAGATAGGGAGTTATAGTTTCAATCGATTTACGCTAAAGTTGAGTGATGGCCGCTGCTACCAACTAATAACCGATCAACTTTACAGGTGTCTCAAGAAGGTTATCACGCAGGTTATGATTATATTTTAATCGGTCGTGATACAAGGAAGGGGCTTTGGATTCTGTGAATCGAATCGGCCAGGGCGTTGTTAATTAGAGCCAATTTGTTGTCTTCTAGTCAGAGGATATGTGGACATAGTGAGCGGCAGTAACAGACATAAATGCAGGCGTGGATGGACCTTGAAATGTACACGGAACACGATCTCTACTCTCCATCTACTTCAATCAAGTTCGAGCCCGCGACAGACGCTAAATAATGTTCATATATGACACAGATACGTCAACTACAGCAGCTTATCGATCTACGTCCTGAATCAATTAGCCCTCATTCATTATGATCATTATTTTAGTAGCTCTTTGGCAGCAGATTTGTAGGGGCATACACAGCATATATGTAGAACAAGATTCCTTGGAAACAGGGACGCTTGTTGATTTAGTTACCTCTTCTAAACGTAAACTCGGCAACTCACTCACAAGTTGAAAAAAAAATCAACTTTACCCTTTAGTTGATTTTAATTTTGGAGATGCTCTCCCCAGTAATAATTTGCTCTTTTTGGGGGTGCAACATACACTCCTAAGCAATATGCCAATACACCATGGCATCCATGCCAAGATCCAATAAGTCCAATTAGCATGAGTTCAGACATATTATTTGTATCTTAGTAATTCACTCTCAAGTTAGTTCAGAAACATTACAACGTGGCCAAATTGTTTGATAAAAACTGCGACGTTTCATTCTAACATTGCTTAGAAAAAATGAGGGCTGAGTAGCTCGACTATATTGCTGCGGTTCATCCTCTCAAAACTACCTACTTATGGATGCATTCAGGGAGAAGTAACACTGACGTTTTGAAGTAACTCACCCATTGTAACACTATAGCAACTCGTTACTCTCCCAGCTGTCACAGAAAAAAGGTACGACTGTTTGAATAAATTCAAACTACCTCAGACCATACAGTATACCTCCTTCGGATACCCCATTTGCACTACGTGCACCCCAATCACTGCGCTTACAAGAGTCTCAGTGATCAAACACACCTTGGAAGTCTTTGGACACTAGTCAAAACGAATTTTCGGCACTCCCGTTCCAGTATAGCCTTATACAAGGGCAATGTTACTTTACCGACTGATATTAGATCAACGAGTACCGCTGACATTTCTGGAGGAAAGGTTAATATCCAACATTCCTTCCCATGCCATTCTGGCAACATTTTTCAGCTTTTCCGGTGTTATCTAGATGTTCACCTGTTATTCCTTAAAAGAACTCTTGAGCATGTAAATTAGACGCATTTTCAAAGGACAGTCTGTTACGATATTGATCCCCAGACATGGTAACGTCTCGATAAGGGAATGACTTGAGGGCTCAGGCGTGTGCTCTTGTGAAAGGCTTCGGACGTAATTGCCGCCCATTACGCCATGTTGACTAACCCGGCCTTGCTTCGAAACCCAAATTGTATCTTGGGTGCAAGTAACATAGATATGGATCAAAAATACAGAGTATCCCACGCTGTGAACGGTTTGATAATCAGATAGCCTGCTCTCCCTTACAGAAAGCATACCTACTTCTTCTTCCCTGTAGAGCGGTTTCGCACGATTTCGGAGGTGAAAAAGTGAACCTGCTAGAATGCTCGACGTGATCCTGACAGGAAAGTCGGGAAATCACTAGTATGAACAGAATAGGGCTCAATTGAAAACCCAATATGCCAGGAAGCCAGCTTACTGAACTGAAGCCTAGGCAATTCAGCTTCTAAGTTAAAATATCACACTCGGGTTAATAGTTTCAGTGTGATAATTCAAATTGATACTATAATTTTTGGAGGACGGAATGAACTAGAAGCATATCTGTGCTAAAGGTAACATTACTATTATGAATGAAAACATGAGTGGGACGAATGTTGGTGTAGGCGCAGTCAAGTCCTTGGCAGACTGCAGCGCATCCGGTATACCTATATAGTCCGCAGAGGAGGTTGTCCGTTTTCATACGTGCACCTACCAGGGTTGAATAGAGTGCGTCAAGTTTGTTGGAGTTGAGGGTCTTTACGGGGGTTAGGGAGATGCTGAAGGGTTTATACAGTTAAAGAAAGAATACAAATCAAGGAATAAATGTGGATCTTTTTTGCCTGCAGTTATAGCCAGCTTAACGATTATGGGTCCTTGTAGACCAATGTAAGGCCACTAATGAATTGAAATTGGGTGCTCTGGTTATCGAAACCCCAGTAATTTGAAGTCCAGTTTCGGGGTGGAATTCACTTTTACTCCCTTTCAAATCCGGGATAATCAAGGACCTGTTACTGTAGGAACATGATTATTTTGGAGTGCACTTCTCCTGACAAGGACCCTCACTCTGACATGTCCTTGCATAATTCACCACAGTTATGACATATTATCGCGTGATGAAGTGCCCCGTGTAACGTACACCCCCCAAAAGTCCCTAAAAAAACCGGTCGCTCGCAAAAACTTGACGGCCTGAGTTTGGAGACAGCCATCTACGAGTAGCTTGGGGTTGATTTCGATCGAATTCCCCATTAATCGACGGACGTTGGGAAACAGTTGTTAGATGACTTGTTGAGAGAGGCCCTCGAAACAGGAGTGAAGGGTATTGAAGCCACACTTCCAAGTCTACCTCTCAGCCGTCACCTTGAATTCGGGCTGTTTATCATTATCACACAAATATTAGAAATCTGCTAGGCAGGCGCAAGCGGCTTAATTCGTCAAATTACTTTTTGAAATATTCTCAGTCCGTTTTGCCCTCATTTTAGGACACCTCGATGTGCTAGATATTGATTGGCAGTACGCTTCATGAGTGAGGTCGATTGGCAGTACCCTTGGTGAGTTAGGTCGATTTAGGGGCGAGCCAGACACATTTCAAAATCACATATTTCAATAGAGCTTGGAGGAGGACGTCACCTAAAGCATTGCATTGTAAAACCGCCAGAAATTGAAGAAGTCATAACGTAAACGGGACGAGATATTTATAAATTAATGCTGCACTCATACCAACAAAGTAGATGGTACTTTTTTATATTATAATATGTATTTTGGCATTAAGCAAAAAATCGTCTTGAAGTGTAGGAGGTAGCAACTTGATCGGCGACAACGATTAAAGGGATTGCAGCTAGTATTGCAACACTGAAACACAGAGTGGACGGAAATTATCGATTGTAACGTTGAAGGTATACAAGTTTGAGGAAATATATTTTTTGTTGATAAAAGAGAAGGTAGAGTTATGCAATAGTAGTAAAAAAGTAGTAGTAATAGTAGTAAAAATAAGTAAATGAGAATAATAAACCAAAAAAAAAAGTGGAAAAAACAAATTCCTGTAAGTAAATAAATCGAAGTGGAGGAATCTGCATAACTTTTTTTATGTTTGAAACCATGTTTTGTCATTTTGACTGAAAACATGGGTTGATTACTCAAGGGATAACCAACCAAAACTCGGCACTCTGAGTGCAAGTATGACCATAGGATTTTCCATTTGGTTGGCTAGAAGTTGTTAGCTCCCGTTGCTATCATGGACCCCTAGCCCTACGCCCACTCCTTTCAAGAATCCAGCCAATACCTTCTATTTGTTATGGGGCTATTCATTTATGAGAAGCAGTTTTAAGTGTATGCCTATTATTTGCGTTTTCGTCCCCAATTTAGTAGATGGGACGTTTCAAATTTAACTCCCCTTTAAAAATCAAACATAAATAAAAACAAAACTTGTTCCCTTGAGATCTTAAATGGTGAATGTTTCAGCCCTTGAGGGTCATTAGAAGGCTTACCACATTTACATGATAAACAAGCTCTCAAATCCTAATTTACGTGATAGGAGCGTTCGAAAACGATACGGGCATCCACTCGCCGTTTCAACAACATTATTAGTCATTTAGAGGTTTGATTATGGGATTGAAGGCTCTCTTGGTATAATTATTATCTCGCAAATTCAAAGTTTTGAGACACGATTTACGTGTGCCTTATGTTCTGACAAAACAAGGTAAAATGTAGGCATTTTTTTCCGAAAACGTTCTGACCAAAGAGCCAAGGTCGGGTTAATACGCGATATTATTCCACTTCTCTTAAGAAAGAACACGCCGGTTAAACGGATTTATGAGAGTCACGAGTCAGGTTTTTCACAAGTGTAATTCCTCAGCAGACCAGGAAGGTCAACTGGTCGTGTATAATCAGCAGGTCCAATTTAGAAATGAATCTAATGAAGAGAGCATTTCCTGGATAACTTGAAAGGACTAACAGGGCCATCCAACTTAAAAACCTCTTTCTACGCATTAATAAGTCATAACGGTTAAAACTACCAATACATAAGCGTTTAACGTTTAAATGTCTTCTTTAAGGAAGTTGGAGAGGACGATCAAAGGCGTTTGGAGTGTTCTTAACACGTCAGAGTTCAACAGACTCAATAATTCGCGAGATTTGTACGAGTTGATAGATTTTTTCATGAAAATCGGGGAGTGAACATGAACTAGTACTCTGGTTATGATATTTGGAATACTAATCGTATGAAGATTGCGAATATGATAAAGAAGGAATCACCATTGATGAGGTGTAGATTGTGTGCGTTCAAAACTCGAAAGTTATTTCAGTGTGCTGCTCCTTGTCCGTTCACAGTACTACGAAATAGAAGCAATGCATTATGTTGTGAACGAGGCGAGATCCTACAGTCAGTAATTAGTTTATGAATCGACCGAGAATGAGCAGGGGCCAACGGTCGGACAACCTTCAAGGATGCGCTAGATCGACTTTCAAGAGAATCAGGCTTCCTTGAGTCTGGAAGTAGCGGTTCGTCCGAGGAGATGACTCACGTTCATTCATCCCTCGAGCCGACGAGGTCGGTGAAGCTCACGGGCCACCCCGCCATTGAGTCGAAGCTTGGAAAAGAAGAAAAGGAAGAAGACAGGATGAGCTGAGGAGTGAGGAGGCCGAGATGAGTATAGCATCCACTACGTTCTTATGAAGGCCTCGCCCCAGACCAGCACGCGAGAGAAGGGACGTAACTACGAGTGTGCAACGCTCTGGGAAACAGGTTGGACCGTCCTTGAGCCTACAGATACAACTGTTCACCCGTGAAGTCGGTGCCAATCGGAAAACGCTAAGAGAGCGTAACTTGCGAGAGCAGGTTCTATTAATCCACGCCTTGTCAAAATCCTTGTCCAGACCTCATTCATCAACTTGGAATAATGTCAAGCGAACGTTTTTCGACTGGAACCAACCCTTCGATTCATAAGGGTTAATGGAGGTGAACTTCAATGAAAACAGAATCACTCAACAAAATTACAGTAGTAGTTGGATCTTATAATGCTCCTGAAGTGTCAATCTCGTATTGGCCCATCCTTGTTTTTCCATTTTACCTTATTTCAGAGAAGCATTGAGTCTTTTTTTTTTAAATTGTTTAGTGTTTTGTCTGCTTGAGGAAGTAGTGATTCATTTCCTAAGCGATGAACACTGGATTCGAAGCCGTAAAAGAAATTCTCGCATCGAAAATCTCTCACCGTAATACTTCAGCATCTTAGATCAATTGAAAAATTCCCTTTATAAAGTGGAATCAAGCTCACCATGCGCAGAATCAGCGCTGTGTGCTTCCGGCAACAGCTTCTTACTTTCACTTTTTTTAAATGTTCTACACATTATTAGTACAAGTATGTTCTGGGTGGAAAGTCAATAATAGAATTCTCTGTTTGCGTACAAGTAATATAACCCTATAAGTAATTGAATGGTCTTTAATTTTGGTTGGTTATTCCTATGTTTTTACCAAGACGTTCTGCTTTATGCTTGCCAATGGCCAATGGGAGTGCGTTGATATCGGACAACTCGATTTCGAAAACGAGTAAAAACGGGGAATTTTATTTCCGGAGCGGGAACCAGAAGGTCGAGCAATCGGCAGCACTGACGTATTTGCAAAACCGCTTGACCGCAAAGGCATAAATAATCTCGAAATCGGTGGCTGTTTTTTTCCATTGTTCCAAGTTTAAGCTTTATCAATGTGTGTAGTGCGCTGGGACGGTCAAGCTTATGCAACCCGGACACGACTCGACCCCGTTTTTCGCTATGGCTCGGTCCAGTCCACAAGTTTACGTGCTGGCATCTCATTATGGCCACAAACCCTGCGGCGGACCTCGCAAAAAACCCTCCAGAGCTTTTTCCTTGTTTGAATATTGGTGCACTAACTCGCTTACAACGGTAGAAATTGACTAATTAGCCTGCAGGGGGTTTAGCGACAGTTATCAACCGTGAAGTAGGTATGTACAAAACGCTAGTGGTACCTGGGTATATCTCACACCTACGGATTACCCGCTCATGTAGCAGATGAGAAACTTAGCTTAAGTATGGTAAGTTTGGTAATTTCATGCCAAAACGATCTAGATTGGCGTAATCAAATCCGCGGATAAAACAACACCGAAGGAAACCATAAAAGCCTTACACTGTAAGCTATAACTATTTTTTTAACGAAACGGAAAACTGAGCTATTGTGTGTTCTACGAGTCGGGTATCCAGTCAGAAGTACATCCAGATAGTCTCATTTAGAACACTACTCAACGGGCTTTACAACGGGCTCGTCTTAAGTGAGAACGTGAAATGGCGAGAACAGCTACAGACAATCAGGGTATAGTTGTTTCTCTACTAGTACTGGTATAATCGTCGTAAACCTCAATAGCACTCCGATCCTAATGACGATAATGAATTCAACTAGGAGATAATTACCCAAGTCCTTGCAAAATGCAAGAGCCTTTCAAAAGATCGTGAACGTATAGGTTAGCTACTTCGACAGTCGCCCAAGTCGTTTCAACGTCACCCACAAGTTTCAGATAACGTCTGTAGATTTTTCTGTGATTCGCGAGGACTTTCATGCCATCGCAATTACCGTCAAGGACAATCCATGATTCTCCCAGGACGGTGGTTTGGTTCCATAACTCCAGAGCCGTGTCGGTAAATTCCTTGGCAAGGTCGTACAATCTAGTGCGTGCGTTTGATTTTTCGCACCTGCTTTGCATGGTCAAATAACCTGAGGGGGAAACTACTTTCCACTAGTGGACCGTATCGTGGCAGAAGCAAGTTATCCTTGCACCTGTACAAAACGGTTTGAAGGAATGCTCGAGGTTATTACGATACCATTTTACCGAGTCACCCGTAATTTTCTTGGGATTTGCTTCGAGAGTACAGTAAGATCACAAAAACAGAAGCATATATTTTATCAATTCCAATAAAACCCATTATTTCCTCATTATTTTGGTATTAAGCGATTGTGGGACATGCCCATGTTCAATCAGTGATGTCAGTTTTAATTGATCAATTATCGGAATATGACCAAAATAATAAGTCCAGTCTTCATCAAACAAATCTCCCTTTCCATAGGAGGATAAAGGATTTTGTGAGCATTGCTTCTGTTCCACCCCTCTCCATGTCTCTTCGTTAAAAGATGTTGCTCATCAACTCGCATGATAAATCCTTGTATGTTCCATTATGGACCGTCAGCAATGCTTTGGGTACAAGGTACACAAAATACGTACAAATTTATTCTAATATTAGGCACCTCAGAAAAACTATTGGCAGACCATGCGAATCCGATACTTCTCGCTCAACATTGTAACCCACCTTCAAAAAGCCCATAAGAAAAAACGGATAAGCTGTTGGGCAACGGTCTGTTTCCGATCGAGCGTTGTGTCTGGGTGAAAGCAGCCAGTCACAGAACCGGCGAACCATTCAATCATATTTGCCAATCTCACACACCTCTCAATTAGCCCCAAGATTTTTATTGCACCTGAGAATGGGTCTAGACATTGTAAGACCTATATTATACGTCTTGCTCACTACATGTATCAATTTTTCCTAAATTTAAGGTAAGCAAAAAATTGTTGGCATTTGAATTTTGATAAATATAACTCAAATTCTGATTTCAAGGTGGAGGCAGATGACAAGGGCATCTGGATCAGGTAGGGGAAATGACATCCTACAAACCCTGAATTCATGTATGAACTATGTTATTCAGTCCCAATATTACTAAAATTATTATACAAACCCATTCGAACTTCATTATCACTCTTTACTGAATCTCAATTTCCTTCAAAAGATCAGTTTGTTTTTAATACTTATATTTTTGAAAATTCATCGTGAAGCGGCCTATGCGATACACTAATGAACGGTTAAGCTTGAACATTTAAAATACTCTCTACCTATATAAATGACAACTAACTGACTATGATTGGTGACTAACTGACTATTGACTGGTAAAATTGGCCTGCATTCCCTCAAAAATATTCTGGGGTATCCATTTCAGACGCACCATGACTACGTGAAGCCCTAGGCATAGAAGTAAGTATGACTCCTCTTCCTTGCTTCTGACAGGAATTAAAAAATAATAATAATAGGAGGCAGTAAATTCGCTCACATTCTTTGGAACAACGGCTTTTACAACCCCGACTCACCAGGAACAGGTCTATTGCGTAGATCTACCGTCATGATCGTTACGATTTGTGGTTACGTTTGGCAATAACAAAAAAAGCGAACCCCACTTCTATATATGAGCCTTAGTACAGTTTTGTGTTTTTCAGACTTGGTATGTACAAATAAACCTGATTCAGCCACGTTGTTCTACTTAATTAGTGCAAAAACGCCCAAGAATTCTCGTTGCCGGCACTCGATCAATAGTCTAATGGTAGGGACATATTTCTGAGCCTATCGTCCCTAGAATCACAAGTTTGAACTAACAACACAAGGAGAGCCCAGTGAGTTTATGCATGCCTCCGCGTCGAAGCGTGTCATTAAAGTGTGACTGCACGAATCAGCGCATGTGCACGAAAGTCCCGGGTACTGCTTGCATTGAAGAGTATTTTTATGACGTCTCTTATATATACGACTCCTCACACAACGGACCATACTTTTTGCCTTTCTTTGACCGATTCCTCTATTGCTAGCACCTGGAAAAATAATCATTGTCAATGAAGTAATTAGGAACTATTTACAAAGTTCCTTGTGTAAGCTAAAAGATGGAATAAATAAATATCTAATAAAGCTTTGGGGATCTAGGTCGTGACATAATAGTTAGATACGACAAGCTAGCACACTAGTTTCCCACTTATTGGATTGACGGTATTATAGATGTAGGAAAAGGATTTCTGTTCAAAGAAGGTTCTATTTCTGGAAATGATCAATCAAGATGGGAGGGTGATTTCAGAAACATATAACAGCAAGGATTTTACGCAATGAATTCTCCGTTTTTTGAAATACTGACCACTGCAAAGTAAAAGGACGTGTCGGTTAGTTGCTAAGCTGAGTGGGCGAGCCGGAAAGTGGCAGAGATTATTCCCGTTCTAGAAGTTCTACAATTCATTGTCTGTTACGTACAGTTAAACAGTAAAACTGAGAAGCAAGATTCCCTTGGTGATCTTTTTCTAGTGTGAATTTTACCTCCGTTTCGACTCCCATTTTTACTTGCGGCATCAACTCTCAATATAACTAAGATGGGGAGGAGGGCGAAATCAGCTGAAACTGACGGATGTAAGATGAGACAGACAAAGTGCGAACGACCATCAATCGATGTGCGTCTGTGGAGCGCTCTTGTGAACCGGGACGTTAAATCTATACAGAATACCCAGCTGTCCATGACGCAAACAGTGCAAGTGTCCAAGTAACTCGGTCACCGTGTGCATAATTTGTAATTGGCACTCGAGTCTGACTTCTGCTTAAATGAGACAAGCACACGTGAATGGGTGGCCGTGGAAGAGTCGATTTTTCGGGGCAAAGCCGACGGGGTCACGGTCCAGGCGCATTCCGCCTGATCATTCTCCCTCTCACCTATCGGCCACCGCCTCCATCACAAAAAGCCTCAACGAACCTCCTTTTCGAACTCCAAAAAGGGTATTTCGACACCACAAAGACCCGAAATGCGCAAGGTGGGCACCGTCTAGAAGGGGTTGATTTAATTATTACAAATGGTCGTACCAAGGTTAAAAACAGTCACGCTCCAAGCAAATAAAGTTGATCGCCGCGACCAGAGTTCTGGTTGAAAGATAAGATGAAGTTGTGAGCACTGCTTTCGGTAATTCAAATTATTGAGTGTAATTGATTTTTACCCTTGTCGTTTGAACATTTTTAGCGCGACGAGATGGTAAATATTTTCTATCATCGACCGAGTTCTGAATCATATTACTGGAGCCATCAACATTGGGGATGCTCATAACAAATATCGAATTTTAAATACTTGCGATTGTTCCCGAAGAATCATTTCATTAAAGTGTCAGACTGATTCCATTTATTTCAGTGTTCTTTTATACCAGTGTTCTTTTATTTCAGCGTTCTTTTAAATCTATGTCCTTATCGTCGGTATGAGTAAAATTCGATTTTTTTTTTTTTTTTTTTTTTTTTTTAATCTAATAATGTTGAATGACTGATTCACGAGAGAAAAAATCTCAGAAGTAAAATAACTCAAGGGCCGCTAAAAAATCAACTGGGCGCTTATTGTTACGAATGAGTTGTAGAAGCCACGTGAAGTAGGTATGAGTGGACAGACAACCCCCAAGAGCACAACCAAGTACGCAAATTGTTCAAAGATCGCTCAGAAACACTTTTCTTATTTATTCGAATTTTTAAAATTCCAATGTGGAAATTGCCCATCAGTTCCATCTCGGGCTTCTACTCAGGTTCCCGAAAAATATTACGAACTGTTGGCCCAAGAGCAGAGCGATTGTTTTGCCATTCGTGCTCACGAACGCAATCATAACCCACGCGTATATTCATGTTCCGGAATGAACGTGTCATTTTTCGTACAAAATAACCTTCGTTCTAGAGCCTAACCCCGTTGAAAAATCACTTGCCACGAATTAGAGTGGCGATTGTCATTATTCAGATAACCCCCAGAATATCAAGGTCATGGCTCTTACTTCGTTGGGTGATTATCAGATGTGAATGCCTCTTTCGGTTCCAATTCTAAATAACTGATTTTTTTTTTAATTTTTTTTTTCTTTTTTCTGTTTATTCCGGCCTGTGCTCAAGGGCGCAGTTTGGAAGTCTAGGGGTCATATTCGTGGCAAGGAACTTCAAGAAGGAGGAAGTTTCACGATTCTTATCGTGATACCTTCTGCAATTTTTCCCAGACAATGTACTTTCAATGCAGGTTCATCGGGCTTATTCAATCGGAGAACATAACATGCACACCCATTTTTAAAAATTAACCAAATTCCGTGGGGACCCTTCGGGTAGGTTTACATCTATTTGTATGGAAATACTTATTACAGTAAATAATGCGAGGAGGGCGAGAAGTGATCATTCTCAGAACGATCCCAGACAGTCTCAGTGCCCTTTGATTTATCCCGAGTCACGCAGCTATAGCTCAGGTTAGTTCATTACCAGTCATGAATGACACACTGTTTGAAAGTGATTCATTAATCACTAAAAAGGATTGAAGTATGTATTTACCTTACTCAGCTAGCATTGCGTCACCAATGCGATGTGGATTGACCTGCAAGAATTCCGGTCTGGTAGCTGTACGAGCGCCAATATTCCAGTCCATTTATACGGGCTCATATCTTTGGGAGAGTACCACTACACATCATTACACAAATCAGTGTCTATTCAGGGTTGTCTATTTCGTCGTTCGTGTACGTTGAACATATTACAAATAACTCTGAACCCTGGAAAGAGTCATGAATAGGAAACCTTTTTCTCAGTTTCTTTTTGAATAATCTTTCGTCCGAAATAGATTCCTAGCTATACCGGTCCCAAATAATGGGCGCAATGCGACTCCTGCCAGAAGTCTCACCTCATATCAGGTACTGTTCTTAGTGACAGAAGTTCGCTTTGCAGGTGCTTTAGGAAGGGGTTTATCCTTTCCTATTTTTGTTTTTATTTTCATCTTTATTTATTGATTTATGAATGTAATCAATTCTTTTTATTCTGACGGTATATTTATTTACCATGAAGTTTATTTTATAATTTATTATTTCATGTGTTGTTGTTTCTTCATAGAAATATTTCTTCAGACATTCTAAATGAGCGACCCGAGGTAGGTGGGTATGTTCTAGTAATACTTTGTTTATTACATTAAGAGGAAAATCGTTCTGCAAAATCAATGTATATTTCACCCGTCATGAATATGAGCTTTTTTTTACGGCAATTATTTTTCTGATTATGCGGAAGTGCGGTAGTGTTTCGATTTGAAGCAAGATTATTGCTCCTGTACAGTTGATTCGATAACGGTGACTTTTACACTCATGGTCGGCAATGTTTCCAGAACCTTACAAGGTGAGGTTGTGCCTTTAATCCGAAAGCATTGTGTAAGACCTAACGTGAGAAGGGCCTAAAAGGAAGTTTTTCGGGTGGATTTCCAAGCTAGAGATCGAGATTCAAGACATTAGGTGCACACCGCAGAGGGCATTAAATAAAATAAAGAGCCCGATACGAATCACGCAACGGCCTCAGAGAGCACGCTAATGTTCTAAAACTCACTCCCAAGGTTATGGCTACTCGCTACTCACATCCCTTTCTTTCCGTCTAGAACCTCACGGCCGAGTTAGCGTAATAATTCAAGGAGGGGCCGGAACCGATGTTCACTCCACCTCATGAAAAACAACTTTGTTTAAAATTATTTTACTTTCAATGCGAACCAAATGTCTCGCGTGTCCAATCACGATAATATTATTTTGCAAAGAGTTCACGTTTTTGGCTTTTGCCCGCATCGTGCGAAATTCCATTCGGCTTAGAAGAGGCAAATGGCATGCACATAAGTGCTTCATTTTTCTTGTAAAAATTCGTTTTAGCAATCGTATTACAGCGTGAACACTACAATTTTTTCTAAGTAAATACCTACCTAAAGATTTGTTCTTTTTGGGGGGGGGCTTCAACGCGACTCGAGAACTTCAATGGAACTTTTTCCATTTGCCCATTTTTACTGGTCTAATGTTTCATGCTACCTTTCGGACTGGAAAAATTCCTACAACAAGATTCGCCACCAATTTGAGCGGTTGTTTGAAACAGGAGCGAGGTGTGAACACCAAGATCTCGACGAATCGCCAAGTCATTGGTCATTCAGAGGAATAATAGAGAAATTACGTTGAAACGCATCAGAGATAAATCTAGACGCAAAATGCGATCTCAATTCCTCTAGTCCCCCTGTTTTCCACGTCTCTCGAAATTGTTGCAACTCCAATTATAACGTAATACATTGGGAGATCGAGAGACATAAGACCCCCATGAGAGCTCGGTGAAGGTCTCCATGAGAACTTCCTACATCGTGGACGTGACTACATCTCCGTGCGTTCCACGGTGAATCTCGCACCACGTACGTAAGAGTTGGTCTCTCGGGCGAAAAATGTTGCGCCAACCTAATATTGTCTGTCAGGAAGTGCGAAAAAACAGGATTTCGTCACTTGGTATCATATAAAGGCGTGAATTCACTAAGCTGTTGCTCGGACAGTAAGTCATAAAAATATTTTTTCCTTGAGTCTCATTACAACCTGATTGGCTGCATCGGTCTTCTGTCCAATGCAATGAATACCAATGAAACATCCAAGTCACACCATTTTGTCACACAAATGTTGAATGCTAATCGTCATTTGAGAGAAGAGTTATGGTATCCCATGAGTCTGCCTGATGATGTTGATGGCAATCCGATAAAAGGAGTGCTCTGATTTTTTGTTATATCTTTACACTAATGTTGCATTGACCAGAACCTGACGTTATTCAAGTTCTTCGTTGAAATTTACATCCGACCAAAATTTTTTACTGTCGATGTTTCGACCTCCGATAGAGACAAGTGGTTGATTTCCGTTTCCGACCGAAATGCATCAAGTGAAAAGCACTGTACTCAGGCCTGAGACGGAAGCCTTTAACCGCACGAACTTGAGAAAATCCCGCAAGACACAGATGGAGAAGTGATCAAGACGGTTCCCATAACGTCAACCTAATTCCAATTACCTCTCGAGTTTGTGGCAAAGTAAAGCACGAATTCCATTATGTGTCTGGAGGCAACAATAGCGTTTTCACTTTGGCCACGTTTGCTATTGCAGGATAGGTACGTTCTAGTGTGTCGGATCACTGCGTGGTTTTCCTTTGTTGTTCTGATAGGTATCGTTCGGTCGATCGATGGATTGGTACTTTTGACAATGTTCTGACGGCTGCAATAAACGTGACTAGTGTAGGTTGTATGTCTCCAGGAGTCAAAAGGTTGGCAGCAGTTGTCGGCATTTCCTTCAAACAGATGTTGAAGATATTTTCAGGGATCATGGATCTTGAGATTAACCATGATTAAATCAGTGACGCGTACATTCTGCGCTAGCGCAAATTTTATTTGCGAACAACAATCTGAGCAAGAAAAATGTTTATCTAGCGACGCAATATTGGGTGTTACGCTGAAACCACCCAGTCAATATTTTGAAAACTTTTGGCTCCAAATAAGGAAAATATAGTTCAGAACACTCAATCAAATTTTGAAACCATATTCGTGAACTTAACTCCAATTTGGACCTTCAAATACCTCTGAGAAAATTTGTTTTATAGTGAAATTAGGGGTGTTTGCCAAACAATGACAAATAACAATTTCAAAAGGAAGGTACCTACGGTAATGTAGATTTCATAGCAAATTGAAGGCACGACGTACGATTGCCGCACCATACTCCTAGAATAAAGCTCTTTAATAAACGTATAAACTAATACTTCCACGAAAAACCGATAAGCGGGACATAATACCAAACCTTTTTGTTTCCGCCACTTCTTGAGGTAGTTGGCCCCCTAAACTTTGTACAGCGAATCGACCTCTTACTAGGATTACTAGGGTAGACTCGTGGCCGGCATTGAACTCGCTGCCTTAGCCGATACGGAAAGAAATGAAGAAGTGATTTGTCATCACATACGCTAAAGGGACAAGGCGGCAGAATGAATAAATCGGCAGTGTAATGAGTCCCCGTAATGCATCCGTAATGCAACGCTCGCTCTATGCAATTGTACTTCACTTTCTGGTGAGAGCCCACAAAACGATCACGATTTCTCGGGTATCTGCAGAATACCAATGACTGATAGTTTGTCGGGAATCATTTAAATTTCTTTTGACTTGCAAGGAAACATGCGCTTTTTCAAACGTGACTTGTATCTTTTCCCAGGGAACTGGAGATGGAGATGAGCGCTCAGGGAATGCTAATCCATTCAGGAAGACTTTTGAAGGAAGTGAACCTATCCGAAGCGATCCGTAGCCTATTGGCCATGTGAGTCCAATCAGAAATAATGTGAACTTTGATGCCAGGCCACCGTCATATCAAGCTTGTGATTTTACTCTCAATTAATCGCCACTCCTAATCACTCATTTCACTATTCAAATTTAGTGATAAGTCCTTTCTGGGGTACAGGTAAGTACAGGTATCTCTTACTACCTATGTCATAATTAATTCTGAAAGTTTTAATTCCATTCTCATTGCTTGAATATTTCAAAAATAATTTAAGTAATCAGTTGGATGTTGCCCAAGATGAGCAAGCTACGACATTGACCCGATTGTCATTAGATTAAATTTATTAACGGCAACCAAGCGTACAATGCAAGGAATCCGTCAGCTCGGAATTGAAACGCTTCCTTCTTACAACCAGATGTGAAATGATTTAATCTATCTTCCTTGTGGTGCTTATATAACATATACATGACTAATGAAATGATCCACGGAGGGATGTTCTTTGAGGAAGTGTTTTCCAGTGGTATGTGCTCATTTTCCCAAGGATCCCCGTATCCAGTAGCTCATAAGGGTAATACTAGTTTTTTTTAGCATTTTTTTTTTCTTTTCCGCTTTATTCCGAATCCATTATTACACACGCATGTACGAGTTTTTTAGCGTGTGTTCAATTGACGGAGAAAAACTGGGTAGGTCGTTCTTTTTGCGGGAAAGCGAGACAAAACCAGCCGGTGCCTTCCGGTGGCGACAAAATCATGAGTCAAGAATCACGTTCGTCCCGTAGGGGTTTACTGTAGTGCTTTCGCCTTGTAAAAGATGCGAGATGACTGAAAATGTGTTAACAACGCCGTAGTGAACCAACTTTTTGGCTAAACCCGTCTAAATCCTATCTTGACTGCAAGTGCATGTTAAGAACGGGAAAAATAATTTCCCGCAACTCGAAGGAAGAGTACTTAGTGTAAAACTTTATCATTCAAATTTAAAATATAACTTCCATTTTTCTTCTTCTTCACCTTTAAGTACTAAGTTAAGAATCACAACCCAATATTGAAAATTTAAGGTAAATCGAAATTACTGTGAAAAACCATGCATACCTGCTTGGTTGAAATGGAAAATTTTACTCCCTCCCGGTAAAAAATACCGTGTAAACACGTAAATACTCTCCTCCAACAGTAAGGGCACGCCATTTTTGAGTGAACGGAAGAAATAAGTATAGTATATGAAGAATGACTTTGAAGTTGATTTTCCTTAATAACGCTATAACAATTGAGATTACGAAATAGTTGAGAAGGGGCCGTACACCTGCCAATATGACGGACCCCTCAGGCTGCTATAACCGACACATCATAATATCAAAGAGAATATCATTCCATGCGATCTTAACAAGTTGTAAGGGGATCTTGAGCTCATGCATGTGGTTGACATTTTGAGGAGATTTGCATGTCAAGGCTGGCTAGACACACCCACATGCACTATTTCCTAGAGTGCACCAACTCACGCAAAACGGTCCCCACACTATACCAGTTCCTTTAGAGGGCAGTTGAGTATTTCTTGATTTAAAAGCGGTTTTATGAATTAATTATTTTTCTAGACGGGACAAATAAAAGTCAGTAGTCGCACTAGTTTGTATAAATAAAACGTGGTTATTACGAAAGATCAGCAACATTTATTCATTATTCAGCATGAGTTTACGAAAAAAATTCTTCACAAAATAAAAATACGAGTTTGACAATTTCAAGGAATATGAGCGAGGTTGAGGGGGAAGTTTTTATTCTTACTAACTTCTTACCATCAATTCTGCTTTCAACTAATTTACGTAGGTTGAATACAGATTGAGTGCGCTGTACTGAGACTTCCTGAATCAAAAAATAACTCAAGTTTCAATATCCTGAATCGCATTTTTACAGCTGGAGATTATTTTAATAACTTGAAAAATTCTGAAAATTACATTACTTCCACAATAGCTTTTCAGATCACAAGCCATCGTAGGTGAGAAAGCAAAGCCTCTTCTAAACCATCCCCCTATTGTCTATGGAGTTGTACGTCTCGCATCCTTCGGGTTCGTCTGACCCCGCCTAATCGTCACTCAAAACATATTTATATGACGCACATAATCTTATTACAGTTTTTACATGTATAAGTATCTGTAAAGGCTTGTAATAACACTGTTATGTAAATACGCAAAAACTCGATCTCGATTCTCAATATGTAGGGTACCCTCACATTCTCCACCATATCATCGGTATCAAATCGCTTAACATCGTAGCGTATCAACCCTTCGGGCAAGATCTATTCAGCCATTCAGTTCCTTATAATCAATTTCGTCCTTGAATTTGTGAGTGGACGTTTCTCAGTCGTCAAGGCTGCTTGACAATGTAAAAAAGAAATGAACGTTCAGCGGCGGAAAGATCGTGATATATTTCTCGCTCAACAGTTTCCATTTACGGGAATAATGGGTCAATTCGATGGCTGGTTGATATTCTTAAAAGTTCGGATAAGAACGAAGAAATTACCTGCTTCTGTCCGTATAATTTTAACTGGTGAATAAGGGATTATTTTCGCAACAAAGGGGTATAAAGGCGATGAATTTATCGCTATTGACGGGACTGGGGCATTCATCAGATGGCCGTACTTGGTTGACATTCGAACGCGAATGGCATCCCAGTCTTCGGGGGTGGGTGGTCGAGATTCAAGGTTTTGACCAATACGGCTCCCTACACCTTTCAGTACCAATTTAAAATAACAAAATCATTAGACCTGATAACCAGTTTGTGTTGGTTCGACGGGTGAGAGAGTAGTGGGCTTATGTATTATCGGATTGCAGTTTTTCCAGTTCAGGACCTCGGTTACGAAAGCCAAATCACTTTTACTTAATCCGTAGGACTGTGTAATCGTAATCATGACTTAACTTTATTTATTAATTTTCTATCGTTTAGTTGTTAGATTGGTATACCCGTCAAACCGTACGAAGAAGATCTTGAACTACCTCCAATCATTCGAATAAAACCATAGGAAGATAGGTAGGTAATCAAAATTATGAAACTGACCCCAATTTTTCACGCCTTACTTCCGATCCTAGCTATACTTTTCATCAGGGAACGAAGAGTAATTTAGCGATCGTGGACGTTTTTGCATCCCTGGACGTCCGTCGATTATGGTGAGAATGGCCGAGAACAATAGGCCGCGAAGGGGCAATGGCTCGAGGTCTCACAAGTTTTTTCGAAAGTCACCGGCACAACTAAAAATGCCATTTTTCTTTCAGTTCAGGGCAAGGTGACCCGTAGATTGTAACTTGTAGTAGGTGTGAAAGGTGATGACTTCCAAAACCTAATTGGGGGAGGCGGGCTATCAGGCGAGCCTGCCGTAAATCTGTGTCAGAGGAAACTACGAACGTATACGAACGATATAACAAACAAATCAAACAGAGCGTTGTGGCTAAGGAATTCGGTGCCTATCAAGGTTTTTAGGTCATTGAAAATTCAAAGTTAAACCGGCACTTCGAACAACCACTTTCATAGAGTCGTTTAAATGAACCTTCTTCTCTCTTCAAGAGTGATAATTTGCTACTTACTCATTGATAGGTGTATATGCTCGCTCAATGTGTATATATCGTATGTGTATATACCAGAATATCCGTAGACTGATCCTGAGAAAACTTGGACGTGAGAGTGGGGTGGCTTCCTATGCCAACAGGGATATAGTGGCCTTCTAGGATGAAAACAGTTATACACGGTCATATAAGAACCAACTGGGTAAGAATAGAGGGCAATGAGCCAGCGTAGGAGGCCAGAACCGGGCTCCCTAAGAACCATCCGGGCAAGGATGGCTTCCTAAGAAGTATTCGTGAGTATATATCTTATCGTGTATATATTTCGTATATATCGTATGTGTGTATATGAGCCGACAATGTGACATAACACAGTTATCGGCCTCGGTATTGACCCCGAATTTAATCATTTCTTCCAAATTACTATCGAACGATTTGACACGTGTCCCTGAGTCCCTCTTTCTGAATCAGGCATTCAGTATACACTAATGATAACTTGATGTTTGTTATATTAACTTTTCCAAGAAATGTTAAAAGTGTCTAGTGGAGCACTTTTTTAATGAGCGGTTCAACACCTTAAAATTCACCGCACACATAGACATTTTTGAACCATTTTCTTGCTAGAACAAATGCATGGGGCTCTGCCTCAAGGCAATTTTCGCCCATGTACAGAACATTGTTTGTACTTGTTCATTCAAGATCATGTAGCTTCATCACTTCTTTAGAGGTAAGAGTACCGCTGCCTCCATCCTATGAAGCAGTTTGGAAGTTAATGTTTTATTTCGAACAAAATGTGTTGTCTCGAGTTGAACTGATGTGAACGTACCGGCCTCAGTTCAGGCCCCCAAACCTAATCATTGTAGATTTATGACACCTTTCGGCTATCAGTGCCGTAATTTTAAATCGGCCGAAATCAAATATCTGTTGGGTCATCGGCGCAAACGTAGTTCAAGATCAACCGGGCCGACGGGTTTTGAAAACCAATGTTATGATTTCGACCAGGGCCAAAAACGTGGGTGGTCCTTACCTCCGGTCTTGTGTTAATGTAATAAAAAAATGATATTTATTAATTTAAAGAATTTGACGACAGCTAAAGAATTGACTTCAACCGTTTTGGATGCAAAGGAGACTATTCAAAAAGGTTTTTATATTCTCGCAGTGGAGAGTTTATGGAGTCAATTAATGAATAACGAATATTTTTCGGCGTTTTGTATTACGAAATTTGCATGTGATTGATATTACAGCGAGACAGGTCTACTGAGAAATAAGATTGTCATCGCTTTCAAAAACAGAAATCCACAGTCGATCCAGCCTTGACTTACATTTTTTCTTATCAATCTACCTTCTGTTGGATATTATATATGCGCACACTGATCAAGTTATCAAGTTATGTGTATTTTTTCAGTCATTTTGTACTCAAGTCCTTCCTTTTTACCAGTAGTGTAGTAAGTTTGTACACACAAGTTGACACCCCCCCCCCCTTCCCGCTAACATCATCCAAATGGGAGTAAGCAAAATAATTTTTTTGTTTTTAATCTTCATATTTTTTGCACGGATTTCGAATACCATATTTGCGCTCCACGTGCAACTGTGCAACCATGCGCAACTGACACTAACATTCTTATTTTAAATGGGAACCCCAGTTTTTAATTACAAGTTCGGATGTTACTCAAAATTCCATAACAATTTAATCTCTCGACAATTATTTTTTTTTTTTTTTTTATTGCTTGAAACCAATTTAGTGTACCCGCAACCCCAAAATTATCAAATAGTGGATGATGGTGAACTGTAAAGTGTGGCAAATGAATTATGTATTGCTTTTTAAAGCTGAATAACTTTTCTTGATTCGACTCGATTCTTGTGGAATAATGACTAAAATTTGTTTATTGTTTTTGCCGCCTGTTTTCAGATATTTTCGGGGTCCGGAGTCTAGTCAGAAATCAAAAGAAAGTTGGTGTCCCTTGCGCATGGTTGCGCAAATATGATATGTGGGATCCTTGCAAAAAAAATTTTTTGTTACTCCCATTACTCCCATCTGGACGATTTTAGCAATGGTGGTAAGGGGGGGGGGGCCTTGTGGGATACCCTGTATTATAATATTTTTAAGCTATTGAGTGAATGCAAGGAGCTCTGCTTCATGGCGAGTCGCCCCTGTAAAGAACATTTTTGAAGATGTTCAATCGAGGTCTCGTAGTTTCTCCTCTTTTGAGGTACAAATATCTATCTATTTGCTACCTGCGTCCATCCCATAAAGTACCTAGCTTAGAAATTAATGTTAAATCATATTTCGAGAAAAAATTTAGGTTCTCGAGTTTTGGGTGTTTGGAATCGGCTCCAATAATTCATTTCCACTAGTCGGGCGCCTTCTCCTATTATATTGCTGCGATTTCTCGTAAGTAGGTAGGTAAAAGACAATTGGGCGTGTGTGAGGCTCCACATCACGGCCTTACAAATCGGCCGATTGTTGTGATGCTTTCTTCACCTCTCACTTTCAGGGTGTTAGGTATCCTGCTGATTTGTCATAAAAGAGTTTTTTTCTATCCTTTTGGTAGGTTATTCCTTGAATAATCAACCTTTTTTTATGCAAAAGGTCAACCTCTCCGATTCGGCTCAAAAATTTTTTCTGGACGTTTCATAGTGCCTAGATCAAAAACATAGGTCGATAATTCAAGGAATTACCAACAAAATGGTCAATGTCCGTCTGCCGTACATTGTACGCCGTCCACCGTGTTTTCGGTAGTAGAAAATTTTCTAAAAATCTGAAATTTGGGTCAGGGGTCTGTTCCCGGCCTAGGTCGGTCATCAAAACTTTTCTCCCGATCGGACCGAATTTGGGCAGGGTAGGGGTCAAAATGTGTTTTTTGAAAAATGGATTTTCGAGATTTTGGGCGATCTAGGCGAGTGGGGTATCATTTTCCACTAAATTAGAGGTTTAAATTAGTCTCCATGCGCCTGGTTCGAGGAATAACCAACCCGTGTATAAGAATTTGCAGCCTTTTTTTCTCTTTGTCCATTATGACTATTTTTATGTGGTTGAAACTCCAGATCTATTCACAACAATTCTATGAAAGATTACAAGCTAAACGTTATCGGTAACAGATTATTGTTGATGTAGTAGGTGTAGCAATGCCTATTCCAACGTGATACAGACTTTTAGGATAATTCCTAAAACTTCCGTGCATCGCTGCTCCCTTGAAATACCTGATCCCTTGTTCCCGTTAATCCAAGTCGTGTTGGATCTACAGTACCTGCACAACCTAACAGTATTGCTGGCTAGTCGGATTCATTTGAGTAGGCAACATGAGTGAGTATGCAAAGAACGAATTCAACCTATTCGTTATTCCTGTTTCAGGTTTTTCCCCTAGATATATTTTTTAGCGTGATTTGAACGGGACTTCAAGAATGTAGTCCGGGGATAGCTTATATAATTTTAGGATTTTGTTTCTAAGTTTGAAGTGTCTCGTTCAAGATTTTTGTATGCTCATTATATACACACCCTACTTGCTACATCGTTTTACACTCAGCTGTTCACAAGAATACTTTTGGGGAAATAACATTGTATTGATGGTTGGAATGAAACGATTTGGTACTAACCTTGTGATGAACAAAAGGTTTATTGAACTACTTGTAACGGTTCTTCCACAATATTCCGTCTTTGTTTACATTGCGCAAGAAGCTACCAAAACCGTCATCCTTCCTCAGTCAGTATTTTACTCGCGTATTGTCTGTTGAAATAAGAATCTCTCATTGTTAAGGAAGAAAATTCTCTATCAAATTATTTTATTTCATTGCTGGTTTTCATTTACGTCATGTACGGATTACTAAAATGGGTAACTGTTGGATTTGACGTGTTCATGTTATTTTCGATCCAGCTTGTATTCGGGTTTGAAAATCACTGGGAGGGGTATAAAAACGTCTACAACAAATCTTATTCTCTATATGAAAATCGCATGAAGTCCAATTGGTTGAACAATGCCCAGAAAGTGCTTAAACATAATTTAGAATTTGAGAACGGGGTTCATACATATAAATTGAAGGCCAACCACCTTGCAGACTTACATCGTCTTGATTATTTGAAAATGGTAAGTTCTTAAATATCCTAGCAGTGTTCGTCCTCTAATGTCTCAAACGGGTTCTTCGAAAATTTTTGCTCATCTTGCCACACGATATTATTGGGTTGTTTCAATACATTAATTCATTAGCGACTCTATTTCGTTATCCCAAGATAGGGTTGAAGCCCAGCCGACACAGAAAACTGACGGACATGAAAATACTTCTGCGATCTCCTCACAATAATTCAAAATTTCCGGATGAATTCGACTGGAGAGAAAGAGGATTCATAACACCTGCTTGGAACCAAGATGCTTGCGGATCTTGCTACGCGTTCAGTATTGCCGCTTCGATACAAGGCCAGGTAACGTCACATTTCCATCCCAATTTTAAGAGTTTACAAGTTAGTAGTTTTAGATGCAGTGCTGCATGCTATTGTAAGGCCGTTCTAAATTGACTGTGGGAGTCTCAAGACAGGCCTTATCGAAATTCTTCTGCTTGAAGAAACTCCGAAGCATATTTTTTGAAACTTGTTCGAGGGTTCTAGGCTCGCTGAATCTCGCTTCCCTCTGTAATATGCCTAACTAGTAGCCAACCAATTATTACGTAATTATCTTCCAAAAACTAGTAGATATGTTTTCTTCAACTTTCAATGTTTTCTTTTTTCAAGATTTTCAAGACGAAAGGTGCGTCTGAAGGACTGAGTCAACAGCAAATTGTGGATTGCTCAGTGTTGACTGGTAATTTGGGCTGCGGCGGTGGCTCATTTAAGAACACTCTCCGCTATGTCGAAATGATGGGCCTCATGAAAGAAGCTGATTACCCCTACAATGGTAGGCAAAGTCTTTGCAAGTACACACCACTCAAGGAGCATGTACGCATAAAAAATTGGAAGGTAGGTAAAGGTACCTGGTATCATAGTTTCACTCACACAGAAGTTAAATTTTAGAGAGGGTTGCAGTAAACTGTCATACAAGCATCGTTATAAAATCTTGTCTGGTATTAAAAAAAACTGAGAATTCGTAATATAACATTTAATATTACAGGTATTGCCAGCCAGGGATGAAGAGGCATTAAAAGCTGCTCTCGTGGCAGTTGGTCCAATATCAGTGTCATTGAACGCGAGTCCCTACACCTTTCAACTCTATCACAGCGGCATTTACGACGATCCTGATTGTCCAGACGATACTCTCAACCACGCTATGTTGCTTGTTGGTTACACGAAAAATTCCTGGATCATCAAAAATTGGTGGACGGATCGATGGGGGCAAGGTGGTTACATGCATTTGCGTCGGGGCGTAAATCGATGTGGGATCGCGAACTATGCTGTTTATGTTGAAGGATGAGTTTTATTTTGCAAGTGACCCATGCTCCGGCCGATGTATGTGAATTTGATCTGGATATATTGATTTGTACTTACTGCCATGATATCGAGCTACAAATTAATGTGAGTTGAAGTTAAGTATATGACTTCGTTCATACCGCACACTGCTGCTGATCACGTTTATGATACATACCCAGAAATCTCTAGGAATGAATAAAAGGTACCCGATGGTAGGTAAAATGAAGGTTTGAGTAATTTATTACGGTTAGTGGAATATAGGGTCACTCAGTAGGTAGGTAGTAATTTTTCATTTTTCACAAAATGTTTTGATGAAGCTTATACCGAAACAAAAACTCAGTATCATTCATAAATTATATTACTTTCTCAATCGAAACAGTTCATCATAGCGCAATATTTTGTATCAAGTGTTCCTTTCCTCTGAAGGCCGACCTTTATCTTTCAACGTCCACCCAGCTGGACGCGTCTATTTTCCAGAATACAGTAGAACATTGATTTTACCGTTTCAATCGCATACTGTTCATTTTATTCGTCGCCTCCAGTCATAACTTCCAAAAACTCTGTAAGTTCAAAATTCAATTTATTATTTTAGCGTTTAGGTCAAATTTATTTTAGGTCTGATCTCGTATGTATTCCGCGAAAGGAAATGATATTCATTGCTTGATAAAAGTTAGTAAGTATACAAAAAAATAACTCTAGCCTTCGCTTAGCATTGGTTAGAAAAATTGTCAGGGATGAGAAATTGAGGAAAGAGACTTACCATTGTTAGGTAGCTATTTTTGAAAGACCCTCTCGCTTGGTAGAATATTCACTTACCGTTAAAATCAACAGTCCCAGATCCATCCGAGTCAATTTCATCAATGATCATTTCACATTCGTAATCTGATAGATCCGGCTCCAATTCCCAGAGAATTTCCCGCAGAACATCGGTTGTTATATAACCGTTTCCTGAAAATTAAAATTTTACTCAGCATAATACCTATTCAAAATATTGTGAAATTATTTGTAGAATCAATCAACTTTTGGTCATCGTTTATCTTATAGGAATATAATAGGAATATATTATATTCCTTGGAAGGCGCATACCTTACCTACATCACTGATGCCTCGGCAAAAAAATTATTATAATAATGATAAAATAAATGAAATTCATAGTTGAGTTTGTTATTTTAGCTCATTCTTTCGCTCATTCGTTATTCGAATTTGTATAAAGCACAACGCACGAAGGGTGTATAGTACATCCAAAATCCGAAATGTATTATTACCACTCCAATTTTCTAACAAAAGAGAGAGAAAAAAAACTTGAATTAGCTTCTTAAACGAATGATATATTTCCGCTCACCAAAAACTTGAGGACCAAGGAAGGTATTTTTTTAACGGGGGCTTCATAATTTATTTTTCTAATTAGTTACCTCCTTTGGAGACGTCGAACGCGCTTTTCCATTCGAGGAATCTACCTTAAAAAATATGATACCTAAGACATTGTAAAATAGTGTGCAGCGTTTCGTCTGAAATGCCAATAATGCTCAAAACTTGCTTTTTCGCACCTTTTATCCTACCCTCCGACATTGAAGTTTTATGCGCTCTGTCAGATTTGATAGGTTAGTTTATATTCTGGGAAGACAGATTCTTACTAACGATTTATTTTGCGCATCCTTGATAATCGCCTAATACTACACACAGGATTACGGATATTTAGGATAATTATAAGGATATAGACAAGGATAAGGATTCGATTTCGATCAGAATGAAACCGACAGGTCACTTAACAGCTGAAAGGTAACAGTCTGAGAAAACTATACCTTGTGCAGGTTATATTTTTGCTTGTTCGCGAATTATAGTGGTTGGTGGAGCAGTTCGTGATCAAGTTATTTTCCACCTCTCGGAAATGGCTCTGTTGAAGCCAACTTTGCTCTTTAATGTGGCCAAAAGGACCCTGAGTTCTTCTAAAGCTGTATATGCCGGACATTGGAACAAGGATTGGAAGCCGGGCCCATTCCCGACTACTGAGGAACAAATAGCAGCCGCAGCCAAGAAGTATGGATTGATGAGAGAGGAATACCAACCTATTCCTGACGATGGTAACGGGGCTGGGGACTACCCTGACTTCAAACCATATTCCGTCGAAGGGCGAGACATCTTCTACCCGTGGGACTACCCTGAGGACCGTAGAAATTTCGGTGAAGCTATGCATGCAGACGCAAACATGTACTCTGAGGACAGGTTGGCAATTCTTGTGGACTTTCATTTTACTCTAGATTGTAGACAGTGGATAATGATCAGCCTAATTACCAGAGTTAATGGTTGGTGGGAAATGATAAGAGGCAAATTTGAGCACCCCCTCAGCCGAGTGAGCGTTCAAAAACAATAACCTATATTCTTGAGATCCACCGTCTTATGACTTATGAATTCCGTTCTGGTGTTACGCTGACTGGCAAACAAACACTCAAGAACTCTGTAATTTTTTGCTAATTATTCCCATTTTCATTTTCAGATGGGACGTCGACATGAAACCCCGCTACTCTCTGCCCTTCATGTTTTCCATGTTTTTTGGAATGATGGGTATTTCCGGTTGGCTCTATTACTCTGCTAATGAGACCTTTTTCATTCCTGCCATGCCCCGACATCTACCGGCATCTGGAACGCACTATAAGTACCCATCATCCCAATAGTAATTATATGCGTTAATATTTGTAGCAGCAAATCGTTATCGGTAATTGAAATACTTGAATAGCCCTTCACTTGTTCGTGTTTATGATTATATAATTCTTATTTTTGAGTTCGACATCTCTTCATCATTCTTTGTGCACCTTCAAACTGTCCTTAGCTTTCCGCGCTCAAGGTGCAGACTATAATCAGTGATTGTTTCAATCTCAAGGTGATCAGAATGGCATGGGACACATCAAATTCAAATCATCGCCTACTATTACTCGTACGTGCCTCTTCTAACTGCCCTCCTCTCGTTCTCCAGCCCTCAACCGTGAATTAACCTGTGTAATTGATTTCAAACGTATTTTTTTACCGTTTTCATTGAATATTCGGGGCCCAATATTCCGTCTGGAGCTAACCGGCTGTTCGCTTAGCAAATAACTAAAACCTAAACGTACCTTCTTTGTCATAAAGCCTAAAAGCTTCCCTGAGCTCATGCTGCATTGCATTGGGATCCTCTTCTTCCGTCATGTATCTGGCTGCAAGATCTTGAAACGTGGCGAAATCCAGTTTGCCAGAGTCTGTGAAAATTCCACTACCCCATAAATTTTGTTTTTACAAAAATATTGTACACTTTATTCGACATTTTCAATCAAACCGTTATTAAAAATGACGTGTATTTTGTGGCACTCACTCCATGGATCGAATTCGTCTAAAAGGGAAGCTAACTCCGAGTCAGATTGAGCTTTTCCCAACATTTCCAGGATTGTTCCAATTTCTGTCGTTGGTATCTTTCCGTCCACTTCGAATGCCTCAAAAGCCCTTTTAAGCACTATCGATGAACAATAACGTGAATATTTATAGACAGACAGTCTTTATGTGGTAATCAGCAGCACTGAAAAATTGCAGACTACTTACTTGTAACTTGGTTCTTCGACAGGTTTTCCACTTGCTTGAAGACAAATATACGAACAAAATTATTATGGATTTATCCCAAAGAAATTGTTAAATGTATCGTATATTTGTCACTTAAAGGCTACATGCTACAGTTTGTGAGGAGAAAAACGAACACCTTTTTTAAAATCCCCTTTTAACTACAAATTTAAAGTACTCAACCTCAAAATAGCCTGATTTCATTTTCTTTTTTCGCATTAAGCAATTCATTGTTGCCTACATTATCATTCAAGCCCCGTGGATGAGATACAATAGGGAACGCGAGCTTTTTACTCTTCGAATTAATTAGGTTCTGGTCTTGGGTCCTTTCTATCAATGGTTTATAACTAAAAGAAAACTTGTGGCTTGATATCCACAAGTATACGTTACTCATAACTGTTTATTTATCAATTGTTTTAAAATTTTATTTATTGTTTCATTTCAATTGTTCATTGTTGTGTAAGTCTAGGAAGGATAGGAATGATCCAAGAGTGTGGCAATGAGTGCGCCGTTTGTCAAGAGAATCATAGTGATAAACATAGCCATGAACTCTCATGAGGCTATGTGCTCATGGGGAGTCAGAACAGTTGCGGTGCCAAGGTCGGGTATTACAAAAGTAGAAATGATTTTAATACGTAGAGCAGCCTACTTTACCTCTACAGAACTTGACATTTTTTCTTCTATTAAGGGCTGAATTTCAAGAAAAATTGTAAGTAGGTACCTTTTCTTAGGATCAACTTTCAATCCAAAGAATAATAACAAAATGTGGGAACATCCCATGAGACAATTAGTAAGACAGGAGACAAAAACTAGACGCCAAACTTCCTCTGTACATAACGTTACAGTTAACGGACCAGATGCGATTTTATTGTTCCTTACACATACCATTTTGGAAGTTTGTTTGAGCTCTTATGCGATGAGAACGGTGATACTGATCACTTCTTCGGTCCGTTTCTACTTAATAAAGAGCTTTGATTTCTATTTTAAGTTGCACTGATGCCAAACGGTAGTAATCGGTCTAATAGCAAATTTATTTGTGGCTCGTTTGCTTCTACTTTAGCAACCATTTCGATCTCAATCGGCTATAAAGACGGGTGGCTTGCCAAGGGTCAAAGGTAACACGATAATTGGCATCACTACCAGGTCACTTCTACTTTCTGCGAGAATGCTACTGTCGCTTTTCGTCATTTGTGGTTCTTCAGATAATTTATGCTTACTTCATTCTTATCCGCCAGCCCAAAAATAGCGATTTAAAATTCCTCATTTTGTTCAATTAAAAATAGTGCTTAATTCATTTGAAGTGAAGGCGGTTTCAAGTTTCTAGTTGACGCAACCATAACCTATGTGTATTAGCGTACAAAGTTCGTTCTATAGACTACTGGGTTGTATGTATTTCATTTTTATTGTAAAACCCATCTATGTGAGCTGTTCATCTCTTGAAATATTGGTACATTTCGGTTATGAATTTTAGAGCCAATTTGCACTGATGGAACAGAGAGCTAATCCATGAATGTCTCCACCAGTAACGCGCAAGGTCGGTGGTGGTTTCTCTCATCCAAGTGCACACTACTACCACAAGCGCAATCCTGACTAGGTTTACAACGTAAGTCAGTGCCAGATCCTTCCAGAAGGTCTCCACGATCCTGGATGTTACAACGCACAGGAGCATTCCAAACAGACAGAATAATGGTACGGATATGTTTGTGAGTTCGTCTTTACTGTTATTGGCAACTGTTAGCTCGTTGAATCTCCGCCGAAAAGTCGACTCCAGTTTCTGCCTGGAGTCTGCTGCCTGTTCTTGGCTCCACACGTTGACGTGCTTCATTAAATGTTCAACTGCTTTGTCCATTGCATCGCCATGAGCGTCTTCCAACTTTCTTTGATCGATGTAGTCCCTACCTGAGCAACCTATTGAATCCATTTTAGCGTTATACATTTCAGTTGCCTCTTCCATCGTATCCAAGCTGCTGCGAATAATCATCTGCTGGTACAAGGGTTTCGGCATGCTAAGTCTGTCGCTGTTGAAAACATCCACCCACTCCAACAGATGACTGAGGAGTTGCTTCACAGTTACCAAATTTCCATTTACCCGTTTCAAAACAAGATTGTTCGGCGACATGATTTCAGATACGAACGCCGAAAGTTCACATCTGAATGTGGGCTCCATGTCCCTCAACATCCCAGGGATCTTTTCTGCGAAATTTTCCGTTATCCTCTTTCCTGGGTTGGGGAGGCAGCAGCCAGTCATAGTTTCGAAGCTACCACTTATGTTCTTCCGCACTTCTACATGATCTATGTGGTGATTTTGTGTGAGTAAATCCCATATACTCGGGTCATGAAGTCTTTCGATTTGGTCGTGAATGTATTTTTGCCCTCCTTCTATTCCTAAGCCATAGGTATTCACGTATCGGAAGTCCCTTATCAATAGGATCAGATGCTGGAAGTCTCTCTTATCGGTGGAAGTCAGTCGAGCAGCAGATCTGGCGTAAGCTGTACTCAGTTCCAAGCGTTGCAGTTGTTGTTCACCCAGATTGAGCATGAAATTGCATATCTGTACTGAACTAAATAATGTGGACAAGGCGTAGATGCACGTCGAGTCTGATGTCTCATACTCTCCTTGGGTTTCCATTATGACGACTCCAACTACTTCTCCGCTTTTGCTTTCCATTTTAAAGATTACTGGCCACACGTCAATCGTACTTGCCTTTCGATGTTTGAAGAGTTGAATGGGAAACCCTTGCGGAAACGGTTCAGATAGTTTTCCCATCCAACCCTGGTCGCTCTTGCAGGGGCTTGTTCCATGCACAAAAGCGGCATACTTCAAGAAAAAGTTAGTCAGAAATGATTTACCCTCGCGTGGTTTTCCGGTTACAGATACCACAGCCACGTGGAGGTTTTTGCAGTCTGGGTTTGCCATCCATTGTTTCACTAGCTCTCTGTTGATTGTATATTTAACTCGGCTTTCTTTTGCGTCTGTTTCTGCCCTTGATTTGACAAGTGTAATTGGTTTTGCAATTAATCCCATCACTCTCCTAATGTGTAAGAAAAAAATGCATGTATTGACTCAACTCCAGGAGTTTGCATGGAAACAGGTACCCCTGGTTTTTTGGTGCCTCAGGTTTGAAAAGCAAACCAGGAGATAATGATTGATGAAAAACTCAAGGTGTGGTCTGGTATCCCAATAACAGTATCTTGAACACAACCAATTTTTATATCGCTTTCATAATTGAACAAATCATATTTACGTTTTATAAGTCACCCACATAATATTTTTCCAAGTCGATTACAACTGCGCTCATGACCTGCAAAATGGAAGAGGCTTTTCACTTGATCGAAGTTGTGCAATATGGACGTGCTGAGAACTCAAACATAACGTTTAGATTTAACGAACACCAAGCGGCTTCATGTTTGAAGGTCAATGGTGTATTTGACATGCCCGTAGCCGTGATCTCGATGACAGGGAGAAAGAGCGTTGGGAAATCATTCCTTCTGAACTTTTTCCTTAAATACGCCATTCACAGATACAAGAACGGGCGCAGTGATGACGATTGGTTGGATGACTCCCTCACTCCACAGAAAGGTTTTCAGTTTAAGAATCCTCAGCGGTATGGCATTACTTTGTGGCCAGAGGTTTTTATTGCTGAAAAAACCAATGGCGAAAAGATCGCCCTTATACTCTTAGACACACAAGGTACTTTTGATGACACATCCTCTGAGGTCTCTTCTGGCATCTTTGCGCTGAGTGCCTTGGCTAGCTCATTGCAAATATTTAATGTTTTTTCTCGAGTGGACGACTCTGATTTGACTCGTTTGGAGAGTGTTTGTTTCTTTACCAAGATGGTCTCACAACTTGAGGACGACCCTCTTTTCCAAAATATTCTCTTCTTGGTGAGGGATTGGGCTGAATTCACCAACAACTATGGTTATGAAGCTGGCCAGGCATACTTTGATGAACGTGTCTTTGGGGGAGCGAAGGAGCCAAGCCGTCTTAAGACTCGACGAAATATCCTTTCATACTTCACAGATATGTCATGTTTCCTAATGCCAAAACCTGGATTTAACATTCCAGCTGATCAGTTATACCTAGAACATGAGGTTTGGGGCACTTGTAACGAGTTTGTTGAACAACTTTACAAACTAGTGCCACTAACTCTATTGCCAGACAATTTGGTTGTGAAGAGAATAAATGGTGAAATCATGACTGTAGAAAAACTATTTGATCAGCTAAAAATGATTGTGCATTTGTTCAACACTGCAAACTTACCAGCAATGAGTGCCATGCCTAACACAACAATGGAAATTACACTATTGAAAGCAAAAGGGCGTGCTTTGAGTATGTACATTCACCAAATGAAATCCATTGGTATCGAAAGTGGCATTTACGCAGACTCAGGTATGTTTCAAAATGCCCATGAAACGGCCAAGGAAGCTGCAATCAATTTGTTCAACTTGGCAGTAAGAGCAGGGGATGCGTCACATGCTAGCGCTGAGTACAGAAAAGCACTAGATGTGGCTATTTATCGTCAATGCAAATTATACACCCAGAAAAATGAAGAAAACAACCCCCACACGACCCTCCTAGTATTATTACCTCTATTATGCGTCCCAGTGATGATTACTGCTGTGGCCCTAGAGCAGAAGCTTAAAATCACATTGCTGAACTATGTGTTGGCATGGACATTTTGGCTGAGTGTATTTGGGTTGTGTTACTGGTGTTATTTAACATACAACATATTTGTAAAAGGACCAGCAAGGATCTTTGCCAACATAGGAGCATGGCTTTTGATCTTTTCCTTATTCCGTAACACATTGCTGAGACACAAGAAGCGAGTGTTTCGGACATTCTCCGAGTACTCAACGTTGAAAAACTGAATGTTTACCAACTGAAGGAATAAACTGAATATTTACTAAACTGCTCTGCACTTTTTAGAGAACTTGCAATTAGAAAACTGATTGACAATAATGGTGAGTTATATTTCAAAAAAATTAGTGATAAGTTGACTCAGGTGGAATTGCTTGACGTAGGTGTTGTACACAGAGTACAAAACTGAGCATATCACCAAGCTAATTAGGAGGATAATGTAGTTGTTGTCCCAAAACGCAATGAGTCTTGATTGTGGATGCAGGTACCTGACAGTCCAGTAGATGAACCCAGTGACAAGGAACCACCACCAACTTGCTGTGAGCCAACCATACTGTTGCCATAGCTCTTCAATATTGTGGCGCCACGAGTTCTGGTACTCATTTCTGATCTTATACTCAGTGAAGAGCTCCTCTAGTTCTATTTCTAATTTCTTCTTTTGGTTAGGGGCTGACCACTCTTCATCCAGTTTTGGGTAATTTTCAAACTCGGTAATCCCTTGATTTACTGCCTCTCTGTGATGTTCTTCCAATACCTCGTCAGAGATATGTTCTTTTCTTCCTTGGAATCGAAGCATCATTTGATTGTATTTGAAGTACGCCGCTTCTTTAGCTAACATCGTATTTGTCAGTACAGTGGTATTATAGCCTGGGCTGATGTCTATGAGGATCTTGCACTTGTTTAAATCCTTCACCAACAAATCGAGGTACCTCCAGAAATCTTTGACCTTTACAGGTTGACCTTGAACCATCTTGACTTTCAAGTTTCCTGGGGCTAAAATAATTGGGGCAAACTCTTTGATTGACTCATGGAATTTTCCCCCAGCTAGAGCCAATACCTCAGAGAAATTAGAAGTTTTATAGCTTAGAGCCTCCCATACCTCTCCAAGCCCTGGCATCAGAAAGCAATCTATTTCTTTGTAAAACGTTTTGATATGGTCCACCGACCTTTTATTTTCTACTTCTTCTTGAAACTGTTTGAATCTGAGATCGAGGTACTGCTGTCCACTTACATGACCTGGAGGCAGTTTACCTCTGTCTGGCCAGTCTCTCACCAAGATCATCAACTTCTGCTGGAAGTTGTGGTCAGTGTGTGTTCTTTTTGCAATAAGCTTTGCATATAAAACTGCCAGTTCCATTATTTTCATGTCTATGCCATCCAGAATTTTGCTGACGTTGTATATTTGCACTGAGCTTATCATAATTGTAAATGCTAAAATTGCGCAAGATGGACCTCTTCCCATTTCAGTACCTTTGGTCAATCCTTCCATGTCCAGGAACAGTATAGCTGTGCCGTCCTTACTAGCCATTAAGGGGTACATGATAACCCCTATTGGTTTTTGAGCGCCTTCCTCCTGTTCCAATGGGTAACCAGTAAACTCAGTTGTGCCCCACCATAGAAGTTCTTGTTGTTGTTTCTTGCATCGTTTCAATTGAGCAGACACTCTTCGTGTGGGCTCGTGGTAAATGGCATGCGTGTACATCATGAGAAGGTTCATCAGGAAAGTCTGACCAAGGTGAATCCTCCCCCCAATTGAAACCACCATCAACTCCATGTCAGCATACTCTGACTTCTCAAAAAGTTGTCTTATGTCATTCACGCTGAACAGGAAATGCAACCCTTTTGAATAGATTAATGTTTTTGCCATGGCGTAAAATTTCAGTCATATTTTATGTGAGAAAAATGTTAACCATGAATTGTGGTGAGCACTAGTAGTATCTATAATTTTAAATGGAGTATGAGTGATTTGTTTTCCTTGCAAACTAGATGGTACAATTGACTCTAAATATGAAGCTGGGCCTCTTGAAATACAAAAAATGCCGTGCAAGAATGCTTTCCTCGTTCCTCCTGTGTAGTTTCAGTCACTAAAATTTTCATCAAATAATTATCTCCTGTCGATTCCTTTGTGCTAGTGCCTCCACAACTACCAAAGAATTTGTCAGCCGCATTTAGACACATCAATTTGTCTAAAAGGAATAGTATCTCTTTATTTTGTATATGTTAACTTACACTTGGCTCACATACACTTATATCACTTTAGGATTGTATTCAGAAGTACAATTTTCATATTTGTGGATTGACTGAATCAGAAGGAGGTGACTTCATACTAATATGCAATCCATGTGCTACTGGAGAAATAGCAGTTCATAGTCCCCAAATCAAATCACATTTTACATTTCATTCATGTTTTCAGACCGTTTCATTCATATTTCCCCATGCTGACCTGTCCTCTTGAATCAAACGTTAACTTTTGAACCCTTGACAATTGAAGAAATTGGCCTTTGACTCCTTCCCATAAACTGCAACCTCCTAGTGCTATTCCGAAGTCACTGCAGGTTTTTAGCAGTATGGGGTAAAGATGAGGAAGAATTGCGTGGTCTAACGTTGGGAAGAGGTGGTGGATGCAATGATCGCCAAACAGTGCCATGCCAAGCACACTTTCTCGAATCTCAGTTCGGTCTTTGACAGTCACAACCTGGTAGACGCCCCAATCCATTGAATCTGTGTTTCTGCAATAAATAATTTATATTATTATTTTCTAAAAAGCCTGTGGAACTTCAAGCAAAATTTCACTTACTACCTAGGTCAAATGGGTATTGTAGTGGTTCTCACCGAACTTCATCTCCGTCATGAAAATTTTCGGGATGGTGGTGGCCCGCGTTGAGGCCTACTAATCCAAAGAAGAAGCTGGAGCCCAAGAATACCATGGCCCACCAGTATGGGAGTGAGAAAATGCTGACACTGGACCATATCATTCCTATTGCCATGGAGGCAGGAATCAAAAGCGGGAGGACTTCTGGAGCACCGTCATGTCCCGAGACTCCCCATCTACGGAGAGAAGCAAAGTCATGTTGAATCATGTTGATCCTTGAATATTTACACAAGTCGTGAAGATTACCTTAGTGCTATGGACATTGGGAGGATAAGAATGTACACGATAGGAGAATACAACCAAGAGATGAATCTCCAGAAGTGGTTTTTCGGTTTAGTTAGCCATTGAAGCCACGGCTCAAACATCGCTACTTCCAGATCGTGCTGAGTGTTGGGGAAGATATGATGAGACATCGCATGACTAATTCGCCATCCCCTGAAAATGGCGAACCGTGTGTTTTATGGTATTATGGTGTCAAAAAGTAAGAAGCTGCGTAAAACTTGGAAGTTGAACTCACATCACAGAAAGACCGCTGATTTGGAAATAGTACATTCGCCAATTATCTCTCTGGTGGAAAAAATTATGGGCACATACTGTTGTTGCACAAAGTAGAGCACTCGCCAGAAGAGCTAAGAGATGACTTCCATAGCGAGCACTAGCGGCACAGGTTGCAATAGTCAGTAGAAACAGAGCGTCTGACAGTACTTTAGTCCTGGAAGATTCAATTAAAAAATATTTTTCTAAACGATTTTTTTTTTTTTCGTTTTGCGTTACACATTAAGGGGCTGAAGACCTAGCTGTGCTCACTCATCGCCACACGATGGTACATATATATCCCCATGATTCTCCAATCAAGCTGTTCAATCGTGCAATAGGGTCCTATTATTCGGCTGTGGACAGCTTCCTCAAATCGTGACAGGCACTTAATTAGCCGGCGAAGACTGGTCTATCCAGGTTGATATTCTTATAGAATTGGATTGTTACCCCAGTGAGTCAATCGTGACAGTACCCACCTGCTTACCAGAAGGTCGCTCAATTGGTAAAACACGCGATTTCTCTTGTCAGTATTCTGTTTTGCCGATTTGCGTTTAATCCCGAAGTCATAGCTAATGAACTGAGCGAACAACGTGTGTTCGCTTGTACTCGGAGAGTGTGGCGAGCATTGCTTTAGAAGATTCAATCCGAACTGGTGATAAGTATATCTTAACTTTTTTGAAGTGATGTCGATTTCGGGATTTGACGTGTGAGGTAAAGGTGATCATGGACGCTTAATCGTTTGACCCGTCGGACCAATTTATTGCCGCACATTGATTTCCCCGGTGTTCGGGTGGCCTCAAGGCATAATATATCTTGTGAAATATATGTGAAGATCTAGGAGCCGCAAACAATTGTGGGAATGAATGCAACGGGTGTCCTTACTCACTTTGTTGTTGGGCCACGGGGAACGTGTTTGATGTGGTCGTAAACTCTTTTCCGTAGCACTTCATAAAATCCATCTGACTGGAATGTGAAAGGTGAATTCCTTGGTGTCTCTGCCTTCCGAACAAAAAATTTCTGCAACATCTCTCTTGGAGCGTTACTCACGTGGTAGCTGTAAAAAATTTCCGTCACATCTGTCCCCTGCAAAAAAGTGTATTCATTTATTTATTTTTAAATTGGTATATTTTTCTTTACTACATAAATGAAAATCAAGAGAATTCGATAACCTTTGTCATTAGAATCCAACTCGATCCTCCTGGGTGGACTTTGGCGAAGGCGTCTAAATCGTATATGCCATCACCGATCCGCCAGAGTCCTTGTGCGCCTTCTAACTTCTTTTTGCTGCTGAGCCATCCCTTAATCTCCCGAACGGTCCCCCATCGTGGTGAGCTCCACTTTGAAAAGCTTTCAGACTTTCCCTTAAACAGATGATCAGAGTGGATACTTGTTAGGAAATAGTAGAAGTATCGCAGTAAAGTAAATAAGTCCGCTCTAGTTGAAAGTAGGTTACTAATCACTCGCGTTTTCTTCTGGTTGCTTAATATCTGACACTTCGTTATTATAGACAGAAAACACGCGACTTCTAATTGAGCCTCAAATTTGCGAGTGAAAGTTGATGGGAGACTCCTATTGATGAACGAGTTTTTGCTTGGTAGTTCAATCAAAACAGACATAAGATTTGTTGCAGTTTGTTAAATATTTATGCACATTTTGGTCTACTGAACACGAATCTGAGGTTCACTACTGAAAATATTGCCCTGAACTTCTTCTGTAAAAAGGAACGTCATAATTTTGGAAGTTGTCTCCTTCATTTTTGAATAACGTTCGGACCGATGCTACGTGGGAATCCCCGCAAAAACAAAATTGAAGAGCATTAAATTTCCTCCATTCTATGTATCAAACCTTTTAAAGATTACCCTCAAGCCGTCAAAGTGCTCGAGAAGACTATTAAAAACCTCTAATCACACATTTTCGTCATTTTTGAACTTCTTCCATTGAAAAAGTGATTCTGAGAATTTTTTTAAATAGTGTATTCAGAAATACGAGCATCATGTTATTTAACCTAGTTTCCTATCATTCAAGCAATATCCATCTTTATTTAGATATTAACGCGCTAATATCGATTGGTAGGTGAATAATATTCACCGATTTCATTATTATACCACCTACATGGTTTGTTTCTATTGAGTCATTCCTGGCATTTGTTTATATGGTTGCGCATCAGTCATGCTTGGAGTTGACTTTTCCACCTTTTCTAGTATACTTTCAATTTTGAGAATATTATATATTACGAATGGGTTTTTCTCAAACTTGTTGGCGCATCCATTGTGAATTTAAAATGTGGGAATGGTTCGTCGCACAGGTTCCAGTCATTCCCAATTAACCAATTATACAATCATCTGGTCATCATTTGCACGGCAAGGCTATGCTCCTAGAGTCACCATGAACTAAGTCTACAATTACTACAAAAACCGAGAATTCTCTTAAGCTTAGTCTCTTGATAAAAGAACTCAAGCGCAATTTTAATAGTTTTCTACACTCACTGTAGACGGCGGGAAAAGCACGGAATGGACAAACTCGCGCGCGATGTCCAGTGGTCGATGTTTTTCGAACGTCAGGACCATGACTGGAGTGGCCCTGATGAGACCGAAACCCGTGAACTTGGAGCTGTCCTTCCCCCACTTGAATCTTTCTTCGTCATCGAGTCGTCGATTAAAATCTGAGTTGATCGCTCGGTTGGAGCTCGCGATTGTTTCCTTCTACGACAGCACGTCGTATTCGTCAACTATCTGGTTCCATTTACCGCCTTGTGCCTCTACTGTTGTGTATTTAATTTTCTTTCTTTCTGGAGCCTTAACGCTATTACAGTCTGACTTACCGAAACTCAACCACACGAGGTCATCAACTTCCTCAATCCTTGCTCCCACTGTTCTAAAAAGTGGTTTGGCGGTTTTGGAACTTTAGGTCGAGGCTTTTCTCTTTGATAAGGTTCAGACAACTTGAAAAAGTGAGTCTAAAGAAAAAACAATGCCGAGGTTTTCGTATTTCATATCCACCAACATTGCGCTCTTTAGAGTCTACCACATTTAGAAACGGTGAGCATTCTCAGACGATGTCCCTTAAACTTACGTCAATAAAGCAAGGAATAATTAAGCTTTGTTGCTGAGTGAGGTGTTAGTACATTTCTGACATCAGTGGCAGGATAATGTACGACTCGAAGAACGACAAAAGAGGACCGAAAATACGTTTTTATCAACTCGAGGAATAAAAAATGGGGAAAAAAGGATAAATGTCCAAAAAATGAAGTGGTAAAACTCCACGATAACAATCAGCCGTTTTTGATTGAAGTGTCACAGTACAAAGGCGGATTCACAATAGCAAGTCAAATGTATAAAAGAAGGACCCTATATTTGTTACCAACTTTCTGAACAATGTGATGTAATTTGAGCAGTTCTTTGAACAGGGTTCATTTTTAGCAGGTGAAGAAATTGCTGTCGATCAGTAATCCAAATCAATTAAATCGGAATTTATATTTATATTATGCTTTATGCAGCATGCAGCTTCGCCTTTCGACCTGTGACATTAGTTACTCATAAGCAACTGATGTGGATTTGACTTGCCTCATTGTAGCTGCAAACAAAAGGAAAAAAAATTAGTGTTGTTATAAATTTAACGCTGATGCCGGGTTATTTTACCAACATTTTCTGTACACAAACCGCGCAGGGTACCATTATGGATCCTACATTATACCAAGATATATTGCAGACAATGCGCTTATTGCCGTACATATGCTCGCCAAAAAGCGAATGCACGAATAAATGCGTGGCAGTTCAGATTTTAATCAATTTGGTGGAAAACGAACATTTCGGATTTGGAATTCAAAACGTAAAAGAGAACGGTAGATATATTCATCCAACAAAATCTTCCTTCATATATTTTTTATAAGACCTTTGATAGGTAACTGGCTATTGAAACATTTCCTACCTGAAGGTAGATTGCTTCAATTAAATTCAGGTTTACTGTCAATGTCAATACTACTACATTTTTACAAATTCCTACATAACCGGCTGAGACCATGGGAAAAGTTTCCATGCTGAAGCATGTAAACAAGCATCACTGCAAAAACTGTCCAGATATCATGTAATCAACAAAAGAACTATGATTGTGTACAAGATAGACTGAAGAAGACAAAAGCTGTGTCTGGATGATGACGTTCGAGTAACTTTCTATGAGGTAGGTCTCACAATCTGGTTCATTGAATTCCCCTTCCACCCAAAAATAATAATAAAGAGAGGACATACATTTCAATAGACGAAATGCAGTAATGATCGTAGACGTACCACTCGATTCACATTGGGTTATTTTTCTCTCGTTGACCAGAAGATGGACGATGACGATTGCCCGTTGGACAGGACGCGGTTGGGTCACATGACTTGGGGCTTTCTCCATACTATGGCCGCATATTATCCGAGAAACCCAACGAGATCCGACCAAGAAGACATGCAAGCGTTTATAGAACTCCTGGCCAAATTCTACCCGTGCCCCGTTTGCGCAAAACATTTTCGTGGCGAAATCCGCGCGATGCCCCCCGACGTCAGCAGCCAAACGGCTTTGGTCAATTGGTTTTGTAACGTACACAACAGAGTGAATCGACGGCTGGGGAAGCCTCAATTTGACTGTTCGAAAGTTTGGCAGAGGTGGAAGTACGGGTGGGATGATGGTTCATGCAATTATTGAGGTCCCGAAAGACGATACACTTTTGAATAATGATCTCCTCACACTCTTCAGTGTGTTATTTTTTAATACCTAAGATATGTAGAAAATTTGACAAAGAGGGAACACATTGAAAAATTAATTAACAATGAGGTATTTATTATTATTATAATTGGAAGACTAAGCGCCAAGGTGTAGTGCTCTGCCTGATGGGTCGCGTTGAGTGGGGTAAACCTATCACTCGTTTTTGTTCATCACTCGTTTCACGGACATCTTGGCATCAAATTTTATAGTGATTATGCGATCGTTGATCAGCAAACACCTCATTACGAAATGAGTCGTTTGTTGGATGAATAAGAGCGATGAGCTTAAACTTTCCGTACCTACTGGAGTAACGCTCACCAAATAAATGAAAATCTCGGTTGCATTTTCAACCCTCACCTTTGTTCCAATCATGGGTTTTCGTGCTGTATGAAGAGACGAAGATGAAATTCGCCAGAAAGAAACACAATGCTGCGAGAAACAGTTCTGCTCTATACATTTCACGACTCTGGAAGAATTGCAGGTTTCATAAATGAAAATGTTGGCAAGAAAGCCAGGAAAGTTGGAATTAGCTTAAGCATTTTGGATACGGGTGCACTCACCAAGACAATGTACGCATCCGGTTGGAAGGACATCTGAATGTCAAGGATAGCTAATTTCACAGACATGGGTGTGTTAGCGATGGCTCTAGTCAATCCATACGTGAACCCAGCATAGTTCGGGGCCATTTGAAGATAGGAAGTAAAAATGCCATTCCACGACAGCAGAAGGCAAAAGGCGCTTGTGAAGACCAACAGTTTTTCGTAGTCGGGGTTTTTCGAGTACCCAACCAAAATGAAGAATATAGCAGTTCCCCAGAATCCTGTTAAAATAAGACTGTGCTGTAATATTCACTGGAGGTTGACAGTGGGAGTAGAAGCTATCTTGACAATTCCCAATTTAAATTTTCTGAAAGCGAATTGGGTGGGCATCAACGTTGATGTACCATATTTATAATAAACATGGAATATCCCCAACATATCTTCAACAAAAAGGTCCGCTTACCGATAGAATTACATGTTTTCCTCTGATGTGACACCAACACTTTCTTTTGAGCGACGACGTAGTCACACATCACTGAAATGGCGGCGCCAAGGGACATTGCCATAATGCCAAACAAGAAAAACGTGTTCATCTGAAATTACATAATTTGCCACAATAGCCAAATCCAATGATTGAAGAATCTTAAATTGCAAAAAAATAAATAAATAAAAGAAAAATATTCTCACATCATTTGGGACCAAATATACGTATAAATTACCCGTAAAAATCTTGGATTCCGCAAATAGTATTTGGCACTTGAGCTAGAGTTGTGCCTGACAAAATGTTAAACGCTGAATTGATTGAGGTTTTGGTTTATCCCATATTTTTTGCGTAACCTTTTTTAAATATTTATCCTAGGTTTGCGTCAGCAATAAATATAACTTACCGTGAAAAATGATTGAGGAGATTGACCGATCGTGCAAATGTTTTCATAGTAGTCTTCCATAAAACGGGGAATCAGATACAAAGAATCGCACCATCCAATCATCAAGTTTGTGATGGTGACAACGTATAGGTCTCGGCAAGTGAATAAACGTCTCCACCGGAAAGGACGATTCTTGAGGACAGTGAAATAAGACTTTTTAGACATGGGAGTAATTATATGGTAGTTCCTACCACCTCAGACTTAGAACATCAAGCGTTTCAACCAGATACGATCAGCCTGAAGCTACTTCCTACTGTTCCTAAAAATTCGGAATAATGAACCTCAATTCGTTAAGTGAGTGATCTGCCGCAGTAATGATTCTACACCGAAGGTGAGAATTAGGACCTGAGACGCTCACAACTGCTGAGAGTTTGGCAAACTCATCAGGTGCCCACTCAAGTATTGATGTTGAATGACCTTTTTGGGGTAATCTAAATGGGTGAGCTCTGCTCACCTAGTGCCAAGGAGGGTTTGATGCATCCAATCAAATCAAGCCCGAAGTGCAAAAGTGCGTCCCAGCTCGTCAACATCGTTATGAGCTGAATTATCCAACGACACGATAAGAAACTATTTGAAAATTTAAATCATCTGGACAGTTTAAAAACGTACTGCGGAGCGGATGCCGATTCCGTAGGAGTCCAAATCTTTGGTATTCGATATCAAGTATGTTCTTTCTTCGGACGAAATGTAGAAACACGTTCGAAAATCCTTCGACCCGAAAGTCGACCAAGCGACGCACCATAAGACCCCGATGTTTCCTGAAGTATAAAACACGGTCGCCCATCCCATGACGTTTTTCCCAATGAAGAACATGACACCGTTGATCAGCAACCATCCAAACATGCAACCTCCAACATGAATAATTTTTCAGAAACAATTTTTCACATATAAAAAGAGTAGGCAATAAAATAATAGTAAAGTAATTCCTTGTTTGTATTGATAAATGGTTGATTCCTCATCTTGTTACATTATGGTTTATTAAAGCTACCAACGTAAAGTAACATTATTTGTGGGTGAACATTTTTGGTAACATTGGCTAAACTTTGGTTACATTGTCGCAATATTTTAATATCATCAAGAAACGCAGTAAACTTACCAACTGGCTGGAGAATCGTAGCTTTGCAGTAATCATTAATCGTAGCCCAGCGTCCCATTATTTGGAAGCAGGCTGGCTCCGTGAAACCCTAGATAAGGGGACAGGAAAATGACAAATTAGAAGACACTGGCATGACAAGATGGAAATTTGCAATAAGGGAGGGGGGAGTAGAGAGATTTACATCCACAAAGTTTTCTATAGAATACCTAAATAGAATTTGAATGATGCGAATAGTTCACAAAAAAAATGTTCAAATTCTTCCAACATATGACAATAATTTACGAAATTCAAGAATAATTCACTCAAAATCTGAAAATAATTCAAATTATTACAAGAAACCTAGAAATTCGTTCAAATTTACAAATTGAGTTTTATTATCCCGCAAGAATTTGTTAAAGGTGAATCTAATTTAGTGTACAATGAAAGGAAATTTTGTGATACTGTGATAAAAACCAAGAAAAGAACACGAGTTCCATGAGTTTCCCTTGTGGGACTCTTATAAACTAAACTCTTAAATAGTTTAAGACGAGTGTGTGAAACTATTCTCAAGCTAGGTAACCCAAACAAGATTGATTTCAATACGCCATAAACTTGAAAAATATCGTATACTTGATTAGCAATATAGTCAAGCAAGTCAAATGAATCAACTCGTTCAATGAAAGACATTTTTAACTAGGTATAAAAACATTAAAGAATTATTTTTGTAAAACACTGTTTTCAAGTATTTGCATATTTTTAATGATTCGCACTTTTTGAAGATTCAATTGAATTTACAAAAAATTGATGTGAACTTGAATCGATCAACATTTACAAATACTGGAAGTAAAAATTACCTCGACAATGCCTGATAAGGTCCTCATAGCGACTACAGCACCGTAGCCGACCCTTTCGTCCCTTGATCGAAGAATTGCTGGAAGAGCGAAACTAAGAATGGACATGAACAGGATCGCTGTGAGCAGGACGTATTTGTTGTCAACCCGGATGCTCATCGCACCACCGCAGAAGAGAGCGATGGGGTAAACGTAGTACAGAACGTGATCCAACTTCGTCATCACCTTTTCGTCCCAATTAGTAATCTGTTACCGAAGGGAAATATAGATTGTTGAGTAACTTAGGATTCTAGTGGGATCGTATCTCACGAATTCTGCCCGTGGTATCCTCAATATCTGCGCAACTGAATCAAATGTCAACTTGGGATCCGAACTTTGTTGAGCACTTACAGTGTTTTTGAAGGGATCTTCGTGGTATGATGAGCTGTCTTGAACTTCCTGTTTGGCTAGCTGGATTGCCAAAATTGGGCATACCCTGAAGATATGGACGACAGCGAAAACACACATGACGAGGAACAGTTGAATGTGGCGGACTCCCAGGCCCCAACATTGTTTGCATACTGGGAACAAATCATTGATCAAGGATTCAAGAATTCAAAGCGCTAGGCGCCACATTGCCTGTTTTCAGTACCTTGTAATAGCATCGTACAAATTCGGCCTCACTCACCCATCGCAAAGATGAAGAAGTAGACCAATCCACTCTTGAACGTTTCGCTTTCGGCGGAAAGATCCCGCGCAACACTTTATACTATGAAATCTCCATAGCACAAAAGTACGAGATAAGTGAGGAGTCTGGCTCTTACGGAACTCGAAAAAGCCATACGGAATCGCACGTGACAGCTGATATTAGGTTAGAATATGAATATGCTTCGTTTTGTTTAAGTGGTAATAGAAATAATTTTTGTTTTTCAAGTACTACACTGGAGTGAATAATAGGAAATAATTTCTGGTAGCTCAGAAAGCAGATAGGCGTTCTGAAATCCGGGATTCACCACGTATCTCAATTTTTAAACTCATCGCTGACTGCTTTTGCAATAACTCTTTGAAGAAAACAAGAGAATCTCGTTTAGCAAAACTATTCGCATGAGTACGCGTGTAGAGGAGGAAAGAAAACATGCAAGAACGGTAAAAAGTAGGAAAGTTTATATTATAAAATTATCGCAATATTTATTTTAACCAGAATATTTTTACATCTCCACAACGTAATTCGGATGAACGACCAATATCGGGTCTGGCTCTTGTTCATCATCTGAAACTTCTTGGTCGTTTTCTTGTTCTTCGATTGAAGTGAGCGGGATAATCACGTTGTCCTGTGAGATTTTTGTTTTTCAGAAGAATTAGTTGGACATCAATTCAGTAATACTCGACTATATCTCAAGGGAAGCAATGAAAAACTCACATGATATATAAGACGATCCAAAACCTTAGTGACGAGGGCCTTTTTCTCGAGAAGCTCTTCTTCCGATTCGATCATGTTGCTGTTCGTCATCATTTGTTCCAAATACCAATCAATTAATTCGCTTCTTCTCATGCCTTTCTCTGCAAGAGGGATTTTATAGAAAACTGATAAGAGAGTGAAGAAATATGTATATCGTCAACAGAATAAATTTCCTGCACAGCAAGTTGAGGGTAATACGAATTTTTTTGCGTAGATGAAAATCGCACACTAAATTAGTCGTCCATATTCTCTGGTCACAACTCAACAAGCAATATTGAGCATGTGTGTGTACTCTCAAAATAAGGATTACATTTTTCCGTAGGGAGATTTCCACTGCAGAAGTCATCCAGGAAAGTTGATGTTGGCAGAGGGATTCTGGTAGAAACTGCCCCTTAGAAGGCGGCACAAAGGATCCCTTCGCAAACCAAAGTGGATTTAAAAAAAAAATTAAACGCCAGAATTCCAGGCAGAATCTTACCTTCAGTGTCGCCGCTTCTCATATGGATAATGAGCGTAGTAGAAAGCCTCTTGTACTCATCAAAGGACAAAGTCAATTTCTTCTTAGCTGGTTGATCTTTAGCCTCAGCGGTCCCTGAGTCAGGAGCTGGAACACACGGAATTAATGTTTCTCACTTCCAATACCAACACCTGAAGGAACACATGACGTGATCAAGTCTCACCTTGTTCTTCCATGTCCATGGGCACGTCGTCATCCAAGTGTATGTCGGGTTGTTCAACGCGGATAATCGACTTGTTAAGGAGGTTGTATGCTTCCAATACGTGGCGACCGAGAACCTGAATTGATCAACCCGTTGATGTACAATAGATCGAATTGTAACATGAAGTTCGTCATATGAAACAAAAGCTTACCTCATCCAAACATTCCATTTTCGCAATAGCTTCCGATAGACGGATCATACTCTCGAGCTGTCTAACTGTGATTCGCCACGCGGCTTTGGCTCCTGTGCCGCTATCTCTCTGCCTCAATTGTTTGTACAGGTCAACCAACATTTTAGAGGCTTCCTGAAAATTGACAATTGGATTTGAAATTATTTGTCTCGAGTAAGTCAGAGTTTTCAACCTGTGATAGACTTGAGCACGGACGCTCTAGAGGTACTAAAGGAATTACAATGAGCATTTCCATATTCAGAAAGGAATTCTCTCGCTATTTAATCGGCATTTTAACTAAAATCTTCCTTCCTACATTTAGACCAGATTTCATCCTCACGAACCTGGCTGTCCCACGATTTTCGGAAAGACCCATTAGAACCCCGATTTGAAATGTAAAAAAAGCATTAAAAAAAAGAAACCAGAAAAAGGCAACCTACTTCACTGATCATCGGTTTGAATTGCCGGGCAAACGTGATGTAACGTAGAACTTCTTTCTGGGAGTAAAGCCTGTCGACGTTGTCTTCGATGTTATTATGAAGAGCAACAATTTTTCTGGCAATCGCGTAATCAATGACCTGAAAGCATGGTGGGCCAGCAATTGATTCCACTTGTTTTTGTTGAGATGATATCAGAAAAGAGCGATGGTACATATTTATTTACCTCGTTGCATTCATCAAGGAGGACGAAAAAGAGATCAAAACGTGACATGATTGGAGCAGACATCATGATATTCTGTTGAAGAGATTTTGTTCGGTCGTAGTGGCCACCGATGGGATTTGCCGCAGCTAAGATGGACGTCCTTGCGTTCAGCGTCGCTCTCACTCCCGCCTGTAACATATTTTGGTTATAAAACATGAGGTTTTTGTAGATGAAAAAGATCGGAATGGTGAATATACGGCCACTCACCTTGGCGATAGAAATAGTTTGCTGTTCCATTGCTTCGTGAATAGCAACTTGATCGTGCGGGTCCATTTTGTCGAATTCGTCGATGCAGCAGACGCCGTTGTCGGCCAACATCAAGGCCCCAGCTTCGATGACGAAATCACCTGACTCTTCGTCTCTGACAACGGCTGCCGTGAGACCGGCTGCGCTGGAGGCTTTGCCAGACGTATAGACTGCTCGAGGCGACATCTCAGCAACCTGGTAGTAAATTATTTTTGGTGATTGACTGAAGCCATGGAGTGCCACAAAGCTCAAGAGCACAACGTTACCTGTTTGAGGAGTTGTGATTTGGCGGTACTCGGGTCTCCAACAATGCAACAGTTTATATCCCCTCGGAGAGTGGTTCCTTCCATGGTTGTTTTTGGAACACCACCAAACAGCATCAGAAGCACGCCTGAGAACATCAAAAGTGTCCTATCCTTATTCAAGCGATTTGAAGACAGCTGAAAAGAACCTCATTGACAGAATCAGAAACCTCATTTACATTAGAAAGGAGGCCTAAATTGTCATCGCCATGTCATAATTGGAGTACATCTTTGGGGTAAATATTCAATATTCAAATAGGTTCAGTTAGAGAAGCTGCCACCACACCACACAAAAAGAGTAGGGAATAAATTAAAACTAATCCTGGCCTACTCAATCAATTTCCATTATTCGAATTTATATTGTGATCCGTAAGGTGCCTTATAATTCTGTAAAAACTCGCTAAAAGAAAGCTTTCATCGGATTTTAGAGCTTCAGTGCATAATTTTAATGATTCCACAAGGATATGATCATGAATAGATATGATAGGCAAAGAATACAATATAGGAATCAGAGAACTCACCTTTCTTCACTTGGTCGCAACCGTGAATCGACGGGAAGAGGCTATGTATCAAATTATTGTACAGATGCTTGTCTTGGTTCATCTCGTAAATCTTAGCCCACTCAGCATCCGTCATATTTTTCCTCATCATTTCAGGCGTAACGTCTTCCATAAGGAGCTCGCCGCAACCTCCAAACTACAATGATCGAGGCAATCACTTGGACGTTACAAATACATTTAAATTGAGAGTCCATCGGCGATAAACACAACTCACCCTGGGGCTGGTGGGTGTCACGCTGCACGCCAAAAATGACATTTTGTATGTGAGATCCCGCACTCCAAGCGACTTCAAACCTCTGACGCCTTCATCCTTCGACTCACCTAAAAACGATTTTTATTTCCATGGTAAATAATATTATTTTCAACAGTTTTTCAATATACTGACAGCCGAAAAAGAGAGCTTACCAGGCTTTTTGCGCACATCTGGATCAGCTTTGACGCCAGGTAAAGAGATTGCGCTTACATCGGGAATGACGATAAGTGTTCCCGTGAAGTCGTACCGATCACCAGCTTGCACCAACTCTACTACTTCTCCTCTGAGGACCACTTCAACGCTAAATTTAGGCAATCCAAAGGATGGCAATTCAGTTGCATGATGACATTTACTAAAAACGCTGCAAATTCTTACACACGGGTTGGTTATTCCTCAGACCAGGCGCATGGAGACTAATTTCTACAACATGGGAAAAATGGGGAAAACAGTGGGTGTGGCGGGTCCTGGAAAAGGTCCTCGAAAACATATTCAAAATGGGTAATAGATACCCGTTTTGACCCATAACCTCTTCCAATGGGTGCCAATCGTTCTGGGGCCCTTTTCGTTGGATTCAGCGTCCAAATTATACCCCACACGCCTAAATCACCAAAAATCTCCAAAATTCATTTCTCGAAATACATATTTTGATACCTACCCCGCCCAAATTTGGTCTGATCGGGCTGAAAAGTTTCGAGGACCAACTAGAGCCGGAAACGGGTCCCTGACCAAAATTTCAGATTTTTAGAATAATTTCTACTACCAAAAAAGCGCAGACGGGCATTTGCTAATTTTTATCTAGACACCTTGAAACCTCAAAAAAAAAAAAAAAATGTTGGGCCGAATCGGTTGAGATTGACTTTTTGCATGCATCAAGCATTATGCTTGATTATTCAAGGAATAACCAACCAAAATGGTTTATCAAAGAAAACAATAAAAAATGAAACTTACCATCTGGGAATGCAGCCTTTAGGGAGCTCGGATTGAGATTCCTGTATACGGATCTTTTGGAAATCAACGAATTTTGATTTGTCCACGTCCAACATAAATCGTCTTCTGTTGGCGCACACGTTGTTGCGGCAGACGGCAGGTTGAGTATACTGAAAAAGAACATAATATGCAGCATGAGGCGGAGGCACAAAATCTAATACTTGATAAACACTACTCAAACAAGAGAGTTTAATATGTAATAACTAGGTACTATTCAACTGTAACTACCTCCATCTTTACATAGAGCAGATGAATGAGTGGAGTATTTCATCAGTTTTCAACTATAAAGCTCAAGCTGTAGTTGGCCATTAGGCGAGTAAGGACCATTTCAGTACCTTGAATTGTTGTTCGACGTCCTTGATAACAGTTTGACAGTCCATACAAATGAACGTGCCAGCGACAAGTTCCGGGTGAACAGGGTGTGTTCGGACAACCTGACCAGAAATTCTGATGAGGGATCCTATCTTGGAAGTGGTCAGCTCTCTTATATTCAATTTTGTCGGAACGTCAGTGAATCCGACGTAGAACTCCTTGTTTGGCTGCACTTCGCCGTGATCTTTGACAAAATTCTTCACTGCCCGGCATAGATAGGGATATATTCTGAAAAATTGAGAAAATCATTACATAGAGCAAATTTTTGGCGAGGAATAGCATGTACATTATGTATGAAGCGATAAGTCATGAAGGTTACCTGTAATACTCTTCAATTACGGCTGTAGCGAGATTTTGGTTGAATTTTTCTACGTCTTCAAAATTAACTTCAAGTGTGCACCTCTCAATAGAGGTGAGCTCTTTGGCCGGATCCAGATACTTAACTTCTCCGTCTTCTTTGAATCTAGAAAAAAACAAGACACAATGTTCATGAAATTATGCACACTTGAGTCATACTGTGATGATGGAGTGTATATACAAATAAGTACAATTGCTTATTTCTTAATAAAATAAACAGCGGAAAGTAACTACAGTTAAGTAGGACAATAAGTTGAAAGTGGATACGTAAGGAAAATATTGATTAGAAAAAGAATGTATTCTCTTCCAACCTATTTGTTTGCAACTTACTCCTCGAGGAAATCCTGGAATAACTTCTGGCAACGAACACCAACTTCATCCGTCACTTTGGATTGACCTTCTTGGGCTTCAACAGTATCCATCGTACTTCAATATTTTGCCGAAAACGCTCGAAAATTATGAACCGACAAGGAGGAATTCGTACAAAGCTAAAGAAAATAATAGAAGCTGCCGCCTGTTGAGCGTTTTATCTCTGTAATCAGTGAGCTAAGGCGGGAAGTTTACAGTGTTGACTCTTGCTACTTGGGTACTCAAGAGTGGCAACGTCTTGAGTCAACGTCTGCCCTGATGCTGAAAACAATCGTTCAGCAGGAACAGACGTTACCAATGTGCTGAGGTACTTCAAAGCCACCTGGCTCAGATCTGGAGCAGCTGAAGCCATGTCGAGCTAGTATTTGAGGGGGTTATTCTTCACGACTATTGGATATTATCCATAGAAGGATTATGGTTATCGATATTTCAGCCAAAAGAACTCATTTTTGAGGGTGTCATGTGAAAAACTGAAACATAGGACCGATGTTCTTTTGATGGTTCACATAGGTTTTAAAAAAATATTGGTAGAAATATCAGACAAAATATTGGTCACAAACTATCGATACCCAACACTGTTGCTCCTTGCATCATCGATATACAAGTATAAATATATCAGAGGAAAGCATCGATATATCGATACTATCGACTATTGGATTGGCCCTACATGGCTACAAGCAACAGGTTGGCTTGACTCGGGTGCGGGTATCGTTTCTCTTCTCTCTTTTCATTAGTTATTAATTAATCTAACAAAATATATCCTTTTTTAAATCTATGATTCAAGGTTAGGGTTAACGTCCGGAGACCTCTGTCAAAGGTAGCGGCCACTGACCGTCTCTCTTGCTCCTCTCCTTCTCTTCATGCCGCGAGCCGGCTCTTGATTAGATAATCACTCTTGTTGTTTATTTTCTTTCGTAGCGAACATTCTTCATCGTTTGGTTCTTCATGTCGTAACAATCCAATCTGCCTTCATCGCGATCCACGCCTGCAGTACCACCACGCGCTATTTTCTATTTTAAAAAATCAACAGGTGAGTCAACTTATTTCCTTTTCTTACACATAAATTCATGTACTCACATCATCACAGTTAAGTACAGACTACCACTTCATTCCTTCACCTCTTTTTAATTTGATTTTGTCTTACTCTTGTTTCCATTCTTATGTAATTGCTTGAGATTCTTGAACATTCTTGTATTGGCTATAAGCGAACTATATAACGAGGTACTATATTTAACCCAATATTAGCTCTTGTGGTGTTGTTATTTTTGACTTTGTGAATAATACAATGTGCTGTTACTGTTCAAGTTTTGTTAGTTGGTAGGAATAATACACGTGTTAGTAGCCTGTGGTAATTGGTGGGTAAGCTGATCCTAATGGTAAATCAGGGGTTGATCCCTGCCTACCTACCAGGCTACCAGCTATCAAATTTATTAAGAGAGGCGCCTCCGTCTATCTCGTCGCCACGCAGATATCATTATTTTTTAAAGGCCGTAAATGTTGTACCATAGGTTGCGAATACTGGGAAATGAGCCTAATAGTACTTAATATATATTCTTTGGCAGGAGCAGGGAAGGACACTGATAGCGTTCTTATCCTACTGCCAGATTGGTTACATCTCCGCGTTGGATCTACATTGTATACTAACTCTTGTGCATTTTCGTAGAAACTTCTCCTTTATCGTTGTCCAATAATGGTATCTGTTTGTTGATCATGGAAACCCTCTGTAACGTCTCCTCTTTCATCATCACACTATTTTTCATTTCAAGACTCGCTTATCACTGGCGTCATTAGTTTATTCAATATCATATTACGTGAACTCTCATTATCCCGTGTGGATGTCGTTCTGATAACCTTTCCACTCTTTCAGATTATCGCGAAACACCTCTCTGGATCTTCCCTATAGTTCAGTTCCACCATTCGCCATGGCACCTACTCTTGGTAAGTTTTGAAATGTGGATGTTTCGTAGAAAAGGCGATTAATTTTGTTTTACTATTATGATTTGGTTGTAAGGGAGATTGTTTTTAAAAAATGTAAAATGTTTTATTTTAGCTTTGCTCAGCGTGTCCGACAAAACCGGTCTCCTGCCTCTAGCTCGTAAGCTTCAAGAATTGGGTTTCAGTCTCGTCGCTTCTGGTGGCACTGCCAAAGCTCTCAGGGACGAAGGTTTGTCTGTGAAAGATGTGGCCGACATCACAGGAGCTCCTGAAATGCTTGGGGGGCGAGTGAAAACTCTTCATCCTGCCGTCCATGGAGGTGACTTCTTTCTACTTTTATATTGGCACTTTTCAGGACGCGAAGGTTTTTTAACAACAGTAATTGAGTTGATAATTTTTGGCCCACAGGCATTCTTGCTCGTGAGACTGACAGCGACTTGGCTGATATGAAAAAGATGAAATTTGATCTCATCAGTGTTGTTGTGTGCAATTTGTATCCATTTAGTAAAACCGTCGCCAAACCAGATGTTACTATCCCTGAAGCAGTTGAAAACATCGATATTGGTGAGTAGGATTCAAGGAACACTCCTCTAACTTCCTAATATCAAAGCAGACTGAAAACCAACTGACGAAGTAATATTTCTCACGCTCGTACATTTGAAAACGATTTCCAGGTGGAGTCACTCTCTTAAGAGCTGCTGCCAAAAACCACGCACGCGTCACTGTCTTGTGTGATCCCAACGATTATGACGTCGTCGTTAAAGAAATTGGTTCAAACAAATCCACTACACCTGAAACTCGTCAACGGCTTGCCTTGAAAGCTTTCACGCACACGTCTGAGTACGATTTGGCCATCAGCGACTACTTCAGGAAGGAATACAGCGCCGGGGTGTCGCAGATGACCTTGCGTTATGGAATGAATCCTCACCAAAAACCTGCTCAACTGTATACGACCTTGGAGAAACTCCCATTGAAAGGTTAGCTCCCTTTGAATTTAGGGGGCATGACCAATTTCGAAACATCCTATAATTCTATGCCTTAGGTCCCTCCAATTTTTTTTAAATTCATTAATTAGGTCCTGCATTAACACTGTGTATTCCGATCATAGTTGTGAATGGATCTCCTGGCTTCATCAATCTATGTGACGCTTTGAACGGCTACCAACTTGTCAAAGAGTTGAAGAAAGGTCTCGGACTTCCAGCAGCCACTTCCTTCAAACACGTCAGCCCAGCTGGCGCCGCCGTGGGTTTCCCACTTTCCCGCGAACAAGTGAGTGCTGAATTTCTGTCTTGTCGTTTCTTCAGTGTCAAGCTCCATCGTTATTCGCTTAAATTTACAATCACCTATAAAAAAATATTGGTTAATTATTCAGGCAAAACTGTGCATGGTCGACGACCTGTATGAAAAGCTGACTCCCCTTGCAACAGCGTACGCCCGAGCCAGAGGAGCCGACAGAATGTCGTCTTTTGGAGATTTCATCGCTTTATCAGACCCTTGCGATGAAATCACTGCTAAGATCATCTCTAGAGAGGTATCCGTTTTTTCTCACTCGCTTTAGTATACGTATTGAGCGAAGAAGCCTTATTCATAAATACTCATTTCACTGTTAAATCTGGACGACCCCCTTTTTTGTCTCAGGTTTCGGACGGCATCATCGCTCCCGCTTACACGGAAGCAGCTCTTACCATTCTGAAGAAGAAGAAAAACGGAGGTTATTGTGTTCTTGAGATTGACCCTAACTACGAACCCGATCAAATAGAGAAGAGAGTTTTGTTTGGTCTGACGATGGAACAGAAACGAAATGATGCGGACATAGACAAGAAGCTGTTCTCTAACGTCGTCACTAAAAACAAGGAGGTACTTATTGTAGAATATTTGCTCCCGTATGGAAACTACTATTCGTTTTAACGAGACTAGGAATGGGAATGAAACTTAGAATCGCTATTCGAATGTAGAAAGAAAGTGGAACATGTAGAAGTATGTGTGGAAGGCTAACATAGGGAATATTGCATGTCAGTATGAAGGGGCTGCGAAGGCCCTACAAGTACATTCGTGTTAAGCAGTCAAAAACTTAAGCCTGGCAACGAATCAACTGAGCGAGTTGCATAGAACTAAAAGAACATGAATGAATGGAAATGAAAAGTTCTGACAACTCTTCCTGCCATTTGACAAGAAGTTTTGTTTGAGACATGAATAATTCAAATCCCAAGAAATCACGAATACTAAATAACACAAATAAATGTAACATACGTGTTAATAAATTTAACTCAAACTCAGAACTACACAACATTCAATTATAGAACATTCTGCCATGTCATAAGATCTTTGAAAAACAATCAGTTCCAACAGCCATTCCGAATTCTCTATTTTTCAAATAGCCCTCTCGTTTTTCGGTATTCATCATACATTTGAAAAAATGAAACAGCAATACAAATTCCCGTGATAATCTCTCCTTATATCTGAGAACCCAATTTATAATTTTCAGCTTCCCGAAGGCGCTGTCAGAGATCTCATCGTGGCCACGATCGCCCTCAAATACACTCAAAGCAACTCCGTCTGCTACGCCAAAGATGGTCAAGTCATCGGCATCGGTGCTGGTCAGCAAAGCAGAATCCACTGTACTCGCCTTGCTGGTGACAAAGCGGATAACTGGTCAGTCTTGTTGTGACTGTGGACGAAATCTTGCGGTGCAAGGAAACAATTAAAATAACATCAAATTTATGTTCAGGTGGCTCAGGCAACATCCCAGGGTTACCGGCATGAAATTCAAGAAAGGCGTCACCAGAGCTGAAATATCGAATGCTATTGACAATTACGTCAATGGATCCTTAGGTTGGTGATTCAATATTGCCTCTCAGATTCTCTTACTTGTCATAGCTCTTCTTTCTGGGCCAGAAATAATATTTTTTTATTGTAATACATAGGAAAAGACATGGATATCAAAGATTGGGAGTCGAAGTACGAAGTTGTGCCTGAGCAACTCACCGAAAGTGAAAAGAAGGATTGGATCAGTAAACTCTCTAATGTGGCTCTATCTTCCGATGCGTTCTTCCCGTTCAGCGACAACATCAACCGTGCCAAGCAGGTATGTCAACAGTTAGAAACTTGTAGGGTGAAAAGGTGCAATACTTTTTTGGAAAACTTGAGCCAATCAGGAGATTTGATAGAGGATCTAAGTAAAAAAAATCTGCAAATTCTTACACACGGGTTGGTTATTCCTCGAATGGGGGAAACAGTGGGTGTGGCGGGTCCCAGACCCATTCCAATCGATTCAGGGTCCAATATTTAGTGGAAAATGATACCCCACACGCCTAGGTACCAGAAATCCCGAAAACGCATATACAAAATGGGAAATATATACCCAATTTGACCCATAACTTCTTCCAGTGGGTGCCAATCGTTCTGGGACCCATTTTTTTTGGATTCAGCGTCCAAACTTTAGTGGAAAATGATACCCCCCACGCCTAGGTAGCAGAAATCCCAAAAACACATATTCAAAATAGGTAATAAATACCCAATTTGACCCATTACTTCTTCCAGTGGGTGCCAATCGTTCTGGGACCCGTTTCATTGGATTCAGCGTCCAAAATTTAGTGGAAAATGACACCCTACTCGCCTAGATCGCCCAAAATCTCGAAAATCCATTTTTCAAAAAACACATTTTGACCCCTACCCCCCCCCCCCCCCCTTAAAAAAATTTGGTCCAATCGGGCTGAAAAGTTTCGAGGACCCGTCTCGGCCGGGAACAGACCCCTGACCCAAATTTCAGATGTTTAGAAAATTTTCTACTACCAAAAACGGCGTGGACAATGGACGGCGGACGGCGTACGGTGGACGGCGGACGGGCATTGACCTTTTTTGATCTAGACATCATGAAACGTCCAGAAAAACATTTTGAGCCGAATCGGAGAGGTTGACCATTTGCATGAAAACATAGGTTGATTATTCAAGGAATAACCAACCAAAAGGGCCTGATTGCCTTAGCAGAATTTCATTATGATTCTTTCGACTCAGTTGTACCTACTACAATTTTCAACGTAAAGGCGTGTCAAAAATAAGTGTTGAATCCCTCAATGAGATGAAACCTGCGTACTAAACTGTGTTATATTATGAATGTTCCTAATTCACTTACCTTTTGTCAGTACACTCGCTCAACAGATCTGATCATCTCTGCATTTCAATCAACTGTTGAATTTTCTTTGCTGAAATTATTATGGGAAGCCTCTACGATAATTTGTGCGACTCTTAAAGAGCAAATGGTCACAGAATCTTTTCTATTCCTTTCCAGAGTGGAGTCTCTTTCATAGGCAGTCCATCTGGATCAAACAACGACGCTGAAGTCATCGAAGCCTGCAACCTACACGGCATTGTGATGGCTCACACTAACTTACGCTTATTTCACCACTAGTGAAATCCGTGTGATTGGATGTATTTTTTTCTCGCTCTACTTCGAGCGTGCTTCTTTCAAATTGTGCCTTCTGTGAAGAGTTGTGCCATGCGCTCAGCCAAGTATCTGATATTATTAATAATCGCATAAAAACCTTTTGTACCTCAGCGTATTCTCTAACCTCTTTTGTCTCATGGGTTCACCTTGTTTTCGAATGATCCAAAGAATAATTGTAGACTACATAATATATAACATGTTTGCATACACATGACACATATTTCTTGTACAATATTCCGTTGAACCAGCTGTCTCAAACAACTTATAAGTCCAAGTACAATATTTTGCTTGCAGCATAACTTGCGCAGAAACCGAAAAAACTCGAAACGTATACAACGATTGTGGTTGTGCTTGCAATGCTCACCAAGGAGCCGAGGCAAAGTGACAGAGTAAATTGTGCCACAAAGACCATACTACTCACGACAGCCACATCAGTCCCCAGCCCTCTCTTGATAATTTCTTCTCCTTCGGTGTTGAACTGAAAATGAATTATTATAATAACGATCTTCATCTTCATCGTGGATACAGACAATAGCGGAGCCCGAATGAACATGTATGGTTAGTCTTAGGTTTGTCTACATACCACGTTTTTCGAGTGATAGTTAGCCAGAATGAGGTATGGCATTGTGAATAACGTTGAATACATCATTCCAGCGTTTAAGGAGAATACTATGACGCCGAACTTATTGTTCATCAGCGCCATGGCGAGCATGCCGAAACCATAAGACACCAAGCTTCCCACGTAAACTTTTTTGGCCCTTGAAAAGACGTTATGTATGTATTATACTATACTAGAACTATTCATTGTATTTACTGGTATAGAGGTAGTATTTACTACCATGTCCTCATTTCTTCTCAGTTGTCTTACTTGAATTTTTGGATGAGTTTCTCCATGATGAATGAGTAGAAGGAGCACGACAGTGAATACATTGACATCCCCCAGCACCCGAAACGAATTCCGTCTTCGTATAGTTTGTATTTCTCCGATCCTTCAGCCGCCTAAAAAGAGTCAAGAGTCAACGTGGGTACGTATCTGCAGTTTTCAAGTTGGGAAAAAAAAGGAAGCAAAAGAAGTGAGTTGAAGTACCTACTTTCAACATTTCCTTCCATTTTTGCCCATACCTTCCCTCGAGAACCTAACCTTTGTGTAATGTCCAACTCAATCAATTCAGCGTCCCAAATTTAGACGAAAATATTAAGTACCCCACACGCCTAGGTCCAAAAAAAGCTGCACCCCATTTTCAATATACCAATTTTCACGCTACTCTGCCTCCATTCGCGGTAGTCCGCCTATTGGAATTAATATTTCCGAAAAAGCTCGAATCTAACTCTGTTCGGAGAAATTGATAGAATACGAAAGATTTTTCCGAGCATTTTATGAGTTTTTTAGATCCTGACGGCTATGTGCTTCCGACATCTGCTATATGAACTAATCGTCCGCAAAACCCAATCTTATTCGTCATCAAACACTGGACTTCCTCACGTTTCTGGACTCTGGGGCTTACTTACGCTGGGATCGCCTCCAAACACAGATTCTCCGACGTAGTCCGTGAAATTTAGGGAGTAACAAACGTGTGCCATCCAGCAGAATAAGTTCGTCACGCACAATACTCGCAGAGAATCCGGCATGTAGATTATGGACAGAAGGTAGTCTCGAAGGGTTGGCTGTTCCTCCTGAAAATCAATCAATTCCATAAATCGTGTCAAGTCCACCTGTCCTCCAACCACCTCATTTTTTTAACCGATCTTATTCTCGCTAGGGCAACTATGCGGATTGTTGGAGGATTGTGGATTATTTATTTATTACGAGTATTTATCGTTTCTCACTTGCACAGGATCGATGGACAATAGTCCTGGTACGCTTCCAGCACCACCTTCCCCTGAGCCATTCGCTCCAGGATGATTTGCAACGTCGTCTGTTTTTACATCAACCGCAAAAGACGTCACCTGTTACAATCACTCAAGTCAAAAAGGAGTTGGGTAATACACCATATTTATCTTGCAATATTAGTAGAGACTTGCTTGCTCTTGAGGTACAGTTCCACTCGTTGAACTGACAGCGCCGTAGGTAATGTGCGTCTCAGTCTTGGCTCTGTCGGTACCTCCTGGATTCTGTGAATATAGTTTTCTCATTTAGTACTTTACATACATTGATAGACATGCAACGTGGATGGTGTACCCCTTTTTTGGTTGGTTATTTTATTCCGTGAATAATCAACCTATGTTTTCATGCAAATGGTCAACCATCAGCAGCTACTATTTTCCAATATAATGCAAGCTAATATAATGGTTGACCACTGTGAGAGACCCATGAGCGGTTTATTATTCCTAATTATCCAGACAAAGGTCTACAGAAAATTACACTAATTAATTAAATTGTAAGAAAAGCTCAATTAGTCCAATGTTGGTGTTTCTCAGTAAATGAAATTAGATTTACTTTTAGTTGGTTATTCCATAAATAATCAGCCTACGTTTTTTTGCCAAAAGTTAATCTCTCAAATTCACAATTTTTTTCTGTTCAAAATGTCTAAATCAAAAGCGCTGCAAACTATTTCACAGGGGTTGGTTATTCCTGCATTCTAAGATACTCTGAGACTGGAGACTCATTTCAATCGATTCAAAGAGTGCTTGCCAAAAGGCAAAGCTCAATCAAGATGATGACGAATGGATTCCTGGAAGCGATGACAACGACTCGGATTCGGAAGATTATGCACGAAGAAGCGTCGCGTCACGCCAACCTCTGCAGCCAACAACGTGCAGCGGTCACCGAGGCCTAGTCGTCCAGCTATGCAACATTCAGGATATTGAGAACAACGATTCCGAAAGCTCTTTCTCTACTGGCGAATAAGTTGGGTCCCCACCAAATGTGGAGCATCTAATGGGCAAAATCACGCGTAAAATGGACCAATTTTTCATACATATGGTAGGTAGGATATAAAGTTAATTATTATCATACTTGACGAGAAATGGAGGGCAAATCCCCTATTCTTTGTCGCTACCTACCCTTTCATATTGCTTAGAACTGACACCAGGTTGCAGTACTTTTCTTTTCGTTTTGTTGGCAACCTTGTTTCTACTGTCGGCCTAGCCGGCGGACGCTGTAACCGACACTTCTCCGACGCGGTTCGTGTGTTTTCCGATCTTAATAAATCACCTCCGAAATATTCGAAGTTCCTTCGCGTTCACCCCCCAATTTTACTGGAAAACTTGGTGAGTGATTAACTGATCATTTTAGTCAAACGCCTTGCAATACTATGAATACAAAAGCGCAGGATGTCGCAAATCTGAATGAAAATTGTTGTTTTGTTCCGGTAGGACCACCTGAGAGAGCGAGTGGAAGAGTTGGGCCTAGCTGGCGACGAATCTGTTAGCCACATTGATGAATTACGTGAGTGTTGACGCCGATTTCAACGTTCTCCGTTATTTTGACGATGTAGTGAGTTAATCAACCTAATGATTTTCCCGCAGGCGGCGCCTTGATGAATTTCCCGGGAACGCTCGAGCTTGAGGTATCCGAATTCGCCCGCAAGTGTCGCCAACATTACCGGCTGAAACGAGTCGCGAATAGGGATGCAACTATCGGATAACAATATCGATAAATCGAGTATCGATAGTTCAAAAAAATATCGAAATATTAATCTGATATATCGATGAAAAATATCGATATTCCGATATATCGGCCTTTGATATTTTATTTAGAAGAAAAAATCTAAATTACAACATTGCAAATTTAGAATTCACACACTGAATTCCAGTGTTTAACTCGTACTGGTGACGGGTGAACTCAAGTGACAAGGCCGGTGCAGGATAAAACTTTATATTGCGAAAAACAATGAAACTCAGCGAGAGCAACGCGGCCGGGAAGAATTCATGGGACGAACCAAGAGGTTATTCTCGTCCGAGTCGATTGGTACACTATCGATATGCGTTATCACACGCATATCGATTCCTTGCACAATCGATGTATGTATCAAATAAATCAAGACACTGCACTACGATTACTACGAACTGCCACAAGTGAATAAAAAATCTCGACTTTTTTGAGGAGGGTGTAGGTAGGTATAGAAAAAAATGCACCCATACAAAAATGCACATTTATTCACTAAAAAAACTTGTTGTAAAGAAATATAAGCACGTTTATCTATAAAAAATGTACCCATACAAAAATGCACGTTTATTTACTAAAAAAAACTTACAATAATGAAATAAAAGCACGTTCACTAAAAATACTTATTATATTGAAATAAACTCACCTATACTTAATACAATGAGGTCAATCAAACCAATATTTGTTTGGGATTGAAGTCAGGAAGACGCGTTGCTTCACGTGTTCCCCAGATAATCGACTTCTCAAATCAGGTACGGACAGATTAACTGTCGAAGCGACTCTCTCAGATGATACCGATGAGGCACAAGGAATTGGGTATTTCAATGCGATTTCTGAGAGCACAGGGGTAAAGTGACGACTGTCAATCCAAAACTGTACAGGGTTTGAGTCCTTTGGCAGGATAGGTTGATCCAAATATTGTTTGAAGTCACTCGGGACGCCTCTCTCAGTAGCATGCTGAATCATTGTCGTTGTTTTGACAATTTCTTTGTGCCTGTTCCAAATGCTTCCACTTCCACTCTGATCGGTTTGTGTTGAAAATGGAAGTTCTGGTGATAGCTGTCCCCTCCTTCTATGTTCCATTCGAATTTCTCCTGAAAGGGCCGTCACTGCTTTACCAAAAAAAAAAAAAATTAATATCGGACCCGATAGTGCTATTTTAATATCGATATTCCGATATATCAAAATAAAAAATATCGGGGAAAAATATCGATATATTGCAAGAAAAATATCGATATATCGATATTTGTTATACATCCCTAGTCGCGAAGGAGGACAGATTGAAAATGGGGCGTTGGTGTGCAAGCATGGAATAAGTATTCCATAATACTTATTAGGGATGAGCATAGTTTCAAAACTATCGATAGTCACCATCAAATAGACTATCAAAAGGAACCATCGATAGGTAAAAAATATCGGTACTAAACTATCGATAGTATTTGATAGTATCGATACTTTTGTTTAGGTTGGAAAAATAAAATTGGTGCCTTATGAATCTGCTAAATGAAGACGAAATTCATTGGAACCACATGTCAGTTTTGTGCAAATTAAATCTACCAAACATGAGCAAGAATGTGCGGAAAATTTTTCATTAGAGCATTGGTAGGTAGGTAGGAAGTACGCTAAAAAATGGAATTCAACTCATATCGAAATAATTAGGTACTTTATTGACAATGTGCCACAATGGCACCCCAAATATAAATGGCTGATTTGTCATTCACTTTTGATAAATGTTTCCAAATGGAACTCACTCGTCCCCGAGGCATTTCGATTAGTTTCAAGCAGCAAGGAACATGCAAAAAATAATAGGTAACTGATACCAAACAAAAGGCAATGAAACAAAATGAAGAACTATTCACATCTTCAACTGAACTGAAGATTCTTCAGTTTCGATAGTATTGCCCAGAAACCATCGATAGTGGTAAAACATCGGTTCGTAACTATCGATAGTGAAAACATCAACTATCGGATGCAAACTATCGATAGTTTGAAAGTATCGACCATCGATGCTCATCCCTAATACTTATTCCATGGTGCGCAAGTTGTAAGAAACAGGCTTATTTTCAGTGCTGTTTCACAGCAGCGTACTGCTCTGTCTCCTGCCAGGTACGATATGATCTCCAGTTATTGCACATTTACGCTGTTGACGACACCAAATTTTAATATTTCGAATGTTTATTCTAGCGCCTTCACTGGAATACGTCCCACATGTTTGACTGCAATCAAGCCACCATGACGCTCAACGAAGAACTCCTTCGGTTGAATATAGTGTTAGCTGATAGACTGAGAGCCCTCAACGATCGCTGTAAGTCGAACTTCCTCGTTTGATTTATATTTGGTTTTCAGTTGCAATAGAACAGCTTGTGTTATTGTGATTGGATCTGGAGGATTATGCGGAGAGGTCGCAGAAATCGGTGAAGGAAACATCAGTCCGGCAGCGTCCTGGTAGCTCATCGAATACTGGAAAACCTCTGAAGAGGAGCACAAAATCTGCTAAGACTTCGCCAAAGGTTTGCTTTTTAGGGTAAAAGCCAAGAATATGGACCGTTGTCGCGTTATCAGCTGATATCGATAGTACGCTCAGTCGATATGCACTATCGATATATTATACACGAAATATTTATCCCTGTTGGCCATATTTGTCTTTATAAAAAAGGAGGGAAAATACTAAATTGAAATAAACTAAAACTAACTAAAATAAATAAACACTAATTAAATAAACTAAATTAAACTAAAATAAATAACAGTGGACACGCACAAGGAAGGATGGAGGGAAAATGTACACCGACTGAAGTGAAGTGACTGAAGATAGCCGGAGGAGACAAAAAGGAACAACAACAAAAACTTTCGATTATCGATTATCGACCGTTTGCGCGATATCATTGCTATCAGTTGATAACGCGACAACGGTCCATATACTTGGCTTTAGCCCATTTTAGTTATTTCGGTTCCAGTTTTATCATCATAAAACATCACATTTGTAGCCACATCCTCTGTCCATTCTGCCCATCTTTTGAGTGTCCAAATGTTGATCTGTCTCCATTCGAGCTCAAACCCTTCCCAGTACCGTCTTCACTTTGGCTGTAAACTACTTTGGCGTGCGAGGGGCACACCTGGCTCACGAGCAAAAGAATAGGAGGAAGAGAGCATTAAAAAATATCAAACTCGAGAGCAACAACACTGGTTTGTTGATTTTCTAAAAATCTAAAAATTAGGTCAGAGGCCCGATTCAAAATGTGTTTTTTCGAGATTTTGGGCGATAGAGGCGTGTGGGGTATCATTTTCTACTAAATTTTGGACCCAGAATCGATTGGAATGGTTCCGGGACACGCCACACCCACGTTTCCCCCATGTTCCGCGCGTTTGACATGATGTGTCAAAATGTGAAATGTGTACCTACTTCTAACAATGAATTTTTGAGATTTCGGTGGTCTAGGCGTGTGGGGTATCATTTTCCACTAAATTTTGGACGCTGAATCGATTGTGATGAGTCTCCCATGCTCCTGATCCGAGGACTAACCAACCCCTGTGAAAAGACTCATTTAGTACTTAACATACATTGATAGACATGCAACGTGGATGGTGTACCCCTTTTTTATTTTCTATTGCATACTGAGAAAAAAATGTTTGACGCAAAAAGTTGAAGGACGGAACCTTCATTAATGCATCAATCCACCCCCTTATCTGTTCTAGATTATACTGAAATATACGCTTTTACCCCTCCTTCAGTTTTGCGTTTCTCTTACAAAGAGCTTCTGAGTCTGTAAAGCATTTGAAACCTTGATTTCAAGGAATTTCGAAGTAAGAAAAAAAGGTGCCTCAGATTCTAACTTTCCGTCTTGCATTCTGCGTTTCAAAACTACATTTTTGTTTGTGTGCCTGTCTATCCAAATTGCCTCAAAAACTGATATAATTTCCATAATTTTTATACGATTCAATTCTAACTTTTAGGGATGATGCCGGTCAGCTGGTAAGAAGACCAGAAGGATTTTCATAATGATTCAGGTAATGTGCATGCGCTGATTTCCAATCATTCCTGTTTGAATCTACTCACAATTTCATGTTATTTTGGAATCAGCGCTTTGATGATTCCTTAAAAATGTTATTGTGATAGGAGCGCTGAGTTTCTAGATAAATATTAGTGTTACGCAATGCTCATGCGCTAGCTTATTACTCGTGACTCTTGTCAAGGTCACGAAGAATAGCCTTAGCAGTATATATTTTTCTCTTCAAATCCTTCCCATTCACTTAATGTTGGTATTTTCTGACTCTTTTTCCAGGTTGAGGATTCATATACTTCAAAGAACGTGTTTACAATGAAAAACTAAAGACCCTGGAGGAATTGAAGAATTCCATCACAACTGAAATCAACTGCATCCTTCAGGACATGTTGGAGAGCACAACGAGCTACACCGAGAGGCTCCACAAATAATATTCTGTGTGGTTTAACCATCATATGCTCGATGTTGCTTTTAATATGAATGATCACAAATCATAAATCCCTCTTATTGTGAACATTCCTACATCAATATAAAGTTTTTTCTTAATATCTTTTTTTCAATGTCTGTTGAATCACCCCGTATCGTCTCGCCCTTGGAGAAGTGAGTTTAGGTTCTTTTAGGTCAGAAGTGCTACTTACCATATAGTGATCTCCAATTTCCTTTAACCGCAACAAAGGAATTTCAGCAAAGCTAGTGACAGTGTAAGCCACACACGATATGAAAATGAACGTAATCAGCGTGAACACAGTTTTCATGTGTCCTCCGAACATTTCCCCTGAAAATCACACAACAATAGATGGTAAGAGAATTTAGTTCCGTAATAACGATAAGAGCTATAGGATGCTGACCTATCCATGTGTCGTCCCAATTGAATCCACCCATGGCGTAGCCCATGAAGCCCCCCAGTCCCGCCATGAGGCTGAACGTGCTGAGACCTCTAGCTTGATCCTCTGCAATTATCAAAAAACAATTCTGTTTAATGTTTCGGTTATTATGGACGTAATGATTCGGTAATATTGAACTGGCCGTTTACCTGGCAAAACAATGTCCAGCAGGTATGCTCTCGAAGGGCTCTGACAAGCGTCGGCATCGAAGTCCAGTAGAACGGTACCAATGACCGTAAAAAAGACCCCCCATGAGTGCGAATATGACGTTACTTCTGTATTAACCGCAACTGTGCTGTTTCCTGCCGTCGCTGGAGGGGGGTACGTGTCTCCGAAGAGTTTCCCTAGTTGTTTACCGTTGGGAACAAGAAGCATTCCTGAAATTTCAGATGATAAAGGGTTACGAACAGGCTTTGGAAAGCTGAGTAGGTCTCAGGTATGATGTGCTGGTTAAGCATAACCTCCAGTTTTTAGGTCTGGTGGAACCGCAAATGACCTAATAGATAGTCTTTTTTTTTTTTTTTTCCTAGATCCTTCTTTATAAATTTGTTTTTGGTAGAATTGTAGATCGAAATTACTTAATTTTATTCATTTAGCAGGAAATTATACTCACCCATGAGTATCCCAATTGACAGTAGGATGATGAATGGTCGCCTTCGCCCAAATGGAAGAGTGCATTTGTCACTCAGTGATCCTAGAACTGGCGTCAGGACAAACCCGACAATAGGTGACAGGGCCCAGGCCATCGTCATCTGTGCATGGTTGACTCCGATTTCAAGAAGTGCTGGAGAGACGAAAGCTGTTTCAGCTGCGTATGAGAATTCGATACCCATCACAGTCGCTGATAATCGAATCAACTCCGCCCTTGTTTTTGCTCTGAAACATTTCAAATTATTGATTTCAAGTTCTATTTTTTTAATATATACTCTCTATTAGAAAAAATTCACAATGATTTATTCTAATGTAAGTGTATCGTAAGAAAATCGTGTTTTTGAGATCACTACTGTGGGGAAAACCATAGGTAAGGTACCATTAAAATATATCTCTCATTATTGTTGGGTGTCTTTAATGCCAATTGTTGGTGGGTATGTTCACACAAGGTCTTTATATCTCTTGGCTAGTTTAACAACTCAAAGGTATTCAGTTGTGGATCTGAAAATGGCCTCCACGAATGGTTGAGGGTGAAAAAGAGCACACAGATGGTTTGTTCTTGTGAAAGACACTTTTGAGCTTGAAAGGAGGAGTCAATAGTCGAAGAAGGGGAGTTTGAAAGAACATATGGTCCGGAAATATCGATTGTTCGTTCTTCTTTTTGAAAAAAGTTGTATGACTGAATGAGGGAAAGAATACGACAGGTATGAGGAGACTTGAGAGGGATAAGTATCAGACGAAGTTTCCAGCTCATCTTCAAGTGCCCCTCTAGGCGTGGGGGAATTTTCAAGAACCAACAAGTGAGAAACGGATATTTTACATGGCAAAAACTCATTCATTAAATTTTGGGACTAAGGAAAAATCCTGGTCAGCTTTTAATTTCTGTCGAGAGCAAAAGTAGGTAAACTGTGCATATTTTGTTACATCACACGAGCGATTTTTCCAAGAGGGAAATGAAACCAGCAAGAATGTAAGCCGATACGAAAAAAGGAGCACTAACTAAAAGAGAATAACGAGTACGGATATGATCAATTTCAAGTCCCATTACCTTAACACTAACTGCGAAATAAGATAAGGATCAAATCTATTAATTCTTTATTTTATTTTATTTATGCAGTACACAAGTGACTTCTGCATGGTAGATTCGTTAAATTTTCAACTTAACCTCGTCGCTAATCGGGATACTATTTGTCCTTGCGAAATGCCACTTTTTATGGGGTTTTTCCCTTTTTGGCCAAAATTATGAACTAAATAAAGATATTATAAAACATAGAAAACTCATCTTATCTAGTTTTTTCTTCTTGGACCTCAATCTAAACCGTACGTTGTCATTTGCGACGCGGGATAGTCGATACTCATAGATAATTTACCTAGTTCATATCCTACAGAATCTAATTCGCTGACTGTGTTAATGAATATTCCGAAACATTTCCTAGCGTCCACGGAATTTGATTTTTTATATATTCAGCGAATTATTTCACTGCCAATAATATCGTGAATTCATACCCGAGCATTTTGAAACACGATACCCAGACTGTTACCTGAAAACGTGAGCGTAGTCTTCGACCTCAGCTCCTTCCTGAGTTTCGCCGTCTCGCGGAGGCGGTCGTGGCTGTTTCTGCAGGAGGTTGATTTTGAAAGACTTGGTCTCGCGCCATGTTTGAAATTTCTCTTTGAGGTCATCTCTAAGCCCGTGAATTCGCCCGGCGAACCCCTGATATTCTTGAAGCTTCTCCATCCGATTCGGTTTTCCCTTAAACTTCACGTCCTCCTATGAATGAGCAGAACCAAGTTCGACTTGTTGGAAGACGTGCATTTGATTAAGGATTTTTGGTCATCATAATTGATAGTAGAATTGCCTATGTTCAAAAACACAACTGAGCTGTTTTAGCCCTTCTAGAAGGAATATTTATCATAATATGATTATGTATACTAAGCAGAGAAAAAGTGAAATTTTGTTTTTATTATTATTTATTTCTACATCGTCGTTAAAAATGATGGAATGGCGTCTGCCCACATCGGCCTGCTTTTGGATTCCCTCTATACATGTTTTCTATACCTTTAATGAAGCTTCCGAAAATTACAAATTCTCAGCAAGGAATTTTGCAATGTAGGAACCAGTCTCTTCAATTTTTGACATTAATCTATTTCCAAATCCTCGAATGTCACTTCTTGAGATGGCAAGAACCGTTTGAGGGAATCGGAACAACCTCTAGCAGGAAACCTACGGAATTATCTTTAAATTTTATTTTAACTCGATGTACTTCGTAAATTTTTGAAGTCGTAGTGAAATTACAGTAAATTTTCGAAGTCGTAGTGAAATTATCGTAAATTTTAGTAATACGTAGTTATCACATCGTTCAACAAGCTCGTGCTGGATGTTTGAAAACGGCAAAATAAGCTGGTTTTGTTTATTTTACGTTGACGCTGCAATTTGAAGATTTTGAAAAATGTGTGAAATATAATGATTGGTACAAGCACTCCGCGCAGTGCTCAAGTGATCTCGCTGAGATATACATGCAAGCACGGGGCTATTCATCTGCATCATGCCTAGAATATCAAGGAGTGTTCCATCAATTCTGAATAATTTTAACACGGTTCATAAGGTATTTTTGTCAGAAAATCTTAAAAAAGTTATACAGCTATACGCACATTTTTCGCTCAATTAGAATTTTTCGTTTAGTCCTCCCCACATGTTCTAGGAAGGCGATACCGAATCGGATTCCGTTGACCGCGTCGGCGACACTGTCCGAAAACCGGGGTGCACCCTTGTGTACTGTCAGCACGGTTTGTGTACACTGGTCGTGGGCCGAAGAGGTGACGTCGTATGACTGAGGGTGGGCAGGTTCGACGAAGATTGTCACGGCGCACGCACTTCCTCTCGAGAAAAGCCGCTTAACTTGACTCCTCACGACTCTGGGGCCTCGAAGATTGTCGGGAGATAATTTTCATTGGGGACTTGAAAAATCCTAAAAATAATCGATAGAAATCATAAACTCATGTGATCGCCCAAGTCAAAGTAAAAAAAAAAAAAAAAAAAATGTACATATACAGAAAAATTTTAAAAAGGAAGAAAAACTAGATAACTAACGCTGAAATACCTTTCACAGTGCTTGGTTATTCCTTGGACTAGGAGCATGGGGGAAATAAGGGAAACAGTGAGTGTGGAGTTACCCAGATTCTTTCCAAACGATTCAGCGTCCAATATCTAGTAGAAAATCATACTCACACGTCTAGGTACCCCCAAAAAGGGGAAACAGTAACTGTGGAGTGTTCCAGGCTCATCCCTATCGATTCAGGGTCCAAAATTTAGTGAAAAATGATACCCCTCACGCCTAAGCCGCCAAAAATCTCAAAAATCTATTTTTCAAAAAAACAATGTTCAGTGTTATTTATTCAAGGAATAAGCAACCAAAGAGGAGTGATGTAACACTGCATTTTGGTTTTCAAAGGATAATACTCTCACTTTTTTACCTAACTTCGAAGGTCCCTTTCATCTTTCGTATGAAGTCATATAAATTGAAAAACTGTACCAACAAGATGTAAATTGAATCATTCTAACTATATTTTTATTTATAGTTTTTTCTATTGACGCGAAGGAGTATTTTGTTCTTTGTCTTTATTCAAACGATCCAAAAAGTCAAGAAGACAGTATAATTAGGTTTGACTTCTACGTCCATCTTACGGGATCAGTGTGCCAACAAGTGTCCCAAAACACTCTTCTATGTTTTTTAGAAAATACCGGTTCGTCGTCTCCGTTTTATCGCATGGTAAATCAACACTACTGGCTCAGTAAATTAAATCAGGACAAATAATTGCAATTACGCTAGCTTTACTATCTCGGCCAAAATAATGACGTAATGCATACAAGATCTCTTAAATTTCCACTGTTGACGATGAGTATACAAGTTGCTAGAAAAATTACGAGAACCATTCTGCTAGGTAAGTATGCATGTTTTATTAATAGCGTTTTAGTCGTGGATTGAAATTTGCTCATCTTGGTACCTACTTATGCTGCGAATGTATACTCAATGAAGTAGCGATATTGCTGTAGTACAGGCCCTTTCCGGTCGGACCCTGATGTGCCGTTTTTCAAGAGTAGAGGACTAGTGTTACATGAGAGGATCCATCGACTAATAAGTAAAGTTTAACAAAATAAAGCAGAAGAAGAAATAATGCTTAACAAATAAAGGAAAACACCTATCGTACAAAAAATACTTTAAAAAATTATACTAGCTCCAGAATGTCGCGAAATATTACGTTGCTAATGTAATTCATATTTATTAATTTATTACTTATTAATAGTATTGTATAATGCTTTGTTTGTTCCGCAGTTCGTTGAGAAAGATAAAGGGCTTTAAGCAGGTCAAATTTTCTTGGTTGTTATAATTATTTTGGACTTTCTCAGCCCACTCGCTCAGCCTACAAGGTTGAGGACCTAATCGCAAGCAGAATATAGTTATAACGTTCGTTGTAACAATATAATTTATTTTATGATGAAACGAGTTTTTGGACCACTCGTAAAAATGGAGATTCATTACAATGTACATACCTAATATTATTTTGTATGACCTGATGATGGTACCCTACGTGGCACCGAAACGTCCACCACAATTGTTACAATCAAGAACATTTGATCTGCTTAGAATCCTTTACCTTTCTCAATGAAAATATAGATCGTCAAATCCGAAGAGATGGTAATTAGTTGAGAAGGTTACAAAAACTAACTGTAGGGAGCTGGAGGAAGAGGAGGCTCCATTCTTCTTTGAACCGTCCCTAATTCATTGGTTTCTTAGTCGTTCTCCTGCAAGTCCGAAAATCAGGTCATCATCCTTCGACCAATAATACATACTGTAGGCTCGAAACCAACGAAACGCCCTGATAGCGAAACGTATCGAAGTCAAGGTAGAAGGGCACTGCTGACTAGTAAATCCAATAAAGTGGTTATATAAAGGCTTAGAATGGGATTCCTGAGCGTCATAATGCTGCTTTACCAAGTAGCCAGTTTCTTTTTGTCGCTTTCAGTTGCGTTATATAACGGCATCAACGGCGTCGTGGATATCGATTCATTTCAAAAATTGAGAACAAGGAAAAGGAGATGGAATGGTAAATTAATCGGGGAAAATTATTTTGATAAATTCGATGTCTGATTGTACGAGCAAACGTTTCAAGATCTGAAGTAAACTCTGCCACCCTAAGGGTTTTTCCAGTGTTCAGTGTATTACGTATATATACGATCTGCTTTGTAGAAGGGAATGAAAACGAAACCGTGATTTGTTGTTAGGAAGAAAGACACCTGAGCTCTCTTTTCATCGTCTAAAAAGCCACTCATTCGAGTAATTATCCTCTCGCTTCTCCTTCACCATCTAATAAGCCGGCAAGGAATCTAGCGAATTGGAAAAAAAAATCGAAAAAATTATTTCCTAGGATTACTAGGAACATGTAGGAGCAATGCAATATTTGACTATGCGTATTTCCAATTTAACTGAAAGACATTTCAAAAGGTACCTACAAGTATATTCAATGGCTAGCCTCCAGATTTGTATATCCTCCAGATATGTATGAGGTTACGGACGTGTATTATCGGCCTAGGGGATAGGTTTCATTTTGAACAAGTTTTTGGTAAACATCGGTCGGTAAATGACTTGCAGGTAGGTATTTTTTATTTTTCAATTCATGAATAGACCTTATAATAGAACTTATTAAAAAATATTTGTAGTTACCCTAGGTAAGCCCAACATTACTATTTTTATATTTTAACGAATAAAAGTTATGTTGAATGCATTTAAAATGAACATCCTTCCATATTTCATTGATGTTTGAAATTGACTATTAATGTTGTCTCAAAAACTCAACGTTGACAAATCAGCATAATTTCTTTCAAAATCTAATGTCGTAAGTCACTTTAGAACTCATTTGTAGAACGAAATCAACATAACTTGTTTTTGGTAGTGTCGTGTTAATTGACAATCACTCGAGACGAGATGAACATGATAGTTAAAGCAAGAAGGAGACAATCGTACAAGCGTAAGCTGATTTACGCAATTACTTCTAATAAGGGTCCGTACTAACGACCTCGGTTTTCTAGAGTCATTTTCCAAGTGTCTTCTTTTATAGAAGTACGCTCCTAACGGCTAATAATGTAGAACAGCGAAATTTCATTGTTTAAACGTTTGTCTGTAGGGCACTTGGTAGGTTGGTGGACACGTGAGAGGATGAAAGTATCACGTTTGATAGAGGTAAATTCATTCTAATTTATGCGTATTTTCCTTCTCCCAGAACTTTTTTTTTTTTTTTTTTTTTTTTTTTTTAATCGAAATTAAATAATAATTATTGTAGCAATGCCACGTCGTGCTGAAAATTCCCGAAAACAATTCCACAGAATTTTAAAAACCTAGAGGTATCATTGAAACGTTCCTCGAAATTTGGACACAAGACTGCAGTAAGCAGAGAGCAAGAAGGGGCTTCTTTCGTAAACCCTATTACTTCAAGTTCTAAACTAGGTTCGAAATCGTTGTTGAAACGGGCTGCACTAATTCTTGAGTCTATTTACTCTTGCTTTTAACGCCATGGGGTGACCCTATTAGCGCCTATTGGACCTCGAGCCAATACGGTTCTACCGGAGGGAGACGATTGAGTTTATATTGAGCAATAAACGAAGAGCAGCCTTTCGCTAGAAAAAGGCTTTCTTTTCCTTACGATTCTCAATCGAAGAAATCCTTTTAGTTCTAGCATTCTCGGAATAAATACTCACGAGGTAATGTGATTGTACTATACTGATTATCAACGAGTTAGATTAAGACATTATTTTACCGAACCAGGAATATTAGACAGGAACAAAACGAAACATAATTAAACTATATTTGTTTCAGCAAAAACTCTTGCCAGTCATTATGATGCTCCTCACCTCCCTTGAAGATCATTACGTGTATCTTTACTGTGAACGTCCGGTGGTGGATATTATTCGATGAATCCGTGATTTACGACCCGAACCGAAATGAACCTGTGCAAGTTCGTCCGTTTTAATAGAGCCTACGAAACCAATCTAGATTAATCAAATTATTGGCTCACAGTAATATTGTAGGTGCTGCATCGTTTTGGATCGCAATTCTGTCGACATACAAGGTACTAATACTGCGTCATCACCTACAAACCCTATAAACAATTGGGTCAGTGTATTAAGCCTAGTGTGCGCTGGGATTAGAAATTTGCCTGTTTCTCGTCCAACAAACAACATAATTATTTACAACGTTGAAATTTGAGGTTGTGTTTCATTTCTCTTAAATCATCGCGATGTTTTGTAACCAACCTTACATGGAAAAATGAGAGAAGATTGTTTTCTCGACCCCTACCCCGAGCTTGTAACTGATTTGTTTGCATTACGGAGATAAAGTAATTCGCTTCAGGGAGCTGAATCTTTAGTGTTCGCATTTAGGTCTACGTGAACAGTGCTCGGTATAAAATCACAAATTCGCAAATTCGCAAGAAAAGGAAAAGGTTTTTTATAATATGTGTCGAAGCAATTCAGTGATACCGACATCGGAAGATATAAGTAAGATTACTAAGGAGAGTGTAAATAATGATGCTATTGGCTCCGTAGAATGGATATGATATTCTCTTCTTCAGAATTGTGATTTATATCACGAAAGGCTGATTGAGTAGTTCTAATAGTATATAAGGAATAATTATTATTTCTGTCTTAGAACCAATGTATAGTACATATTGGATTATGACTTTCCAAATTGATGTCCGTCGCGTGTGTATTTTTGTAAATTTCAATGTACGAATGTACGAAATGTACAGCAGAGGAGCAGAGATTAAGTCTTCAGTTTCGAGTTCACCTAGAATTAAACAAATACTTCACTCTCCTTTTGCCTAGGCACCTGATCCATTAATACATTAATTCATAGTGCGTTTAAATATCTAATCGTTTCCTCCCAGATCCGTCGGAATTGTAAAACATTTAGGAAAAAACTCAATATTCACCTTGCGCGTCTGTTACGAACTAGAATGTATAGAAAATTCAGTACAAAATTGTCCTCAAACTAAAAGTCACATTATGTAAAGGTCTGTCAGGGCTATAAAAGATACAATATCTTAAAAAGATAAACGTGTCTAATGTTAGAACTGAAGACCGACTCCTACAAGGAGCTAGGTATGTAACACAATTTCATGTTTAATGAAACCAGGTATAATGTTAGGCGAATGCATGGCTGTTGTTAACATAAATTCCTTAACGAATGAGTCATGCTCACTCATAATCATTTGTGAAACAACATGCCCACGAATGTGTTGAAACAAGCAATTGTGTTTGGTGTTATGGTGGTTACCTACCTATAGACGAATCCATTGAGATTGGGACATGTAAAAATCATCATAACCGTCTAATTTTAAAGATTTTCACAAGACTCAACATTTCTTCTAGGCAACAATAATGTCATAAAGGGTTCAATCGAGGCTTCCCTTGACGATGCGTTGGATAAGACTGGTAACATACTTTTTTTTTTGTAAATGTGATCATCCATTTTGTCCCATTATTCAATTATTGATGTGATATCAACTGTTGACACTAATAGGTTATGGGAAGTTTCACCTCATGATCTTCATATTGGTCGGCCTCGGATATTGTTTCTCAGCGATGGAGGTTTCCGTTTTGTCTTTCGTTCTCCCTGCTGCCAAATGTGATTTTGAAATGAGTTCTGCTGACGCTGGATATCTTACTGCTTTTCCTATGTTCGGTATGTTCATTGCCGAAACCGTTTGCCTAAACATAACAAACCCAACCACGTCATTAGTTATGAATTAATTTGTGAAATACATTTTTCAGGTATGGCTTTGGGATCATTTTTTTGGGGTTGCATAGCGGACGTTTTCGGCAGAAGAAGAGCTTATGCTGGCAGCCTCATAGCTACAGGGATATCCGGTTTGGCATCCAGCATTGCTCAGTATTTCTCGGTATTCGTCCTGATGCGTGTCATAAGCGGTTTTGGGTAAGTGCTGCACCTACTTTATTCCCTCAATTCTCATTTGAAAATATCTTGCGTTGAAGGAAAAATAGTCCCAGCAGGGGTCCTGGAGTTAGGTAGGCTTATGAAAATTCTTTTCATTTTTCAGCCTTTCAGGAGTTCTAGGATTGTCCCTTCCTTACCTAGGAGAATTTCAGCCATTCAGGAGGAGAGAAAAAACACTGAGCTGGATGGAATTGTGCTGGACAGTCGGACTTATCGGAGTGCCCTGTAAGTTCGGTTAAATCAATTTGCAAGCCCTGAAAAGCTCATTTCGAATACCGGATCAATTTATTTTCCATCTTTTCACCTCAGGTCTTGCATGGGCGATCATTCCAATCAAAATGCGTTTTGAATCAACCTATTTCATTTACGACTCGTGGAACGCTTTTGTTGCTATCAATAGTACGTGTATCCTCTTCATCGGACTTTGGGCCCTCACTTTCCCCGAAAGCCCCAAGTTTTTAGCGGAAATCGGTCATCATGAAGAGGCTCTTGAAATTCTCAAGCAAATATTCGCTTGTAACACAGGACGCGACCCTTCCCATTATGCGGTGAGTGTCTTAAATCAACATGAACTGTTCATTCGGCTGCAGATTTTATTTTTCCATTAAAAATTAAACCGACAAAACGTAGGTTATGGCTCTGGACGACAGCGTGATCGATACCAAAACCAAAGCCTCCAACATCGAAGATGGCAGGGTTTTAGTCAACATGGTGAAGAATTTTGGAGAACAGTGTAAGCTCCTCTTCAAGCCTCCTCACCGCTTCACTACAATACTCACATGTTTCATCTCCTTCGGATCAAATGCTGTGTAAGTTGAGATATGACTAATATGTCCTATGTTAATATATAAACGACAGCTTTAGGATAGTGACTTAATACTATCGTTCTCGCGTTATAATATAGGTACCTAATATAAATAAATATTATTTATAGTGATTTCAATTATCTCACCCTATTGGTACGCTTACACGCAGAATCTGATAAAAACATATAACCGGTACTTAAAACACATGCTTACGCCTTCTTGTGTTTAGATACTACACGCTCATCATGTGGTTCCCCGAGTTGTTCAGCCGATACCAGTACTATGAGTCGCTCAATCCAGGGAAAACGACGTCATTTTGCGAAGTTGCCTCAGTCTTTCGTGATTACCACGAGCCGGATGCCATTTGCACGACTAAATTGGACAACCAAGTTTTCACCAACACTTTTGTTCTTGGATTGGCTTGCGTTCCTTCGAGCATCCTTTTGCCTCTGTGCATCAATAAACTTGGAACGAAGTTTTTTATAAGTGAGCCAACTATTAAATCATTATAAGGATAAGACGACCTACTATATGATCGGACGAATCTAAAAGCCCCTAAAATGGAACCTAAAATTGTAACTTTCAGTTATTTTGTCAGCACTATTACTCTATTCAAAATTGTGAACTCTAAATCCCACTGTCCGAGACAACAAAGAAAATTTTACAAATCATCTTACGATACATTGGGCTTCCCTCAGTTACTTGAGAGTTATCTATTAGCACCTATCTTACTCAATGGTGTATAATTTCACAACAAATTCTATAAAAGTAGCGCAACATAAAGACCATCATGGTGTGTTATTTCGTATTAGAAACATAGTTTAAGTTCAGATGAATTTTTAGATTAAAATCACGAACACTATTAACAGTAACTACTTCCTTCAAAGTAAAGAAAGGGGGGTTGATTTTGCGGATCCTCAACTCATCTCTCATTTGCTGAGCAATCTCTCCGTACAAATCGATATCACTTAAGGCGAAAGGAGAAAGAAGAGAGCTCTATCGTTGGAGTTGGTTGTTAGCAAGTTGAATGGCTGTTCCACAGACAGAGCGCCCACCATCGTTTGCCAAAGCTGTGGATTTTTACAGTTATCTCCTTTCTCCATCAAACACTACAAGGGGCTCAAACTCTTTTTCCGCAGAAGCACCATTAATGAACAGCCCAGTTGTAATTAATTACCTAATGGGCGACTGGAGGTGTTCATGGACTCGCGGTTCAATCGATAAGAAGTGCAATCCCACAAATTATGAATTCTCCTTTTACCAAGCTTTTGGAAAATGTTTTCCCTCCGTCAGGAGATGAATGTACACTTTTAAACAGCCAATAGGTTAGGAGGTAGCTTGAAGTATCAATAATAAAACGTCAATCGCTAACGAACTATAGCATTCACTTCTAGCAAATCAGCCCGTTCTTAGTACAAACTTTCGTACCTAACATATTTATTACTAGTATTTTTTGGTTTGTTCCTGTTCCAAATTCAGTGTTTTTTACCTAATTACTCATCTATTTGGATCCTTGTCCCATGCTTACTTTGAATGTGTTTGGATGATCTCAATCACATATCTATCATGTGACGTAAATCCTAGTGCTTTTGTGACGAATATTTTCTTCCTTAATATTCATGTTACCTCCTTAGCTATGTTTTTCAACGGTATGTTCTGGCTCAGGCGAAGGAAATAATATTTTCTCTGAAAGCTCGACAAATTTGTGATAGGTACCAAACTTCTATGGTCCCTCCTGAAATTGAACGTATTATTTCTGGATTATTTTTCTATTCTTTACAAAATGGGAACGGTACCTGTGATGGACATCCTCCATTTGGCAATGGTTTGAAGTTGGGATCTTTCACGTGAAGAAGTGATCATTCAAAGTTGAGTGTTTCACTCTTTAGAGTTTGAGGATTCAGAGGATTCTTCATTATTCCGTGAATATAAATACTGTGATCATAGTCCACTTGAGGTGTAAACCCCTGTAAAAATTCGGGCAAAATTCATTTAATTTGTTCAAACTCATAACTTTCGTCAGGATCTTACATTTTTCAGTTTTTTTGCCATTTCCTTACAATGCAATTTTTCTTACAACACGTTTCAGTTTTCTGCCTTATGACTGCAGCCGGCGTTTCGATTGGAATGAATTTCATCACGTCCTCCTCGCAGAATCTCATTATGTCCTGCTTCTTCGAGGCCTCGACTTCGCTAGGCGTCATAACTTTGTATTGCGCCCTCGTTGACTTGTTCCCTACTAATATAAGGTTGGTAACAGGTTTCGCTTGAACAATTCAATTGGTATAATTTTTCCTACCTGCCCTCCTGACTTTTGCACATGGCTGTAGCGATAGGAAGTACATGTAAGTAAAGTGGAACAACTTTATCTAATCAACTTACCTCTAACTCATTTATGGAATAGAAATCAACTTTTGAGGCGTGGAATTAGAAGAAAGCTGGTAAAATTCTTTAAAGATTTGATGCATTTCTCAATCTATCACTTTTTAAGCGACAGAGAAAGACTTTTTACTGCCGCTCATGTTATTGGGACGCTGGCTTAAATGTTTGAAGCCACCCCTATCACATTCCGTTTTGCCAAACTAGTTAGAGCTTCTACGATTGATTCGTCTACACCTTCTTTCAATTTATTAAATCCTCTAACGGTTGTTTTTTCGGTGAGAATCTATCAACCGTGGAAACATTAAACTAAAACGTCTGGATGGAAACTTCCTTTCAGGTTCATGGGTTCTGGATTGACGATTGCAGTTGGCCGTTGCGGAGCTCTTTTTGGAAACTTGTCTTTTGGTTATTTGGTTGACTACAACTGCTCTGTGCCGATATTCCTATTCGCTTTTGTCCTCGCGGGTGAGTTCACAATTTTCCTCTTGTTGGGACGTTACGTCATTTTTAGGGCTTGTTCATGACGAAATTCGATGAAATTCTTTCAGTTTCAGGATTGGCGTCCTTCAGTCTTCCCATCAAGACCAACAAGCAATAGAATGTATTAAGGAGTAACGAAGTGTTGAACTGTCAATGGGCAGTGAGCATATTTTGATTATGCGTCATCAGATATTCATATTCGGCTCGCAAAGATTCATACTGGCGTCAAGAAACATGTGTGCCTAGTTCGTCGATCGTAGATATATGGCCAGAGTTCGGCATGTAAATTTGATATTAAATGCCAAATAATTCAGTTCGCCCTTACCTGCTCTAGAGATACTACACGATTATCGAAGCTGATGCAATTTATTCGGCAGGTAGCAAAACAACGGAGCGTACAAAAGAACACAGTCTGTAGAAGGTTTGTGCAACAGGTTTTTAGGAAATTTCTTCCGTTTTTGCAGCTTGATTTCACATACTCGAGGCTCTACTTTCATGAATTTCAAGTCACTATCACAAAAAATTGTTCCTACTTAGTGTACCTACTTGGATAACTGAAAACGATAAGCCTTTTACAAAAATATTAAAATTCATAGAAAACTTCTTTCACTTTTCTTTTGCAAAACCCCCCTGAGGGTCCAACAGCACTGAATTGCAGTCTTTAGCATCGGGAAAAATGAATATCAACAGGATGAATGATGTTGATTCCCGACCCTGTGACCCCAGTTTCCCACCATAACAAAGGAATCACAACAGGCTGGACTTGTTGTGAGACTAAGTGTGAGGAATGACTGATATAGAGCTGGCCTCCTCTGGGCTTATCATGCTTGTTTTTGTTAGCCATTAAAATTTAATATTTTTTACACAATGATAAGTCATAAAATAAGTATCTACTTAAGACAGAATTTAATTCGAATTGTACATATTTTGTATGTTAACCAATAAAATTGCGATGTATGTACCACTCTCCTACCCTGTAGCTCCGTTGTTTTTCCCACAGTGGAATTAGTTTGAAATTAAAAAAAAACTTGGACGATTTTATTGATCATAACTACGTGAGTCACTGCACGAGCATTGGTTGTGAAAGTAAAAGTTATCTAACTGCTATCCACAACTAGGTATACTAAGGTGGGAACTGGGGTCATTAGGCACGAATCTGAGAAATCAAAAAAGTGTTATTCGAAGAAAAAATTCGAGGTTGATTATAAAGGTTGGTTATATAGTTTCTACTAGTTGCTTATTATCATTATTTTGTACGCATTGGGCTTCACAGAACACGAAAATTAGTCGACTGAATGAATGACCCCGTCAAAAGCGTAAAACAGTTTCTTCAAATGAGTAGATACATCATCCAAATATTCCAGAATCCGTCACATTTTCGTGTTGAAATTTTTTGTCAACCCAAGAACAGCTTTCTGCAACGCTTCAATTTGCTGCCGAACACTGTTGACTTCGCTGTCGCTAAAATTCGGATAAAAATTGGATTGTTGAATTCCAAAGCCCATTCCTTTGGGTTGAAGGTATTTTTTAGACTGTTTGCTCATTGATGAGGCGCTAGTTGGCGGTCTCACTGAGCCATAAGAGCCCACTGAGCCTGGTGAGCCAGCGCGCCTCCTTGGAGAAGCTCTGCGGGATTTGTCGAGAGAAGAATCAGAAATTCGGCCATTGATACGTTTAGTGGCATCGCCATAGTTTGTGACAATATCCCGTCTCTGAGGACCCTGGCGGAAAAAGTATGGTCTCATCAGGCGCTTGCATATTTTTTCCTTCAGAATGAATATTCTTATATCTTCCTTGAAGGATATAATTTACGATACATAATAAGATAACTATAACAACAATTTACTGATCGGCACACCTGAATTAAGTATCTACCATTTTTGGAAATCTCAATCATAAGCTTTCTGCCACCAGCCAACTTTACGTCAAGTTAATCCATTCTGGAATAATTTTCAGCGTTTTTCACACATTTAGAGCGGAGTCAGGCACCTCTTTTAGTGGGAAGCCTTTGAGTTCTCTGATTGCTTGAACCTCATTTTCTAAAACCCTCCCTCCCATTCCACCACTCTATTTGAATCCTCATGAGGGGTCAGCTAAACTTCCTTTTCATTCATGTAATACACAAATACGATAAATACTAAGGATGTGCACATAAGAGTTATGATTGCAGTCGTTTAGTACGCACAGGCAATTTACTTATCCTCTGCACCAAGTTAACTATGGTTTCCACTTGTTCAGAAACGCCTCCGATCTTGAGTTCGCACTCCTCTTTTATTTGAAAAATTTCCCTTTTCCAATTTTCTCTATCTTCTTCATATCTTAGTTTCAACTGCGCGAATTCGTCCAAAATCGTTTGACACTTTCTACCAAGCTCACCACACTGTTTTGCCGTTTCGGTCAAACATTTTTTTAGAGAGTTCATTTCGACTTGCCTCGTCATTTCACTTTTCACCTTAAAAATCATTAAAAATCAATGTCAATAACACATAGTCACATTAAACACGTTATTTGAAAGAAGTGGTTTACCTTGCATTTTTCAAGTTCTTTGAGCAAACTGCACTTGTCCTTCTCCAAACCATGAATAGTAGCTTGGAGTATTTCAGGATTAGGAAGACCAGCGTACTCCATAGGCAATGGGTAGTGAATCCGGTCAAACTCCGACGTATATACGAGGATAAAATATATTCTTTTCTTTTCGTGGCTGTCGGGGAGAGTGGATTGCAAAGTCGAATCGTTGATTTTTTCTAATTCTCCTTGAGTGAGAAGTTTCATACTTAAAGAGGCACTTGCGTTCAAAAATACGGCTCGCATCATATCGGCAAAGACGGCGAAGGTTTTAAAATTCCCCGTTTTCCGGGTCATAGATTCGATGTATTCGACCGACGGCGAGCATTTCCACTTTTCAAAAGTGTTTTTATTTGTCAGAGTCAAAGTAAGCGACAATTTAGAGACGGTGAGATTTAAAACGTACGGTTTACCACCTAAGAAACAATTTGTAGTCAAATGTGGAATATCGCACATTACACAAAATATGTTCTATTTACCCCTGCAATATGAGATAATTGAGAAAATTCTTTGTGAAACCAATAGTTGTAGTTCAGAGCCGTCTTCGTAAATCAATATTTTTTTGTTCTCAAAGCGATGTACTCTTAGTGTTGTCACATTAGTTACTGGTATTAAATGTATGGGGTTATTCCGTCAGGCTTGCAACTTCATTAGTGGAAGCATTTGTCTAATATATTTGGTTTACATAATAACACCAAATCTTTCGGCAAGACTAAATTAATTTCTACTGGGAAGCACGCATGTTCTTAGAATAGAAATTATTTCTCAATTTCTTCACTTTTTTGTGTCTTTTTGTTGTTTTTCCTTAAACACGATAGAGTAACGAGGAATGTTTGGGAAAGAAGGTGGAAGACCTCATCAGAAAATGGACGAATTCAAATAAATAGTACGAAGGTGGGAGCTCATGACTGAAGAAATGATTTTGTCTACCGTACATTCCTAGACGGTTTAGTTTTATATATTATGTTACTCTGGGTAAAAAGATTCAACTCTACTCTCAGGTAAAAAAGTGCTTTTATCAAGCTGCTTTCACCAATCGAAGCAGAGCCTGCCTGCATTGAGTGTGCTTAAGTTAGCTTACCGTGTAATCCATTAGCTCCATCATTGAAACTCGACTCTATCCTTTTAGTGGTTGTCAGGTTGTAGGTACAAACACTCTCTCGCCTCCCTCTAATGAATAAGGTAAATAATGGTCCGTGTTAGGGTGGTCGGGCCCCTCAGACCTAAAGCGGGTTTGAGCCTTCTACATAGCATGGTGAAGGTGGGCATCTGACGTGCGGAGAAGGAGCCTGGGAAACGGACCACGTGTTAGGAAGAAAGAACCAACTGCTGAGGTGTGAAACTAACTTGAGATGTGAAAACAAATTCTTATCAATTGGACCTTGACACGAATCAGCTCTGTTATTTCCAGGTAGGGAAATATTAATAGAAACCAAATCGAAATAGAAAGGAAAGAGTTACTTTAATCGGATATAAAGCGATGGTATAACTAAATTAAATTAAAATGTACGACCTGGCCAGGTATCAAATGTCGACTTCGGAGAAAGACGAAGGCTAAGCGGCAACAAGGAACGCCGACGAGATCCGAGTGGAGTCGCGAGGTATCGGTCTCCGCGAACTCTGTTGGGCTGAATACGTTCCCGACTTATTTCCCTTCGTGGCGAGGGATAAATTGATAGGCGACGACGTCCCGGATTATTTCCCTTCGTGACGGGGAAGTAATATGTAGCGTTCCGATCACCTTCGGGATAGCGAGGAATGAGGGCGTCGGATGGTATGGTTTGTCGTGAGGGAGATACTGCGACTCACACTCGACGACGGCTCATAACAAAAACTTGGGCCTATAGTAGCGGTAGCAAGGACCAGTCTGTGAGCCTCGAGCTCATGGATGATACTGACGAGACAAGTGCAGTGGTCAACGGGGTGGACCGTAGAACTGATGGAATGTTTGAGCCTGCTGGTTAAATGACAATGGAGAGGCGCGGCGTGAGGGGTGTCAACAAACACGGAGCAAGACGCTGGTAGATCCCATTTTCATAGAAGGACAGATAATAGATAATTTTTTGTTATTACTTCTTTTGGGCTTGGCCAAAACATGCCGCCCACCAAATTTGAGTCAAATTTAAGGATTGCTTGGATAGGAAGGATAGGATAGGGGGCGCAGGGGAACAAGATTACCCACAGAACGTTTGAATAGCTTGCCTGATGGAGTTTTGATGGTAACAACGCGCACAACATCATCTTTACCTGGATGAAGTTCGACTATACGGGCTAGTGGCCAATGAGTAGGAGCGGATGTATCTCTGAGGAGGACCAGGTCGCCAACGTTTAGATTAATCGAATCCTTGAACCACTTTGGCCGGCGTTGCAGAGTTGAGAGATAGTTGGACTTCCAGCTGGCCCAGAATTGTTGCGTCCCAGCAGTTGCCATCTTGTAAGTAGATGTTCTCTGGTGTCTAGGTATGAGGGCTCAGGACTGGCTAACAGGGATCCGCCCACCAAGAAATGGGCAGGGCTAAGGTAACTCATCTCATCTGGGCTGGTAGGAAGAGGGCATAGTGGTCTTGAGTTAAGGATTGCCTCAATTTTGGTGAAGAGAGTTGTGAGTTCTTCATAGGTTAGGGGTTGATGAGCACCAATGCGACGAAGATGACCCTTTACTGATTTGACACCTGCTTCCCATATCCCTCCCATATGAGGAGTTTGCGGTGGATTAAAATGCCAGGTGATTCTTTGTTTGAGCGCATAATGTTTGATGTTGTCCTGGGTACTGCTGTTCTGAAACCAGATATAAAGTTCCCTAAGATAGTTAGAGGCACCCAAAAAGTTGGTTCCATTGTCCGAGTAGACGTCAGATGGAAGGCCACGCCTGGAGACAAAGCGGTCAAAAGAGGCCAGAAATGCTTCAGTTGTGAGGTTGGTAACAGGCTCCAGATGAAGTGCCTTGGTGGCCATGCAAACATAGAGGGCCAAATATGCTTTGCCAACTGCTGCCTTGCGACGAGAGGACTCCTTGAGTTGAAAGGGTCCAGCAAAATCGACGCCAACATGGAGGAAAGCCCTGGTGCCTTGAACACGACATGTTGGGAGATTTCCCATCACAGGGTTCAGAGGGTTGGCTCGAGACCGATAGCAGCGCATACAACGAAAGCCTCGAGATCGAATGATTCGCCGGAGGGACGGAATCCAATAACGGGTTTGGATGACGGCTTGAAGAGTGCTTGCGCTTGGATGAAGATATATTCTGTGATAATGGTCGACCAAAAGGGCTGTGAAATGAGAATCGGGAGGCAGCAATATTGGGTGTTTTTGTGTATCAGGTACGGCAGCATTCTCAAGGCGACCACCCACTCTCACAATGCCCTCCGAGTCTATAAAGGGACGCAAGTTTTCAAAACCCTTTACCAATAAGTTCTGCGTGGAGTTCTGGAACAAGTGATGGGATTGAATCGCTCGTACGCAGATTTTCAGTCCAAGTTCGAGTTCAGCCAGATTGAGAGGTCCAGTGCGTAATCTACAGCAACAGCAGCTTACATGCCTCAGATTGTGAAGCCACCGTTGAAGCCACGCAGACGATTGGATCAGCGGCCCATACATAGAGAAACGTTGTATCCAGGCACACAGAGGGTTTTGACGATGTGTGGTCATCAAGATGGGCTTATCAGGTTTTATCTCGGGTAAGGTTATGCCAGGAGCAACGACTGATGACTTGGGCCACATTAGCTCGGATGCGGAGAGCCATGATGGACCGTTCCACCACTGAGAATTGCTGATGATTTCTGTGGGAAGGAGTCCTCGTGAGCCAAAATCCGCTGGGTTGTCTTCAGAGCTTACATGGCGCCAATGTTGCGCAGGGATAATGTTGAGAATTTTCTGAATCCTGTTAGCAACAAATATATGCAGTTTATAGGGCGGGATGTGAAGCCAATTCAGCACAATTGACGAGTCTGTGAAGCACACAAGGTCCATCTGTGTACCGTGCAGTGAACAACGAAATCGCTCGATGGAAGCCAATAGTTCTGCTAGTAGAAGGGCGCCGCATAGTTCTAGGCGGGGAACTGTCATAGTTTTAAGAGGGGCAAGCCGTGACTTGGCTGTTAGTAGAAAAACTTTGGCATCATCTTTGTCGTTTCGAATTATGCGTAGATATAGAGCTGCAGCATAACCCTTCTCAGAAGCATCTGAAAACCCAATGATTTGAACAGCCGATTCATTGGAGTCATGAATGAATCGAGGAATTCGTACCTGTGCCAATTGGGGTAACTCCTTGAGGATAAGATTCCATTGTTTCTGAAGCGGTTCTGTAATCTCTTGGTCCCAGTCCAGCCCGAGTTTCCAAATTTCCTGGATGAACGTTTTCATGAGAAAAACAACAGGACTCAAGAAGCCTAAGGGGTCATAGAGGCGAGCAATGGTTGACAATATTCCGCGTTTGGTACTGGATGGTGCGATGGAGTTTATGACAAACAGAAATTCGTCAGTGTGATAGTCCCAATGAAGACCCAGGAGCTTGATCCAGCTGCTGTCATCGTCGAGAGAAATGGGTTGAGAATCCGCCTCTGAGGTAGTGCACAGCTGAGGTATGAGCTCTGGAACGTTGCTTGCCCATTTACTGAGACTAAAACCTGCTTTACTCAGCAGGGCGATAATTTGATCTCGAAGATCAATAGATCCGGCCACAGTGGCAGCTCCACTCAGGATGTCATCGATGTAAATGTCCTCAGTCAACACCTTGGCAGCAGCGGGAAACTCAGGACCATGATCGTCAACAAGTTGCTTGATGACTCGAAGAGCCAAAAATGGTGATGACGTAAGGCCGTAGGTCACTGTGGACAGTTCATAGCGAATCCAGTTGTTGGAAGTTGAATCCATCCATATGATTTGTTGGTACGGACGGTCCCTTTTATCAACGAGTATCATGCGATACATCTTAACGATGTCTGTGGTGAACGCGTATTGATGTCGTCGAAAGCAAAGAATGATGAGGCGGCTGTCATTCTGGAGCTTAGCACCAACGTGGAGGAACTGATTGAGTGAACCGTTTGTGGTATGAGCGCTCCCATCAAAGACAACGCGAATTTTCGGAGCACCTGTTGTCTGTTTTACCACACAGTGGTGGGGTACCACAAACTTAGGAGGGTCATTCGTTGGCTGCATATGTCCCAGTTGGTGGTATTCAGTCATGAAGTTAGTGTAGAGCTCATGTAACGGCGGATTGGCATCAAGCTTCCTTTTGAGGCTCCGAAGCCTTTTCAGCGAATTAGAAACTGCGTCTGGGAACTCAGGAGGAGTCTCTTGGAATGGCAGTCGCACCACGTATTGACCAGTTGGTAGTCGATAGTGAGTCCGTTGGAAGTGCTCCTCACACTCCTGATCGCTGGGGCTCATGGAAGGGTCAACCGATTTAATTTCTTCAACCTCCCAAAATTTCTTCAGGTCAAAATTGATGCTGCTAATGGTTCTCTTCTGCTGGACAGTGAAGAGAGTGGTGACAGCTGACGAGTCTTCTTCCTGCTGCCTGATGATCTCACCCATAACAACATGGCCTAAGGTGGTTTTGTAGAGTCGAGCAAGGGAACCATTGAGAGGGATTGATTCATGTTGCCATATTTGTGGGAAAAGATCAGCTCCCAACAGAAAATCAATTTGGCCTGGTTTCCCAAACTGTGGATCTGCCAAGTCATAGTTCAAACAGTGTTGAACGAAGGAAACAGGCACTGGAGAGGTAGGCAACTGGGAGGTGATGTTGGATACAACCATGGCTTCAACTTGATACTGGAGGTTAGTAGAATTGCATGGTCGTAGGATGCAAGAAGTGGTGCCTTTGACGCCGTCCAAAGGGGATTGACCAATACCCGCAATTTTCTTGTCTGTGCGTTGCACGTTGAGTCCAAGGCGATGGACACATTTCTTGGTAAGGCAGGAAGTCTGGCTCCCCGAATCAATAACTAGTCGGACTGGTTGATAATGCCCACGAGCGTCGCGGAATTCGGCAACAGCAGTGGCTAACAGGACCTGAGTGTCAGGAGGATGACCGGCCCGTACGCAGCTTGCCACAAAGTTGGGCTGATTGGATGGCGAGTGGTGGCGCTTCTTGAGGTGAGAGTCATCATGAGGGTGGAGGGACGAGTGGTGTCTCTCGGAGCAGAAGCGACAATGCCATTTGGATTTACAGTTTTGCGTGGTGTGGACACTAGAGAGGCAGTTTGTACAGCCCCCATAACCCTTGAAGCCAGTTGCGACGCTGGGCGACAGATGCCTGATCATATTTGCTGCAATTCAGAAGATGGTGGGTTTCATTCTTGCAAACAAAACACGGGCTATTTTGGTTGAGGGGAGTGGACTTGAATTTTGATGATCCTTTTGCTTCCTCGGTCATATTGGCGATCAGTGCGGTATTTGGAGTGTGGATCCTTGGCGCTTTCACAAATTTGCCAGGCTTGGGCACTGTATGAGAAGATGGAGCTCCATGGCTGGCAAGTTGTAATACCAAACACCTCTCACGTACAAATTTTAGGAGTGAGTCATATTTAGGGTATGTGGCACTGTTGGACATTTCAAATAAGTCTCGAGTTGCTGGGTCAAGACTTCGAACCATGAGTTGAAACAAAAGAAAGTCTGCCTCATCCGGAACATGGAGGTTTTTGAACCCAGCGACGGCATCACCCACAGCTGACACAAAGTGCTGTAGAGAGTCATGAGATACGCTACCCGAGGGACGTTTGTAATTCAAAATTTGATCCAGGTAAGTAATGGCAAGAAGGCGGGGCTTGTCATAAACTTCGTTGATGGCATCCCAAGCGAGAGAGTAGTTAACAGCAGATATCTGAATATGACTAATTACACTCAGGGCTCTGCCGGTGAGCGAGGTTCGCAGATAGTGAAACTTGTCAGTGTCGCTGATCCCATCATCATTGTGGACCAGTGAAAGAAACATGTCCCTAAATTTGACCCAATCAAGCATATGACCCTCGAATTTAGGAAGCTGAATTTTAGGGAGACTTTTCGAAGCAGGCCTATTTGATTGATTAAGATCCGGTCGAGACATACCTCGTGATGCCTCCAGGCGAGCAGCTTCTTCATCAGCACGAGTTTTCTCCATGGCAGCTTCTTTCCGCATCGCCAATTGTTCCGCAAGAGCCAGTGCTCCATGGTAGTAGGACTCAATAGAAGTTCTCATTTCCTTATCCTTGTCTCCGGGTAATATTTCACCCTGTTTAGCAGGGAAATCACAAAGGTCATCCCAATTGCATTCATATTTGGGATAGGCTGCTTCCATAATTTTAAGCACGGCCTTGAATTTAGCGATTGTATAATCGGAGGCGTCCGGGGCGAGAGCCTTTTTTCCGTGCTCAAAGGCATTTTGCGCTCGCTGACCGAACTCAGTAATTTTTCGCTTCAATGAAGCTATTTGCAAATCGCGGTCTTCAGCCATGGCTAATTAGGACGGACGGGACGTGGGACAAGTTTAAGGAGAAAAGGAATGAACGGAGGAGAGAAGTCAACTACCTAGACTCAAGAGAAATCAAAACAAAACAAACAAAAAGAAAGGAAAACAACGTGCAAATTAATAGGTTGGTATAATAACAGCTAATGATAAATTAAACAGAGAAATTAATGGGAAAGAAAAGAAAACTAAACCACGTTCTGCTACCAGAATGTTATTTCCAGGTAGGGAAATATTAATAGAAACCAAATCGAAATAGAAAGGAAAGAGTTACTTTAATCGGATATAAAGCGATGGTATAACTAAATTAAATTAAAATGTACGACCTGGCCAGGTATCAAATGTCGACTTCGGAGAAAGACGAAGGCTAAGCGGCAACAAGGAACGCCGACGAGATCCGAGTGGAGTCGCGAGGTATCGGTCTCCGCGAACTCTGTTGGGCTGAATACGTTCCCGACTTATTTCCCTTCGTGGCGAGGGATAAATTGATAGGCGACGACGTCCCGGATTATTTCCCTTCGTGACGGGGAAGTAATATGTAGCGTTCCGATCACCTTCGGGATAGCGAGGAATGAGGGCGTCGGATGGTATGGTTTGTCGTGAGGGAGATACTGCGACTCACACTCGACGACGGCTCATAACAAAAACTTGGGCCTATAGTAGCGGTAGCAAGGACCAGTCTGTGAGCCTCGAGCTCATGGATGATACTGACGAGACAAGTGCAGTGGTCAACGGGGTGGACCGTAGAACTGATGGAATGTTTGAGCCTGCTGGTTAAATGACAATGGAGAGGCGCGGCGTGAGGGGTGTCAACAAACACGGAGCAAGACGCTGGTAGATCCCATTTTCATAGAAGGACAGATAATAGATAATTTTTTGTTATTACTTCTTTTGGGCTTGGCCAAAACAAGCTCATTGCAAACTCAATGGAAATTTACCAAAATTTTAATGTTTTATATGTTCACGTAAAATGAATCTGGTTGTTGGTTGGTTATTCCTTGAATAATCAACCTATGTTTTCATGATAATGGTCAACCTCTCCGATTCGGCTCAAAATTTTTTTCTGGACGTTTCATGATGTCCTGATCAAAAAAGGTCGATGTCCGTCCGCCGTACGCCGTACGCCGTACGCCGTACCCCGTACGCCGTCCATCGTCCGCGCCCTTTTTGGTAGTAGAAAATTTTCTAAAAATCTGAAATTTGGGTCAGGTGTCTGTTCCCAGCCGAGACGGGTCCTCGAAACTTTTCAGCCCGATCGGACCAAATTTGAGGGGGGTAGGGGTCAAAATGTGTTTTTTGAAAAATGGATTTTCGAGATTTTGGGCGATCTAGGCGAGTAGGGTGTCATTTTCCACTAAATTTTGGACGCTGAATCCAATAAAATGGGTCCCAGAACGATTGGCACCCACTGGAAGAAGTTATGGGTCAAATTGGGTAATTATTACCCATTTTGCATATGTGTTTTCGGGATTTCTGCTACCTAGGCGTGTGGGGTATAGTTTTCCACTAAATTTTGGACGATGAATCCAATAAAATGGGTCCCAGAACTATTGGCACCCACTGGAAGAAGTTATGGGTCAAATTGGGTATATATTACCCATTTTTGATATGTGTTTTTGGGATTTCTGCTACCTAGGCGTGTGGGGTATAGTTTTCCACTAAAGTTGGACGCTGAATTCAATGATGTGTGTCCCAAAACGATTGGCACCCACCGGAAGAAGTTATGGGTCAAACTGGGTATGTATCCACCCATTTTGTATGTGTCAGGATTTCTGGTGCCTAGGCCAGTGGGGTATCATATTCCATTAAATTTTGGACCCTGAATCAATTGGAATGGGTCTGGGACCCGCCACACCCACTGTTTCCCCCATTCGAGGAATAACCAACCCGTGTGTAAGAACTTGCAGATTTTTTTTTTCTATCATTTCACGCCCTTCTAAAGGGCTAATAAACCTTAAAATTCTCAATTAGTTAATCGTCAAGCCTCACTCTAGATCAATTTGACAGCTACAACTAACTAACTTGTAGCATTTCGTCGTTCTTCCAACTTGACCTTGAGGTCATGAGAGTTGCAAATAAATTGCGTTGTCAGGCAAAGACAACGAAACCAAAAGTGAAGTCTATTTCGATGCCCATGACAGAGGTCTAACGAACCGAACATTTCTCGTCGGTTCCGTGTGGTCGAGCAGAGACGGCAATCGGAAGGCGGGTCACGGGCGCCGCAGTTCACTTCTGCTTGTAATCTCTCTTTTATGATTAGTAATATTAGAGGGAAAAGAGTGGTGGAGACATTTTGAAAATAAGGTACCCAGAGCCTTCTGAATGCGAGACACACATTTCCTATGTCTGCCTTCTATTTAGAGGAATTTCATACGAAGCCATTGTATTCATAAATCATCCTAAAGCCACGTTAAACTTTACAAACCTCCATCAGTAGGGCATGCATCGTTGATAACATTCTCAATCGCATCATAGGAGACCAGAGATAATGAAGGAACAGAAAATACATCATTGTGAACTTTTTTGGTCATAGCTATCATATAGGTATATATTCCACTGAATAGAAAGAACCCTCATCTATAAACCGATGAAAGGGGGAAACGGGAGCGGAGTAAGCGATACTTTTACTATTGAGTGAGTTTTCTTACGTTTCTGCAGAGCACCTATTAAGTGAATGTCCGCGGCCTCATTCTTCAACAGTTCCATTCCAGGCTCGTAATTTACCACTCTTTTATGGCGAACGCAACGAAGCTGAACTCCCACAATTTTGCCCCTTGTTGGCAAGAATAGTTTTAACTAAATAAGAAGCACGAGGGACCTGTTATGTCCCAATTCATATACATGGAGCCTGTCGAATTTTACCGATAAATTACTCATGAAATGCAAGGGAAAGGAAGAATTTCCTTTGAATTCATCGGTAGTATTTTACAACATTCATTTGTACAATTTTCTGGGTCACACCGTCTGTTCTGCTGAGCTGTGTACGCTATATTACTATGTGAAATGAGCAGATATGGAGTTGAACATGGTAAGTACATTTCTCTCAGCGTCTGCACCAAACATAGCTGAATGAAAAGAAGCTGAGTATTTTATAATACTTGCTTCAACGTTGTATCGACATGGTAACTTCATGGTATTGAATCGGGCGATGGGATTAACATGTTCTCACCCACACTGTGACTGTCTGACTGGTGATGAGGAACAGACGACAAGTAGTACGACGGTGAACTGAATACCGATGGACATCCATGAGGAAAGAAAATGGGAGTTTGACGATGCGCCATTTTCAAACGGGAAGCCAATTGTTTCTTCCATTTCGTTCTTCGGTTTTGGAACCAAGTTTTGATTTGGACTTCGGTGAGACTGAGGGCTTTAGACAGTTCCATCCTTTTGCTCACACTGAGGTACTTGTCTGCCTGATAATCAAATTCGATGAAAGTCTTGATTAGCCCTACATCATTCAAAACATACTCTAGATACGTTCAGGAAAAAATATATTTGCTATGAATAGCGGAGATTTTAAACCAACTTAATTGGAACTTTGTTTTGAGTAATTGTGAATAAGTCACTGATTTCTTTTATTCAAAAAACTTCCGTTCATTGGATATTATTTTTATTATTCATTTTCGTGCAATTTATTCATTCATCTCTCTCTTACATTGAACTCCGATTCCAGCCTTTCCAACTGCTTGGCGCTGTAGGCTTGTCTGGGCTTCCTGTCCATTCCTGGCTTTCTAGATCGTCGTCCCATCGGTTTAGGAGCTGAAATTATCATCATAAGTTGGGGATTTTTATGGGAAACACCTAGTGTAAAGTGACTAATGACACGACACGGGGACGAGATGTTAAGTACGGTAAAAATGAATTTATACCAATGATGCGTGCAGTTATTGGTCTGATGGTTTTGAAAGAAGTTCATTTTCATAAAAATGACATTTTCCCTAATCATCTCTAGTCCTTTTTTCCCCATGTTCTCAAAATCACCAGTTTTCGGAGGGAGAAGTAAAAAAGCCGAGCTAATATTGTTTGAATGCACTCGGCTATGGTCGTTGCAATAAAATAGCTATGAGTAGTAATGTTGCGGCTGTTGCGACTTCATTTATAGAAACTCTACGCGAAATCCAACAACCCGTGACACAGCCGTAATTCACAAAAATTATAGATGAGTAAAATTAATTATTGTAAAGTCCATACCGTACAGATATATTCGCATCGAAAATTCAATTATTATTTTACACTGTAATGGTCAGCGTTTCGATAGTTGTGCGCGCACACGGAAATGCGTTCTTGCGAATGGGCGGCCGACGGCCATAAGTTATCAGTTTCTGGTGGACATTGGTGGTTAGAGGCTGACGAACACCTGGCAGTGACACTTGTTTGCCCAATAGTAAGAGCTCGTTAGCAGCTCATTAGAGGCAACCACGGTTTCGGTAGTTTGCTCAAAAAATTTACGGTTCTGGGGGGACGTGAGGGGAGTTTTACGTACGCAATCCCACCGAGGATGTCTACCCTCAATAACCAGGGAAACTTGTTAAATACTCATCTCATCTATCACTGACACTGTGAAAAGTTCATCTTCGTGATGAAAGCGTTAATACACGACGAAGAAGCGAAATGAACTGACAAGTTAGCGAATATTGCACAAGCAGCTAACGAATTCTCATAATGATCGGTACTTGACGGTTTCTATTATTTACCTTGAAGTCCGAAAATTGCCTGCGTTTTGGAAGCAGCGGCGAACCAACTTCCGTAAAGGAGTGTGGAGTATGAAAGTCCGTGATACGTCGATTCTCCCGACGGACATTCTACAGTTCCCCTTCCTTCAACTAAAACAAATATTTAATAATAACAATTATTTGAAAATTATTCAGAAACCTTAAAAAAGTGTTTGTGTTGTAAGCTACTGCACAATGACAGTGAAATCGTTTAGCCTCTTATTAAGTGGTTCGTTTTGTGAACGAATTCTCTCAAACCATGTTATAAATTTCTACCACTTTTTAAAATGTTTTGGGTCGATAATAGGGTTGCTGTTGATCAATATTTTTGTCCAAAATACAATATAAATCATTTAATTATATATATTATGAATGAAGCAGGCCAAAGTACCTACTTTATATTGTTTAAACACCAAAGAAGCATATCTGTTCTCAGATATATTTTCTCGAATCAATAATAAATGGCATGATGAGGGGAACCAATTCTTGTTGGGGTTGGTGAAAATAGCTCCAGATCATCAGTACTTGCCATTTCTGCTTGAACTTCAAGATATTGAATTGGAGTGCAATTTGAAGAAAAGAAGAGGATGGATATTGAATGAATGAAGCTCCTGAAAAAAGGTCCTAATTTCCATCGCCACACGTTTTTCAGTGAGAAGGAATGACAATTATATTCTTTATAGCATGTATTTATATACTACATGACTGATATATAGACTCTTCATGGTTGTTACAAGTTTTCTAAAAATGTGAATTTCGCGGCAAGCGTACTGCGAAAATTCCTCATTCATCAACGTCAACCAGAATTTTATATTGATCGGCAGATATGACATATTCGAGTGCTTGTACCATGGCTACTCTAACTTTTATTGAAGTAGGTACATCACTTTGCTTTTTCTTGGTTGCAACTATGGTACTTGAGAACATCTGGCTACCGGCAATTTATATCCTTGACTATAGAAATCAGGTCGTTGGCGAATGCTTTTCGGTAAACTTGGGATAAGTTGGAATGATTTGGAAGGAGTTGACACCCCAGTTCTGACCTCAAAATGTCTGTATGTTGATACACATGATTTTGCGGGAAAAAAAATGGTTTTCTGAATCGTTCGCAATGGGTGTAAAATTTAGGCCGATTGACTTATTTAAATACTGTTTTCTAGGGGTTCTGAAACAATGCGATTGATGTGGAGACAATGATGTTTACTCTCAAGGTCCTTGGATCATCAGTTTCCGAGCATTAAAACAAAATTAATTTCAAAAAAATTTTTTGTCTGAGGGCTTGCCAAAGTCTTCAGTTGCATTCTTTCATTGCATCTGTTACTAACTTATGCTTGTTTCTGCCGATTTCATCACCCTATCATTCCCGAATTAGGAGAAATTTCATGCTGTCAAAAGAGATAACGATTGAGGGTGGTAAACCCGATAACATTGCATTCTCGGATAAGGTTGGACAACCTAAACTTGTCTTGTGTTATATCAATAAGCCGGCTGTAACATTCCTTACAATCCTCTGCAAAAAGTAGTGTCCGACCACCTCGGCAGTGATCATCCTGTGGAAAAAATGCCACTTGAATTGATAACCGTGAGTTTCCAGAAATAGTTATAGGCGTCATCAGCAAAGTTATTGCACATTGATAGGAAAACGTTCATTGCATCTGGAAGTGAAGCATGACAGAATCATGACGCAGGCTGATCCTCAGCAAATTTTCAGCAGTTTTCACGCTCGCCTTCTGCATCTCTGTTTCAAATCGAAACTCATAGTTCAAAAATTTTTCTGTGCTTCGTGCTTTATACATTCGTTTGACAAGGATTAATTTATGCTCATGTTTATGCCGCTTTTTCGATAGTTTCATTACATCTGCTCGCATTCTAGGTCATTTAAAAAAAGCATGGCCGAAATGCATTCGTCAAATACTTTGCAAGCTGAATGTTGATGTTATGTGTCGGGAATTTATGTAAGGAAAAGATTTGCTAGCTTCCCGGTGTTTCTCGCAAACTTGAGCAACCCTGTTTCTGTCGCGTTGGTAACGTGCTAGCGGGTCTCTCCGCCATTTTAAGTTTCGTGCGAATTTATCTGTCGTTCCAATTTTCGTAGATCTCTGTTTTCCTACGTTCATCCTAGTTAAAATAGTTCGGTTCGTTTCGGTTTGTGTATCAGTAAAAGCCTGTTCAAGAAATTTGTGTTCTCTGTCAGCGTTGTCTCCCCGAATCAAATATTCTCGTCGATAGTTTTTGTGGTTTTTCGACAAGTGGCATCCCTTGTGGGGAAGACAACCATGGCTGATGAGTTGACCAAATTTCGTTCGGAAAGGACGGTGATTCGTCGCTTATTCACTGTTACATCAAAACTCGTGGAAGCGGCCCTGGATACCGATCCAGTCGATGTTCGAAAGGTAAACCTAGAATTTGCTAAGTTAGCAGACAAGGCCGAGCGTTTGTTTGCCATCGACAGTCACGTCAAGGAAGCTATCTTCAGCGACGTCAAACTCTGTTCGGACGAGAAAGAGCTTGACCAAGAATTTGAGGGAGCAGAGCAGTACCGCGATGTTTGGGTTTCGCTTGTTAACCGGAGACAGCAATTGCTCGATCGTCAAGAGGTTAGACTTGAGCCCCCAGGTAGTGTGACGTCATCCAATCACTCGGTGGGACTGAACTTAAAACTCCCCAAGCTCGATTTACGTCAGTTTGACATAAAGCCGGCAACCTGGATTGCCTTTTGGGCGGCCTTTAAGAAGATAGATGAACGGGAAGACATAGATGCTGAAGACAAGTTTCAGCTTCTGTTGCAAATGTCACGTGAAGGTACAGTTGCTAAGGAGTTACTTGAGGGTTATCCTCCATCTGCACAGAATTATCCCAAGGCCCTGACCCACTTGAAACAACGTTTTGGACGAGATGAATTATTGATTGATCACAACATCCGCGAATTGCTCGGCCTAGTTCTTGTACAGGCAAAGGGGAAAATGGCTGCGGTAGATTTGAGACCGCATTGTGACAAATTGGAGGCAAAGCTGATGGCCCTTGAGAGCCTGGGAGTGACAAGTGACAAATTTTCATGCATACTAATGCCGTTAGTGGAATCATCGTTGCCTGAGAGTGTACTTCGTGCATGGGAAAAGGCCAGACCGGTGGACGAGGACGCTGCCCTGGACTCAGTCAAGCAAATGGAACAGTTGAGAGCGTTCTTGAAGAAAACCGTCATTACCGAGGAACGGGTGGTCTTGGCACGTACTACCTTCACGCCCACTAGAGCTCCTGTCGGGAAATTGCCCCAAGCTGAGAAGGAGCCAACCCCTGGAAAAAGAGTGCCTACAGCAACTGGTTTAATCAGCCTGGAGAGCTCCGAGACTAAGAAAGTCTGTTTATTCTGTTCTGGTGAGCATTTCAGTGAATATTGTCGAAAGGCTCGAGGGATGGATTCAGCAGTTCGCCTGAATATTCTGAAAGAGAAGAACGTTTGTTTTCGGTGCCTGAAAAGGTATCATGTCGGTCGGCGTTGTCGATACAGTCCAAGTTGTTTGGTATGTGGAAAATCCCATACAACAGCCATGTGTGCAGAACCATTGAGAGATGGAGGGGATTCTGGCCCCACTACCAAAGAAGAAAAAAATTTGAGTAATACCACGCTCACTCCCGTTCTTATGCAGACACTCAAGGTTAACGCCATCACCTCAGACAGACCACCAGTAACTGCCAGAGTCTTACTTGACACTGGGTCGCAGCGAAGTTATATTTCAAATCAACTTGCACAAAAGATGGGCTATAAGTCTCAAGGAGTTGAAAGAGTTGTCCACTCATTGTTTGGGGGTGACAAGACCGGAGTGAAAACCCACCAGAGGTATAAAGTACGCCTGCAATCATTAAGTGGCCAATACAGTTGCAATTTTGATGTCCTTGACACTGAAACAATCTGTCAAACTGTCCCAGCTGTCCCAAAAGGGCCGTGGATTTCAGAGCTTCGTGATAGCAAAATTGTTATCTCAGACACGTGTGAAGGTCCAGTGGACATTTTAATTGGATCAGACGTTGCTGGTAAGTTATTCACTGGAAAAAAATCTGTTCTCAGCTGTGGGTTGGTAGCCATGGAAACATGTTTGGGCTGGACCCTGATGGGCCGAATTCGTGATAAGCAGACTGACACGATGGTAAATGCTACGTCCTTGTGTGCAATTGACCTATCGCCTGCCGAACTCTGGAAGCTAGACGTGATTGGCATTAATGAACCAGCCGACATCAGCACTCAAGAAGAAGCCTGCACAGCTGCACGAGAACATTTTTTGCGAACCGTGAAGATATTGGAGGACGGGCGTTACGAGGTCAGTTTGCCATGGTTGATTGGCCATCCGATTCTACCTCCGGGTCTTCAGCAGGCCACTAGCAGATTGGAAACCACGGTGAGAAAATTGAAAGCCGGAGGATTGTTTGAGGCTTACGATGAAGTATTCAAGGAGTGGCTTCAGGATGGGGTCATTGAACGAGTTGACCATGAGAATTGGGATTCTGGTCACTATCTGCCCCACAGAGCTGTGGTGAAGGAGGGCAGCACTACGCGTGTGAGGCCGGTGTTTGACGCGTCGGCAGGCAAACCCAACTTGAACCAGTGTTTGGAAAAGGGTGATAACCTCATCGAACAGATACCTTCTGTACTCCTGAGATTCCGTTTGAAAGAAATTGGAGTAATAGCCGACATACGACGGGCATTTTTGCAAATATCGGTGAGTGAACCCGACAGGGATTACTTGAAATTTTTGTGGATGGATCATTCTGGAGAAGTGAGGATTTTCCGTCATAGACGGGTTGTTTTTGGAGTCACAAGCAGCCCCTACCTGCTGGCTGCAGTTATTCATCACCATCTCTCTAGATGTAAGGAGAAAGCAGCTCATGGTGACACACCCTATGACGTTTCAACTGTCTCGCACCTCAATGGAAGCCTGTATGTAGATAATTGCGTGACATCGGTTGATAGCCAAGACGATTTGGAAGCATTTGTGAGCCAGGCAAAAGCAGTTTTTCTCGAGGCCTGTTTCGACCTTCGAGGGTGGGAGTGGACTGATCCGGCGCTCACAAACAATACAAACACTCCGGTTCTTGGTATCTTGTGGGATCGAAAGTCAGATAATTTGAGGGTAAACACCCCAAAAAATTGAGGATTTCAAGGAGGTCACCAGAAGATCAGTCCTCTCTGCGAGTCAGAGGCTTTTTGACCCTCTTGGAGCTTGTGCACCTACTTCATTGATCCCAAGGATGATTATCCAGGATAGTTGGAAAGATGGCGGTACTTGGGACGCTCCCCTATCAGACAAGAGCAGAAAGTTGTTCGTCAATTGGTTGTCTGAAATCCGCGCCTTGGACGAAATTGCAATACCCCGTTGGATTAAGGTTTCCATGAAGGATAGTGACGTCACGTTACACGTTTTTTGTGACGCAAGTCAGTCGGCTTTTGCCACCGTTTCCTACTTGCGAGTGGAAAATGCAGAAGGCATTTTTGTTACCCTGATAGCTGCAAAGTCACGTGTAGCTCCGTTGAAGAAGATAACTATTCCACGTTTGGAGTTGCTAGCAGCCACCATTGGAGCCAGACTCGCCTCCAATATTTGCAAAGAACTTGGTCACCTGAAATGTTATTTCTGGAGTGACTCGACAACAGTTTTGAGCTGGATCAGACGTGAAGAACCATGGGGTGTTTTTGTGTTCAATAGGGTCAAAGAAATTCGTTCCCTGACACTCCCAGAGGACTGGCATCACGTTCCAGGTATCATTAATCCAGCTGACTTGGCCAGCCGTGGTTGCAGCCCTAAGGTGCTTTTGACTTCGTCATGGTGGGAGGGTCCAGATTGGCTTCGTGAACCTGCTTCAGAATGGCCATCGGCCGAAGATGCGCCCAACGAGATGGAAATCATTCAAGAAAGAAGGAAAACAGCGATAACCACCATCGTAACCGACACAGTCGCCCTCGCTTCAGCCGATTTTGGGAAATTTTCAAAACACTCAAGAAATGTCAAGGTAATTGGATGGATTCTCAGATTTCTGTTCAACAAGTTATCGGATAAGCCAAAATGTGGAGGAGAACTTGAAGTCAAGGAAATTCAGCGTGCTGAAAAGTTCTTGTTGGCCATGGTTCAGAGGGAAATGTTTGATGGGCTGGAGGATACTAAACTCAGGAAATTGAAACCTCATATTGGAGCCGATGGTTTGATTCGTCTGAGGACCAAAATTTGGGCTCGGAAGGATTCTGAAGATTTTCGGTCTCCAATAATACTGCCGACAGACCATGAAGTTGTGAGTAGATTGGTCATGGAAATTCACTTGGAAAATGGACATGTCGTTGGTCAAAACTTACTGAGTCTCATTCGTGAACGCTTTTGGATAGTTCGGGGAAGACAGGCAATCAAAAAGATTTTGGCAAAATGTTCAATTTGCCAGCGCCACCGTGCCAAGTCATTGGAACTCGAATCACCTCCGCTCCCCGAAAATCGCGTTCGCGACGCAAATGTATTTGAGATCTGTGGGGTAGATCTGGCTGGCCCGTTGTACCTGGCTGATGGAAGTAAAGTGTGGATTGCACTTTTCACTTGTGCCGTCTATCGTGCAGTACATTTAGAACTTGTTTCTTCCCTCTCGACGGAAGCGTTTTTAATGTGCTTCAGGCGGTTTGTGGCTATTCGAGGACGCCCATCAATTATTTATTCGGATAACGGTCTGAACTTCCATGGTGCGAATAATGCCATGCAGGAAGTTGATTGGGACAAGGTTTCCGCAAATGGAGCAGTCAGCAGAATTGAGTGGAGGTTTAATCCCCCCCGTGCGGCGTGGTGGGGAGGGTTCTGGGAGAGATTGGTCGGAGTTCTCAAAGTAATACTCAGGAAGATCTTGGGGAAGGCTTCCCTGATCTACGAAGAGCTTGCAACCGTTATCTATGAGTGCACCAACTATGTGAACCAGCGGCCACTTACGTACCTTTCGGAGAACGCTGAGGACCCTATTGCCCTCACACCACAGATGTTTTTACATGATCTTTCACAAGATGGAGTTCCTGAACTTGACGCTATTGACGCCAGTTCTCTGAAAAGGAAAATGCGGCGACGAGTTTTGTTGAAGAAGGAACTGAGACGTCGCTTCAGAATTGAATATCTCGGCCAACTTAACGCTTCACCTGGAGGTTTTCGTGAAAAACGCAGTCCTAAGGTGGGAGAGATTGTCCTGGTTGGATCTAAAGGCGACAAGAGAGTTAATTGGCCTCTGGCCATAATTGAGGAGACCATCGTTGGCAAGGATGGTAAATGCAGAGCTGTTGTTCTACGGACCGCCAATGGGCGACTCAACCGTGCTATCCAGCACATTTTTCCGCTGGAAATTGAGGTTTTTGACTCAAACAATAACCCTCAAGAGATTACTGCGCAGCCCCCTGGAGTGATGAAGTCATCTCGATCATCTGAGGTCTTCCCGGGAGTATTGGATCGTCAGAAGCAAGAAGATGAAGAGCCAAATAATCCCGGGGAGGGGTTCGCTCACCATGTTCCAGCCAAATTAGAAGAAGAAGAGAAGAAATCAAGAGTTCCTAAGCAAAGACTTGTGCGAAAAACTTGCGAGACCCGTTGTGGGCGTAAGGTCACGTTACCTGTTAGGTTTTTAGTGTGAATTGGGGTCAACTTTTTGGGACAGTGAGTCACTTCATTCCTCAGGTGGGAGAATGTCGGGAATTTATGTAAGGAAAAGATTTGCTAGCTTCCCGGTGTTTCTCGCAAACTTGAGCAACCCTGTTTCTGTCGCGTTGGTAACGTGCTAGCGGGTCTCTCCGCCATTTTAAGTTTCGTGCGAATTTATCTGTCGTTCCAATTTTCGTAGATCTCTGTTTTCCTACGTTCATCCTAGTTAAAATAGTTCGGTTCGTTTCGGTTTGTGTATCAGTAAAAGCCTGTTCAAGAAATTTGTGTTCTCTGTCAGCGTTGTCTCCCCGAATCAAATATTCTCGTCGATAGTTTTTGTGGTTTTTCGACATTATGTGTTGGATCCCGATCCCATTGGTCTTATGCACCTTGGGTCGATTCACATAATTTGCTGTCATATTTGACCGTTCCCACTTGGAGCCAACCATGGAAGATAATGATAATATTACTCGTACTGGTACCCCCCGATAATTTTCGGCGATCCGGAACTAATCAACCGTATACAACCTCCCGCATCTCGAGTACAGCTCACCTGGCAATGAGTCAGTGAACAGCTGCGAGGGCGGTGCATCTTCTGCTGCCGTTGATTCCTCTTCGTCTCTCCGTTGTCCCAGGATGCTCTCGATCGTGAAGGAGGCTGATCCTGATCTTTCGTGGGACTTGATCGGAGCCGTCATCCTGACTTCCATACCTGAGCTACCCTACACGTCTGATCTCATTTAAAGTCCTAGGAACCACAAGACAGAAAACAATCACGAATTGTTCCAAGGTCTAAGGGATATTAGCCGCGTCACATCATAATCTCGACCATTACTCGATTTATAGTGGGAAAGTTGAAATAACTGAAGTTTCAGGCAAACGCATATTGAATACAAACGATTTCCAATTTGGCCAGAATAACGACTCATAGGTATGGGTTGCGGTAAATGGGATTACACCCTGGAAGCTCGGGATGATCTTTCAAATACATTTTCACCGAACACTTGTGGCGGTTTTGAGGGGTGTTTAGCTCCTTGTTAGAGTTCGGGCGGCTCAGTGGAGGGGGTAATGGAGACTATTTGACGGGATAAGATTTCCCCTCCTCTTCGGCACCTTCTCTCCCTAAAGACCGCCCACTTTGGCCTCTTAGGCCTTCCCACCTTCCTCGTTTTCTTCCCTCTTCGTGTTAGCACGTTCCGCTGGTCTGTTTATAAACATTTTTCCTGCAATTAGCGTTTCCCTCTACTTTTCAACAATATGATGAAGCAGATGAAGAGGGTTCTTGTCAGGATGCCAGTACCTGCGATGGGCCCAAAAAGATGTTAGTCCAATTAACTCCGATTTACTTATATTGTTTTTTGCACAGCAAACTCCCCACACCTCCCCTTCAAGGTGGGATCTAGCCTAATTTCATGAACATTCAAGAAATAACCAATACCCACAACAACCTTGTTCTCATGCAAAAAGTCAAACTCTCCGATTTGCCCCCAAAAAATTATCGGTATCTATTAGATAGGTATCTATCCGTCTGCCGGCCACGCCGTTCTGGCACAAGTAATTGGTCCTTGAAACTCTTCAGCCTGATCAGATCATATTGGGAAGGGGGGGTCATTTTTTTTTTTTTTATGGATTATCGAAATGTTTGGCGATTTAGGCGTGTGGGGTATCATTTTCCACTAAATTTAGGACCCTGAACAGTTTTGAATGGGTCCGGGACACGCCACACCCATTGTTTTTTTCAGTTTTCCCATGTTCGATATTTTCGGAAATTTAGAAGCTTGGGGTGCCGTTTTCCACTAATTTTAGGAGGCTGAATCGATTGGAATGAGTCTCCATGGTCCGAGGAAGAACCCTGGAGCGTACAGTGTTTCGAACACCAATTTCATTCAAGTTTTAATCGGATCATTCAAAACCCCTAACCTCTTAGTTTAGTAGTTACCAAAAAATGAAGAAAGTACGGATATCTCTTAAGTCATAAGTCACAAAATTAGAGTTATTCAGGTTTTCTGCTTGAAATACTAACCATATGCTGTGGGGCTCTGAGGCAATGTGATATTGAATAGCCTAATTAATGATTTGCGAAGGTAGGTATTCTACAATTAAAAGCAGGTACTTTTTTTCATTTATTAGGTCGTTAGAATAGACATCACAGAAATGCTCCCACCTTGTGTTGGGTTTGAGCCGTGGGGAGGGATACCGTCGTCTCTTGTCTGAGAAAATGATCAAGAGAACAACAATGAAACTTGGATTTTAATTTAATATTTACAGTAGTCAATGGCAATCCTAACGGCATAGTACCCGTATAATTCAATTGGCACTTTTTAATTCTTTTTTACCCTTAAATGGAACTAATCTCAATTTATCAGGTGGCGAGTTCAAAAGTTCTGCGTCATGAACCATTATTTGCCCACACAATGTTCTGCGGAAAGGCCCCTGAGCTATGGGTCGATTAGTTTCAGATATGCGGTACACGAGTGTGAAGTTAGAATCAAGGACGTAGTGAGTTGTCCCCGAAAACTGAAAAATCCTTCAAAAATTATCGCGTCATCTTGAAAAAATATTTTATCCCTCTTACAGGTACCGGTTCAACAAGTAAGTAGGGTAGTACGTATTCTATTCTAGATAAATTGTCTATTTGGTGTTAAGTGCGCCTATAACGAACACTTGCCACATTTTGGTCGTAACAACAGCGTTTAGGGAATTATTCCCCAAGTTGAATGCCTCTTTTCATGCGTCTGATGCGCATGAGATTCGCGCAGACCGGCGCTGTGAAACTGGCCAATAGGAAAACCCCTGTTTCTCCCCGAGCTCTTAGGGGAGGTCGTGATATATCGAGGGTCTCACCCTTGCTAAATGGCTAATGTCCTAAACACCTGTATACTCTCACCAGATTCACCGCCTAAAATCTGTTTAGCCCGCCACCTTCGGTTCAATTACCCTTCCCACCGTTTTCATCTTCCACTTTCCCCGCTTTACCTTCCTTTTATTGTACAGTCGGGTCGCTCGAAGGGTTTCGCGCCTTCAAAAGATGGACGAGACGCGGAGGGGAGCAAGGCCGACTACAACAACCAAGCTCACAATTCAGGCCCGTAATCAAGGCTCAAATCTCAGTATTACGACTTTGATATCCAATGTTTTTTGACTGGTCTCATTCTCAAGAGCTTCATGTTAAAGAGCAGTCATGCGTAAAACCCATTGCAAATAATGTGAAGGTAGCATATTCTTAACCATGCCAATGTGAATTAGTGCCATGTTTTCGCAGTAACATCGTTCCCCCTGTAATTTTTACACTGTAACTTAACAGAAATGCGAACCGTAGAACGAACACTTTTGTTTATGAATATAGCTCATTCTTCACCGAACATTTCCTCAATCTCAAGTAATAACCACCACCTATAGATTTCAAAGACATTTTCATTTAAGCGGTTTGAGAGGATATGAAGGCCTGCAGACCACTTTTTCATACTGATAACTAAAAAACTTGCACCAGCGACCCGCTTTCCTTTGACCTCCTGATGTGTAAATGTCCGAGTAGATCATCTGTACCCACAGCGTTGGGAAACTTCATAATTTATATGATCTTGAAGCCTCACGATGTGTGGGACGGCTCGCTCCCATATGGGACGAGTGCTTCCCCAACAGGCTTTGAACGAGTCAAGCAGTACATACAGAACTGTGGATGTATTACTCTGATATCGTTGAATATCGCGATCAGCCTCAGCCGCATCTTAAGTACCATCAGGTTTGATGACGACGCCTCACAAAACAAGTTAATTGCAAATGGGCTTATATATTCCAGCGTTTATTGTAAAATTGCATTCTAGTTTCTGACCAACGCTATACAGCTTCAAAGAAACATGAGAGCAACTATGGACATGTCATTTCAAAATCAGTTCGAGATTAAATACAAATTATTTTTTTTTATTTACCTGCATTATATCGTCACTCCACGTCCTACGGGCTTTCTGTGTCGAGGCGGCTACGGCAAAACCATTCCATTTATTTCATCTCTTTAACCCCTGGGTGCCCACCTTCCAACTCCTATTCTGCGATCTTTCAAAGTTCTTTTCTGAGCTCCATCGCACTTCACCGCAGCATTGAAGCCCCTTACAGAGATAAGTGGTCATTTTATCATCAAAACACCTTTTTTCTATTCATTCTCCTCCTGGTCTCATCTCGCTCTTAAAAGGAATCTTCCGGCACCTTTTCGTTTTCTCTCAATAGAATTGGGTGAGTTCGTAAACCTGTAAAAAGAACTATCGAGAATTCTCCCGATCAAACTCTGAATTTGCAAAAAGTATGTGTACGCATATCCCTTACTACATAGCTATACTTCTCTTATGAAATTATTCTAAAAGACACCTCATGAACTGAACTTATTATGAACACCTATCTGTAGTGGCATAAAGCGACAATGCCTACACGAGCAGCGAATTTTGTCACCTGGAAACTTATAACGGAGCGTACTCTACTTCGAGCGTGAAGAACTGCGAGAAGTGGGATGTGGACAATATTCAGTGTCTGCCTTCCGGCTGGTTCACTTCGTAATTCCGTCGTAAACAGAGGTGAGTGGCCAAATCATGCTAAATGTATTAAATTTAGGGATATTAAATAGCTTAAAGGATCTCAAATATTTAGAATGCACGAAGAACATTGTTGAAACAACTTGGAATTATCTATGATCAGGCATTTTAGAAAATTATGATTGATTCAGATTATTGTTAAATAGGTACCATTCAGTTTTTTGTGATCATAACACCAATCTTTTTTAGAGACTATTTTAAGCTTCCTTTAACTTTTTAAAAAATAGGTACATTGTGACCATTGCCCGGATCTCAGAATCAAGGAATGCAATAATAATCAGTTGTAGAAAGAATGTTTTCGCGAATCTGCCTCGTTCTATTCAGCGTTGTGATGACCGAAGGATTAAAAATTGGCGACATACTGAATGCCGAATACCTTCCAAGCACATTAATGATCGAAGAAGCTGAGATAGACAACGCTGCCGATGGAAATTATGCTAATGTGTCCACCGAGGGAGAAATCCGCGACGCTTTTGCTACCATGCAATTCCACAGGTGCCTGATTCCTCGGACCTATTATTATTCAACTTAAAAATCAGTTTTATAATGAAACGAAGATTGTGCCAAGCTCCTATTCATAGCGTTATTCTTGTTGTAGAGCGAAAATGAACGAATATCTGTGTAGGAGTTACATTGCCGAAGAAATTATGTCAGGCCTTGAGCCTAAAACGGTAGCTCGCCTAGGGCTGCCGATGAAGAAAGCACATAAAAATCACAGACCAGCAGACTCAATGCTGAAAGATCAAGGATCATCGTCTTATCGCGATTGGCTGTCAAGGTAAATTCATATTGAGTTGCATTGACAATACTAAATTCCGCCCTGATCCTTTGCCGGTAGAGCATAGCACACTAGGAAGGAATCTCTGGTATTTCCAGGTCGACCCTATTAGACGACGTGTATCGCCATTACGACGTGATGATGGACCAAGATGATTCGGACACTTCAGGTACCGAAGAGATCGAGAGTGGCGATGTAACAGGATACGCTGTCCAAAGCGTTGGACCGAAGCAGTCGACAATCAACTGGGGCCCCAACATTTACGGCGTGGCAGGGGGTGGTGGAGGTGAGCTGAGTTCTTTCTGAACCAGAATGAATGGCAATAGACTTGTTTTTAAATTCAGTACATCAACATGACTTTCTTCAATCCAAAATATGAACATTGTACAGATTTTGGTGGACCCGGAGGTTATGGGCACGGCCCTCCCGTACATGAACATCAAGGTGGTGAGCGCCGTCACAGTTTTAGTAAATAAATATTTGAAATTAAATTTTGATCACATTACAGCACGACTCGCACTCCTGATGAAGCCCCACAAGACGGGAGTCTGATCCGTGTTTTCAACTCGGAGAAATTACCATATCTCTTTTGTTGGTGTTACTAAAACAATCAGTAGCCAGAAATTTGTTATTTTGTATGTATTTTTGTCACGAGCCACTTATTTATACCTGACAGGTATAATAAATAACTGGATATCGATTTGCATTGAACGATGCTTTTGTGGCAACTGTTCCTCTTCTCATCAGATGCGCTTTTTATTACTTCTTGAAAGATTTATGTCCTCATGCAGAACACAGCAATGAAATAAAGCGCCGTTTCAATTCGCTCTATGAGTTCTAGCGATTAGTCTAGACCTTTCTTCCCCCAGAGGAATCCGTATGCAGCAATTTGCTCGGATATTCTTCAAAATTAACCCCCATTTCCCCCAGAAATCTCATGAAGCAATTTGCCTGGACAATTTTTCATGTAGTTAAGGTACTGTGCGGTAGATCTGGTAGTCAATGAATAATTGCATCACCTTAAAAAACGACCCCTGCGAGTGGAGCCGATGAAGCAACTTTATAACGAAATTTGGAGACTTCCGAGGGAACACCACATTGTGTGATATATTTCAGGAGATGAACACCACTATTATTACCACGACGAAGAAGACAGTGGAAAAGGACTGGCGTTGAAAGAACTCTTCGATTTGGCCCTTACAGCTCTCGCTTTTCTTGCATTTGGCGTATTCATCGCCAATCTTATAATGACGTGTATACTGGTATTTATCAAAATGATTCAGTTAATTTTACTAGAGTTCTTTCTAGTTGAGGTATTTTTCGTCAATCGGTTCTTGAAACTTCACTTAGTTGTCTTTTACGTACATACAGGTACTGCAAACATTGATGCAGGCTCCACACTGCCAAATACTGCTTAACTGTATGTTCTGTATGCCAACAGGGACAAAGTCAGGCCACAGTTGTAAGCACAATGACCACAACGTCTACCGGTGCTGCTGCCAATAGAGGGAAACGGTCAATGATGGATGACAACGTACTCAACGAAATGGCCTATAGAGTTCTCACATCCATAGATGAACTAAAGAAAGTCTACAAAGGAGAAACGAGAGAGCGTGGAGACTGTTTCAGATACACTCTGTGTCAAAATAACAAATATTCGCGGAAACTGGATGGTGCAAAACGTCTTTGGCTGCCTTTGTGGAGGTGAGGCCCTGACAACGCTCGTGGGTTTTCCACGTATTCTCAACATAATTTTGCAGTAAGGCCCTCCATTTTAATTCTCGATTGAAAAACTCTACTTTCAGCTTTGGGATGAGTTGGTTAGTGGGAAGAGTGGGTGAAGATCGCCTGAGTTCTCTGCAAGCAGCCGTGCTCGGCCTTGGGAATGTGGAATGTAAGAGTGTGTATCCCTCCTGTAAGAAATCGTGGATATAAATGGTTTTGACGTTGATAAAATACAACTTTCCTGGAATATCGGATGATTTTTCCCTTTGACAAACCCATGGTTCCCATCAAGGCGGATTCACTTCGGGTCCCGTGTAATAAAAATAAGAAAGTCGAGCATGTTATTATATTATTTTGAAGTAGGTGTCTGTAGCTCAACGCTGATAGTGACAAATGTCTTCAAGTCCGTGTAAGGCGTAAATTCACACATGTAAACAGCAAACATCAGTAGCTACCAACTTGAAACCCAATTACGTGCCGAAGTACTGAACAAAACTAGGGAAAATGTGGACGTTACCAAACTGACCATAAAGGGATTCCCAGTACGAAAGAACGGCCCGTTTCAAACAGGTTTCACAAAAGTCTTCGTTGAGTAAAGATCACCAGCAAAAGCACGTTTTTCTCTATGTAATGCAATCCATCCATCTAATCGGAAAGTCCTCATCCCAATGATCTTCAACTCGTAGAATGCGTGGGGTCGGACAAGAAGCGTTTATGGCATTAGCGACTAATCAGCGAACGGTTACCTTATACGATGAAGCTGTCACACACAAGGTACAGAATCCTATTAATACCACAATATATTTTCAACAAATCTCCATGACAGTTGAAATGGTTTTAAAAGAATAATAACAGAGGAGAGGGTATGTTTGGTTTTATAAAACCATGATTAGTATTTAAGTAGAATAGGTATATGTGGTGCCTATACCCATAAAGAATGACAAGTGACTGTTTTGAGTTAAAGCAGCCTCTATTTTAAGCTTCGCTTAACACGGTTGTTCACCACAAAACGAAAGGGAAATTTATCTCTAGATGTCAGGTGAAGCTACTATTTAATTGGGCAACCACATATATACATGCTGGGTGTAGGTAGTGGCCTGCATAAGCAGGTAACATAATAGTTTAGTTTGAAATAATGTTCCAAGCTCATCCATCGCTCACGGTCAAATCAAGTGTTGTTAGAATCCAATGCTGACATTTCAGCTGTAGGTTCCAATCAAAATCGATAAATTAGCCAAGAGTCAAATTGTTGTGATAGTGAGAAGCTACTAATTTAAAAGTTCATAAAAGTCGACAGAGAAAAGTATGGGATAATTTAAATTGTCGTTCATAAGCATCTTCTCGACTTCACGGAATACGCGTAATGAATAATTTTCGTGCAGTACATATTTGCATGATCCATGAACTTACAAAAGTTCAACGCATCCCACGCCCGATCATTCACCGTTAGAACCTTGAACGAACAGTTCCTCATTCTCATCTTTCCGTGATGGACTCGTCATTTCCTGGCTTCGTCCTCCACACTGATTTGCCTGCATGCTAATTTTTATTTATTATTTTTTTTTTCCACATGAAAACAAATTGAGCTACTTCCATTGCCTTTGAAATTTTGGAGTACGCCCGTTTAATGTGGTCATGAAAACGCATGACAATACCGTATAGTACAACCTTCAACGCAGGATCAACAACGTCGGCTGTAAAGCGTGTGTGTTGGGTATGCATTGGCATGGAATACGAGCGTTTAAACTGCTCAGTGAACCACGTTGAAGCATAGAATCGATTCAGTGCACGACTTTCCCGAAGGTAGCGTTGAGCGGTGACGACCTTTCGCGTGATGCTGTAAGTGGATTTTCTCCCGACCTTGGTGCAGTTTCCTCCACTCCATTAGCTGTGTCCCCTGTTTCCAAACAGTCCAAGGTACATTTTTTTTCTTCGCACAGGATTTTTACAAGATAATAACATGAGATGAAATTTTGAAACTCCTAATAGGAAAGCCTACCCCATTCTAATATGGAGACACGCTTTCGTAAGTTACCTAGCTATTTATTCATTTTTCGAGAGACTATTTTTCATCAGAGCTAGTGAGAAACGCGTGGAAATTCCTTCGTGAGAGTAATAAGTAATTTCCTATTTCCAGCTACATGCAACGAAATGACTCTGAATATGGTAAGCTGGGGCTACGAGGAGGTTGGTTAGCTGCACTTACATGATACGGTCGCGTACAAAGAGGTATTTTTAATTCTTCTTTAAGCCCTCATCACAGGTAGACCGCATGCCTCTGGCGATCTTCTTGCATAATCAGGACGGCACGACTACGATTCCGATCCTAACCGAGCAGGAATGTAAGGGACTGGGAAAACATGTGTTTAAGAGATTACAGATTACGTCAATATAAGAAAAGTCGGATTTACGAAGTAAACAGATAGATGAGCCTCGGTCTCATTTGGCTCGACTAGTTAAGTACGTTAGTAGATTATACTATGGTACGTTACTAGAAACCAAATTACTGTAAGCCGGGTAAGTAAGGGTATGGTAACCTAATCTCAAACGGCTCAAGCAAGTACCGTACATATTTTCAGCATTGTGACTAGAAAACGTTGTCTCTCCATACCACGCTAATGAGTTATTCCTTGAATAATCAACCAATGCTTTCATGCATAAATTCAATCTCTCCGATTCGGCCCGTCTAGATCAAAATAAGCAAAATGTCCTTCCCCCTCCACGCCGATTTCAGTAGTAGAAAATTTTCCAAGAATCTGAAATTCTGGTCAGGAACCCGTTTTTGGCTCTAGTTGGACCAAATTTGGTTGGGTTGGGGTCAAAATGTGTATTTTTGTGGGATATTATTTTCGACTAAATTTTGGACGCTGAATCCAATGAGACGGATCCCAGAAAGATTGGCGCCCACTGGATGAAGTTAATGGTCAAAATGTGTATCTATCTGCCTATTTCGAATGTGTGTTTTCGAGATTTTTGGTACATTTTCCACTAAATCTTGGACCCTTAATCAATTGGAACGGGTCCGAGGCACGCCATATCCACCCATTTTTGATATATTCGACGATTTAGGCGCGTGGGGAACTTTTTCCAATTAATTTTTGGACGCTGAATCGATTGGTATGAGTCTCCATCATGGCTCCTGATCCGAGGTTTAGTTAAGTTTTAGTATTTTAAGTTTAGTCAAGTTTTTTTTCCCTAAACAAATTTTTAGTTTAGTTATTTGAGTGGAAAGAAGCAAAGACATCATATATCTTTGAATCTGTGAAGCACATAAATTAAATTAAATACTAAATGAATGTACTATATGAAATGAAGGGTAAACTCTTTTCACGCCAGTTTTCAGTTGCACTACACCCACTAATAATTGGCATTAGTCAATTAGAACCACCTCAACCGTATTCAATGAACTCTGAGCACCTTTGTGGTAGGGGTTGGAGGAGACCCCCGCTCTGTGGATGGTGAGCCATGTTGCAAGCCGGCGAAGCTAAATGGACGAGTGATCGGGCCGCCGCCTCTAGTCTCTCGAATAGAATGATCCGCTCGTACGTCGCGATCCTCGCACTAGTGCTGCACGTGCTGGTTGTACACGTGGTCGACGGTAAAGGGCCGACCCCGCCGCCACCTCGACATCATGGATACCACAAGATGATGGCTCTGATTATGAACAACGCGATGAATGGCATCAGTAAGCATACAATTTAACGTGTTCAACTTCAATCAATATCGTTGATCCTACTTTTGAGAGAAACCTATATCTGATTCACTCTGACATTCAGGGCTTTCAAATAGTCTTCCTGTAATTTATTACTTTTGTCATACCGAACATTTTATATAGTATAATGAATCTAAAAATAAGAATAATGAATAATATGATCTAAAAATACATTTTCGTAAGTACGAACAGATACTGAAATCGCCCGTAAGAAATCTGATTCATCATGCATCTCAATATTTGTGCAGAACATCTCAGAGGAAGCCTGAAGCATTGGTATGGCCAACCCATACAGGAACGTATGGACTGTCAGAATGGCCGAGTTGCAGGATTTGAATCAGACGCGGGAGTCCCTATTGGGGGGAACGCGGCTGCTGTGGACTCGCCCTAGGGCCCTCACCTCCCTTAAAAAATAGTTCAAATTGTTCATTAGTCCATCAAAGCAACTCATTAACGTTTTAAAACGAAGTGAAAATTGCGTATCACCAATGTCCAATTTTTGAGGTTCAGGAGGTAGGACAGTCGAACAGACAGACTCGCGAATTGTGCTTACCGTATGGCACCGAGTGGCAGTTTAGTGAACCCTATTGAAGATAGAACGCAAAGGTGAGATCGGTAAGCAGGACCTTGATTAGTGGCTATTTATTCATCATCGACTTCCTAACTTCGAGAAAACTCGACGTCACATTGACCCCAAGAGATCTTTTATTTAATAGCCGATATACGTACGACTGGTAACAGCAGAAAGGCTCTCGAAGGACGGTCAAGTATGTCCTTGTACGAAGCAACTGTCTAACGTCAAAGTTGTGTGGAATGTAGATTTCCCTAATATTTGTATATAGGAATAGCACGAGGCGTTAAAAGAAAAGAAATAACATAAAATGTGAGTTGTTGGCAGATTTCTGGTGTATATCACTTAGATACGCAGTAAAAAATGCAATTTACTAAGTAAATTTGCAATTAAAAAAACCTGAATTTTATGCTTAACAGGAATCAATAAACAGTAAGCAGTGAAAATACACTTATAGAATCAGAATTAGCCCTGCTGATGAATGAAAAATCAAAAAAACATTGTAAATGCGCAATTATTTTGTTAAATAAAAAAAAATTTTTTTGTGGAAACGGAGGAGAGAAGTTTGCATTTGTATAATCCGACCTCTGGATATTATCAACCAGTATGATCAACGCCTTGCCCCAGTATTACAGATCTACCTTTTTGCCCCAAATTGGCCGTGAGCACTAGGCAGTTGCTCGTTTGTCCTTCCACCAAGACCTTCAACCGTTAGATCACATAAGAAGGAAAGCAATTCTATCCCCTGGTTCAGATCAAGAGCAAACACCAACGTCGTCCAACCATGAAGCTGCTGCTCGACCTCAACCTCCGCTCGTGTCAATGTCGCGAGACGGCGGAAAACCGAGATTGAAACACGACTTTTTCCCGAAAAGAGGGTCAGTTGGGAAACGTTTTTCTTTCTTTTTTCATGGGTAGGGCCCTGGAAAACAGCGGGGAGTGGCACAGCTCTCATTGGGGCTCTTATCAGAATTTTCGGCTTTAATCCGCTCGTGAAATTGGAAGGGATTACGCTCAAGGCGTTTAAGCAACGTGCGAAAAATCGCCGTGAAATTGTGAGCTTTTAGTATTGTCTAGAGTTGAAATACACTCGTCCTCGGCTTGATAACGAATGGGTTGGCCCAATGGCCAAGGGGATATCTACTGGTTAAGTCACATTTTTGCCTAAAACAGAAACACGTCTGTAATCAAACGTAGTTCTAGAGAGAAACCTGATTATCCTCAGCACCGTCCAACCAACCAAGAATATACCATACACCGACTAGAAATCGAATTATTCAACACAACTACTTACAACTTAACCACGTGGCCACCCAACGAAGTCAACAGGGCTATTTAGGTAATGTACCAAACTAATTCAAACATCATTGTTCCAGTGAGAGACCTGGACGAATGGACCCCCAACGACAAACAAAACATTTGGGAGCTGAGCGGCCTCGAAGAGGGAGATATCATGACAGACAGCAGCGAAGAGGTGTCCAGAAACGCTGTTCGCGATTCAGACGCTCGTTGGCCCGGCGGCGTCGTCCCGTATCACATCAGCGACGCTTTTGGTGAGCCTTTTTACTTTTACAAGGGCGGTAGTTCTAATTAATTCGAGAAAAGGTGCACGAAGTAACCGTGTAATTGAGGATAATGCGTTCTTTTCGAACGGGACAGACGCATCCTCCGCTAAATAAAAGCTATCAAACATTCTCACGGTTAAGATCAATACCGTATATACAATCACTAGCCTAGGACTTTAGCCTATTATGGAAATATTCACATTTATAGAATCTAGTTACGTTGTTCAATACAACCTGGCTGAATTTAAGGCATGAAAGATGTTTTTGGAGCATGATAATATTTTTGTTGATCGTTATTTTTACTCCTTGTCAGCTCAATTGCATGTTTGACCGAAGGATCGGATTTAGCTACTTCCGCGCAACGCAACACGTAGCAAAAGCGGGCTATGTGACGTCAAAATGTCGCCTCACATAACAAAATGTTTCAACTGATATCTCGTTAGAGTTGTTAGAATTGAAAAAAGCGCCCCTTCTTCTTTACACATAAGATCGAGAATAGGTTCACATACTCATTGGTTTGCAAGTGACTTCCTATTCACATACCGTGTAAATTAATGTAAATTTAAAAGAAATACTTTTAACTTATTCACATACATTTAAATAATCACATAAAAATCTTCTAAAAAAGTGAAATTTACCGGAGAAAATTTTGAATCAACTTGCCGTAAATAATCAAAAAGTTTGGATTTGATAATTATGAAATTAATTAACATTCATGAACAAAGCATGATGTAATGTGATATGCAACCTTATTCATAACTAAAAATGAGCCAAGCTTCCTGTGCTTGGTTTGAAGGTTGTTCTTTATTTATTCCACCTATCAGACGCTATCGCAACCTCAAATGTTATGACAATAAGACCAAAAATTCTCTTTCAATAACCAAACCGCTAAGGAAGCTCTACGGACGAGAGAAACCACTGACTTTGGCGAGTTTTCCAGATGAGGATGAACAGCAAACGATCAAAGGTGCGATGGAGGAATTTCACGAAAACTCTTGCATTAAATTCCGGCCATATAAAGAAGGAGACACCAGTTGGGTAGCGATCAAAAACGATTCGCCCGGCTGTTGGTCTTATGTCGGTCGTCGAGGAGGTGGTCAGGTCGTGAACTTGGGGAATCGGTGCGTTCAACATGGCGTTGCGGCTCACGAACTTCTCCACGCTTTGGGATTCCATCATCAACAGAGCACTCACAATAGAGATCAATACGTCAAGATTCATTGGAAGAACATTAGACGAGGTAAATAATATTACTGTAAGCAGTAGGTAGAAGCAGAGAAAAAGAAACAGATGGACGAGACGTGTGTTCTCTGAGAAAATATTGCGTAGGTTTTGTTCGTCAACAAAAAATACACCCAGTTTTTGCATTGGTTTAAGATCAACATAGATAAAGCCCACCTAACACGATCTACATACGAAGGAATTAGCTCTCTGGCCCCAACAGTTTGAGAAAATCTGCTAAGAGAAAATGGACGTCAACATGATTATTTACCAAACAAATTTGATTTTAGGGACTGAAAGAAATTTCAGGAGGTATTCATCAGCAAGAGTGACAGATTACAACGTCCCGTACGACTACGAGAGCGTCATGCACTACAGTTCGCATGCATTCTCTAAAAATGGGAAGCCAACCATCACCCCCAAGGTAAGTTGACTTATTTTCACTCAAGAGCGAATTCAGCCAGGTTGTATTTATAAACTGATTATATAAAATGGAGGTTTCCTGATGATTGGATAGGATTCAAGAGTTATTTATGAAGCGGCTGCCGAAAAGATCATGCAAAATTCGGCACTTCATAACCTCTTCGGTGGGCACCAATCGTCCCGGGATCCGTCCTGTTATAATCAACGTCCCAAATTTAGTCAAAAATAATACCCCATACGTCCAGATCGCCAAAAATCTCGAAAATGTATTTTGTGTAATACACATTTTGACCCCTAAACACCCCAAATTTGGTCTCATCGGGCTGAAAAGTTTCGAAAATTCGTTTTTAGAACATTTTTTACTACCAAAATCGGCATGGTACGGCGGACGGACATTCGCTTATTTTGATATAGAAACCTAAAAACGCCCAGAAAAAAATTTTGGGCCGAATCGGAGAGATGACTTTCTGCATGAAAACATAGGTTGATTATTCAAGAAATAACCAACCAAAAGGTACCTCAGACGAAACTCACATCCTAGATAGATCAGTCCAAGTAAATAGGAACAGTGAAGGTGCTGATTCGGAGTCTTCCTGTAAGGCCAACTTTAAGAACCTTAGACTAACTTCACGAGCGACAACTAGTGCAAGTTACCTACTACACGAATCCTGACATTGGCCCACGAATAATCTATGCCAACAGATTTCTCCCCTGACAGACCCGACCAAAATGTATTTTCTGTTTTTGATCATTTTCATTTAACGAACTAAAATAATAACTCGTTCACCTCAGGAAAAACGCATTGATTCGTCCTCGCAAGTGGCGCGAATGCTATTTCCTCAAGATCTGAGCTCTCTGGCCAATCTAAAAACATCTACTACCTGTTACAGGAGGAAGGAGCGACGATAGGGCAGAGATCGAGGATGAGTGAAGCCGATCTGAAAAAGCTTGGGATCATGTACGGCTGCGATTCAGGCGGCGGTGGTGGTGGAGGAGTCACAACTGAAAATCCCGATTATGACAATTTCGCTTGGAGCTATCACTTTAGATGACCACTGTAGTAGTTCGTAGGTACGCAGCTAAAAGAAAAAACTTGTTGACTAATAAGTAAGTGTTTCGAAATTCAGTTTGGTATGAGTAATTTATGTTTTCTTCATTTTCAAAAAATCTTCTACGGCAGGTGTATTTAGTAGTACTTGAATATTTTTTTTTTTTATTCATTCATGGATTTCATGGAACACACACCAAGTTACCTTTATTTTTGTTGAGCAAGATCACTTTTTTATACCGTCATTCTGCCTCATGATCCTCACCATTTTTTTGTATTTTTTGTATAAAAAATAATTAATAAAGCGCATTGACGTAAGACAACCCCTTCTTCTATACCTGAATCTCATGGTATAATCCGTATGTATAAATATATACTTTTTGAAGAAGAATTGTTGAAGAAATGCGTTTAAAATATCATGGGAGGGTCGCTCAAATAGGAGACCAATTACCTGTTTACTTTCGTATTTAATATGATTTTTGAAATAGTTTATAACAACGGACATCTTGAGGATGGGACACATTCGCACTACGGAGCTTTCTTGAGGAGACAAGGTCAAAGGGGATTTGAATAAGGACCATATTTCATAGGTAACATTGACGGAATGCCAAATTATGAGAACACAGCATATTACATTCATGGAGGAAACAGCAAATGGGTTTAAAACGGTTATTCCAACGGTATCCTGGAATACTCACTAGTTTTTCGAGATAAAGAACAACAATAGTTCCCTCGAAGCACACTCCTCACCGCTCTAATTTAGAACAAAGATGCCAGTCGTTCAAAGCAGAGATGAGCGCAGTCATAACCATGAATATGAATCAAATTTGTAATCATCATAATGAATACTGTTACAATCATACTCAAACAGCTATCAAACTCTTATAGCAATTTTGCCAAACATCTTTTTCATTTCCTTGTAATTTTGGCAAATCCTATACGTTTTGATTGTAACATTACTTTTGACAAAACCACGACGAACTCATGATGCTATTGTAAATTTGTAGAAGACTACAGTTGTTTTCAATAATCCCTCTACAAAATGTGAAAAAAATTAAAACAAATAATAATAGTGAATGCCGATAAAATTATATTTGACATTTGAATATAATTTTAATAATATTTTTTGTGGCCGTAATTATCATAATCTCAATTAAACAATAACTAGTTCATTAAATTCATATTCTTAATTAGGAATTCGCCTATCTCTGGTACAATGGCAGTAAGACATTGCAGAACTGATTGTTTCATCATGCTTTCAGCACATTGATTCAACCCTCAACTATCATTCCCAGCGACTAGTCACAATCGAATTGGGTCGACAAAAATACATAGAGATTATACAGATACCTATTTTCACACCACTGTGGTAGGTAGATCAAGTAAGAATGTAACTTATGTTACAATAGATGAATTCAGAGTAGGTGCGAGATATGTAGATCACATTGAGAAATGTTCAAGAGAATTACTAATAAAACGGGTGCGCTGCAAAGAGCCCATGGACGACTCATACACACATCCCCCACCATTTTCAGCTTAAATGAGCAAAATGTTATGGCGTTTTCTGGCTACAAGTAATTTTTTTTGCTTCCTCTGGAACACTTAACTACTGTTTGGTAATCAATGCAAAATTAGTTGGCAGTGAAATTTGTCCGGGGTTTGTTAAATGTCGCACTTGGTTTTGGCATCCTCTTTTAACACAGTCGAGTTCCTTTATTGTCAGCGTTTCTCTACTTAACTCAAATATCGAGACTTGATGGCCTATGGACCCTTCTGCAGCAGTATTTCAGAAATATATTAACGGTGGATCAGAGGTAAGAAATATCATACGTATCTATATCTTTGGCACATAGACATACACTATAACCTACATACGAGAATATTTTCAAGTGTCATAAACAGATTATTGTGAGAGTGTATACACATGCATACAAATGCATGTGTGTGTGCATTATCGCTTGAGATTTCAAGAGAAATCATAAAATTTTGCAGAAAATGCCATAGTTTTCATGCCATGCTTATTGTGAGGGTACTAAATTGAGTGCCAATAGATAACCCCAAAACAGGTTATCATTTGTATTTTGAAAAAAGTTGTGTAACACCAGTGTTATCCTTGAAGATTGGCTTCTCAATAAACCTTGCACAACTAAGCTCTTTGTTTCATGTTGTATGCAGATAGTAGCAATTTATTTAGAGAACACAGTTAACCGCATGTAGCGTTTATTTTCGCTGTTTTTTCAATCATTGCTAAAAGTCAACCAAAAATCGACACTTCCTGTTTCATTAACGTTCCTGCGTTCGCTGATTTTGAACAAAGAACTCCATGATTTCAGATGATCTTTTACAAAGCAGAGAAAAGTCATTTATATTGTGTACTAGAGAGATGAGAACATCCATAATATACAGAACTATGGTTCCCCTCAATGGCGTTAAAAAAGGGAATGATCAAGTCGTACAGGTCACGGCCGATAGAGTTGATGCTCAACAGAATTAGATAGATCTTTCATGGCATTGGAAATTCCGTTACATACCTCACCAAACTAGCTTCAATTCCTTGTACAACCGAATGAATTTAAAATGTGATATTTAATCAAAATTTAAATATCAATCTTTTTAAAACTCTGCAGTAAATAACAGTTTGAAAAACGAATGTATAAAACCTATAGCGAATCTCCCTCAGGAGCAATGAATAAACAATAATATAATTTTGACGTCAACGTTAGTACTCCAATGTTCTGAAGCGCCTGAGAAGAAACACAACTGTTGATTGGGAGCCAGGTTGAATCGAAAGAGACCTAAGAAGCAAGAACGGATTTCATCAGAACTAAGGGACAATAAAATAAAATTATCTACAAAATGGCAACTTAATTCAATTCAAGGTTTGGACAGCAGGCAAATGAAACGGTTATGATCCAGCGTCTTGAAGGAGCGAATATAGATCAGTTCGCAGGAAAATCACAGCGAGGGATAGGAAATTGTTGCTGAATAAAGAACGGGGAATCCTGGAATTAAGGAGCCCAGGCAACTATATCAATGAGAGCGCCGGTCATACCTAACAGAGAAGCTGGCTTGACAATGAAGTTTTCACGTCGAAAGGGCTCGCCCAGCAGCAGCATTAGCAGGGATCAACCAAAAGTTACGTAAGGCGATTACTCCCACTAATATAACTGGGAACTCGTTCCATCCTTACTATAACTCATTGAAAATTTTCTCACTGCTCAATATTTTACCCTACAATTGATCCTTCTTGGCCACATCAAATGTAAAACGCCACAAGCGTTTGGTTACACCGTTTCACAAACTTCTCCTTCTCAAAATGATGTGAAATCCCCTTCAAAATGAAGCCAAACTTCTTCTGCACTTCCTACACCACATCCCTCCACAAATAATGATACAATTTTAGCCAATTCAAGTGTGTTTCCAATACATTTGATGTCATTGATCTTTGATTATTTACGATCAATAAATTGTACCTACTCGTGTCTTCTGTCTTTCCATTTGAAGAGGGTTTTTGATAAACGCTGCTCACCAGGAGAGTGAAGGATCAGGAGAAAAGCCAAAACCATACACCTTGTACAAGTTGTGAAAACACCAGAAACAAAAAACATCGCGTTTTCCCTTCACTATCATTACTTCTCTTGCATAGGTGCCTATGATATGCGAGTATTTAAGAGATTTTGACAGAATATTCTCATAAGTCGACAAAAAACCAACTGAACCATTAAGGCCCACGTTTTAGGTTGTCGATTCTGCCAGTCCTCACAACCTAATTTGATGCCGGGGAAACCTACCTGTGTTTTCCACATTTGCTCAAGCTCTTCTGCACTGTCTGTCCAAAAAAAAAAAATATAAAATAAAATAATGTTGATAATAAACCTTGGCATAGAGGAAAGTGAAGAGACTTGGTGGTCACAAGCCTTTGGTTACACCCAGTTTAACAAACTTCCCCTTCCCAAAATGATATGAAATCCCCGTTTTTATAACAGCCCATACACAGTCTGTCTGATTGATCAAAAGATTGAACAAACAGATTGAAGTGAGCCTCAATCATTTCTTCAGTCATTTGATCAACACCCTTTTGGAGTGATTTTCTACGGTTTTTCTAATGTACTTGTTTTCGCTGAAGCAATAAGTTCCAACCAAGATTTGTCCGTGCTTTTAATAAGTATAGCTGCCCTCCAACAGAAGAGAAATGATAAAAAGAAGAGGAAAAGACGATGGTCGAAAGAGTGGTACAAAATGAGTAATCGTTTCAGCCATGAACATTTTCTCAGCTTTCTGCGCGAGACGGAGCCAGAGGAACTCTCTGGGAATGAACGATGAAAGTTATGACATGCTGTTGGAGTTAGTACGACCAAGAATTGAAGAAAAACACAGTAAATGCGCGAAGCACTAAACTAGCACCAGCCAGGGTTGATTAAGACAACTGACTGAATGACCTAGACAGGGAGAAGTGCCTGAAGATAGATGAATGGGGATTACACCGCAGAGAATTCATTTTTTCCTTTAATTCATTATGTGTGTAGTCTGGTTTCAACGGTCTCCATGTTGTCACCTTTTTGTCCCTAGCTGTGGTTTTTTAATTACGACTGAAATAATCGTTGTCCTTTACATTCCACAACAATGGTTGATCACGGTATAATTCAATCAGAATATTCGTGAATTCCCGTTCTAATTGCGTTTCATTTTTCTCTAAGAAAGCGGAGTTGGGGGACGAGGGGTCTGACATGGCTGGTGCCGAGCGCATGACTGAGGGAAAGATTTACCAAAACACTATTAGACGCTTATTGCCCTCTTTCGGGTCACGGGATTTTCTATCAGTATCTCCATAGGATGCGTATTGTGGAGTCTCCAGGATGCCTACATTGCAACAACGAAGAGGACAACGCTCGAATGTGAGAGGTGGGAGAGAGAGCGATGGCAGATTGCAAGGGAGCTAGAAATGACCAGCCGATGGAATGCCGTGGCAGGGTACATCCAGAACGTCCTGGAAGGCAAGCTCGTCGATGAAAGGGCCCGGCAACGGGAATTTCAGACAAACAGGACCAGCTAGCAGGCTGAAATCGGAATCCAGCCTGAAGTAATATGCCAAACAGTTCCAGGCTGGGCCCAAACGTGGGAAAAGAAGCTGAGGTTTTTAGAGGGTAAAAATTTCCACATACCCGGGTCTTTGGTTACGGTCCCCCCCGATATCTTATAAAGATTTTCCTCACCTTCCCTCAATTTCTATCAACCTCCTTCAGTGATTGACTCACTCGTCAAACACGCTTCTGGACGCTCAGTCATGACTGTCTCAGTAGATTGATCAGCCAGTTATGATAAAAATACTAACCGTCAAGGGGCTTCTTAAAAAATGCAGTCGAGTTACCTGAATCCCGAAGCCGAGGGGGGTTCAACGCGTCCACCCCCGGGCAGGCTATCATCATTGGTTGTTCTGTTTGTTCGAGCGAAGACGAGCCAGGCCAGATCGCTCTTCCTCCTCGTCACTCGTGTACGACGACATCCCAGCAACGCCGCCTCGAGAAGAAGTTGCCTGCATCAGCTCTTGGTCGGGGCCTGTCCGATTTTCGTAGAGGAGAATGTTCAAAGTTTCCTCGTAAATACGAGCTTCGGGGAATTCAACCTACAACAATTATTGATTGACAGACGGGTTATAAGAAACATGTTTGACTTGACCCACTCTCATTAGGAGAGAAGAGGTTGAGAAAAGTAACCACACGGCAAACCGAATGCAAGCAACGCTAACAATAATTCATGGTTTCTTGAACCCATTCGACCCTGTTCACACTTCGAAAATAACGATTACTCAGAATGTCCTTTCAATGGTACGGCTGATGATAAATAAGACAAAATCAGGGCCTAAATGGAGTCTGTAAAACCAAGTTTTTACATGAATCTGAGCACTATTAGGTGGCGTGCAGACGGTGACAATTTTTGGTGTCTCAGTTTTGCAATAAGCCGTGAACTATTCGTCCAAGTTCGGACATGTATTATGAAGAGACATTGAAGAAGGGATTGAGATAGTTTATTAATAATCCTGGTAGAGTTAGGATGATAAGGCCTCTCTTTCACTCTCCCAGGACAAACGTAGGTACAATAGACATCTGATAGAAGACTTTTCTTACCTTAGTGTGCTTTTTGTCGGTGGCGTAAACAATTGAAGTGCAGCAAACTTCGGCAACCTTTTTCCCATGACCGTAAAAACCCCAACAGCAGATCTCGCTTGAACCAATGACGTCTTTTATGAACAGCACTCGGCCGCTGAATCGGAGAGACAACTTGTCAAAAAGCTCTATATTCTTGAGAAGATTGTCATCTGACGTGCTGAAATAGTTGAAATCATCAGAATCGTCCAAGGAGAGAAAGAAAGCGCACAAATTGTGGATATAGGTACAGTAGATACGTCGATTTCAAAACGGTTATATTAAAGGGCGGGTTTGTGTTGATGGACATACTAGGAAACTTTCGGCATAGATCGGAGGAAAACATTTTTGATCATCTGAGAAAATCTTCCTCTGGGAAGGCTTAACACTCACCTAGTATAAGAATATTTGTTGTTATGCCTATTGATGAGCAATTTTACGACTGGTTTAGTCGTGGAAGATATCAGCAGAAGTTCTTCCTTCGGTGAAGTTATCAGAGGGACCCGGCAAATTGGCTCGGCCTCGCGTTCCTTCTTCATAAGCGCCTGTTCGCATGCCTGAACGAGCTCAGAGATGCAATAGTATTTGGCTTCTGCGAGAAGTTCAGCCGTTTCTTTACATGTTTCTGGCAATGAGACGCAACCGTCGCGGAGGAAGTTGAGAACCGCTCCAAAGTGTTTTCCACATCGATCGATAAGAATCCATCCTGAAACAGGTAGGTGAAAAGAGTTACCTCCGTGTTCAAAATGCTCATTTCTCTATGAGAACACTGGTCCTTACGACCTAATCCAACATAATCGTCAATCACGGATTCAACTCGCCACTCAACCATTGACGTTAGCATGGTTATGCTGAGCTTGAGAAGAATCTATAAGACCGACAAGGTATCGAGACCAAAAGTGCTGAAAATCAAAAGGACCTAAGTACCTAGAGACAACTGGAGCTCGGCCTTGAGCATTTCATTCAGCAAACAAGGGGTGGAGTAGTCCTCATAACGTAGTCCAACAATGGATTCATAGTCCTCCCTGATATGAGCTTTCACTTTGCTCAACTCTAGAATTGCTATAGACGATTTTCATTCAAAGGAGCTATCCAGACTACATCGATAGTCTCCCAACGTGAGTCATCAGCGAGCCCGTTAGTGAGCTCATACTTCAGATCGTGACACCCTGTAAACTGACAACTACTAACTGTCACCCAACATTTACCTTCAGAATCAGTCAGCACTTCCATCCTTCCGCTGAACATGGCACGTAGCATAGTGTCATGTTTCGTGAGGGTTCCAATGGTCGTGTAGTGCAGGGATCCACCGATGTTGAGCTTCACATACTGCGAAGGGTTCCCTTTGATAACCGTTTTCTGTTCCCCGGACATTCTGTAGTATTTTTGTAACACTACTGACCCTTATTATTACAACCGAGAATCGTCATTCTCACAAGAGAACGATAAAAGGAAACACAAATACGGACTTTACGAGCGGAATCCGAACCGAACTGACTAGCCGCAGGTTTAGGTCAACCGCGAAACTCACAATTAACAAACACAAGCGTAATAATTTCAATTTCTCTTCACCAAGACCTTCAAAAATGAGTCTGAAAAATGGAATGTAACTTTAATAAAGTACTACTTATTATGACAAATTATAGCTGCTCACATCACAGTTCGACCCCACCTGAACCAGAAGTGAAGTAGGGTGTGGATGTACAAGGCAATCGATACTCATATCGAAACACGTCGCTATGGAATAAAAATCGATACTAATATGTTTCTCCATATTTCTGATCAAAATGCTTGTTAGTTATGCAATAAGAATCGTTCCAACAAGGATTTTTGTTCTCAAACCATGATGTTGAACTGAAAAATACGATTGGATCAGAAATTGGGACTGGGGTCGCTTCCAGACAAGGGGAGAAACCACTTTTGGACTTAACAATAGAACGGCGAGATCCCAAACGTGGTATACAGATAGGATCACGATGAGAACATGAATATAGCGAATTACCTATAAATTTCTAAGCTATTGCTTCCGTGATGCTAAATAATCAAGGATCCTACCCAGGATTTGTCCTCGGATTCACTTCAGATCTTGACGAGACTAATTTTGTATCGACTTTGAGTCGATTTGGTAGGATCGATTGTTAAGGAGTTGTGCAAACTGATCCATCATTTTCATTTTTGAAGAAGCGGATGCGGATAGATCTGCCCAGTACCCAGTATAATAATTAGTAAGTAATATATAAAATATTTAAAAATGTCTACATAAATACAAATAGAAAGTATGTTCAGAGTCTGGACTATTCGGAGAAACTCTGAAATGTCCACCAGCCCATCTGCTATTGATACTAACTGATAATATCTGCATTTTGGTTGATGTTGATGAGAAGTTTCTGTAATGTTACAGCGGGTACCGAAAGTGAGGTACTGATTCCCTGAGAACAATGGTCACCAAATTATGCTCATCTGTGCTGTGTTCCTTTATCCTCATCAGTTTCTGCCTTGGAGACGAGATAAACCCCCAGGACGTGGTTTTCGCAGAAGTGAAGGTTTGGGTAAAAGTAAAGAATAGGGACCGTTGTCGCGTTATCAGCTGATATCGATAGTACACTCAGTCGATATGCACTATCGATATATTATACACGAAATATTTATCCCTGTCGGCCATATTTGTTTTTATAAAAAAGGAGGGAAAATACTAAATTGAAATAAACTAAAATAAATAAATAATTAAATAATAAATAAAAAATAATAAATAAATTGAAATAAACTTACCTCGTGCTCACTAAGCTTCACTAAGCCTCTCACTCCCACAAAAACTTTCGATTATCGATTATCGACCGTATGCGCGATTTCATTGCTATCAGTTGATAACGCGACAACGGTCCCTATACTTTACTTTAGCCAAGGTTTGATTTGAACTTCTTGTCTGAAGAGTTATATTGATGTTAATTGCAGAATACTACAATCGTCTATTTTGTATTATTATATAAGCGCCAATGATAAAAAATGAATCGATGTACACTATTCAGATTCAATGATAAAAATGAATCGCTATAGAGTAATCAGATTCAAGGAATACATGTAGACAAAAATCAAGTATGAAATTCAACAATTTGGATCCATTAAAACAAATTTATTCTGCATGGTAAGTACGGGCTCGGCTACAATCTACTCTCAGGAGATTAGAGAACTGACCAAAGCCCATAAACGACATTTTATCCCAAAAGGACTTGCAGTTTGTTGACCTGAGGCCCTTGCATCGAACGTTAACAGTTTCTTAGTTCATTCAAATTACCTATTTCATAATGTATTCTTATGTTTTCAGAGCTGCAAAGGCTGCCAGTTAAGAGGGCTCCCTGAAGTGAAGGCCTTCATTTTTGACGACATCCCTCTATAGTATCCTTCATCAAACCACTCTGATAATCTTAGTAATCTTCAAATTTTGCCTTTTGTTCAAATATTTTGCGATTCTATTCCTTATCGATTAACTTTCAGCGGTGATAACGTTACGTTCATGCCAGTTCAAGGTGCGCCTCCTGAGCTAATCTTGTACGACAAAGACAAAAAGGTATTTTCTTACTCATGAACTTGAAAACCAACTATATTCATGAAAAAGTTGCGTTTATCCAATTTATTTTTGTCTTGTTTAAGATACTCACTCCATAATTTCAATCTTTTTCCCGTTTAGGAAATAAAGAAGATACCTCTCCGGGATTACACTCGAAGTGGATGTAATGAGCTATTGAAGCAATACGGGTTTACGAAAGAGAAGAAATCCGAATTGTAATCGTAAATCGTATGTTCACATAATCATCATTCCAATAGCGTCGGAGCTCGGCAGGCATATGATTTGAAGATTAATTTTGATATAACCTAAACAAAAAAGCTCGACGAATGTGTCAAATTTCAGCTTCCAACAAGCCAATTCAAAATGATTAAGGTATCTTCATGAGAACTCATTTCACCTATTCTAATCATCCACTCCAGAACCTCTTTGGAGATGGTGGGACGGGTCAGAGGTCTGTCTTCTACCCCCTTGAGGGCCAGAAGAACAAGAAAGTAGCCTAAGGCTGGCCGTCCACTGGACGCGAATTCGCGCGAAGAGGCGAAGTACGCGATTTCAAACGAAGAGTTCGCCTCTTAACAAACACTATTATTTGTATAGGACCCCGTCCACTGCAAGTGCCATGATCGATTTACCGATTTCCATCGCCAGGTTCGCCAGTTCGCGCGTTTGGAATCAAACATGTTTGATTCTCTTCGCGCGAATTCGCGTCCAGTGGACGGCCAGCCTAACACATACACAGGGTCCAGCCTTATTGGATTTGACGGGTTTTTTTCTGGAGAAATCTATCATAAGGTTTTTAGGTGTAAAAAACATCAAGGAATGCAATTTTATCAAAATTGAGTGTCTTTCCAAAGTGTGTATGGGCTCTTTGGCTTTTCTTCCACTCCAGCGCCTTGCTGGAGGCGGTAAGGGGGGATGGGGTCAGAGAATACCCCCCAGGAGGTGAAAAACACGTGGAAAGCTAGCCTAGTGAGACAAAAAACCGACTACAGTTACTCTTTTCGCATGTATGTGTTTTATCCATGTTTTATGTGTTGTTCATTTGCTGGTTTCGGATGAAGTCCACTGTTTCCAACGGATAATTATTGCTAGAGATCTTTGCTACCAATTGGCTCCGATGGCGCTATTATAAGTTTTTTTTATCATTCCGTGTGGTACATTAAAGTATTTATAAAAAAAAACGCGTATTCTTAACTCCCGACTCGTTCTGTTGTCGATAAATTGAATGAGGCAAATGAAAATGGGCTTCATGAAATTATTATTCGGTTTGGCACCCGCCGGTAGATTTGCCAATATCGATTGACTCGAGGATCGAGGTGGTCTGTTTATTCGATCGAGTTACTCCAGTCTGAACGTTCCAGGAGGGACTGTTGTGGGCTGTCGCCAGGTTACCAGAAGTTTTGAGCCGTGACGTTTCCCCTTGAATTCTAATACATTTTATGTAAAAGTGCGCGTTGTCCCATATTTCTTGCTAACGGAATTCCTGGGATGAAATGTCATGTCACTCTTTAAAGTTCGGGACTTGTGGAGCACTCGGTGCGGTCAAAATGAAATTTTCGAACGGAGTTCCCTTCTTGTCGCTGACCTCTGGGGGCAGGGATCGGATCACCTGACTGTTGGTAGTCATAATGGGATTTTGAGGATATTTAATCCCTTTGCGGATTCGCAGTTGACAGCCGATCGAGGCTTTTCGGCCATAGACGTTGTAATCGAAATTGACATCGGGCAACCCATTTTACAGCTAGCAGCTGGGCGATTTATATCGTATGTATCGTTTCATTTATTCATCAGGTCAATCCTGTATTGGTGCGCATTGCGTAATATCTTTCATTCGTGTTCATGCTTCCTCTATTTCGATTCTGAGATATTTGCTGAGGCAAAGGTGGAGTTACCTCTGCCTCAAACAATTATGTTTTTCCTTTATACCACCCAGTTTCTTGTCCATTTGCCGGGAAATAGATCCAATGGTGCATTTCAAGGAGCCCAAAATAAGAGGTTTTAGTTTCATCTCCTTAAAAAACAGGAAATGATTAAATGCATGAAATAATAATGATGAATGAATGAAGAAAATAACAATGTTAAGTGCCTACTCAAAAACAGCTGGGTCGCATAATACTGATGCTCCACGGTTTAGGTTCTCCTTGATCGATTTTCACATTGCTGCTCTTGTTGGTGGGGATACTGTATCACACATAATTAAAGAAGAATTTGTTTCTTTTTAAATTTTCATTCGTCCCTCCTCCGTTATACTTATTTTGAAAGGAATTGAGTTTCTACGTAGGTACCGATTGGACAATTTCTCTCTTCAGAGAGCTTTTACGACTGTTTCAGCGGTTCAAAATCGTTGAGTTTGGCTATATTGCACCCTAAAAGCCTTGCCGTGTACAATTTCACCACTATTGCTGGCTCCACTGAACATGGTGAGTCCCCAAGAAATACTTATGGTGTTTGACGTAAAAATAAATTCAAGAACTTATTGGCGTTCAACTTGATTGGGGGGTGGGGGGAAGCAGAGTAATCAGCAACATGATTTCTAAGTGTCAATGGTTTGCTTGATCAACAAATAACTTATAATTTTACTAAAGTTGGCAGGCAATTGCGGAATATTATAAACCAAATTATGTGTCTGGAATGTGCTTTTTCTTCTTCCACTGTCATGCTCAACTGTAATTACAATTTTTTGAAAATTTCACTCTGCCTCAGGGGATCAAAGCCAAGTTTTCATGGTGTACGAACATCACCTGAAACGATCAGCGTTTTCTATGGTCGTCGGAGGCTTCGGCGGCGTGGACGGACGGGATTTTGTCGCCGTTCTCGGTCTCGATGGAACTTTAATGTTTTATGAACAAGAGACTCACATTCTTACAAGATCCTTGCCGAATTTCCTCCTTCCCGCACCCTTCGTTTACGTTCCTCACACTGATTCGTTCGTTATACTGAATTCTAATTGGTTCCTCGAATCTTACAGGTGAGCGTTGAGCGAACTAAAATACAAATTATTCAATTATATTTTAAAAACTTGATAGCAATAGATTTCTGTACATACAATTTAAGCTGTTGTTGTAACTCACCTTCATTTCAGGTACCAAATCTTGGGGGAAGACACGTCAGAAAAGCCTGTCCCCTCATGGTCTTACAACTTGGGAGAGAATGTGAACGACGTACGATATTTGGGCGTAACGACGACTGAAGCAGCTATATTTGTTTTGACAGAGTGGAATTTGTATTGTTTTAACGAGACTGGCGTAATGAAATTCTGTAAAAGACTGCAATATTCACCGCTCTGTAGCACGATTTACTCTCGAGGTTTGTAAAATACCAACAGCAGGATTTACATGGCGTAATTCGTATGCTTTAAAGTTGCTAGTGCGCTGGTCTTTGAATCCTCTGTCGAAACCGAAATTGAAACCTTCATCATGGCATTTAAACAGCAATCTTTCCGACTAGTGTTTATTGGATTTACCACGTAGGGAATTTCAATTGCCTTTAGTCACTGTTGGCCAAATATCCGCCCCAAGGAATGTTTCAAAATAGGTACTTATTCCAAAGATTAATTCACTTGCCCACTCATGTCATTCCCCATACTTTGCTGAGCTAACTTTGCTTCTAATAAGAACCATAGTGGTAAGTTCGATTTTTTCCCCATAAAAGTCAAGTGCCTCTGCTAGTTGCGAATGAAATTCGTGCGTGCATCAATTTTATTGTGTCTAGTGTGACATTGTTGGTTTTTTCTTACCACAGCACATGATGAAGGTTTTTAAGATTTCCTGGAACGTCGGTAAAGACTTGCACATGATACAACACATTTCAGGTGAGCCTACAGTGATGTCATTAATAGTCACCGACACAAATGCGCTCATGGTCTACGAAGGTACATCGCTCCGATGGTCCGCTCAACTTCCCGGTGCTCCGGTCGCCATCGACCGTGGAAATTTCATTGTGAGTTCTGGTTAAAGGTTTGAATGGAGAATTCATTGAAGAATTTTTGTGTAAATTTTCTATCTTTATTAAGGGGCTTACCGGCTGCGTGGTAACTCTGACTGAAGACGGGGACCTAATGATATGCTATTTGGGAACCGAACCGACTGTTTTCGTACCACCTCCCGTCCAAGACCACGTTTTGTCATCCTCCGAAGTTGAAACCAAATTGCAAACCCTTCAACATCAAATCGCCACTTACTCCCAGTCGGCGAGTAAGTACGACTTCGGTTTAATCAGAGTAATCGCACAGGAACATTCTATACAGACTTTGTTTCGCTACTGTGCAGAAAATTTGCTTGGAGCTCCTGTAAGCAGACCTGATGTGAAAATTGCTCTGAAAATTTGGCCGATGTTGGAAGGGGATGCTTCTTGCAAGCTTGAAGTGTCCATCCAATCTACGACCCTGATCCATAGCTTACATGTCAATGTCAGTGTCACTCATCCACTACTGGCCGTCCCTAACACTCACTATTTGCAAAATCTTGGTAAGCTGTTACATTACTTATTTCCCACCTGAATAATCGTCCTTTTTGTATTTTGTCGCTCATATCGGCTGTCCCTAAAATAGGGGATCAAGTGGAATTGTACTCCTCCGTAAGTGTTGCAACGAGCCACACTGTGCCGTGGGACCTCGAAGCACACATTTTGGCTGTCTACTTACGTTCTGACATGACCAGTGGCTCAGCCGAAACCTCCATTCAGCTTCCGAGTTCTTTAGTTCTCGAGCTGGCGGCACCTTCCAAAGACTGCGACCACAGCTTGTACTTGTCTACTGCTCAGCCCGTTATACTTCCCACAATATTTCCAGGTGAGGTTCGTGATGATACTTAGGGACCTTTTGTGCTCGCGATGATTAAAAAAAAACGACTCGTTTCGTGAACCGAAATGTGGCGTAAAAACTCTCAGTTGACCAGGTTGGATTGTCACCGTGGCTCAGCAGTCTTTCTTTCACTTAGCTCGGCTATATTTAGGTTCTCCCTGTTCCTAATTCCTCATCAGCCCCCCTCCCTCCCTCCTCCCCGCGAATAGAGCATTTTATGAGTGTTTTCAGCAACAGAAAAATATTCTAAATTAAGTTCTTTAAAACATGAGCTAAATTGTCTATAGTAGCCTTCTTGCTTCACCTAGTTTTTCAGTTATACAATCAAAACTGGTAATCTTAGTTGAACATTTATTGACCACAAAGCATTTTCTAGAGTTTGGTGCCGACTCATGGAATGAAACTGGGAGCAACGAAAACCTCGCTGGTTTCAAATTACAAACATTTCCCCGATGTCGTATTTACCATGTCCGCAAACAAGGGACAGCAAAAGTACCGCATTGACTCGAGCTCCGTCTCCGCCATCACTCTCCCTCTTAGGGTCCTGGCGCGCAAAATGGACAATAAAAACTTGCGCACGGCTCAGCACACTTTGGCTTTGAATGAATTGTTGGACGCCACTGATAACAACATCGAGCTAAGAAATCAGATCAGGGAGTTGCAAGTAAGACGTGTGATTCTTATTTTGTGATGCACCTCTCGATTTTCTGATCATATAAAAACACTTTGTCAACTTGTTTCAGGAAAAAATCAAAGTAGGCACCGCCCAAATGAGGGCCATACAGAGGAGAATGTTGAGCAAAATGCGGGACAAAACGCCTTCGGATTTAACTGCTCTTTCTGAATTGATTGTGTACACGAATGAGTACGTGATGGATTTGTCACACAGTATTGAGACTGCTCAAAAGGTATGTGGTGACATTTTCGCTCACATACATATGAATAGTTCTGTTTTTCGTCCCTCCATCGCTCATTCATGGTTTATTTACATTTGGTGTTTTATTCTATAGGACCTTATCGAAAACTGCACACGACTGGGAAACCTAGTTAATTTAACTGTGACGCTAATCAAATTGTCTGGGAGCGTCAGTAGTGAGGATTTACGGCAGTTCAGTGAGGCCTTGTCTCATACAGAGTTCATAAGTGAATCTCAAGTACGCATTAATTTACTATCAAATATTGGAGAGCTGAATTTGGTTCATTTTTGTCGTGGGGAAAAGTGAAATCATGTGAAGATTATGAAGCCGGAAAACCTTTGAAGGTGCTAAGCAAAGGCAGAAAGCCTTCTGTGGTACTCAGATATTGCAGAGAATTAAGGAAAGCGATGATGTTTCAAATATACCTACCCAAAGTGATGAATACGGTCGCCGACCTGCCGGTACCAGTCGACTCGTTGTACGCCACCTGAAAAAACAAGAGTGAACCAGGACTTGAAACAGAAATAGTTTCTCCCTGATTGCCGACCACATCAGCATTTGAGACCATTCGTGCATAACCCCGTTCTCCTATTTCAGGGTTGGGCTGAGGCGAGTGAAGCAGCATTGAACTACATGCTGAGAACTACCTTAGCCAGGTCAATGAGAGAACAATACATGCCACCTTTCTCCGAGGGAACTGTAGTGACAAATTCAAATAATTTGAAGAAATACATCACCGTAGCTATTGATCGAATGGTGAAAATGATCCGGCGTGAAGACCGTGGTAAGTTCAAAAGCAATTTTTACTAGTACTGACTAAATAATCTTTCATCACTATCGCTAAACTGACAGTTCCCTCAATTTCCTCCCACAGTGGTCTCTCCAATACTGGAAAGCGAAGAAGATTCTCACATGAGGGAAGGATTTAATTCCCCACGACCCACACTTTACGAAGATTTTGGTGAGTCATTTAGATTTGTTGGTTAGATTCGCCAACCCGGAAACATTAGTTGAAAGCATCAATAAATAAAATGTCAAGGTAATTTTGACTTCTTTTCTTTACATTTATCAAGTTTCTCATTTTATTTCAGATGCCGAAGTGAAGAAGTTATTGACTCAAAATTCAACTGTGGATGCATCGATGTCTGATACTGATTAAGCTTATTCTACATCGAAAGACTTCGTCAAAATTTAAACGTCAATTTTCAAAAATCATGGAGATCCCACCAATTTTGGCATACGTGCAAAATGCTCCCATTCAATTTTTTTTTAATAACTTAATTTATTATTATTGTTATATCGTTTCTTTTATTGCTGTGAAGTGATCTCAATCATTGTAAAATTGTACTATTTCGCATTATCGTGAAATAAAGTTGCCTATATATTTTATATAACTATCCGAACGTCCTCGCCTATTGTTAATCAGTCTCTTACCTCCTAGGCTAACTAATGAGGTTAAGAGATTGTTCAAAATTATTATTTCTATTTGCACCAAATAATATTATGTATGTACTAGGTTAATACATCATCTACTTATATGCGACATCAATTGGATAATGTATACATGAATCTATGGAGGCATAAAATTACTTAGTTCTCATGCTGCTCGCAATGTTCGAATTATACTGTAGAACTCACACCAATTGGATCAGCTCATGTATCCTCTTGAGTCGTCTGAGTAAATCATCCATGACCAGGATTCTCCTCGTGGGACTGATCATGAAGCCTCACGTTGTGTTCGATGGCTTGATTACTGACAACCTCGTTGGATCTCGTTAATGTAGTGTCATTTTGAAGGTATTTTGAAAGCGCCAACGTAGCAGCGCGCTCTGAGCGGTGCTTCCCCAGAGTTGACCAGTCCAGAGGAATTTCAGGATTTGTTCTTACAGGAGAAACGTTTCATGAACAGACGTTGTAGACTGTCTGCCCATAAGCCAGTTTCGAAAATTGAGCATGAGTGTTGTCTCCTTCTTTTGACGTCATTACAAGCTATTTATTACATTATAAAATTAGTATTGCTTCCAAATATGTAGATCATGAGTACCTACATAATACACTTGATGCAAATAAAAATAATAATGAAGAAAATTCTAGGTATTTAGCCCAATTTGCAATGGATTGGTTTTGTCATTTAGTCGTTCATATTTCATACGCTTCTTAGTGAAATCAACTGATATGCCTTATTCATGAGAATTCTTCATTTTGAGGTCCACTTTCAAATAATGGGAGATAATTTTGATAAGTTTCAACCGCAGGAGTTGCCAAAGCCAAGAATAACTGAGTCATCTGCAAAAGTCCATTCTGTTTGTGGAAGATCACAGGCCAACTGGAGGTAGGTATAATAATATGGGGTCTAACACACTGCCTTGTGGAAAGCCACTCTGGGGATCCTCTTGGGTGCTGATAAAGCACCTTCATGTTCTATCCTGATGTGAGTAGATAAATATATGATTTCTAGAGATTCAAATTGCCTGCAAGCTATTCAGATTTCTTAATATCATATTTTTGGTACGTTTTGGTTTTACGTAAGTATTGAGTGGTTGAACATAGAACATTGAAGCAAAAGTAATTAAGATGTAGCGAAGATGTCCGTAGTGGTAGACATACTCGACCCATAAAGTTGAACTGGAAGGTAGTTTCTAACCTGATTATTTATTGCCGTCACTTCAACGTTCATCTTTTCGTTAACGCACAATTCTCTTTTGGTATCATCTCTTGCATTACATTATAAATGCGGTAATTCTTGACCTGTGCACGGAATCACGGATGTTATAGCTCCATTCAGTCTAAAAATTGAAAGTACCAAATTTACTGAAAAATTTGCCACCGCCGAATTGAATTTCTTTCGAACATGAACGCAGTTCGTCGACTAAACTCTCTAGCCCCTGCGTTGAAGGCTTCGGCAGTTCTTTTGAGTTAGTTCTAGTGCATCATTATCTCATTAATACTGAAATACGTGAAGTATTGTTGATAATTGTTCCTCTTGTATCTGTGAACGTAAAATTATTGAAGAAAGTGTGACTGTATTTTTCTCGAGAATGAAGATGCATCGCTTAGGCTAACACTAAGGAAACTACTAATTGGCATATAAAATGATGTGATTATATCAGGACGATTTGTTCAACAGGTAAGACCACAAGCTATCACCGATGGGTCGCTCCAACAATGAAACTCTTGGCTAAACGGAAATCAGAAATGCCACCCCAGGACCCTCAGCCACGGAACACATTTGCAGAATGGTAAGCTACAAATTTGGATCGCAAATTGAGGTAACATCATCGTCAGTAAGAACTTGGCTTTAGTAAAAACGCATATTAGATGCATTAATGCTACCGAGCTGATAACTTGAATGCCTCTTCTTTTCTTCAGGAACTACGAAGCAGAACTCTATGCGTTCGAACACAGAATTGGCGAAACCTTTGATCGCAAACTGTTGAAACAAGCTTTGCTACATAGATCATACATTCAACAGCAGGAAAAAGAGCAGAAAGAAGTGGGCATCGAGCCCGGGCTTGAAATGAAAGACAATCAGGAAATGTGTGTCGGTGGCGAGAAACTTATTAGTCTCTACGTGGAGCAGTACCTAACCACAACTTTGTCGAAACTACCCAAAAAATATATTCGGTAAGCGTGGAAAATATCAACTGCTTCAAAATAATTCATGTGCGAGCAGTTGGACACCTTGTGAGTAGCTGCTAGTAGTTACCTGTGTCTGAATTGAGCGAATTGTTGCAGGAGAATACGAGATAATCTAATAGGCGACAGCGTGTTGGCCTCCATCGCCAAAGAACTTGGAATGTCCGACCTCATCTTGAGTGCTGTAAGTCCAGTGTAATAGGAAATTTTAATTAACAGGAAAACAGGAGAGGATATTATTTGTCTCGCTCTGAGGTGTTGTTGCTATTCCAATAGTCAGTTCGTATCAAGGTTTGATACTGAATCGAGAAAATCTTCCTAAAATCGAACGTTATGAATTTTGAAGGGGAAAAGACGCTGGCAGGTAGGGGCAGGGGTGGAGGCTGAGGTCATGGATGTGATTCGCTCAGAAGGCTACACTGCAGGTTTCATTGACAAAAGTTTGAAACTACTAACACAACACGACCGAAGACAAGCCAAAAGTCTGAATATTTGAGCATGAAACATTTTCTAAATTACAATGACATTATTTTTGTATTTTCAATCCTAAGTTCACGACAGGTAGCCTCGCTCAAAGTAGCTTATCTAAACGCGCTCTTTTGAGGGATGCACAACGTGCGTAACTTCATGGGAGGTTGCCCCGCGCTACTCTTCTGTATCCCAATTCTCTAGCCATTTGTTGAATGATGAACAACCTAGCGGCATATCTCTATAATCCCGAACATGTGGTCCGAAGGTCGAAGGTCCGAAATCACAGATGAATATGAGATTTCCCATATAATTACAACGCCTCATTTTTATAGATGATGTTTTTGACATGCGAGTGATATTTTTCCATGAACTGCTACTCGAATGCTTCACTAGAAAATGCTAATTGCTTCTTCCATCCATTAAGAAGAACCATTCCAATCGATTCAGCGTCCAACATTTAGTGGAAAATGATACCCCACACGCCTAGGTAGTAGAAATCCCGAAAACACATATTCAAAATGGGTAATAATTACCCAATTTGACCCATAACTTCTTCCAGTGGGTGCCAATCGTTCTGGGACCCGTTTCATTGGATTCAGCGTCCAAAATTTGATGGAAAATGACACCCTTTTTCGCCTAAATCGCACAAAATCTAGAAAATCCATTTTTCAAAAAACACATTTTGACCCCCCCCCCCCCCCAATTTGGTCCGATCGGGCTGAAAAGTTTCGAGGACCCGTCTCGGCCGGGAACAGACCCCTGACCCAAATTTCAGATGTTTAGAAAATGTTCTACTACCAAAAACGGCGTGGACAATGGACGGCGGACGGCGTACGGCGGACGGACATTGACCTTTTTTGATCAGGACATCATGAAACGTCCAGAAAAAAATTTTGAGCCGAATCGGAGAGGTTGACCATTATCATGAAAACATAAGCAATACATTTTGAAAGCTTTGCAATGAGAAAATTATTTAACAAACTCGAACATTGGAGGAATATATAGCGTCAATAGGGAATGATCGTTAATGTTTTTTGTAGCGTTATCCTATCGACGAACTCACGTTGGCTCAAAGTTTTAAAGGCGTCGTCCATGCGTTGGCCTTGAGCAGCGGTCAGGACCGGGCGTGCGCCTTTGTCAGAGATCTGGTCCTCGCTCAGCTCGTTGGCCAAGATCTTACCAAGTTCTGTACGCCAAGTGACCCCATGAAAGAGTTGGAAGCTTATTTGGAGTCATCTCGACTCCCGCCTCCAGAGCCTCGCCTCATCTCAGTCATCGGCCAAAATTCCCTCCTGGCCAGCTACGATGTCGGAATTTACTCAAATAAAGTCATGATTGGGAGAAGTAAGTGATAATTTCCCACTATTAAATGATGAAAAAATGAATCTTCTGCTATCGCCAGAGAAGTTAATCTACCGATTCATCTTTACCATGGTCTGATTTCCGACAGGTTTCGGAGAAAGCGCGGAAACTGCTCAAAACATGGCCGCCTGTGATGCTCTGTGGCGTGTCTGGGACGTTGGTACTCGTCGAAAACCGCTTCCATTCAAATTGGAGCTTCCACCCCTTGACAAATTTGTTGCTTCTGCGTCTGCGTGAATGTTCCTAGTAGATAGTCAAATTTTTCAACGAAAATCCTTATAGATTGCGTGTTCTGAACGTGAGATGTCTGGTAAGGTAAATTGACGCTGTTAACATTTGTAGGTATATTCAGCGTACATATAAATACAAATAAAAATGTAATTTTTACCTTTTTAGAGGTTGATTCTTGACACTAGTTTTCTTTATTGAACAAAAAATTACCTTGGTGGCCAAGGGGCGAATGCGGGTAAAGCAAACCGGGACGTTGTAAACTTGAGTAAGATGACGGCAATAGTGAATCTACAGGAGGAGTTCTGTTGGCGTCAAGGACATATTCTCTTCATTCGGGTATATTGTGGAAAAGAAGAGTCTTCTCGCTGTTAGTCATTCTACAGTCCGTTATTCTAAGAGGATCTCGCCTGTGGGAAAGAAGACTAGGCCTTCAGAGTAGAGAGTTGAAAAAAAAAATTGAATTAAAAGAAGGATAAAAATTAGGACAACTGTTTTTATTTAGTTAAGAAACCCAGCTATTTTCCTCCGTAATAGCGAAGAATATGCATGTATGGTGTTTTGAAAGGAGAACTCAAAGGATCCAAGTAAGTGATGTAAACAGGCATTTCAGTTTGGAGCTTTGTGTCTAATTACCATTCATTTATATATCGGTGTCGGGAACGTGGTCAGCCATCATCCTCCAATGGGAGGACGGTCGGTACTCGTTCTATTTCGCTCTTGGTCTCACTACCTTGATCGGAGACGAGCTCAGCCAAACGAGATGGTTGGTCCACATACCAGCAGTCACCCATCCACTCCGCCCAAATCTGCTTACCATAGGAGATCTGACGGCATCTGGTTGGTTCACCATCGTACGGCCATAGGCATACGGTGGCGACCAATTATGGTTTATAGCGTTTTGGCTTGACGACTCTGAGGATCGGCAAGGCATGAAAGCCGAATACTGTTATTTCCCGCAGCAACTCAACTCTTCTTTAAATGCTCTAAATAGCAAACGAGTGCTCCCTGTATTGGAATAAAAAGTCGAGAACACTGGTGTCACTAATACAAAGGAATTTATTTTAAAGTGATGATACTGCAGTACCAAATCTAGTGACGTACTACGTTATTTACATATTCACATTACAGGAGATGGTGTTATTTCGAAACGAAATTCTGTGTTGCCTCATCACTGAAAACAAGCGGGGCCAATCTCAACGCGGAATTTCTGCTTCGGATCTCCAACATCTCGCATCGCAACGTCGACAATGGGAAGCCTTGCCGGTTTATCAGTCGAAAACGTAAGCGACGTTTTTTTCCATTCGCCATTTTTTGCCTGAAACAGGTTTATGATTAAGGGCGAATTGAATACCAAGTGTGGGAATTTTATGTGTAGCACAGCACACGTGCATATTTCAGTTTTTACACATCCATTCTGCTCCTAACGAATAACTTGAATAAACGTTAATTTCAGAATATAATTTTGAAACGTTCACGTGGTTGGTAACCCTGTGGGGTTCTATGTTAGGTAATAAAGAAGATGTTTCCTCCAATGTGAGGTTTGCTGTGCTAATTCAATCATAAACAGGCTCAAATCACTAAAAATTACCTACGATTTGAATTTTTTGGCAACCTGAAAATAAGATACTCATTTGATGTTCCAAAGTAATAGTGAAAGAAAAATAGTAACTAATTTTACATAAATAGGACTCAACAGTACCTAGCATGGCTCGGTTGGAAAATATGATAATAATCAAAATTGTAAGCTTTACAGATGGCTCAAACTTACCCGACAGCCATCCTCTAATACTTCGTAGCGCAGTCTTTGATTTCCCCGTGGTGCGATTTCGACGTCATTCCATCCAAGAAGCTTCAATCCCTTGCGGTAGGACTTCAAATTCATGTCAAAGTATGCAGTCGAATCTAGGCAATGATACGTTATGTTCTGGGTCGCCTTTACTGAGAGCAACTGCAGAAATCCTATTTGGTTGCTATCTGCTTTATATGTAATCTGAAATGCGAAAAAGTGTGTGAGAATGAGTTAGTAACCAAGTCATGGATCCTCCATCCATTGAATAGGGCCATATTTTGAGTCTTCATTTTATTTCATGATTAGATTCTTGTGACAACTAAGTTATTGTATCCTGTCCTCCCACGACGTACTGGAATATCCCAGCGTACGAAAGAAGGCTGCAGGGACACTCCAGCCCCTTCCTTGCACAACATGGTTCTGCAGGAAACCATCTAATAACCAGCAGGTTTGGTATAATCTTCTAAAAGTCCCCTATCCTCTAAAGTCCCCAACTTGGTGCTAGGAACAGCCATTTTTAACAATGTATGAACTGTTACACCACTTACCTTCATTCCGTCTCCTATTTCAGACAGCCATATTTCATGTTCGTCGCCCTGGTAATTAATGTCTGTTGTCACGTTAGGTTGTGGATATATGCAGGTAATTCTGTTTGGAATGTCACAGTAGACCAATATAGCGTCTCTTACATCTCCATCGTTAGGATCCAGCCAGTAATGTCCTGTGGATACTTACTATTATAGCGAAGATTTCTAGCCATTATCAATAATTTTATTTTAGCTCGTGAAATTATGAAAAGCGGTTTGTTTGATAGGAACAGGATCGTTAGACAATTATTGTGGAAGTTAATAGCAAGATAATTTTGTAGGCCCACTACTTATATTTTATTTCCAAGGAATACCTGAACTGTAGTCTGCATGTGCATAAGCCAGATCTTTACAGGACCTGGCTGGCGCAAGTTTTGACCCATCAGGTTTCATAAATTTGTCGAATCTGTCTTTAAGGGATTCGTAAGCTTTCAGCAGCAGTTTTTTCTTGTCTTGATCGTTCATGCCTTTCCCAAACATCCTCATTGGTTCGTCTTTTGCTTCTGATTCTGGTCCCTTCAGAACAATCGTAGATCAGATTTATTGCTACAAGCAAGAAACAGTAAGAACGTAGTATATTATTTCTCGTTGACTTGCCTTTAGTTGCCCTTGGGATAGTATTGCTGCCAACGCTGCAGCATCATAACCTAATTGTTCCCCCGGTGGGCCGGGAGGGCCTGGTGGACCTTGGCCTCCTGGGATGCCTGGACGTCCTGGTTCGCCAGGAGGTCCTTTCGGTCCCTGACCGCCTGCATATCCTTGTGGACCTGGGCTTCCATCTCTTCCAGCTGATCCTACATGCCATGCAAATGCTTTGGAAATTAGTGTTTTTCTTAAATTATTACTTTGACACTTTTCAATTTAAAACAGAGGAGTTTTTTGTTTTGACACATTTGCACTAGGTTTCTTAGCTCCTCAGGTCCCGTTAAATAGATTTCCTATGAAGCTATGACGGGCTACACTTATATGAAGGGCAAAAAAGCCCTATCATACTCGTTCAAGAGCAAGAAAAGAGTGCGTATAACATACCTTTAGGTCCTGGTTCCCCTGGAAGTCCTCGAGGTCCTTGGAAGCCGGCTGTACCTTTCTCTCCAGGCAAACCCTATAACCAGAAGATTTTCATTCCACCCATTAGAACACCAGTAGGTGTGAAAATAAACAGTGAAAATAAACCTGTGGATACTCACAGGTATTCCAGGTGGTCCCTGTAGCCCCGACAATCCCCTATGGCCCTTAGCACCGACAACCCCTTCAGTTCCTCTGTCGCCTTTGGGCCCTTCCAACCCTGGAGGACCCGGCTTGCCTCTGGGACCCTGTTTGCAAAATTAGTGAATTCAAAATTGTTATGGCTTAAGAGAGTGCGGCGGATTGTGGAAGCTAGTGCCAATTACTGCTACTGTTAACTGGTGCTAATATCAAGCACATATTAGAACTTGAGACATGCGACTGTGGCTCTTGCAGCCTACCTATGGAATATAAGTGGATGTCATACTCACCATCACGCCAGTTACTCCTTGTGGCCCGGTTTCTCCTGGAGGGCCCCTTTCCCCAGCTACTCCCGGTGGCCCCTGGTTTCCTGCTGGTCCGGGTAGACCTGGTGGGCCAGGAGTCCCTTGTTGCCCGGTTTGTCCTATTGGTCCTTTGTCTCCTTGACGCCCTAAAATTAAATTGATTTAAATGGTTACTGCAGCCGCCCAATCCTTAAGTATTCCTCCCACAGCCATTAGAATAATGTGAGGAAAGGTATTAGCTCTCTTTTCATTTTGTTGTAAAAATTTGTGTCTCACCTTGTATGCCAGGTGGTCCTGGCTTACCAGGCTGTCCCTCTGAACCCTGATTTCCTGCTGGTCCTATTGGCCCTACTGACCCCTGTGGTCCTGGGGCTCCTTGTTTGCCTTCGTTTCCTGGTTTTCCTGGAGCTCCTATATCTCCCTAAAAGGGAATTGGTTTGCTTACCTGATGAATTTATACTGAGGAAGTCAAATGTGCTATTCACCCTGGGCCTCAATATCTTAAGCGTGAACTAAAATTTTATGTTGATTGTTCAAAGTTTTATGAGCCAGAAATGATTGACGATAATCTGGAAATAGGTTTGAAAATTGTTCTAATACAAACCAAGGAACGGTTGTATTAGCCATAAAGTAAGTACCTGTGATCCTTTGAGCCCTCGAGGACCTGGCGATCCTTGGGGTCCGAATATGCCTGGTTGTCCTCTTTCTCCTGGCAGTCCTGTAGGCCCCACGGGTCCAATCATCCCTGGTGGTCCTGACGCTCCAGGATCACCTTTTGGGCCATCTAAGCCCGGAGCACCTGGGAGACCTTGAGGACCTGGCAACCCAGTTTTCCCAGTGTCACCTTGGCTTCCTTTTATCCCTGTAAGGCCTGGAGGTCCGGCGGGTCCTGTAGGTCCAGCTGCTCCCTTTTTGAGATAACATACTTGCGCATGAATATTGAATTACTTATCATGAGTGTTGCGCTACAGACTGCTCATGAAATTTGAGGCACTCATTGAGCTTAAAATCCGACATCCAAACTCACCATTCGTCCTGGCTCTCCAGGTCTTCCAGGGGCTCCAACGAACCCTATATCACCTTTGAGGCCTGTCTCACCTCTCGATCCTTTGGCGCCTACTAAACCTGTCAATCCCTGGGGCCCTTGCTCTCCTGGAGGGCCTGGAATTGGAAAGTCAGTTGATTATAGCAAACAATCAATGATGTCGTAGAACTTCGAAACTGGAAACCGCAATAACCAGCGTCTGAACGATACACTATGTAATCAGAGCCTCATCATTTACCGATTGGTCCAGGATTTCCTTGAATGCCTTTTTGTCCGAAAAGTCCTCTTTCGCCTTTCGGTCCTTGCGGACCCGCAAGTCCTTGAGAGCCAGGAAACCCTTGAAGCCCAGGAGATCCTGGCATCCCTCGGTCACCCGGATTCCCTGTACAATCATCACATTAATTCCCCTTGGGCATAGATTCGTACCTCACATGGTACATGGACTAATGAGTAGTTTTTGGCAGGACAGTGACCTCGTAAAACTCTAGGTTGTACCACTGAATTAAGGGTTGTGAGTCAATGTGAGTAAGGGACTTGGTACATTTAGGTGAAGGCCTACCCGGTGGTCCTGGTTCTCCTGGAAAACCACGAATGCCAGGCTCGCCTTTCTCGGCGGGTTCCCCTGGAGATCCCTGCGGTCCTATTCCTCCAGGTAATCCTCGCTCGCCCATTTTCCCTAAAATCGCAGTAAGTCAATTTTAATTAGAACATCGTGGTATTCATGATCTGATAGCTTAATCTAAAGATCAAATTGACATCAAATGAATTTCAAATCTGTCGTTTGGAATGTGAAGAGACGATACTGTTTTCGGTTTGTAATTCTCATAGAAATGATGGTACTCTCTTATACTAATACAAGAAAAACTAGTCTAAAAAATGTAATAAATAACAATCAATGAATTTGAAAAATAAAAATAAAATAATAAATTTGAAAAACCTCTGTACGTTCAAAAACATATGTCGAAGTAATGAATTGTACCTGGAGGCCCTTCAGGGCCCATTGGCCCTGTGTCCCCTCTCTCTCCTTTACCACCAGGCAGTCCCGGAAGTCCCCGGGCTCCTGGGAGACCTACCGACCCCATCGCGCCTTGGTGACCTTTGTCTCCCCTCTTTCCCGGGAGGCCTGATAAAAGAAATATAAGTTTGAAAAATCTCGTCAAGCAATAGAAGAATATTAATTTATGACAGTAATAAACCTCAAATAACTCACCAGCTGGTCCATCATTTCCCATGGCCCCAGTTTGACCTCGCACTCCTGGCGGACCAGGAGGCCCCAGAGAGCCTCTCTCGCCAGGTGCGCCTCTCTCGCCCCTGAGTCCAGCCTGTCCTGGGATACCAGGAGGGCCTGAGCCCCCTGGTTCTCCATCTTTTCCTGGTGCTCCTGCATTAAGTTATATTGGTTTGATTTAACATTTTACGACGACAAAGACATTCAGATTTATTTGAAAAATGTTCATTAGGTACTGTTTAATGATCCTGGACGGATCCTGAACCACCGCCTACCATACATGACCTCATTGTTCTGGAGAACCAAAACCTCAGACAATGCAAATTATTTTGTATGTACCTGGTTGTCCAGCTGTACCCGGTAGTCCCTGGAAACCCGTCGGTCCTGGAGGTCCTTGGGGCCCCCTGTCGCCACTCTGCCCGGGTGGGCCTGAAGGACCCTGTGGTCCAGGGCTTCCCATTTTTCCGGGGTCTCCTCTGGGCCCAACTTCTCCTTGTTTACCTGCTTCACCATCCTTCCCTGGTTCCCCCTTTGAGAGATAAATTGAACATGAATTTTTTATCATTTCTCTCAAATTAGGTTAGTTGGAAATCGCCTGGTTTATACGAACCATGTTTCCTTTCTCGCCTGTTGGGCCCATTGGTCCTGGGAGACCTTGGAGGCCGGGTGGTCCCGACTCCCCGTGTTTTCCTTCGTTGCCTTGTGGCCCTCGCTCTCCAGTGGCCCCAATTTTTCCTGGGATGCCTGGCCTTCCTGTTGGTCCTCTAGGCCCCTGACCAACATTTAGTAAAATAGTTCCAAGATCTTCCAATGCATTTTTAATACGATGTAATACTTTCTTGTTTTGATTCAGTTTCAGTTATTTTTCTGAACGGAACGGCAATAATATTCATGATATCAAAAACATTTATAGACAAGCTATGCACTAAGTACTTGTGCTCCTGGAGTTCCTGCTAGCCCCTGCTCACCGGATGCACCTTTCAATCCAGGTGGACCCAAAGGCCCTTTGTCTCCTGTGTGTCCTGAAATGGATTAACTGATTATAGAAACTATTATGAAGGTTGTCTTGGAGGTGAGGAAAGGCAAATATTGTAGAAACGGTATAATACGATTTAGTTTTATAAACTGTAGCAATCATGATTACCATTCCCGTGTGAATATGAGGAGATCATCTTATTAAATATTGCATTTTTATATTGATGCCTAATGATTCTTCTATTTATTTTTGTTACTGTACCTTTTTGTCCTTGTGGTCCGTCAGGTCCTGGTGGTCCTCTCTCTCCTGGATGACCTCGTTCGCCTTGAGTTCCTGGAGATCCTGGGGGCCCAGGCCCTCCTCGCTTGCCTCTCTTTCCTTCCGGACCTTCCAGCCCTTGGGGGCCTCTAGCCCCCACAGTTCCGTGCTCGCCTTTCACTCCTGCTTCTCCTTTGAACCCACGATCTCCTTGCAGTCCCTTACATTCGAAAAATCAATAATAACTATTACGGATGTGTCTTCGATATGGAAATTGGTTTCCAAGTAGGATGCAAGTGCATTTTAACCGTACAACTAAATTGAAACATACATGTTCTCCTTTGAGACCCATTGGACCCAAAGCCCCAGTCTCCCCTGGAGGCCCTCGTGGTCCTGGAAATCCTGGTGGGCCAGCAACTCCAATTGCGCCGGGGTTTCCTTTTTCTCCAGCTGCTCCATCTTTACCTGCAAAATTTCGATGCAATGCAGTGTAATTTTTTTTTTTTCTTCAAGATTTTTTTTTAAACTTCAAGATTTTTTTTAAAAATTCAATTGATCGATAAGAGAGGATCAATAAATGCCTACCGGGAAATCCTGGAGTTCCTGCCTCACCGGGGATTCCTGCTCTCCCTGCCTCTCCTGCGTTTCAGAAAAGGTTCATTGTTATAACAATCTCTAATCTCAGACCTGGCCATAGTTTTGTTTCCATTTTGGTTGTAACTCACCTCTTGGACCTTGAGATCCCTGACTGCCCTTGGCTCCTTGAGCTCCGATGTCACCTTTTGATCCAGGCGCCCCAGGAAAACCAGGAGGCCCTGGTTTTCCAACTTCTCCCTGGGAATACATAGACAAAGTAGAAACTAGCTTTCATCCTGAGTTTCAAGTCATATTTAAATAATACTTACCGGTGGACCAGGAGCTCCAGGAGCACCGTCAATACCCCTTATTCCGGGGGGCCCTGATGATCCTTCTCGCCCTCTTTCACCCCTGCCACCAACTGGTCCCTGGAATTTGTTGATTCGCCATTAACTATTTAAAATGAGTGCCTAAACATTTACCAGCAATTTCATCTTCAATTTACACAAAATATTCTCAACCGGAAAACTCACTGGTGGTCCGTTCGGTCCTATAGGCCCAGGCATTCCCTGAGTACCTTTCTCTCCTTGAGCGCCCATTTCGCCTTTCGCTCCGTCGATTCCAGAATAACCGCGGTGACCCTTCATCCCAGGAACCCCAGGCATCCCGGGTAAACCTCTCGGTCCTACGGGACCGGGGCTACCCACTGCTCCAGCATCCCCGTCCACTCCAGGAGAACCCTAAACAAATGGAATTGAATGGTTGATGTTAAACCTCAGCAAATGAGCCATGGCAATTAAGTTGCAAACGAGAAAACAGTGTATATTAGGTTGTGTCGTACGCACGTCCTTTCCTTGAACACCTGGGGGTCCTGGAGGCCCTGGGGATCCTGGAAGTCCTTGTGGCCCAGGCTCGCCGGGCTCACCTCTTGATCCTTGGAATCCTTGCGGCCCTGGAGGTCCTGTTGGTCCTGTAACAAACAGAACACCACGTCGATGACTTAGATTCGTCTCAATGTTATGAAATTTGAATTTCATACGAAAAAGTTCTGACCTGGTGGGCCTCGTTGACCTGTGGGTCCAATTTGCGCTTGCAAATAGTGAAACGGTTCTGGCGGGTAGCTGCCGGGTCCTTTTTGGTTCCCAGCATTCGCTAGAGCCAATTGTTGATAATACGAGGTCACCTGTGAATATTGTATTCTCAAGCAACTGCAAAATATATTACACCTGCACTGTAGGAACATGCATGTATTGGCAGAAGTGAATCCTTTGCTCACATACATCAGCTGAAGGGCCTGGAGGGCCGGGGTTTCCTGGTACGCCAGGAGATCCTGGTATTCCTGGAAGTCCAGGTTGCCCAGGTCTCCCCTCCTCTCCTCGTGGGCCTGGTTCATCCTGAAATGAAATTTGAGAATGAAATAAAATCTGGATTAACTCTTTCCTTTTTCCGTTTAACAGCGGGATTTTTAATTCAGCTTACTGGTTGAAGGGTTGTCGTTTCTGGACCTCTGTGGATTCCTGGCTGTAAAAATGAATTGATATTTTACCTCGGGCCCAGAAAACAACCATATAAAAAAATGAAATATAGTCAACTGAATACTATTGACTTGCCTCATATTCACTTGGAAATTCCTGTCCGTCAACTTGAAACAGAACAATAAATTAGTCGTCAGAGCTAACCTAACCTACTAGATTCGACTGGTTTACGCGTTTTTCAGATACTGATACCATAATAATATTATATCTACATAAAATTAACCTGTGTTGCAGTTAGGACCGTTTGACGCATTCGGTTTGGCCCTCTTTGCACGAGCAGAGTGTACAATAGTCAGGTTCCCACCATTCGCCTCCACGGTACAGAATCCCTTGAAACCAGCACTCCTGGTTTGATTCCTGGCCAATAGGTTCGCCTGGGTATAAAATTAAGCACAAAATTGACGCATGTGCTTACTAAAAGACGACGGAAAATGCATAGTCCAAGTACACTAAACCCGCACAGCTGTAAGGTCTTGAAGTGGAGGAAGACCTACATGATGTCCGTTTTACGCGATCGCCGTTTCAGCGGTAGATACCTATTATCTCAGGTGGTTTCCAGTGATTGTTAACTAGACTGGCCGTCTAGTCCCTCACTTATTGTCCAATGTATCCCCGACATGATTACTCTTTTCGTTGTGTCAGAAAAAAATGAGAAAGAATATTTCGTAATCATTCTATTAATCAATTCATAATATTCGAGTAAATACTTACATGATTTTGGTTGTACCTACGCTATCATTTGGAAAAAAGGAATTAGTGTGAGTACAAAGTTATGTTGGTAGGTATAATTGGTCAAAATGAGTACCAAAAAGGAAAAAAAAATCATAATAATTAGAACTAACTTTGAATGAATCATGAAATCAATTCTTAGCCCTGATTTACCTCTTTCGGCCCATGTCGAAGAGTTGAATGATTTTGAATGAGGTGGTTTTGAGGTGATGGATGAGATGACTGGAAATTATGATGAACATGAAATGCACAGTGCAGTGATAACGGTTACGCCGATATAATTAAAACTTTTCCAAATAGATCAAACCATTTGCCAAAAATAACTCATATACTTCTACAAAAAAAGTAATTCTCCCGAGATAACTATACTCCCACCGTAATAGAAACCACATAATAGCCTGTAAAATATCACCGAGATTCGACATTATGGGAAAATCTGGAGAGGTACAAATTTGTTGGCGTGCGGCTAGAAGGAACGATGTGATTAAAAGTAATACGTATAAAGTCAACAAGTACAAATGCAGGTTGTGATCAACATGTATTGGGTCATTTCGGTAGAATACCCTGCGAGTGTCTCTACGAGGTGATATCAGTTCCGACAACGTCCATCACCAATTGTTACTCATCCGTATTTAGTTTATTCATCTCAATTACAACCCCTTTTTCCAAGAGGCTTAATTGATTTGGCAAAGGTTTAAATATTTATGGAATAGGGTTTTTATCTTGGAAAACGCTAAATTGTTTTGAGAAATTAATGTAATTATTGGCAAAGGATTTTATTAATTGGGTAAAATGGTCTAATTAAATCGGCAAATCCTTTGGTGAACAAAACACATCGGCAATATCAACTTTTCATTCAATTTGATGAGGTGTAGTGTCAGAAATGTACACATGCGGCTTATGAGTACGGAAGTAGATTTTATACTAACACGTTAATCACTCAAATTGGGTTTAAGAGCTCTCTGAACGTCGGATTCAGTTCTGGAGACATTGATTTTTAAAATAATTAATCATAATTGTACCTGAGGTTCTGGATCTTTCTTCGTCCGGTGATTCGGTCGTGGTCGCCTTGGTCGTGCGGGTGGCGCTTCCAGTTCCTACATAATAGAAAGAATATTTACATCAATAATTACGTATCTCCCTATTTTTTCTGCACTAGGGCCAAATTTTCTGCAGTAACTAAAATTCACTTTCCTTCTCTTTCAATTTTGGCTCCGTCAAAGGACTGTAATCCACGTTATTTGGACGTCAAATATTAAATTTACCATTCACTCGGTCACCATACTCTTCGTAGTAGTCAGTGTCGTAGTTTTGATCGTAGTTGTCGTCGTATCTCGGAGACCCTGGAGCCCTGTCAGCCTCCTGAGCCTGAGGCCGCCTAGGAGCTCTCCCGCCGGCCGTGGCGGCCATCAAGAGCCACAGCACCCAACGAGTGACCACCATCTAGACTGGGCGCCGATGTCACGGCCTATCAGAAGATTCCAGCCCAAGGAAGTAACGAGGAGAGAGGGACGGGGTCAAACTTAATCTTCAAAGTTTTTTCTTCTATTTTCGACCGGTTGCGTTGCTCGTTAATCTAAAGGCCGCTCGTCTTGTTCTTCAATTAATGGCTGCATTTCTCATTAGACGAGTATGTTTGGGTGGTTGGCCTTCGTCGAATGCAACGCCCGTCTAAGCACACTGTAGCGATTCAGTAAAAAACTCATGCTCTCACGCCACAGATCCACATAAATCCCTAAATCCTCGTCATATCCCCAGCGCAACCGTAGACAACTCAGGCAGAACTTATAAACTGGACATAGTTTACATATACCCTCCTCACGGTCTCGCATGCAGATTGTTATCGTGTTTCTATCACTTCTGTTCTCAAAATTGGAAGTAATATTGTAAATATTTGAACTTTGCCATTATATTACATTATTATATATCATATTACTATTTTGACCCATATTTGGTTGTAGTTTGTCTCATTCCCCTTTTTTCAAACGGACTTCTCAGAATTCCTTAAACGATCTACATTACGTTTACGACTGTATCAACTGTCAACTGTTGATTCAAATTCAAATTAACAAACATTATTACAGTATTACTTATTCACTTTGTAGTGAGTTGGTTTTCTCTGGTAAACTCCTGAAATTGAACAATATTTCTGCTTTCTTTACTCAGACGAGTCAGTTAAGTTTAGTATAACTAATGAGAACCACAGCGAAGGATCATAAATGATTTCTACTTTCGTCAGTTTGTGAGCAGAAGGAAGATGTTGGAGTCTTTGGGATAGGTCTCAGTTTTTCCAGACTGTCAATCTAGTTACAATTTTGTTCTTATTCCTCCGGTGATGCAATGTGATATTGCTGCTTGACGAGGCAAAATTATTGTGAACTCCTTCCTTAAGTAACAACTTCGCTGCGTGAATATCTCATTCAAAAACGATTGAAGCGCTTGATCTTATCTCGCAATGATATTTTGGATTAATGTTAACCAACTTATTAGTAGGATCTCCACTGTATCTTAATGGGGGATCTACCGTATAAAAAACTAATTTCTTCCAGTAGGCCGTAGGCCAATAGGGGTAGGCCGATTTATATCATATATTCAAAAACCCTTAGACACAAAGGCCAATAAATAAGTTTTGACGATAGCGGAATTGGCTGTATGCAACCGTGGATGTTCTTCATTTCTTTCACCGTACCTACGCTTATTGGATGAAAATCTTACTGTAGTCGATACACCTAAATTCTGGAGCGTTATGTAAACATGTTTTACCAACTAGAACCAGTGCCTTTTCTGAGTAGGATATATAGGCACACCCACAACTGTACTATGAATCAGAATGCGATTCTCGATTAGATATGAATAGACAAAGCCGGTTCTCTTAGGTTGGTTATTTCCTCAATTATATTATCAACCAGTTGGTTATATTTTCAATTATGGGGGTCGACCATCTCCGATTAGCCTCAAACATTTTTCTGGACGTTTCATCATGTCTAGGACAAAAAACGCCGCAAATTCTTTCACAGGGGTTGGTTATTCCTCGAACCAGGGGCATAGAGACTCATTTCAATCGATTCAGCATCTATAACCTCTTATGGTGGGCATCAATCATCCGGGACCCGCCTCATTGAATTCAGCGTCCGAAATTTAGTGGGAAATGATTCCCCAAACGCCTAGGTACCAGAAATCTAGAAAACACACATTTAAAACGTATTGGCAGATACCCATTTTGACCCATGACCTCTTCTGGTGGGTGATAATCGTTCCGGGACCCGTCTCATTAGATTCATTGTCCAAAAAAAATTATACTGGATATGATTATAACTGGAAAATTATAATTTCAGATTTCCTAAAAATCCACCAGACCAGAAAAGTATCTGGGTCGAATCGGAGAGATTGACATTTTGCATGAAAACATAGGTTGATTATTCAAGGAATAAACAATTAAAAGGTCTGTCCACTGTTTTTGATAGTAGAAAATTTTATGAAAATCTGACATTTTGGTCAGGGACCTGTTTCAGGCTCTAGTTGGTCCTCGAAACTTTTCAGGCTGATCGGGCCAAATTCGGGAGCAATAGCGGTCAAAATGTTTTTGTTTTTTTTTGAAAAATGGATTTTTGAGATTTTAGTGATCTAGGCGAGTGGGATATTATTTTCCACTAAATTTTTGACGCTGAATCGATTGAAATGGGTCCCGGACCGGTTGGTGCTCCTTGGAGGTAATAGTAGAGATACTAGTCTAAATAATTTTGACTATTTGATCTATTATCATTTTCCACGAAATGTTGGACGCTAAATTGGAATGAGTCCGGGACACGCCACACTCACTGTTTTATCCCATTTCCATTATTTTAGTATTTCAGTCAATAGATTACTGCGAACCTCAATTGGCAGTTATGAAGCTCAGGTTCTTGTTCTGTTCAAAGAAGGACTTCTCTGCACTGAAGTTTTTCTTTGTAGATCGTGAAGACCTCACTTTGTTTTGAACTGATATTCCATACATTCTTGGGTATCCGCAAAAAACAGGATACAAAGAAGAAAATCACTGTCGACGATCACATAATCGATCGGTTCCGTAAGAAATAATCTGAAATTGAAAGCGGAAAAATTAGGAAAACTTAAAAATTATAAGGTGAAAATAAGACCATTATTGCAATATTTTCATAAATTTTTTATTTCTTATGAGGTTAAATTGAAATATACAAAATCAAATGAATGAATTCCATCAGTATAGTTATTTTTTTCTTCAATTTAAGCGATGATAATAGTTTCTTCATTCTGGTGGTATAATTGTTTTTAAAATTTCTATCAATATAAAAAACATGTTTTGAAGCAAACTTTGAGAAATTCTACAGGTCCAAACACAAAAACAAAACATTACCCAAAATATAAATTGTGAATTGCAATCGTTATTGCACAAACATAAAATTAAAACATACAACTAAGAAAAAATATAGAAATATAATCTTTTTATTTTACACAATCTTTGGCTGAACTAGCTACGTAAAATGTACATTTCTGAACATTTTCCTGATAACTTCAAAAACAAGAGGTTACATGTAATTAAAAAAAGCTAATTAACTAAAGAGAGATTCATGTGATTTGGCAGAACGATGATTTACCTAACTGAAATGCTGAGAAAAAACGCCGTCCAACAATTCACACTGAAGAAGTTTTTCAACAAATAATATATTTTCTTTATACACATGCTATAATATACCATTTTCGTTGTAATAAACCTATTAGTTTATGTATAATATTGTTTACAATACACATATAGCAATCAAATTAGGCTTCTTTCGTACTTTTTTTCATATAGAATATTTTATATTTATCAACACATTATAGAGAAATCAATTATTATATAAATCTATTCTAAGAATTAATTGCCATAATAATGAGAAAAGAAAATTAAATTCGTCGTTTCTAAATATATATCATACTTCATTCTCTTCAAATATTTCGGAAGCGCTCATATTTTGAAATCATTCGGATGGAAATAACATTTTTCATTATAATAATTGTTACACGAAATTAATTGGCACATGAATTCACAATTAGAGTTCTTACGACTCTGAAAATAAATTTAAAAAAGAAATTATGAAACATAATTGTAATTAATGTAATTGGTACACTATTCTATCGTATAATTAAAAGGAATGAATTTTTTTCTCTAATTTTGTTTATGTACAAGTCAAATAATATAGTTAGTCAGGGAGTATGTACAGCTTAATTTTTTACAAGTTTTGAGGGTCTGGTTTCTTGAATTTGAAATGACAATAATTTTGAGATTTTACGGTCCAAAACTTTTCCCCGTTTTATTCAAGTATAGTAGTTTTTCTTAACGGAAGAATGTTAAAATATGTTTTGCTTTTTATCTCCATAAAGTATCGATTTATTTTATTGTCATCATTGTAAAAAACACAGTTTTGTTATTTTCAGGTATTGTAGTTAAATTATTACAATAATAAATATAATTTATACACATGCACTCTTAACTATATAAATATAATCTTTTTCTTCAAAAATGCTCTTTTATGTTCAAACAACTACATCGTTTTTAAACTAAAACCACGTGGAATGGCAACGAGTATTTTATCAAAAACTGCATCATTATATTGAGATGATTTTTATATAAATCGATTTACAGAACAACGGACTATAAAATATAACAGATTGTAACATTAAATAATTTTTTATTCAAAATAAGAATTGTGTCATGTAAAAAATCAGAAGCCGTTGAAACGGGAAATGACTAGATTTTTTTCTCATTCAAAATTGAATCATATTTTGAACATATTTGAAAATGAAATTGCAGGTAGGTTTAAAACGGGATTTTCATGTTAAAACAAAAAATAAAAGGATAATAAGTGTGAATTAAGTGTAAAAAGGCCACAGAACTCAATTAACGAGATAACTCGTTCATACGCACCAAGCAAGACTAGAAAGATTCTCAGATTCTAAAGACTTAATCTACATTGAGAGCTGCTATTTTTTGAAAGTTCTCACTTTTGCACTATTGTGTAGTAATTTACTTATTTACACTGCTTTTTACATAGGTGGAGATTGTTGAGTGTATTTTCCTGAAAAAGGAGAATAACTTATCCAAAATCGTAATAAAACTCGACATTCTATTCTCTTTTCTGATTAATGGAAGACCGTTACAACTAGTGGAAGGTCAAAATCATCTAAATTTGAAGAATTAAGACAATATTAAGACAATTCGAAATCAGAATAAGTACCGATAAGCTTCACATTTAGATTACCCTGAGAACAAACTTTTTCAGAGTCTAATATTCGGAAAATTATTTGAATTTATAATGAAAATCAGAGGATTTCACAGGCGTAAAAAACATCCTAGTTTTTCTAAGGAAACACGACGATCAAACAGGTACATTAGTTCACCATGAGGGGCTGGGTTCAATTTTTAAGGTAGTAATAGAAAGCTGATCATACTATATATGGGCTCAACATGATAAAATCATTGAATTTAAACGATTGGGATGCATTTTTAGGAATTCTGATTGTTCGGTTCAAAATGACCACATTCAAGCGTGCAGGGGACCGATGTGTCGAGATTGGTGTGCATAATCCCAGAAAACTAAACATTAAAAAATCTCAGTAAAACGGAATTAAAGAATGTACTAAACTAACTGAACTAAAATTGTAAATACCTATTCGAACCTCAGATCGACCTGGATTTTTTCTTTAAAGACTAGACTCTTCCCCAGATTCCAAATTAACTAATCAAGTAAAAAACCAACAAAATGAGAAAACAAAACTTCGGATAACCGACTTCAAAATAATTTTCCAGTCGGTTAAATTGCATCAAATAAATGTCCAATAGCACTAGAAAAAAAGGGGGAAAAAAAGGTTAAGCCAATAAGTATAAAGCGCACATGGACACAAAATGTCTCGATTAGGAACACTGTGTTTCACGAAATACTCCAGTTATTTTGAGAAGAACCAATCGTTACATAGATGCGCATTTGGGATAATCTGCACGATGCTTCCACGCCGGTTTTATACAATCAGATATTATTAAGAACATGAAAACTGATCATTAGTTCAATCAGTGCGAAATGAGGCATGGAACCCTGAATAGTCGGAACGTAGATTTCATAACTCGTTGGGTGTGAGTTTCGTTGAATCAAAAACAGAAGGCGTTACACCAAAAAAAGGATATGAAGAATTGAACTATTGTGATCAATAATGTGAGACAATTGTACCTAGTTGTAATTGTACTGCGATACATATTGTAAGGAGATCCTATGGTTGATTGATAAATCATAATGTCTTTGTTGTGACTGAACGAAAAATGATTATGACCAGCTTCCTATTTTACATTGCAATGCGGTTATACAGTGACAACCTATCGTTTAGCATTTACTAATATGTTCGGTAGCGGATGTTACCTGTCTGGTATAACTTCGGTCATTTAGTTCTTCAGAAGAATCGGAGCACGAGGGGCAATCTAATCTCTGTAGGGCTTGCAGTAGGAGAAACGGTGGTTCATGTGTTGAGAGTAGGAGCCGGAATGAGAGAAACGTTTGAAACATTTCGTACACTGAAAAGGCTTTTCACCGCTATGGAGCCGCTTATGTTCCGTCAGGTGGTGCTTGTGCTTGAAGGCTTTGGGGCAAATATCACATTTGTGAGGCCTCTGTCCTAAAACATGATACAAAAATAATCACGATTAGCCTGGCTGGTTGGAAAGTCTAAAAGGCAAAATGCTGCGAATTCCGATGTAGTTTATGCTGCCATTGTGATGGTAATTCAAACCATGTATTGAAAATTGACGATTCACAACAATGGAAGCAGTTCTTGTAAATACGGTGACGACGTAAAATGCAAAACGGCAGAGCAAATTCATATACTCATATAATAGTGTACCTAACAGACTGTGTTGTCAACAGTAGAATAATAAAATGTACAATAGTTTCTTTAGGTGTAATGGTTACGTGTAGTTTGTGATAGGAGGTATTTTTGTTATGGTGTAGTAGAGTGTTTTGAAAGCAGCTGGCTCAACAATGGACTCTTATATTAAGACAATTTGAGCTAAAAATGAAGGAAAGTTTGCAACCAGTACAACTTGACTGAATTTGAAATTATTTAAGAAAATTACTCAGCGATTGGAAAATTTGGTACTCGAATAACAGAAATATCTGAACGGAGGATTAGTGTCATGAAGCACGAATTGATTCTACGATAATCAATATTGTAAAGTGGCGTAGAAAAGTAGTACCTACTTCAAATTTCTTGAATATCAGGACAAATTTAGCAAAGTTAGGCCAACTTTTTCAGGGTGAACCTAATAAAATGTTCTTCTTTTATATTGAATAAATAAATAAATAAATAAATAAATTGAATTAAATGAAAATGGTCGGAAACAGGTCAGGGGCAGTTGTTGGATCGAGGGTTAGAGGGATGATCGTAACTACCGTCGGTTTTGAGCAGCAATAACTTGAAGTGCTTTTCTGGGAGAATTCATTTAATCGGATCTTTGTTAAATAAGTTGATTTATTAATTATCATTCGATTATGATATAGTTCAAATTTTAGAAAATGCTAGGAGCGGAAATTTCGGAGACTGAGACTGAGAGAAGACCCAAAAGTGGAAAGAAGTTCGTTAATTTATATGGCATATCACAGTATAAGCCTTATTCCATAAACGGATTCCAGCGAAGCTGAGCTCAAGCGACTAATTGTCACTAGGAAAATGACGGCAATGAGAAGAGCCTACTGCTCCTGCTCTTTCAATAGCAAGGGACTCAGTGAGGAAGAAAATAACTTTGGTTGGAAGTAGAAAAATGTTTCAGTGGGTTTTCAGAAAGCAAAGCGTTTTAAAAGCAGTGCAAAAAACTGATAACACAACACAATAACAACATAAACTGTAACAAAACACATAAAACGAATTCATGATAAAATTAAAAAAATATAGAATAGTCAAAATTATTAAAATAAAGAAAAATGTGGTGGTGTGGGTTTTGGTGCGGTACCTGAATGTTCATACTTGTGACGTGTAAGTGATGAGTGTTTAGCAAAACTCTTGTCACATTCGTCGCAGTTGAACTGACCATCGGGTTCTGAGTCGGGTCGAATTCTTTTGCTCAAGTTCGTTGGATCTTCGCTTTCTCCCGTGTCGCCGTCATATCCCCAATCAGAGCCTTCGTAGTCGTCCTGAGGAGGAACATAAGAGATATTAGAGATTAATGGTGCAGGTCATGGATAACTGGTGAACATATTAGTTGTGGAGGGGGGCAACAAGTTTAGACAGTGTCCTCACACGGGGCACAAGGAGGATTGGCTGGAAACTGATAGTAAAATACGTAGGAAAACAAAAGCCACGTGAATCAGGATTCGAGGGCAGCACCACTTGATATAAATCAAAGTAGCGTCTCACCTGTTTCCATAGACGTCGCTCGGAGGAAGGGCTCATGCTGCCATTCTGCAAAGCCACAGGTGAAGATGACAGCTGGTCGGGGTTGTAGAACGCACCGTTGGTTCCTGTTAAGATCCGTGCGAGCCTCGAGTCCAACTGTGGTCGTCTGCTGAGATTGACAGCCCCGTCTTCGGAGTCCGACCTTGGAGGCGAGCTGGACGGCGAATAGTTATGGAATTTCTTCGTCGACAAGTCAAGCGGTTGTTCAGGGCCCGGCACTGGCGAGCTGGAGGCGAATATGGGCATGTTGGGAAACACTGGGGCGTACGGGACGTGGACGAGTCGACCTTCTCGACGATCCCGGGCTCGGCTGTTTTGGAACCACACTTGCACGACCCGCACTGGGAAACCGACGCGTTCCGCGATTCTGGCTAGCTCTTCCCTTTTAGGCCTTGGATTTATAGCGTAGTGAGTTTTCAATATTTGCAGCTGATCTTCGGCTATTTGTGACCTGACTCGAACTTTCCGTCCATCTTGGTCAGTTTCCCCTTCTTCGTCCGTGTACATGTTTGACCCTCGGGTTTCATCTTCGCTTGTACTGCACAAATTACCGTTTGTGTCTTCTTGTTTGACGCTGACAACGTCTTCCAATTTGGCGGCCAAGCCTTCACTCTTTTCGTCCGAACATAGATACGTCTCATGATGGTAAAGATCTATCCTTGACACGAAGGGTTTTTTGCAGTATTTGCACTGAAACGACTCACCAACGTCAGCAGCTGGAGGGGACGGAGCACCTCCACTTCCCAAACTTGGGCAGCCTGAACTGCAAGAATTAGACGACAATTTCTGCATATTTTCTTCCAAAAATTGTTTAGTTACTGAAGCATTTACTGTCTCAAGTATCCTTTTCACCAGATCTCCAGAGGTATTGGTCTCAGGGACTGGCGACGGAGAGTCAGCTCGCTTGACTTCTTCTTCAACCTCTTGTTTGACAGGGGTCTCTGGAGGACTGCTTTTAGGCTCTTCCTCAGAATCCATCCTTTTTGGCTCCCGGTTCGCTTGCGGGTGCAGCTGCTCTAACAAGTGACTGAGTGAATTTGGCAAACCGAACTGGGTGGCAGGATTCATGAAATTTGGATTCAAATAGAAAGGCAAAGATCCGGCCGCGGGGGCGTTCGAGAAATTTGATATGAACGCCGCAGTTTCGTTGTATTTGGGCAGCAAAGGGGGGAAATTGTTGTTATTGTTCACTCGTTGAGGTTTCATCGGTTGACTCCGAAAAGGTTGATTCTGTTTGAGATCAAGAGCGCGCGGGCTGGCTTGCCTTTGTGAGACTTTGAGGTTCATGACGAGGCACTTTTTAGACGTCATATGGCTCGAATAAGAGCCTGAATGTGAAAACCGCTTGCCACAATTGCCGCATTCAAAAGGCTTCTCACCACTGTGGATTCGTATGTGTTCCTAAAACAATACAAAAAGAGTCAACCAATTAGACTAAAGTACTCCTTCTTGTATACCTGATGTTGACGTTGGAGTGACGGATTATGTCACCAAAAATCAACATATAGTATGTTTAACGAACTTTACCTTTAAGTGATGTTTGAATTTGAATGCTTTGTCGCACTCCGGACACTTGAATTTGCGCAGGACCGCGCTCTCGTCATGGCTGATCATATGCCTTTGTAGACGATATACATTAGCAAAGGTTTTGTTGCACACTTTGCAAGACTGCAACAAACAAAAGAGGAAAACTTATTAATTAATTTTCTAATATGCCCACAATCATGAAATAAAATCCGCCTCCCCTCTCATTAAAGTAGTTTTGTCAGCAGAGTGAAAACTTAATTTAATTTGCGGTCGGAAGAGAGCGGATAATTAAGCGAAGTAGTACACAAGGGTAGTGATTAAAACTACGCAAATGTTGAAATGTCGAAGAAAATATGTACGTCATGTAACAAAAATTAAGGAAATTTTGCATCTATGAAGACCAGTATTCCGAACAAGGATCATCCAATTCCCATTCATTAGACAATATTTGAGCGGACTTGAATTTGTGTACGGAGCCCGATTGGCCACGTGGGACCTTAATGGATAATCAAAATTAAAAATTGCGAAGGATGGTTATCTTCGTATATGCGTGAGTGCGAAGCGCCAAATTACCACGATAAACCGTCCACTTCGGAAAAAACGCATTTTTTTAATGTTGGTATTCTGAATTAATAAATATGTGCACCAGTTAACTCACCGTGTTAGTCCTTAGCAGAAACGTCATGATTAAAAAAAAAAAATGTTTTGATCAACCACCCATAAGAGCTGATCTTCACTCGTGGGGACCTGCGACGAAACTAAGGAGCCTCACATAGAACGCTCAGATGCCATAGGTTATCTGACTTTATCAGTTGGGGGAAGCCGCCGCGATAGGAAAACGCCCATAAGAGACCCCCCTAGGTAATACATTCCGTTCAATTCCCTGCCAACAAAAGAATAAACCTGCACGAACAAATTCGATATTCTGGGTCTGAGCTTTTATCTGAGTCGTTTCCTTCGAAGAAAACCCGATTTATTTTTTCTTCAGAGAGCGTGCCACTGAACAATCAACAAGATAAATCTGAACAACAAAAAGGTACGTAAATGGAAGATAACAGCGAGTAAATCCTGAGAACGAGCTTGTTGGAGGTAATAAGTGGACAGAAAAATATCGTATTGTCCAGGTCTTGGCCGATTTGGAGAGAACCAACGCTAGGGGCAAAAACCTAACGTTCACAAAATGAGAAGTGGTGTTGACACGAGCTGGCGTAATATTTCCTCTCATTTATACGAAGAAGAAACCTGATGACATTTGACGAATCCGGATGTGGCCGAATGTGAACAAGACTCGGTAAAAACTACGTCATTGAATAATGTAAATTTTTAGTTCAGTGAACAAGAATCTGACAAAGCGCAGGTACCTTACGAGGAAATATTTGATATCAACCATTCAGAATTGTGTTATTCAGACTGACACCAGAGGTTATTGAAAACCACAACCAATACACGTAATGAATAATCACATTTCTGGAGAACCGACGTGTGAGCGCTCCAGGACAGAGCTATTCCAGTTTGACCTTAAGGACCTGTATCGCCGCGTTTGGCAACGGAACTGTCAATGTTATATCACAGTAGGTTTACCCCAGAAAGAGGAAATCTTATCAGACGTTGACTCATGTGATTCGAAAATAATTGCCCCTTGTTGAGAGAAGTGTAAAGTTACTTTTGGCTTGAGCGATTGAGAAATGCACATATAATTTTAAAACGAGAACAAATCTGGACATTGGAACGTCTTGGCAATTGAGTATACCTAGATAAGTCCGCGATTCTTGGACTGCAAAAACCGAAATCCCGATCATTTCAATACAAAAACTGTAAAATCTTACTTGCATCCGCGACTACCTACAACAGTGAGATAAGAACAGGTTACCAACAATTTAATAACGTGAGGCAAAAGAAGAATTACGATATTCCACATTTTACGTTTATATTGACCTAATATCTAGTTGACCTATAGACTTACATCAGAGTTTGAGTGAGCAAGATTGTCCTGACAGGGTAATGGCGTTTTGTTCGGGAGCTTCAATTAAATGTGGACACTCAAGGGAGTTCCATTGACCTCAACTCACCTCAACTCTTTCCCTGAAACCAACAGTCGATCACCTCACGAACATTTCTCAAGAACCTCCCAAAACTCAGAAGAAAACTCCCGTGTTATTTTGCCAATCCATCTCCATCTACTAGGAAATTAAACTGTCCCTAGGAAGTGCTAGAATGTCAAAACTCTCCGAGGGAGAAAATAATTAAAAACACCAAACGCCAGAAAGGAGTTTCTCACAGTGGGCGATGGAGGAGTTTGGAAGAAGACTAACAACCCCGCGGACGTGGTTAGGGTGAACTATAGAGGGAGCTTGGCAGGTCCCAACAAGGTAATTAGCTTTTCTATTCCTGGGGATCCGCTCTGACTCACGAGACTGACAGGCTTCGGACCAAATCGTTTTCCCTCACCTTGTCAGGACGATTTATTTTCAGAATCAAATATCGCTCACGTAGGTACGAGTATATCGTCGAGGAACTCTGGTCCCGGTAATTAATCCTGCTATACGTTTTAATGCCGCAGCTGACGGTTTTAGCTCAGGTTTTAAGTGTCGCTTCCTAGGAATGACCCACCTCTGAATAGGAATTTACGTCGTAAAGTGGTGTGGTATCGAGATTTCTACCGAACCAGAGCTAAAAGTAGATTTTATCCGACCAACATCCTCCGGTGACAGGCGTGAAACGGTGCAGATTGAAATGATTCTGCAGCTAGGCCGTAATTTTCACGTTCTCAATCCGGAGGCTTGAACCAAAAAAAAGTTTAATAAACTGAGTCTGTCAAAATAGGTTGAGTTCCAGTACTAAGAGTATAACCACAGGTAGAAACAGTTGATGGAATTGCTTTCAGCACAAAAGTTGGCAACTGACTAAATTCTACAGAAGAACTGTGGCTGCCGATAGCAGCGAGACGTCATTGAATAAAATACAATTAAAGTAGATGATTTACTGAAATAAAAATCAGGGGTTTTCAGTTCTGTATACCTACAGTAACTGCGGTTTGTAGACGAAAGTTGCACAAAAAAATTCTTCTCCATCCACCGAGCGCAGGTGGTTTCTTCAAATGGAATGCAACATCCTTCTCGACAGAGGGTTCTGAAGAGGCCTCTCAACGTGTACACTCGCCAGCTCACGTTGATACCACATGCAACTCTAAAGCTCGGCGATGACGTCAGAACCCGTTAATTGACGTGCGCTCTCCGTAAGAGGATAAAAAAACAAGAGCCTGAGATGGAAAGACCCACGCTGACTTCATCCCTTTTCCCAACGACTTTTGATATTGTTCGAGCGTAAAGGAGACGAAACGCACCTATCGAGATCGCATTTCGTGTTTACTCGTTCAGAACGTTGGTTGTTCAAAACCATAAGTCGTAGGTTGTTTATGATGAGGCTGGTGTCCGCTACATCAATTTGATTCCATCGAGGATTTGAGCAAACATCCAAATCAACGCAACAAAACGACAGTTATACCGTGGTTATTATACATCAGAACAATTTCGAGCTGAAAACCACTAAATAAGAGTACTTGTATTTGGTGACTCACCAGGTGGCTGTCACTTCACGCACGATATAAATAATCATCGTTTCCCAAAGTACGAGTGTTGAAGCAAAATTATGTTAATCAATGAGGAAAACTGATTAGATTTCCAAACCAATGAACTTGGAAGAACTCTCTAACTCACCTATTTAGCGACTAATGCGCATCCAAAATGGGAAATAGTGTGCAACCTATCTCAATTCATATAGTATTCGAGACCACCTCCCGGCAACCCACCACCCTCATGAAACCTCCTTCTCCGGTTCGATGGTGAATATCACAGATTTTGTAAGAATGTTTAATAGGGAAGGGGGTAAGGACTTGTGGATTCCCTGGTGAATTCTCAACGCGCTCTAAAAGCTGTACTAATAACGTCTAATTTAAGATATATTGGATAACTACATTTTCGGATTTAGTACCCCATGGCACCTTTGCTGGCCATTTTCCCCGGTTAAAAAAACGCTAAATTTTTGGGCTTATGGGCCAATAAGTCATTCATAAAGCCAATAAAGCCACTCTTAGTTCTTCTTGGGATTACTGATGTTTATTATCGATGCAACATATTTTGTTCGTTTATACAGACAGAAAATAGAACCTTGGCGGTATTATAGGGCTTGTAATGGCGTACTTGACGTTGAATGTTTAGTCAACCGGCGAATAAACTCAACGAGCGGTGTTTATATGTAGCGTGAGAACTCGAAGCGATTATTCACTGTTAGGAGACCCGTAATTAATTTGGCGGTTAAGTGGAGGTAATGGGGTTTGGGAAAAAGAGATGCTCATACGCGCCGGGGGCTCCTTAGTACAGTGAACTCTCAGAGAGGTTTTTTCTAATTGGTGACGCAATGCCAGATGCCGCTCGAGGGAGCTCCAATTAATAAAAGGGAAGACCTACAGCGACGACGGGATCTCATCACCTACCGGGCAAACGGCCCATCTTTTTCTCAGTAAATCGGAGTGAGAAGTATTTCCAACCTGCGGTCAGTCACTTTCTCGTTATTTACCGGAGATAAAAATTGAGGGTTCAAGTTTGGCTGACGGACAAAAAATAAGCAAATGAGAGTCCATACATTCAGTGAAATCACCGCAGGCTAAAAACAGTACGAGAAGTGATTAAATACGAATCCTATTTTGTCTTCAAACGTCAGCTGTGGTATTCCAACAAACAGAAATTGGACTGAACGTAGTGTTGAAGACTGTTCCTCATTCGCTTGATGGGGGCACTATGATGATACAGTGTTCTGGTTCATTGGCGAAATAACAACCTACCGAAATCAATGGTAAATCGATAAACCAATCGTAACCTTATGGCTTTCGAAAAGTTTTGTTAAGCGAAAACTTATATGAAGCTCTACCGATTGCCACTATAAACACAGAGTCGTATTCCTTGCTCAAACTCCCATTTTGTTATAACAACACGGTTTTCACAATATTTTTTTCCTTAAAAAGAGAAATGACTAAATCATTCGGAAGCGAAGACTTTGGATTCCATTTAACGTGGAAAGAATCACGAACAATGAGGAAAGTGAATACTTCCATTGTTTTTGCCGTAAAAGGCGAGGCATCGTGTGTTGACCATTTCGGAAGACTGCTCATGGCACAAAAATCGGCATCCACCTGCTACGTGACTCGGCGCCCACAGTTCATATTCCATATGACTCGAGATCAGATGAACGGGCGAAAGCCTATACCTCATAAATAGACAACATCGATCAACAGTTTGGGAATGTACGTGAGATGTAACAGCAATCCGTCGTAAACAAATTTGGAAATCACGATTTTTGGAAGGGACGGAGGTTGTCGATGGAAGATTGAGGCCGTGGTCTTGGGTGATGGCGATCGAGGAGCAAAAGAAGATTACGCTGTTTCTTCGAAGCTTCTATTCGTTACGGGGCTATAAGGAGGCCAAAAGTTGTCGGATTGCCACGGCCATATCCATTTGCGCCTTAACCCTTCCTCTTGTGGGTCGACAGGAAAAACACAAGGCGGCTCGTGGAAAAAGAAGCAATCGAGAGAATATGGGAAGACGATCAACTGAAGGCCAGATGTTGTGGAAAATGGAGGCCTGAGCTCAATCGAGGCCTCGCAGAGCTAGATAGCGGCATAAAAACACCAACCTAGGAGTTCGGGGAGACGAGGTCCAAAAGACTAGAGTATAAGAAGGTGAGATGGAAAAGGTTGGCTCATGTATCATTGGCTGAGGGGCCTCCACGTGGAGGTGAAAGAACCTTCAGGCACGAAAGGGAGGGTTTTTGCTGCGAGTTCCCACAGATGTGCAGATGGAGGCCACCTCATTCCCAAGCCTCTTCGTATCGCTTTAGGTCTCCCCATAATATCTCTGACGATAAACTAACCAGGCGTTCTCTTCACCGTATCCCGACTGGAGAGTAACTCTTTGGCCACTTGATACTCGACAATTGGACAGCTCTTGAGCAATCGATCACGCCATCGAGTTTCTTTCTGTCATTCCTTCACATGGATCCGGCCCATGATCGATCGAACCTCTCCGGGTTATAGTAGAATTTCAGCGATGGAAATAAACTCTTTATCAGTCCCTCGATTCCATGTTACTGACAGACTGCTGTTGAAACAGCGGGGGAAAAACTCCCAAACATCCTGAAAACACTGACTGATCTCTTCAAATTATTATGTTTTAATTTCCCAAGAAAATTTTAACTTCACATTCAGAAATAATTTGACAGATTTTTCTTTTCTTTAAGAATATAGATACGCCGCCAAACACTTTCCGCACGAAGCAAGATCCGTTATTATTCCTAGCCAAATTCCGAGCCCAGGCTGGTTTAATATTTCATGAAAAAAACGCCCCCGCACGAACCTTTTTACATCAGTCGTTTCTCTCGGTTCGCACCCATCCAACAAGAAGATGAATGCCCTCGTACAGGTTTAAGAAGGCGGAGTTTTTTCCCTTATTGCTCGAGGGGCTTACAAAAAACGTATCATTTCGTCGTAGCACGTAAAAGCCATCACTTGTGCAGCGGCGAGAAGGTTAAAATTTCATGAGAAAGCGCTCAGGTGGTTGTTCCACCGTCACCTGAGAGCACTATGTTTCCTTCGGGTGAAAGGTGGAAAATGAAGATTTATTAGTGGAGCTGTTAGTGGATGGAACGAGCTCTCATTGCATCGTTAATGAAGATGTTTCATCACATCTTGCAGCGTGATATGGTGGAACTGCAGTAATTTTTTCTCATTGTAAGGGATGGTGTTCAACACGGACAAACGGCTGCAGTAATAAAAATGTAGGTTGCTGCAACTTAATACCATGACTTTTTCGATGTAGCAATCATGTTGCTGTCACCTTTCTTTGCATGAAAAGGTGGACAGCACCACGAGACACATGCAGAATGTCGTTGGAAGGGACAACAAAACTAAGTGCTTCCAACAGTATTCAGGTGCTCTTTTAAGAAACCCGAAGGACTATGCAACTCCATTGTAAATCTCGCGAGACATTTAATTGACAATATCGTGAATTGGCAGCATCAGTGTGCTTCCCTTCATCTTTGCTTTCGTAATTTCGAACCGGCGAATGATAAAACAAATCGTTGGATTACAAGTGAAACAATCTAGAACACCGATATTCATGTGGCTAAGGTGGAACGGTTCTTCACCCAATACTGAACAACTCTAGTTTTTTCTGTTTTTCAGTTTACAACCCCCGACAGGTGGCAACATAACGCTAGTTGTTTACAAGAAAACTGTGAGAAGGCCCTTGAATCGTCTGTTTACTAAACACGCCACACACGTACCCCTTGGGTTCTTTAAAAAAAATGATGCATTTTCTTCACAGCATTTCCGTGATGGATGGCATCGCCAGGGAGATCTCGATGTCTTCTTTTCCTTACAGAAGGTCGGAGTTTACCCTGGTATTACCTTCTCACACGTTATAAATACTCCGAAGCTCTTTTTCCGACCTTTATCTCATTCCTGCTCGTTTACATTTTCGATTCCTTCCGAAGTGTTTGGAGATCCCACATTTGGTTTCAACAGAAATACCATTGCTACGGGGATCGGAACAGGAAACCAAGGCGTCAGTCGGCCATTCCGTCTGGAAGCAAGGTGCAACGTCTACTCGTTGCATTGTTCGTCAAATTTAGGGGTGCTTCATGTAAGCCTTTTCCATAACGTTGGTTGGTAAGTGTGTCAGATTTTTAATAGAGGAGTAATCAACTCTGCAAAAACCAGTCGGCCCCCAGTAAAAATTATCAATGTCTCCGTCTCGAGGATATTTTCCTGCCCAGCGAAGGGGTTATGTTTATCTCGACGGTATAGAGGAAGTTTGATAACAACGTCACGTTATCTGGTTTCCGCTCGACTCATTATTAGTTGTAGCGTAAAGGTTTTGACACCAAACTAACAGCGGAAATCAAACGGTTTCTGTGAGTTCAAAACCACTTATAGAAGGCAATCCTTTTTATGAATTTCTACACGCAGATCAGTCCCTCAATACATCAACTTATATGAGGGTATTTGACGTCAGGAATTGATTTTGACGTTTGAATTGACTAAGGAATTCTGGAGATGAGTCAGTGGACTACAAGGATGTACTTATGCGTTCTCAATACAATTGTGAAAGAAGGACTCGATTCTCTACTGAGATATAGCGGTTGTCATCCGCCACTTTTCAGCGGGCTTGGAAAAAGTAGATCGGCAACGCTCAACCAACAAGGTAAATGGTTGATTAAAGCTAGATTGAGGAGATACCAGGAGAGACCTACCAGCCACGACCTTTCGCGTTTTCCATTCATTGAGGACGCATTTGGAGCGTTGGATGAGTTGCTCATTCGGTCAAAAATGTTCATTAATTTTGCCATGGGAGACCGCATGAATCGATCAAATCCAGCATAAGCAGAAAGTAGCAACCGAGCCTCCAGCATGATATTTAGACTCAGATGAATATTGATCTAGTTGCGGAGTGAAACGGGTCGAAGAGAAGCCGAGTATGTGAGGTAATATGTATCGATCGCCGAGGAGCCAGGCTCCCCTGATTGGCTCACCTAATTACACATGCGGCCAGTTGGCCCGTTTCAACTATCCTCAATAGAGAACCGCCTCCTTGGTCCCTCCCTTCTCTATTAGCTGTCGAGTTTTGCTCCCACAATTCACTAGAAAATTGTCGCGACCTCTTGATACTCATCAGACGCCTTGAGTTGCCGAGAGAAGAGACCGTATTTGCGTACCCAAGCACTTTAGTCACGAAGTTGAGGTCAATTGTATTCCCACACTTGAGTTGTTAAACTGAATGCTACTGGTGAAGGAAGATCTGGGGGAACTAAATGAAAAAAAAAGCTTGATTCTCAGTCATTCTCATATTTCAAGGTTGATCAACGCTCAAGATTCCCACGACAGTAGTAGCACTTAATACAGGGAATCTTCGTGTTAAATGAATCAAGTGTTGGTGGTGATCTCAGCGTTTAAATTTGAATGGAGTGTGGGAGGTTTGAAAAATTAACCGCTTTTGGCTACTCGGCCAATATTCCGCGACCATTAATTAATTATTCGGGAAAATCATCAGAGTGTGTAGCTGACGTATGTAACACTCACTACAAAATCGCAAGAGAGTCGGAAATTGGGTTCCACGACAACATACGTCCGTTTTAATATGAATTGAGGTTTTGGTAATTTGTATAACTTAAAACACTGCATGGTGGCAAAAAAAAAACTCGTCTCATTACTTTGAGACGGTAATTTTATCATGATTTATGAATGGTACACCGCCATGCCTGCTAAAAGCTCAATATTTTCTCACAAGATTCGTCATACAAATCATTCATATTCAATAACTTAATAGGCCTTCATCATTCAAAAATTTCTTTGAGTACCCGAGACGGCGAGAACTAAAAAGATGATGAAAAAACTGGCTATGTGTTAAAGGATAGATGTTCTATTTATAAGCGACGTTAGCTCCGGTGGGATTTTTTTTCCACAGCAGTGAAGATCATCGAACTGAGAAGCGCTCCTGGCAGCCCGTTACAGGTGGCACATGGAAGGGAAGGAAGAATGGAAATAAAATAAGCTATAAGTCGGACGTTTTTTGTGAATAGGCGGGAAAAACTTTCTCAAGATCGAGGAGCATTGAATTTTTTTTTTTTTTCCCTAGACCAGCAAAAACTTGGAGGAAGGCGAACGAAGAACTTTATAGCCAGGGGTCATTAAGATACTCTGGCGCCTCGGGCTAATAAAAACCTCTTCACAGACTACATAAAGGGAATAGGCCCGAAATCCTCTTGTCGCGATCTCATTCCGCGCAAGCATCTTTCTTCGTCTAAGTTGAAAAAGAAAAACGACTAAAGTCCTTCGGGAAAGCCAATGACTGAAAGGAAACCGGTGGAAGTAATAAGTTAGCTCAAAACAATGATGCGAGAAACCTATTTAAAAATAATAATAATACAAAAAACCTTAACCAACAACAACCACTTGAGAACGAAGAAACCTAAGTGACAAAAGCTACATCGTAGTGTGACCAGTATAACATCAATAAGACTAGTCCCTCTGAGAAGGGGTGTAGCAAATATAGTTATGATGAATTTTCATGTTTGAACGTTTGAACTTCTCAATTTGTTTTGAAACTGAATTCCTTCTAGATAAATATCACGACATCATCAATTTCTTAAGGGCCTTATCGGAAACATTAATTGCACTTCAATGATTGCCGAGAGGATTGGTCCAAACAAATAATAAAAATGGAAGTTGTTCTTGAATCGTTGAGGCTCTCATGCTTTTATAACGTGAAGAATGGACGTAAATCACATAAATTCTCACATGGCAGTTTTTACTCCTTCGAAAGAAAAAACGAAGAATTTATTGAAAGAGTCGTAAAACACCAGAGGTGATTTTTCATTCGTTTTATTTTTTACAGGTCGTTTCTCATTGGGTAGATGCGACTTTGTCCGGAAGTCAAGGGCTACGAAGGGAAAAAAGTGACCCTCAAGCTCAGGTCAAGGCATGTAACGGGGTTCCAGATACTCGAGACTGAAGGTTTCTTTTTGTTAAGAGGCAATAACTTGAAAAAGGGCATGGGACAAATCATGTTAAGGTGAAACCTTGCTGAGGCAGCATGGCCGTCTAAACGAAAATGTTGACACTCATTTCAGATGCTGAGTCCATGTACTCAGGATCCTGCCAGCCACTAGAGCCGGGAGTGTAGTGAACCAGCAAAGTACAATTTCATGCGTCAAGTGCATTGGTATCAAATCTAAAAAACACGCCTAAATATTGTCAAATTTCGGATGAGACTCACCACTACTTGTGCATTTGGGGAATGGGCCAATTCGTGTTTGTCCAACTGGTCCCTCGTTGGGAAAGGGGCAGCGCAGTGGATGCAGGAGAACTGTGGGGCACCTTCGGCCCGTTGGCTCTCCTCGTCCTTCACGCTACCACTCAAAGGCACTGAAACAGAAAATGAGAAATTAATGATAACGAAGGGAACGAATGGACATTCGAATGTGACGACTGCTCAATTTGGGCCAGTAACGTAAGGTTTAACAACTCTAAAAGGTAAAAGAAAATATGGAAAAATGTTGTATATATAATAATCCAAATTTAAATTTTGATATTGCTTACTGGAGCCAATATTTTTGATGTGGAGGGATTTCATACCGTGAGTTTGTATCTAACTTTCTACAGTTAAAATAAAATAATAATGTCTGAATTCGTACATCAGTTCGCAATCGACAATGAGAGTTATCAGAGAGTGAACTGAAATTTACGACAATCTTTCCATAATCTTGCTTCGTATATTCTTTAGACAAGAACGGCCATATTCAAACCGATTGTGGTTTGATTAAATGTAAGTACAGGTTTTTGAAACTTCTCCGGTTTGGCTCCCAACAATTCGTGTCCGTAGTTTGAGTTTGCTTTGAGATGATGGAAGAGGACAATCAGGCTGTTTTATTTTCATTTGATTGTTTCCATTCGACTCCCTTTTTCACCTCGTGTGATCCCAAGTGTAAAACATCTATCCCACTTTCACGCAGGGATATTACCCGCATACAAGCACAGCCGCATGGAAATGAAAAGGAATCCCGCTCCTTTTCCCTCTGTGTGATCCCATCGTCATCGCTCACGTATGAAAGGAAACCCTCAAGCTCGATGCCCCTCTACCTCATACTCGGGTTGCCTCTCATTCAATTCAAATGCGATTCAATTTTCTGTTCAAGGGGCGCCGTTGTCGGTATGAAACTTTTTTACCCACGTCTCGCACGTGGCTGCACTCCCCTATACGTACCTTTGACAAACAACTGTATAGAGAAAAAGAGAGGGAGTGAAAAAAAAGAACCGTTGAGCTCTGACTTTTCGCGGCGGCATCCAGCATGTACGTACAAAAAAAATAGAGAAACACCCAGCCGTGTCAGGTAGTTATGTAGTGGGGGTTGACGTGCACGAGGGGGTGCCAGCGTCCTATTTACCATAACAATGGGTCAGAAGAGGCTCTGCCGGAGTGTATCGAAAACTTCCCTCGTTGGAAGTGCCATATGGGGAAGGTTTGCCCGGTTTTATCGACTGAGGTGCATTTCGCTCGGTGCTCGCTCTTGGAGGTCTATCGCCCTTGTCGTTTTCTCCATAGCAGGAGGGAATGAGAGGGTGTGATTTACGGGTCTTCTCCTTGGTTGAGCAGAGTTCTCTATTGTCAGGTAGACAACCCCGCGGTCATTATGGACCATACTCCAGGCGGTGCTGCATCATTCATTTTGTCCATTCGCCCATTTTGTATTTGTAGACCACTCGCTAAGGCCCAAACATGAATCATTTATTTGAAAGCTGAATAAGATTTGTTCCTTTATGCTCTGTATATTCACATTAGAAAGAAAAATTGGAACAATAAAATTACCCATTTTTTACGTAATTTTCTAGTCATCATCAACAACCCGTCCAATCGATTTGACGTCAAATCTAGGTGAAAAAGACACCCTGTACGCCAACGTCACCGATATAATCGAAAACCCATTTAAAAAGTTCATATTCTAACCCTTCCCTCATTTTCCTTACATGCTAGAGTATGCATGTAAAAAGAGTCGTCTGACCAAAAATCTCGATTTCAACAAAAATATCTGCTTTCAAAATGACGTGGACCCCGGGCGGAGATTTGAGTTTTGAAATTAAGATATTTTTGTGTACCTGGGAGTGTGGGGTATCATTCGCTACTACATTTAAGACGCTGAATCGATTAGAATGAATTCAGGGCACTCTAAACTCACTGTTTCCCCCTAATCTTGCCCCAAGGAATAATCAGCTATTTGGAAAAATTGGCAGCGTTATTTTTTTTTTTGTCGGCAAAGCAAATTACCTAACATGATCCTTCTGACAGCCTTCTCAGTTTCCACTTTTTGAATGAAAAATACCCCACCAATCTGGATGCCATCCAAAATAACCATCTCTTCAGTTGAGTAAGTAATCAAGCCGTTCGTTATAGTGTAATACGATTTGTCAGCGCAATCGATACAAACGAGGGTCCCAACGGGAAACCTGTAACTCTACCCTCGCCCTCTCACCGCTTATTAACAGACTAATATCGTAGATCTTGCCAGGCTCGAAATTAAAAAGGATTTATAAGATGGCAGCCATAAATTCATTGTCTACTTTTTATCCTGAAGCTGTGCCAGGAAGCTTAAGCGTCATTAAGTTAACAAGGTGTTGAGTTTCCATCCCCCGTCCGTTGAAGCCCTTAAGGGAAAAAGAATCTGTCTTCGAGTTGAATTATCCATCTTGTTACAGAGGACACCGCGAAAAAGCTGGTAATGAAGGCGATGGAAAAGACGAACGAGGTGTTATTGCAAGAAAATTTATAGCCCAAAATCACATCCCAAATTTACCATAGGTAAACTACATATATTATTCCAGAGCAAGATTCACAGGCAACCATTTCATAAGGAGGAAATACCAAAACGAAGATGCAGCAAATATTGAAACGCTGAAATAAGGTTGAGATGCTCTAGAAAAACACTGATAGGCATTGAAAATGATACATTTAAGCCAGAGTGGGTATTTCACACTGTATGCCCCATCGGAGGGAATTAAACTGGTGAAACGATTTATATATTTTTGTGTATTAATGATTGAAATGCGAAAGATTTTATAGTTCAGGTCAACTCTAGACAGAAGGCATCATATTATGAACGCTCCGAATACGACATTTTCAGGTTCGTTTAACAATTTTTAATGAAAGATTGAGTCTTTTGTTAGGTACCGATAAACCCACTCTAATCTTGTACGTGAACGCATACAAATTTGACAGAGATTGATATGAATCTCAATTATTTGAAATAAGATGAAGTGAGTCTCGTGAATAGTTTATCTTGAGCGGAATAATCTCGTGATTGCTTGAAACCTTGAGTGTAGCTGTCATTCCAAGAAAAGCCTTAAGTTGTTTATCATGTACTGAAATATTGTTGGCCTACTACACAATTATGTAAACGACGGTATTGTTAAAAGTGTTATCCTTTATCAGTTAATAAATATTGATCATCGGGAGGTTGTACATAAGTTGAGAGATTTATAATTTCTCCGGGCGCTACGATGAGTTCACCGTTATTAAATGAAGCTCAAATCCAATTATAACTTGAAAGAATCTCAGATCGTACACGTTTTCAAAAATAGAAAGGTGGGTGAAGTTAGCAACAGTATTGAGGTTGACTTAGTCATCGTGACGTGATCGAAGTATTTTCAGCAACATAATGCTGTTAACTTACGATGTTTAAACTTTATTTTTACGAAAATTTTTAACGGAACGTATGAAATTTTCAGGAACGATCGTGCGCCTACAACTACATTTTTCATTAGGAGTTAAATGAATATTTGAGTGATGATCAAGCATCCCACAATATAGGATACCACCATTTGTAGTTACACGAACATGGAGCTTATCGTTTTCAAACAGTGTCCGTCCTCCAGTTACGACCAATCATGGTCCTTAACGAGGCGGTTAGGGCCACAACTAATTAGTGGGCTCGTAGGACAAGTGATACCAGTTGTAGTCGAGTGAATTAGTAGCGGTGTCCCGTTAAAGGGCGTGTAGCTAGCGACCGTTAACGGACTCAAAGGTCACTGACGGGCTCATAACTAATGACCGGGGACGTGGCTCCTATATAGATTATTATTAACAATCTCTAGACCCTGTGGGAACGATCTGGCGTTTCTTGGGCCTCGTCGACTCAGCAAGGCACTCAACTCAGCAACATTGGGAACGTTTCTTAAGCCTTCAGAACATTTTACATTTTCGAGCAAAAACTCTTGTTATGAATGTTTGTAAAAAAGCTAGCTACCTTGCTACTTGATCTTCTCATGAAAGAACATTTCCGCAGTGTGAGAGAGAACGGTGGATAGAATATGGATTATGGGGAGCTGATTCGAAAGATTATTCTTGTAAATAAATTCACTCGCGACGACGTTGTGGAAATTCATTTCAATAAAAAACGGAGATTTATACCGACAGAGTCTATTCCCACAAAAATAAAGAGTACACTAGTTGAATCAATTTGGACGGTTAGGTAATCATCAATAACTAACGTGAACATGAAGTAACTAGCATAAAGATGTGTTCTCATTATTTAGGTGGAAATAGACTCTGTTGGTATATACCACAGTTTTTAATTAGATTATTTTTAACTCGAAGCATGGCTCAACTGTAACGTATTAAAATTGTGGGAAACCTCTGAAAATTATTCCACAATGGATTGGTCTCGCTCGTGTCAAAATTCTTATAATTTTTGAGTTGTCTTGGACCCATCCGAATCAATTTAGAGTCAATGGAAATAGATATAGGACCCATCCTCGTTCACGAAAACCCATTTTCATGTATATTCGGCCTTCGTTTGCGGCAATCGGCTCAAAACCCGTCAAAATCGATTCAGCGCCCAATTTTTGATGAATAATTTCAAAATGGCCCATTTTGCACCCATTTCCAGCCTTCATTACCGCTAGTAAGACGTAAGTAAGGCCCCTGCATGGAATTTCATAGGTTTCACGGAACCTTTCAAAGTGCTTCTTGTACCTTTCGGATTTTGTATCTGCACACCCACTAATTTAGAAAAATTGGGATATCGATGAGATTACTACCTATTAGAAATAATACCTACTACAAATAATTACCGATTAGCCTTAATTATACAGTCACTCTTAAGGCGCAGGACTCAGAATCACGCCAAAGTATGTAGTTTGAGCTGTATGCTGTGGGGAGGGGTGACGAAGGGGGTGAGGTAAAAACGCGAATAAAGCCGAAGGTATCTACAGGGCGGAGTTGATATCACGGGCGCCATTTTGTAGGCGGCCACGCCCCCGCGCACTCACCTGAGCTCCGCGCGCAGGTGCCTCACCTGCCTCCCACCTTTTCCACCTCGGTCGGGCTCCACCTTCCCAACTTTCGGCCTCACCTCTGCGGACCACTCCCCCTTTTCGAGGGCAAACGAATACATTCGCGGCCCTCCGATACATTAAGTGATGTGCGGAGCGATCAGGTGTGTTCGAATTTTGAACGGTACCCACCAAACTTAAAACTCGAAAGACCTGGACATGGAGTCCGTCAGCTAACACCAAATAACACAACCCAAGACACCCTACAACTAAATTCCTTCTTATTTCCTGGAATAAATTCAACTAGGTACCTACTTCATACTTATTGATCGTAAATACAACAAATTTAGACCAATCAAAGTTGTCGAACTACCCTTGCTAATCGTGTTATTTCCTCCGTCTTTTTCATGAAAACTTGAGCAAATATTACTCCCAGTTTATGTGAGAATCAGATACGAGATTAACTTGAAACTCAATCGAACGCAGGGTGAAGAACCTGGCCGATTGGAATCCTACTCACTCCCCCACGAGGAGCTATTCTGCGGGTGTAATCTCTCAACTCACTCCCTCTTACTTCCAGCCATATAAATTACTTTAAATAGTGACGTAACTCTACGCACGTGTATACACAAACATCTTGCCTTCCTCGGTCCTCCCCCAATTGGTGTCAACAAAACAGACCTTTGAAGACAATTGACCCGATTGACCCCAGTTTCGCCCAAGACTCTGAGAATCAACCCCGCACACCATTCCCTTCAACAAGCTCAATATGTATTTATTCGAAAAGGTTCCCCGAATCGTTGACCCTCGTTTCGAACTCAGCCTTTTCCCTCGATCCGTTTGATCTCGGAACGCGATTGGCTCGTTTGAACCACATTACACTTAAAAGAGGTTGGAGAATTTATTGACTAACCGTTTCGTGTTTACAATTGAATTCTATACCTGCTGCGGTAGGATCTGTTTCTCGGTACACCCCTTACAAAGACAACTAAAAGAATAGGTACTTTTCAAATGTTCGGTGAATAAAATGTTGAGCACTCAACAAAAGACATTTTTTTCAGAACGAACGTAATTAAAATATTTTCATTTAACCCTAAGTTCCTATAAAAATCAAAGACGCTTCAAAAAAGGAAATAATACATTTTTTGCGACTAAAACTATGCCAAAACGTGGATTCGCAGATAGGTATATTCATAAGGGCACTAACAGCCCATTTAGAGGAAAAATTGGCATGTTTCTCTCATGGAACAACGAAAACAGTAGTTTTTTGAAAAGCTGTGAGATATTTTCGAAACTTCTCTCTCAATAGAATTTTAATTTTCGCTTATTAGAATTTTTCATCTAGATTTTTTTCAAGTTTTAGAAACATATGTGAAAAATCAGTACGTTTTCGCCAAGAACCAAGAAAACATTTCATCCCCAATGAAATTAGTTTATTTTAATTTTTCGTTTTTCTTACCTCTAGAATATTTTGTAGCAAATAGATGACTAAGTAAAATACCAGGACGAAAAACAACGGTTTGTGTGGCGATTTCATTTGAATGTACCTAGGGTGTAGGTGCATATTATAGTTAAATAAAGCGGTGCAACAAATGTTTTTTTGAAAATTGTATACGTAAAATAAATTTGAACTTTAAGTTTCAAGAACATTTTTGGATTCCTCCTCAACATTACTTTGGGCGATTCAAATGTTTTCACGTTACTAATACTTAGCTATTTCATAATTTCCTATCAGAAAGTGTTGTAATCGAGAATGATGTCAATGAGAGGTGTCAATCGCTTTGATTTTCTTGTAGTAAGTCACAATACAAAATTGATTCACAAAACATGAACTTGTGGTGCTTAAACTGAATGCGAAGCAACCGACCTGGTGTTTTTGAGAAATATTTTTGTCTTTAGGAGCGGCGGAATGATATGATTATTTCAGAAGGAGGAAATCAGCACCATCCCCATCAACATTTAAATATTAAAGAAAACTAACAGAGCGCTTTGTGAAGTAAAAACGAGATTTTTTGGGGGACGATAATTTTTCAATTGTTTTTATCAGTTGAATTGAAGTTAACCTTACAAGCAAAAATTCGTCATCGGCCGATATGAGGCTTGAATTTGAAGGATTTTTTTTCTGGCGCAGAGTAAATACTATACTAACCCTTCTAATCGCAGTGGGGAGGTCCTCTTTCGGCTCAGAAATAAAAACCACGCGCCCGTATGTTATAAAGGAGGATTTGAAAGGAAATTTGATCGGTCTCGTACACAAAAGGTGGAGACGAGACAAAAACGCGGCGCACGAGTTATACAGCACCAGCATGACCGACTCTTAATGAAGGCTAGGATTACCTGGGCAGGTGCCCTCAAACAAAGATTCGCCTGTTGTGTATACAAACCTCCCCTTTCGTCGCGTCAACCCGGTTTTTCGCATGAGTCGAGCCCTTATTGTGAGTCACGGGGATTAATCAGAATAGAAGATGAGACACAGGGATAAGGGAGATAGGGAGCAAGGTGGATGTGAACCTGAACAGGTGTGTAACACCTGTTGAATTTAAAGGAAAATCAAATCAAAAACATGCGTTAAATGAGGGGAACATTCAATTGAATGTTTACTGATTGAGTGTATAAAGGTTATCTATGAAGAGGGTAGCAATGGATGAATCAAGTGCAAACTTTGACTCACGTTGACAAGTCCAGATGTTGGCGAGAGACCACAATCTATACGAGTATGAGTCGAAGCACCCAGGATACATATCTGCACCACTAGAGACCATGGCAGACTGAAGGTGAGGGAGAGAAACGGTGGCCCACGCACAGCACCCACCCCCACCACCGGGGCGGACGAGTAGGGCCGAGGACGACCGTCGCGGCCCGAAAGGAGACGGCCAATCCCGTTCCCCCTGTGCGCTCCCCCGCCCTTGAGCCGCCCCACGCACCCCTTGTCCACCCTTCGCGGGGAAGGGGGTTGACTTTCAACCTCTCGCTCCTGTTACCTTCTCCGCCTCGCTCTCCCTTCGCTCCAGGTTTTTCCGTATGACCCTGTTTTCCTTCTCTCACTTACTCTTTATATAATATCAACCTGTTGTTTCGACAAGAATGCATTTTTGCTTTCGGACATTTTTTCGGAGATATCTAAATGCGCGATGTATCCAGAGTGTAAACACTAAATGAAACACGAGTCAACTGTAATTCAAACGTTTCTCCAAGCCTTTCCAGCAACAAATATTTTTAAATGAATAGAAAACGCTTCACAACAAAGTGAATTTTTTGGCTTCAGTGCTCCACCGTAATAATGAAGCAACGGCAACTAAAAAAGTGTCGAATTTCACGTGAACTATAATTTTTCATTTAATGGCCACCCACATGCGTAACTCCAAAGTTGGTCGATTTTCCAAAATATCCGGAATCACCTCATATCCCAGCAAGCCTATAAAACCGAGAAAATTACGGACCACTATTGTCGTTTAGGTTAAGTAGATTCTGAGGAAACATCTCTCTCTGCTAATGCTTTCAACATTTCAGACACATTGCGTGTTGGATCAGTGATCTGAAATTATCTTCTCGTAAGTGGATCTTCTAGTAAATGTCAGGAAGAATACACTTAAAAAAATTCGGGTGTCTGAGAACGGACTGGAAAACGTCAGGAAATGTTCCTGCACAGGAATCTACACCAGAAGCAGGTTAAAAACAGGATAGCTAGCTTACCTATATACACACACAACAGTTTTTATATCCACTGTAAATATCAAGAATAATGCGGGGTTTACATAGTTGTATGGATATCGCTTTTGCTATTTCAGTTTTGTACACATAAAGCATTGACTGTTGATGTGACCAAACATTGTGAACGGGCACAATGTTGTGTGTAATCAAAATTGATCCGCTCTATTTTAACCAGCCTGTAAATATTATATGTTCGTTGTGTTTCAACTATAAGTAAACGTTTTCTATTTTAGAACGACTTTAGTTTGAGGGGGGGGGGGGGTGTCAAATGAACAAGTTCACTCACTTGAGGATGACCCACTCGCGGTGCGGAGACTTCAAACAAGACGATCTAACTGACTGTAAACACCAGTTCACAGCGAAAAAAGACCGGCTTTATCGGGTAAACATCAACTGTTCGACTGAGAGTTAACAATAAAAGGACCCGAACTATATACGAGGAGAAAAAGTGGATCGATAGCCGAAGGTGGGTAAAGGGGTTAGACGGAGGGGAGGGTCAGTTACACAATGTAGTCAGTGTGAGGGGATTGGGGTACCTACACACGGTAGCAGGGGTGCACTATGCCGGGCGAACGGCGGCGAGGGGGGTCACGGGTTGTGAATGAGTCATGTCGCATTGGAATCCCTCCACCCTCAAGGGGTCCTTCGTTACTTTTTCCAATCCCTCCACTTTCACCTCCATTGTTGTCCTTATTAGGGAGAAATGATGGAGGACGATGAAAAACCCCCGCGGCAAAACATCATGAGAGCCGAAGGTCCATAGACTCGTTATAAGGGCCGCGACTAGAGCCCAGTTTTTGGGAGGACCCTGTAGGGGTGGGTTGAAAACCGCCTGTACACAACGGAGATTCGGATATTTTTGATCACAATGTAAAATTAAAAAAAAAAAAAAAAATTGCTTCTTTTTCCTCTCTTCCCAATTTTAGAATAAAATTTCCTAGGGCAAAAAAGGTGGGCACAATGGATACTCACGAAGGGAGAAGAAGTGCGGATGCAGAAACGGCCACATGACAGCTGCTGCGAGGAACGTGACAAAGTATAGACGAGTGCAATGACGACCAACGTGTCTTCAAGTCGTAAAGATACGAACGAAGCTGAAAGCAATCGGGTCGGCGTTCGACGAAACGGTAACTAGGTCGATCCTAAAAACGGGACGGGCATCTGCAGAGGACGACACGGCGTGTGACACCTTCGGCACCAGCTGCGGGATTTTGGACGAGGACGGCGTCTTGAGGGTTCCGCCCCTCCCACAGTTTTCACCGAAGGGAGTCACAAAGGATTGGGCGGGTCAGAGGTGCATCAGAGGAAAATGACTCACAATACGGAGAGGATCTCGCGTTTCTTTCCTGGAGTACATGTCACGCTGGAGTCTGAATCACTGATAACGTCCACTCTCCAGGCTCGCGATAAATAACTCACTATCGTCTGAATGACCTCCCCCCTCCCAATAAGCTGTTACAACGACCGACCGTAGTAATCAGACTCTCAACTTGAGCCTCTTTACAATGGTAGAAATAGATTTTAGAGAAAAATGCGCAAATCAATTGATTTAACCGTAAAAGACAAACCCCTTTTGGGTTGAAACGGCGAACAATTAATTGAATATCTCAATCGTGAGCGAAATTTAAGCAACCGAGATTAAATTTCAAAATTATTAAATAGCAAAATGTATGCAAGAATGAGTCCATTTCTTGAATAGATTTTGTAAAATCGAACTAATAAATCAATGATTTTCGAAAGAAGAAATCTACTCGTATGTAAAGGAGTATTCTTACACTAGACTGCGTAGCCAAAACGGAGGCATTGTCTTCATTTTCAAAATTTAAAATAAAAATAAAAATAAATAAAAAATTTGTTTTTTGCTCCAAAGTTGTGGTGTTTTGCGTCCGTTTTAGTGTCTGTTCATATTTCCTTGCAACTTCCATAACTGTAACGGATAGTTGCCAATTGTAATCAAAGTCGAATAGCGTGGAAGTGATTTTGAGATTGCAGATTATAGCCTTCCATCAATGTAGACCATGAATTAAGCTTAACGGTATAGAAAGAATAAAAGTTCCCCCTCTTAATTAAATCAAATGATATACTGCTGATGGTGGAATTGGTAGTTTCTAGTTTTCTTAGAAACAAACCGACATATATTCAAGGTGGCGAGGAAGTGTATTCTGCTATATCATCACGAAACTCTCTCAAGTCAACAGATGGTGTGATTTGGAAATATTCGGAGCCTTACATACCTACACGTTTTTAAAAATAGCCTCAAACGTTAATTTATTCCAGCTCGTTTGTAATTTTATCTCCATACTGTGGCAGTATAACGACTCTGAAAAAGCGACAGCCCTTTTAAATATTTGATTTTAAAGCCCTCGACATTTGGGGTCAGGCACCTTTGTACAGTACGCTGGTTGCCTTCCACCGCATGTATGATAATTCTCCGCACGTAACCCACAACAGGGGAGAGAGCTCGTCCAGAGGAAATGATATTCATGAAAAGCGTCGCGGCCCATTGGCGCAAAGTGGAGGTCAACCATGAATTGCAAATGGTCTCCTGTAGTGTCACCTTCCATACATCAGTGTACGAGTGGGTGGCCTTAGAGCGAATACACTTAGTTGAGGGGGGTTGAAGAGTGAGGAATGGGTCAACATGCTCTCAACACATCAGTTAGGAAACATTTTCAGAAAAATACCAAATTTTTCGAACTATTAGATTTTTTACTACCACACCAAGATATGAAAGAATCGTAAACCTAATCTTCAATTTGAAAGTTCAACAAAAGTATAGCAACCCTTGTTTCAGCATTCATTAAACGTGTACACCTTTTTTTTTTAGTCTCATGTACTCTAAACCCATCAAATTATACCTACTTTGGACAAAACAGAAACTATACGAACAGAGGAAAGTCTTTCTGAGTCATCAAATCCACCGTACACCGCGAAGAAAAATGAGAAGTCTACGATCTTATTAAGGAAGGATTAGTGGAGTTTTTAACAGGAGGATTAGAAAACGTCTGAGTCACCCCATTCGCTCCCTATCAGGAAGATGAAACACCCATCACAATAGACTAAAGGAGAAATATTTCAGCAATTATCTTTTTAGTCACGAAATGTGCAACGTCAGAATATAAGTTTTCATCATCATACTCTTTATTTCGTACCTACTAAAATTGAATAATAAAAATTTGGCTTGGCGTTTTAATGTCTCCATTATAGCGAATCTGTAATGCTCGAACACTGCTTTTCTGAACAAGAACGGCCTGAAGTTTTACTCAAAGTACAAAAAGGAAACTTTGGCCGTTGGGCCTAAATGAGTTTCAGTCCATTCGATATTACCATGATTTGAAGAGACAATCCAAAATACTGTACAATAAGAATTGATTCCATCGAAGGACTTCTAGAAATGAAGCTAAATTTCTGCCCCAATTGCTCCAAATATTGAGAAATAAATAACAGACAGCATTTACACCCGCATTCCTAGAAATTACACTGAGGTCCATGATGTGTGCCTAGATTACCAGAACCTAAATGACACCTAAATGACTTATCTCGTAAGTCGTGGGAATCAACTGATCGAAGACTCAAGTTTCTAGGAAAGCTGAGGTGGTACAACTAATGGATATTTCCATAGATCATTGTGTTTCTCAATACATTCTCTTTTTCCTCTCGACACATTGATTAATTACTTGGGAATAAAAACGGATATGTTTTCAAGCGTGGGAGAGATTGTGTGCACTGATTCACATCTCTCGAGATACCGTCCACTTGAGTTGTACTGAGGCTTTCAAACACAATACAGGATCGAACACAATAGAAGCGCCACTTGAATCTCCACCTCAAAAAACTTCAAATCAGTTCCTGTTAGGATTGAAGTAGGGCGGCAGGCCGGTATAAGAGCGGACACGTGAACGAGGTCACCAGGGACCGATATTTGCTTTTTCCGACAGGCAAATTCATAGAATGGAAGAATTCTAAGCGACGGTGACTCATCGGAGGTCAGAGGATAAACATGTCCGGAAGGGGAAAACACAGCCACTCCAAAAGCGATGCGTCGTAGGTATTTAACAAAATCGAACCCAAATATCTCAATTGCCGTTCGATGCCTCCCTTTCCATCGACCTTTGAACGGACGTGATACCTGTCTAAGTTTAGATGAAAGGGTGGTCGCGCAGCTTAATGAGGCTAATCTTGTTTACGCTTTTAGATTACCAACTCGTCACAAACAACCTTCGGTGAGGGGCGACGTAGATAAGTGGATGTGCGTTCGGACCTTTGGACCGGTGAGTCACCTGCTTGCAGAATACAGACGGATAACAGTCATTCGCATGCCTACTATCTTGTTTTTCAGCGATTTTCTGGCTTACGACTGAGTTCCTGTCACGATGAGTTCTAAGGTGATCCTCAATTCTACAAATAATGGAAAAACTCACATCGCCCAGGACATCCCACATTGAACTCACTACCTAACGGTTTTCATACTACAAAACAAACACTTAATGAAAAGATGTAAACAAGTGTTAGAAATTCGGAACCGTATTTTTTCTGGACATCAAAACTCAACCTGTAAGTTGAGTCACGGAAGGTGACGATCGGATAACTATTCTGCTGGACATAACTAGAGCAGAAATGGAGTTCAAGCGCAAAGCTTCAGATTTTTGGACCATGAAAAGCCCTTTAGGCCCAAACAAACCGATTAGTCGAGTGGCAAACAATTCTATCATCCCTCCTTATCCTTCTTTTTCCTTCTCAGGATTTATACTTTTTCAAAATTTTTTGTTTTAATTTTTTACCTAGCAATAGTTATAGCTCACATTTCTGAAAAATTTTATTATTGAGAAGGACTGGTTGGCGCACTCGCATGGTGGTTACTCGTACCTTCTTGTCTTCAATGGCACAGTATAGCCTCTAAGAGCAACCTCTAGTTGACCAAAAATCATCCAGAGTTCAAAAAAGAAGTTTGAGTTTCAAGAACGAGGTCTTAAATGTTCAAACCCCACCATGTTAAAATTCTGAAAGTGTAGAGGACGATAACCAGTTCAAAACTTACTGATTTTTACATGGAGGAAAGGACCTTATTGAATACAATTTCAACTTCAAAAAAAAAAAAAAACCGTTATCGGTCATTAGGGGAAAGCATGGCGTTATTTCAACTACTCTCTCTTTTGAAATTGGTTTGTAGCTTTTCCATAGATGCGTTATTTAACGCATGGTTGGGCAGATTTTCCAGGTGATGTCCCAAAGTTAAGGAGAGCGTTAAATTAAATTTAAATTTGGAGCTGATCACAATTTTTATACATTCTTCGTACAAATGCGAGGAGCACGAAACGTAGGTAGTCAAGACCTTCCCGAAAACGATCATCTGCAGACAAGAGAGGCGGATAAATCGTTGGCAGAGGTGGTAAATGTTTTCGTAAGATCGATCGATCGGCATTAGAGCTGAATGGACCAATCCTATTTGTAGGGTAAGAAACGCGATTAGGGTCCCCACCTTTTCTCCCCTTCAGCACCGCAGATGATCGACGTGAAAAGGGCCGAAAGGGAGAACTGTGGGGGGAGCGTGGAGGGGGGCACGTGCAATTTAAATGTACTTAAGTATCGATCCGGTCCGTGTGGCCAGGTTCTGTTCAGGAAAAAGAGATCGATTATTCGAATTAAGTGACTCATCGCGGGGGTTCGAATTGTTAGGGGAGGACCCAGTAGCCAGGACCTAGTTCCCCAGGTACCGCATCTGGGCTCCTTCACGCTACACTTCCTACCCCACCGCCCGCATGCGGTGTCCGAACAATAGAGTTAACTGTCTAAACATCAGATCCTATTATGGACCTCAGGGAAAAGGCTACGTGTATCGGATTTTTTTTTTTTTATCGAGAGCTCTACAGAATCAAGGACGCCTTTCTTGTTGGCCCGATCGTAACCGACATGTGGGAGCATTTTTCGGAAAAGGAACAGAAAGCGTCAACCGACGAAATATCCAACAACAGCACGTAACTTTCACAAACCTCAACGGCATTCTACCTCCTCAATGATTATAGGACCGTCTAGTTTTTTTATGTTGTATGTGGTAGACCCCAGTAGCTGATCTCAAGTGCAAATGGTGTCAAATCAAACATCTTCGGGACCGGTAGGAGAGGCAGAATTTCCCTTAAAAAGTCTACAAAATCTCTTCGATGCGCTATTTCCTTCAGCTACTGTCGTAAGTTAAACGTTTTAATCGTCTCTCTGATCATCAATAGCAGCATGGATCAATCGTGCACGGCCTAATTTCAGGTTTTGATTCACTTAGGAACATTTTATATAGTTTTTCTGGTGGTCTATAAAAATCCATATTGTTTGTTCTCGAGTTCTTTTTGTTTCGAGACCGTAAAAAGCGGGGGAAAAAGAGTAGTGCCTACAAATGGTTTTAAACCCTCATGGCGGCTTTTAGGTGGTGATTTTGATTTGAGAGCTTATAACTACAACAAATTTTTGCTTTCGTCGTAAATTCAGCATTACCGGTGAATAGAAAACATCTAGATACCGTTAATTTTTCCTGCAAGTATTCACTTCGTTTTCCTTTTGATGAAAACGTTTACTCTTTCAGTAGAGGGGACGAGAAAAGTCCAAAAAACTGCCCACGCAGGGGTGAAGGCGATGTTTAAATATTGACCTGAGAAACCTGCGTTGCATCGGGGCCAATCAGGTTTTGTACACAGTCCGTGATTTTTTACGCGGAACGAGTCTTAGGGTCAAATTACATCAACAGGTTTCGGCGACGAGCCGAAAAAAAAAGCTTTTTTAAAGGAGCACTTCAGACCGTGGAGAGGAGATAGCAGGTTAATGAGGATCGTAGACTCCCCTGAGGTTTCCCGAGGGTTACAAGTGGAGGAAAAGGAGGGTGTTTAATAAACACAATTAGCCCTTTGCTGTGGAGGTAGTTGATTAAGTGGAACGCCGTGTTTTCGTAGTCCCCGCTCGAGTTTGGTGGAGGTTTTCTCCGAGTTTCGGATCCTAATAGGGTTGTAATGCGAGGAGTTGACAGAGGGAGGAAATGAATCATCAGATGTAAGAAACCTGCTAATTTAGGTAATAGGAATGGAAACTTGGATGCAAAGGTACATTCAGCTCGTGATGGAAGATCTTCGGTGAATTACCAAAGTCATCGAAGAGGTTCTCAGAGAAACTCAGGAAAGGTGCCAAAGAAGTACCCCACTTCAGCGTAAAAATGAATCTGAGACGCATATACTCCACAGAGTGTTATCTGATCTATACAAGTAATTTTGAGGAAATTACAAGTATTGAAAATGAAGCTCTTTACGGGCCAACCTTGAAGTTGAATTTCCAAACTCTCACGCGAGATGACCCCTTTTACATACTAGTATGTTAGAATGTAATAAGCTGGGGATTAGCCCGTATTTCCAAAAACTCTAGTGGCAGTGCGATGGTTATTGGAGAGCAGAAAAATATGGATGACTCGCTCCAATACCTACCCCATCCTCGAGGAATTCGTAATGTGATCCACACTGTGGAAGGCGAGTGCGGCCACTGGATCCAGCGGCAGATCACTCGATAAGGGGAACGCGAAAGGTTAAGGGGAAGTCGTCATGAAGGAAAATTGATCGCTCGCTAATGAAAAGGTCGCCCTTGCGCTGAAAAAGGGTCCCAACAGGCCACGAGTGCCCTCAGGGAGACAGATTAATGCGAAGTGTAAATCAGAAAGGGGAGAACTCCTCCGGGCTCGGGTACAGATGTGCTAAAGGTGGACATGTGTTTCGGAAGACAAAAATCGATTAGTTCGGTTGGTACAGAGTAGGGGTAGAGAGAAGAGGTGGAGGGCTCGGTGAGATAGATTAATGCGCTTCCGGACCGAGTCAGACGCACCTGTATTCACCGCAAACTCCTGATTTAGGAGTACGTTTGCCTTCGATTCAAAAGAACATTCATCAGGGTCGCTTGGCAATTAACAGCACATCACCGTAAATTTTCATAGCTGGTCGAGTACGAATATTGCAATCGCAAAATTTCAGCAATAAGAGGTGAAAGTAGAGAGAGAGAGAGATAACTGAGTCAGTGAGTGACTTTTGGTTACTTAACTCGATGAATCAAATTTACTAAAGAAGTGATGTAAGTAATTTTATTAGGAACTCAATTCGCACAATTTTCACAGAGACGAAGGTAACGCCACTATTGCACTCGTGCTGTGAGTCGTCACACTATTTCTCCTCCTGATACGGACACGCAGGTGACTTTGAAGCGAAGAATGCCTGTCGGCGTCGCAAGATGCTGTGGCAGAAGCATGGCTGAAAGACCGTACTACTACTAGGCGATCTCAAGTGTTCGAAGCTGCAGCTATATTCCTCCTGTGAAGACGATGAGACCTACGAATCATTTAAGTAACGGTAAATTTAGTCTAGGCTACGAGTAACATCATAGATAAAGCGCGTAAGGCAGCAGCAGGGCCCGAGAATGCCGTGTGGCATGAATGGTTAGTCAGAGACTCCAAATGGTGTTATTACAGCTCAATATCCTTCTTGACCGGATTCTGCTGATAGGTTCTTCTAAGGTCACTGATGAGAAAATAGTCTTTAGACATAGAATGGGATTGCAGTCTCCAAGATGAGGAACTAGGCTGCAATCAGCATTTAGACGTCTGTAGTCCCCATCCACCTGTGAATGAGGCTTGTCCGAATACCCTCGAAACATAGAAGAAAACGGGGGATTCTAATAATTCTCGCATTTGATGTGAGGGTGCGACGGGTTACGAAAAAGATGCCATGCTCTACTCTCCCTTGGATATTCGCTCAACTCATCTCCACTATCTGCACCTTCCAACTTTCCTCGTCCACTTTCTCTGTTATATCTTCCGGACCAAAGTGAATTTTTCTTTCGGAAGATGCGCTAGAATTTACATGTCTCCTGTCACGTCAAAAAGGAGACGAAGGTGGGAAGAAATGTGTGGGTGGGGTAAAACTTTCTCCCGTAGGACAGTTTTGTACTGAAGTTACCGGGACAGAGAAAAAGGGAAAACTGCTATAACAGGAGACGGATGGTTAGGTGGGGGTTGGGAGGGGGTTGTTAAGAAAAACAGCACTGAGTTGAAGAAGGATGGGGGTCGGGGGTGAAAGGAGGATAGAAATACAAACTTGTGGAGGCACCCCCCCCCCCACTCGTCGCAACTCGTCCCTAACTTCTCCTTTCATCGGTGACAAAAGGTGGTGAGGGTACGGTAGTGGTGGAGGAGGGGGGTCTTGTGGGTCCCGGAACATCTGTGTCAACACGCCTTCACCTTCCCTCCATCAACCCCCTCCCCACCCCTAGGAAAAACCGCCCTTTTCTCAATAGTCACACGATTGAGTTCGGCTGTGTTTACCTGATTTGTTCTCCGTCTCGATCTTCGCGGTAAAGCCCCCCCTACCCGACCCCAACCACCTTCAACATTCAAGAAAAACCTCCGAGGGAACAGGGAAATTTCTCCGGGAAAACAGAAAAGTGGTTTTCAGCTTCTGTCAACAGTCAGCGCAAACGAAAGCGTTTCGTGTATTTCGACGTTCGCGGTTGCGTGGCACCTTTCGATCTCGATCCAAATCTCATCTGCTCTCTAAACCAACACCGACAAACCACAAATCTTGAAAACAACGATTGATGGTTCCGATGAATCAGTTACGCTCACCCTCGTACGTTCGCATAGGGCATAGATCCTTTCATGACTTCCATCAGTACATTGTTTATTATAAACATCTCTTTCTAACATTGACCCGTCGGTGTCAATTCATATAGGATGGAAAAAATACTCCAGGAGTTATACATCATCGGCTGAAGAATGTGACAACAAATGTAGATTTATTCCCGTGAAAACAGAGACCATATCAGTGAAGTACGGGCAAAGATACCACGGATTGACATAAATTACGAATCCTTCAACTCTGTCACTAAGAGTATGGGTAGCCAGAAAATGCGCCCTCTGAAATTCATAGCATTTTGAAATTTTGCTTTTAGACTTCGTTTGGGTCACTCTTGGGCCCGATTAATTTTCAGCCCGATTGTTCGGAATGTAGACAGGGGTCGGGTAAAGTGGTTTTTCAAGATTTCTGGGACCATATGCGTGTGAGGGGTGTAGTTTTCCCCTAAATTGAGCCCAAAACGGAAATCCAGTCTGATCAGGGACACTCTCATTGCTACTCAGAGATCGCTCACCTCTTGTCTCCACCTCGCAGTCCTCTCCATCATTCAGCCGACAGACCAATAAACGCGGATGATTTACGTCTATTTTGAAATACACCAAGCCCCGGCCCCTACGTAACGCCATCGGTTGCTCTCCGAGCGGTTTTCTACTTTAAAACTTGTATTAGCCCGCTCTCGTTGATGGATCACCTTTGTCAACTGAAGGATTTATGCGCACTTTCCGAAGGAATAAAATGTATTTTGGTTGCTTGGCTGCTGTCCAGAGCCTCGCACCGCAAACAGCCGCCTTTTGTTTGCTTACCTTCGGAAAAATTGTCGAGTCTGCTCCATCTAACACTTCTCGTTGGAGCTCAACGTTGCTCAATAGATCAATACTGGGCTGAAAATGGATTCCACCCAAGATTACAAAAGTCGGGCTTTCCGGTGCTGATAATCGGGATGGGACATCTCTGTGAATGAGGTCAGGATTATGCTGCGTTGGCACCATCACCCTTAGACAAATATTTCTTGAAGGATAATCATCCCAGGTTTTCCCAATAAACAAATAGTTGTTGACATTCTTAAACGTGTAACTGTGGCTACGAATGATAATAGTGAGTATTTATACATATCACTGGTTTTAAAAGAATAATTATAGGGGAGTCGGCTGGCGACAGAGATTTCAGCAAACAAGCTACTCTAAGATAATGGACAGCTCCGCAACCATGATGGAAAATCAGGTTTTCAAGTAAAAAAAAATTCTGATGTATTTGAATTTTCAATCTGGAAACTCAGAAAGGCTCTTTATCGAAAACGTCTCCGTTAATTGTGTTCCCACTCACTCCTTAAACGCGTTTTCACTAACCTACTAGATCATGTTCCCAGCCAGATAATTTAACATCAAGGAAAATCTCAAGGTGCTTTTTTTGGGGGCCACCAAAAGTTGATAGAAATCAAAAATGAGGTAGGTATTAACGAACGTGATATTTTTTACAACCAAAAGACTATATTCACGTATATCTCATGTTTTTACGCAAATTCTTTTTCTATTTTTGTTGGGCCGAGCATCAAAAATTACGGAACGTCGCTCGTCGAGGTGCCCGCTCTTTATTGAATTTTACCTTCTGTACGTGTTTTTGTCCCGGAGAGAGAAAAACTGCCACAGAGAGTCAAGTTGGGGAAAAATACAGAATTTTAAATAACCATCCCCAATTGCCACAACTCACCCTCCTTCTTGCCAGCTGCGAGGCAGATAGGTCGCATAATTTATCTCATATCCCACCTCCCTTTCAAACGTCCCATCGCAAGTAATGGAGAATTATTGTGATGAAGAGGCCACTTTTTTTTTCTAGGTTTTCTTTTTTTGTGAGTTCGCTTTCTGATTGGATAATTTTCTCCATTCCTCACCCCCCTAGCCGTGAACAAAAAACTCACCTCTAAAAGGGTTTTCCTCCCATTCGAAAAAAAAGTTTCCCCCATCTAATGTACTCACGTAAAAATTACGATCCATTTCACGATTTTTTCCCGGGTCTTTCTGTCGATGAATAACAGATTTATCGTAGGCTCCAACAGGTGAGCCATAAGATTGTCACGGAAAGTATCAATATCAATTCGGGAAAAGGCTTTTTCTCGCTCCCCAAACAGCGTTTCCTTTTTTACACCCCTTCCCACCTATAAAGCAGAGACAGGGAAACCAGCTTTCCAATGTCGTCCTTCACCCTCGAAACGGACGGAGCAGTTCTGGTGGTGGATTGAGAAAAATCGTGCATTTCCAAGTTGCGATTTTCTCTCACGCAACGAATTAGGTATCGAAGACTCCAGCAAAGGATCAAACCTTATTCCTCCGAGCTGCTCGACTTCATGGCGTGCGAAACCCCCCAGAAATACTATCCCCACCTCCTATTTGTTGTTTCCGCTGAAAGTGAGATTTTATTGAAATTATCCAATGATTTCGTCCCAACTAAAGCGTATGCTCGCCATCGGTTACGTCTCCCGCATAATAACCACCGCAAATTATGTAAATTGGACTGTTTTGTCAGCGTTGCATCTGAAAGCTCTTTGTCGTAATATTACGTGACGTCGTTAGAACTCGTGGTCATCCCACGATTCCGAAAGCTGAAGGGCCGGGTGACGATATTATTCGAATGATATCGTTATTATTGTTACGCCGAGAATTAGTCGACCGGTTATGGATGGGAAACGATCGGGGCGATGACAATATTGATACGTTTCACTGGTACGGTTTAGAATAATGTTTCTGTATCTCGTGACGCGAGAGTTCAAAACCAATGACCATTTCAGGGAATAAATGAGCACAAATGGCACCTTCTCAAGACAAAAAAAAAAAAAAAAAAAAAAGATGATAATGCTGCAGGGTTGTTCTCTGTACAATCAACCGATGGCAGCACGAAACAAAAAGGTAAAATTAACACTCGTAATACATTCATCAATGGCCTCTAAACTCATGCACTGTGAGCTACATTTTCTGTTGAATGCCTTCAATTATAACCTTTGTTACAGTTCAAATGATCGGACCAGGAGCATGGAGACTCTTTCCAATCGATTCAGCGTCAAAAAATTGGTCGAAAATGATACCCAACACGCATAGATAGCTGAAAATCTCAAAAATCATTTTTTGAAATACACATTTTTATCCCCCCCCCCCCCTTTTAATCCGATCGGAAACGAACCCTTGACCAAAATTTCAGATTCAGACATTTTTTTATTACCAAAATTGGCGTGGACTGCGGCGGACGGAAATTTGCTCATTTTGACCTTGATACGCCCAGGAAAAAGATTTGGGCCGAATCCTTTGTTGCAGGTTTGCAGATTATTGAATGGTTTACGCTCTTCAGTTCTATTCCATTTCAGAATCTTTCCGAATGTGAAGGAGATACAATATCAAGAGGAAGATAATAGGATTAGCTCCTATGGGCAGCGACTGACAGCCAGCGGACGTGACTATGAGCGACTTGTAGGGCCTAAGGATCAATCACTTTACCGAAATGGAAACATGTGCGATGGAAGAGCGAATCACAAACTCTGCCCTCTCTTCCCTAACAGAAACTGTCAAAATCTTTTACTACGGCCGTCGATTTTCTTGATGCAGCCCGGTGAGCCACCCCTTTTCCGGACACCGGGAGGACGAACGAAGGGAAGAGGTTTCCCGAGTCTGAGTCAGACCAGTCGAAATCTGACTCAGAAAAGAGACACCCCGGGTTGACTCGGGACAAAAGCCCGATGACTTCCTGGAGGGGTCGGCCCGCCCTTCGAAGACCTATCGGCCCTTCGACACCCCTGAGGATCGTCGAACGAATCACAATGGTCAATTATTTGGGAGAGCAATACAGTTGAAAAACACCGCGGACTGAGGAGCGAACTGAGACTTCCGACAAGTCTGATCAGACCCTCATAGGCCCCAAATAAAATGCAAATGTGTGTGTCGTTATAGGTGATATATGCGAGAAATATAGAATTATAGAATTTTTGTAAACGGTTTCGAGAACCTATAAAAAACTCCAGGTAGGTATATTTGCAAACTCACTCTCATTTTCCGTACTCCATTCCTCAAGTACATTGTAGGAGTGATACGGCGATGATGAGAATAATAATGGGGAATAGTGGAACTCTAAGTAATAACAACTCTCTCGATACGAGCCAAGAAGTTACGAAAAAGGAGAGGCGAACTCAACCGCAACTGTTTTAACTACGGTTAAACTGATTGGGTGGGAATATTTTGAAGTTAGCAGCATCTAACAATCGTTAAAACTTTCCCCGAAAGTACAAACTTTGTCTCGGTTCTGATGAAGGTAGCATCATCTTATATTCATAGGACGGTCGAAGAGGAGCAGCTTGATTCAGAGGAACCGATGCTGTTGGGAAAACTGTAATAAATGATGAGAAAGGGAACAGAAACAGAAAGAGAAAGAGAGAAGAGACTGTAATTAGAAAAGTTGGAAATGAATGAGAGGCCTTGGGTTGGGGAGGGCCAAAAGGAGACCCAAAGGGTTGAAGGGCCTCCCAAATTGAACGTAAGTCTTAACAAGGCGTATAAATTACACGTGGGAAACTCGCTATCGCAACATCTTATTCCAATAACCTTCAGTAGGAGCAGCGCTCAGGACGGCTTCACATTGTCTCATTACCCTTTGTTCGCTAAAACAAACACAAGGTGCCGCCTTCCTACAAGGAGCTTCCTCCCGGAATTAATATTGAAATTGCCTCTACTATCTCCTTATATGCCCCCTTCGTCCATATTAAATGCTAATTTATAAATGGGACGGCAATATTTGACTTGTTTTACATTTATATGATCCAACTCCCCTCATTTCTCTAGTCCGACATGCCGCACGTGTTATTATTTACCTTATCATCTTTGAATTTCAATCAAACAGGAGATGAAATGGATTTTCATGAGATTCGAACTTAATTTTGAGTAAGTTAATAATTGCTTGGAGATACGTAGAGGCGGCCACTAGATGATGATAAGTGACAATGAGCTTCTTACAGAGAGACGTATATTATTTAAAAGAACACAATTTATCAAGTATAACCTTCAAGAGAATATAACTAATAAAATCCCAAGTGAAACGCGGCTTCGGCTGAAACATTTGGAGGGTCAGCTAAACTATAAACGGAGCCACAGACCGAAATTTTCAGATTCCTGGAAAAACACCATGCACCAAAAACGGCATGGACGGCTGAAAAAGGTAATGTCTTAATGATAACCATCCTCCGCTTCTTCTATCAATGTTAGAACCATAAATCATTGACCTGTTTGAAATGTGAATGATAATTGAACTAGCAGGTATATTAGAAATAAACTTACCGAAAGAACTAAAAATAAATTTTCGATACTTACCACACCCTAATAGGAAAGGGTTTGAAATCTTTCTTCCCGCGCAGAACAGGTTGCGAACGCTCGAACAGATGGCGTTTAGGGGCGTTGCAACGAGCAGAAACCGAATTAAAGAACAACACCATCAGCTTCCTCCCCCTTGAAAACCTTCCATCTAATTTTCATTAAGCCTAAGGTGTTCAAAGGTTTTCGTTTTTTTTCCCTTCTCTTTCGCTTGTCTTATACTTTGAAGAAGGGAAGGAAGAAGAGCATTACCATAATAATTTTCTCAAGACCGTCCCTTAGTTAGTAAGATGCCGTACTGTTTAACCAGTGGTATCCATAAAAAAATAGCACCAGGTGTGCTTTCTTTAAACAATAGAAATTCAATGAAAAACTCAATGAATGGAGTTATCTTCAAGTGAAGTACTATTCGATTCCTAAGTATAGGATCTTTAAAATGTAATTATATTTCATTGGGCAACGAAAAAAGGATTTTTTAAAAAGTATTTACCAAGGTACGAATTCGACTTCAAGGGAAGATGCTATTTAAATAGTTTTAGTGTCGCACATAATTTTATATGATATTTTTGTGTCACAATGGATACCTTGTCGCTGCGATCCAGTGCGTATTGACAGTTTTATGTTTAACTTGGCATGAAACTGCAAAAAATTCAAGTTTTACCGATAATTGCACTGACAACAATATAATTCTTAGCTGCAAAAATGCACATTTATTATTCCTTATTGCATGAATAATCTTACACCATTCTTTGTAAGGCTCTTGATTTAGGGACCCATGACATCACTCAAACAATAATACTTTTCAGCAACATTATTGGGGCTATTACGGCAACAAAAAAGTTGAAATGTAATGTGTTTGGATTTTTGTGATAGTTTGATGTTGTTTTCAAGTTCGTTGGTCCGCCTAAAACATGTTCCAGTTAAATATTCTTTACAACAGAAAGGCATCAGAAGACACCATGAAGCACAAGAATCTGTACAGTGAACCTTCCAGATAGCGTTCAATCGACTCGTTGAGTCACTGATGAGCTCAGAAATTGAACTGATGAATCCCGAAATGAAAAGAGAGAGGAAAAAAAAACATCTCACAGTTAGCCAAAAAATTGTCAGAGACGAATAAAGAAACACCCGCAAAAGGAAAACTCCGTGACCGCTGCAACAACGACATTCGGCTTATCGAAGGGGCCACGCGCGGGTTTTGGAGCGAAATCGCTGACTCGTTCGAGGTCGCTCCTGACCTTGAACCACATTTCGTTGTTAATCACTCTCGCTCCAGTCGTCGTGGGCTATCAATGGCAAAGAAAAAGGTGATTTCATTCAGTGGTGTAGGTGCCTGGAGGATGACTCGTATGAGAGAACAAATGATTCAGGAAGGAGAGTTCCTGTAAAGAATCTTATGCATTTAATCGATCTCTTTCTCACTTCTCATCACTTCCAATCAATCAATGGTCCAAATCAATGGTTTCATGAATGTATGGAACATTGTAGCTTCCTCGGTAACTTGTACCTCGATAATGGGGAAGTTCAAGTTGGGTAGTAGGATCAATTTCAGCGTTTAATATCTTTAATTTTGTTCAATTCACTCTCTCTTGCCGAATCTTAATTCGATAACGTACCAAATCCTTTTTTTACGGTTAGTCAAGTAGGCTATTAAATGAACTGATCACACGACTCGATCATTTTCAACAAAATATTTCTTTAAACAGTGAGCCATGAGATCTCCTCAAAACTGTATACAGGAAAATCTTATCCGAATTTCAGCTTCCTACCGGTTTAATATACACAATAAATTAAAAAATGTTAGTTGAGGGTGGAAGAGAGGTTAAGCGTGTTTTTAGGGAATCAAAGGATATTACCCCATTCGTATTCAATGTGAGTTGTTCTTTCAGTGGACTTTATCTGGGCCACATTGAATAGATAAATAAAGAAAACCAAATTGCCTGTGCACAGAGACTTATTATGGTGAGGTACGGTGGAAAACTTATCTCATAACTGAAGCCTCTAAATGGCAATTGCTATATACCTAGCAATTTTTATCGGGAATGACCAGGTGATTCGAATACTAGGAAGTTCCGAGGAATCCAAAACGCAAAGGTCACAAAATGTTGGAAAATTAATTAGTGGAATTATTTCTATTTTGTATTAACAGTTTTGTTTTTTAGAGAATTGCAATGCGATCGAAGGCATTCTGCTAAGCAACAAGATTCAAAAGAGTCAAAAGTCGACATCTGGAAAACAAAACTGGTAAAAAATACCGCCCATAAAATTGAAATTAACTCTAGATACGATATGTACAAAAATAGTCACAAATTATGCAGGAGCGGTAAAAAAAATAAATAAAATAAAAAATAAATAAAACAGGACGTACTGCGGATTAGCTGCGCAAGTCTAAATGTACAGTTGAAATAAATACAACTTATACAAATTACATATTGTTCAAGATGGGCTTTCCAAGGTTGGGGCCAAGCTATGAGAAGACATGAATCAACCATTGGAGTTGTGTTTGACCTGATGATTTGGACTGACCCTTCTTAACTTGAACTGAACAGCTAGGTATATTTGTAGCTAAAATCAGCAAGACGGGAGGAGGCGTAACACAAAATGAACACAATGTTATAACAATAATGAAGAGTCTTGAAATAAGCAATCACTTACCCAGCTAGCAAGCTTTTACCCAACAATAGGTGACGCAAAAGTGACTCACCTGAAATACAAAACAAACAAATCTCAGCTCAAGGAAATCACGTCTGAGTCATCAAAACAAGTGAAAACATTTCCCTTGTCTCAAGTAACTGAAAGGGTTAGGGGAAGTTAAGTACAATAGGCCTAAATAACTTTCAAGACCATGTCATCGCCTGTAAGTGGCGAGTTTCAACGCGAAGGGGTTGGCAAGGGCTTGAATCAAGGGTGTATTCTCAGCCCACCCCTGCTCCAACCTACCAAGACGACCTAAGACGACCCTCTGGATGAACCTGATGTTATGAAGGGAAACATCATCCGAATCGTTTTACTTTCTCTCCTCAAAAGAAGGAAAACTTCTCTTGAGGAAACGAACGGAAACAAGAGGAAAAACCTCCCGCGGAACCTGGTAAACTTTGTGATTTCATTATTAGCCTTTTTCAAACAGCTTCCTTTAACTTTACCCTCCCAATCTCTAGCAGACTGGAGGAAACAATTCCTTAAACATTTATTCCACCGACGGTTTTAGATTTACATAAGCCCTGGAAAAGCCAACTTGTCCAATTCCCATAATGGAAGAATATTTAATTTTTCGATATTGTATTAATATTAATGGGTGGGCGAAAGGGGGTTGAGTTTCCTTCAGTTCGTTTTCCCTGTCAAAACGGTTTTGGGGTTATTAGACCAGTTTTGCGCACGGTAAAGTTTCAATCAAGATTAATCAAATCGATTGAATACATTTCTTCTTCATGAGATTCAAGAACGCTAAACACAGAACACTGATTTTTGGACTATGTGACGAGCCAGCTAGGGACGGAAATTTACGTAATTTATAATAGAGTTAAACGTTCAAACCTATTCATCATATAGGATTGCAATCCCTACAATGAACGCATGGAACGCATCCCCCATTGATTGTAATTTATTAATTGATAATAATGTATTCAATGGGAGATGAAAATGGTCTGAAAGATGCTCATTAGAAATTTGTACAGGAATATTGACATGAAAAGTACGTCTACGGTTCTGGATAGACGCAGTGAGATCAAAATAATAGTAGAAACGACCGAAAAATGGATTTGCAGTCCAACTGAAAAGTAAAATATTCAGAGGAGGTAGTTTTCCAAAACTTGGTTTACAAACAGGACTCAACAAGACGTCGAGTCGATCAAGACAAGAAAAGCGTGTAAAGGAAGCAGTTCTTCTCAGCGCCTATGAGGTGGAAGAGGAAGAAAGTGCGAAGGGAAAAACTTTCTCGATGAAAAGGGAATAACGTGGAAGGGACGACGGGAAAAGAGCTGAGAGCCTCGTGTCACGAAGTATCGGGTATCCAATATTTCACGGAGTATCCTCCCCAACTTCACTCCCACCAGAACCTTATTAATTGCAATCAATTACCGAACAAGGAGTTCAACAACAACCCGACTTTATCTCTTCCACAGAACCCTACTTTATAGGTTCGGTCTTTTTTTTTCAGTCCGTATTCTCGTTTCAAAGACTTTTTCGAAGAGGCAGGGACGACAAATTTATTATAATTGGTAGGGTGGTTAAGGACACTTGGATTTCGAGGCGGTTCCCAAAGCAGTAGCGAACGAGTTCGAATAAGAACGATGGCACGACCTGTTTGGAAATAACGAATCGTTGAGGAAACTAATGACTCTGGTACCCATTGGAAGGAAGAGGCAATTAGCGGTTGAGACTGATGGGGATTTTTCCGTACGAGAAAATTGGAAACACTCCTGGGACTCTATTTCACCGACGCGCCAGAAACAAAGGCAGTTTCAAGTCTTGGGAGTCTAATCTTCTTGTCTGCAAGTTTCAGAAGAAAGGGGACACCATAAGGGAGCCGAGAAGATTTGTTCTTTCCAAGCGATTGAAGAAGATCCGAGGTAGATAGGATGCGAGAAGATAATCGCGAAGAGGGGAAACAGAAAAACTACGCAATGTCAAAACAGGTCCATCAATTTTCCAGAAGAAGAAAGCGGGCTTGACACCTGTTCGAGTTGCAGGGGACGCTCACGAGAGGATAGATGCCTTTGCTGTTTGTACGAAATCGGCAATACTGGCCTGTTGACATGGAGGCAATTGATTGGATGATTGTTGCTAGTTACTTGCTAACGGACGAAATCTATTCGATCTTCGTAACCTAGCCTAAGCAAAACCTCACCATAACCTAAAATGATTTATGATGATAAAATGATTTAAATATTTATAATGATTTATTGTTATTTGGACTTCGTCGCCGTACAAACGTTAAATAAATAAAATTGGCAGCTCAGATTCGTTCTTTCCTGACTGAAGGCTGCAACCCATCTGCGTGATCAGAGCATCCGCTGACTCTCGCTCGCGATTCATTTGGATAAATGACATTCACATTTCATTTGCTATCTGCCCAGATATAACGAGCAGTACCGACGTGTATAGGCGGATAAAGATAAGTGTAAAGAAATCGTGAAAGCGAATAAAAATCCCCTAACATCTGGCTTATGAAAAAAACCAGCCTCACACGTATCCGACTTTCGATACGCTACCTTCCTCCCTGAAGTGCACCTCGTCTTCAGCCTCTGGCCAAGATAAAAACCGCCTTTTCCCCTCACGCCTTTCCAAAGGATCTTCTCTTTTTATTCGATATGAACCCATTCTGTTGCTAGTGACCCTTTTGTGGGAAGTCGATCTTCTACCATCCTCCATCGCCCTAGGGACAGCTCTGTCTTCAAGAAAATCCCCTTCTCTCACGAGGAAGGGGAAAATGATACGATTTTTAGTACCGAGCCGGAAGGAAGATGGAGAGACAAGGCCCTATGATGCAGCGGCCGTTGCAACTTTACTCCGCAAGTAAAAATGGAACCATCAATACGAATACTGCTTCCGTACTTTCAAACACCCCGACATATTGCAGCACTAAAAGTCATGTTTGTATTCTCACAGCCTTTCATCAGAAATCCTGCCTTAATTCAATAGCCGATTCTAATTCTAGATTCTATCTCTATGCCTGCCTTGAAGAAAGGAGCTGTCTTCTGGTGATTAAAAGCGAACGGTTTGAAAATGGAATAGGGACAATTGAGACCCGAATGGAGTCCTCGTGCCAAATTCGAAATCCCGAAGCATTTTAAAGGGGTTTTCTGGCTTGGACGGTGACAGACATATTGGATTTGGAATCCACATACCATAAAATAAGAAAAGGGTAAGTTTAGGGAGAAAAAAATAAGTTTTTTGGTCCTTATGAATGTTAGGTGTACTATTACAATAAGAATAATAAACCAACAGATCAACAGTCCCAGGAGAGAATCAAAGGGAGCAGCAAGGCGGCAAAGCGGTGGATGACCTCCATCGCATTCAAGAAGATTGTTCTCGGCATCAAACGAAGGTGGCCCAAAGGAAAAACAAAGATAAGGAGAAGATCGCGTCAGGATGTTTAGGGGTGAGATGGATGCGGAAGGTAACAATTCGGAGATTCGGCCCCTCGGCGGCTGCTCAGGGGCTCCCAAGGGACGGCTATCGGCATCGAGCTGTGGAAAGACAGATCCCCACGACGAGATAGGCCTCCTTGCCTTCGTTCTTTCAGTATCCTTGGTAACTCCGGAGGAGATCAGTGGAAAAACAACGAAACAAACACGTGCTATCGCTATCGAAAGCGATGCTATTTTAGTAAAAAGGTAAACTTATATCAACATGCAATTATCCAACAAACGATTTAGTACCTTTGAAAACCGGTAAAATATCATCCACTATAATGAGGCGAATGTAACACGGAAGGTGGCTACAAACTCAAAATGCCAAAAATCAACGCTTAACTCCACGGGTCTCCACCTCAAGCTGGAAGATATCAGATTCGTAACTAGAGTTGGCAGACAAATGGTTGTTATTGATAGAACGACAGATCGCTTGAGGGTCAATTTCAACAGTTACGAATCTTAATAGCTGAGCAAACTCTGTTTCGGACACAAGACATCTATCAATGCTTCCCTCGATTTCACGTCAACCTTATCGCAAAGACGGAAAACAATTATTTCTGAAGACGAAGGAGGCGATTGCAGCATGTATTTAGGAATAAAACCTTCCATATCCAATCTCCGTATCCCGCAATGATTTAATTAGTAGAACTACGTTGTTAGTTGAGAAGATTCTACATTCCAAACGTCCGAGGGAAATTATGGTCGTAGGTCAAATTGTGCATTTTTGAATGATTTGGAGAGGGAAGTGGTGCTTCCACGAGAACTGGTGCTCAATACTTTTCAGCCAGTCTGCTAGGTACGCATAAGACACTATACAAGCGGTATTGTTGTGTAATTTTTTGCAGCCCTAATAGAGGCCAAATAAAAATCAACCGATGAAATCGAAGCCTTTGGCAAAGTTCCGCCGAGAGATTCGATTAGATGGACAAGTTATTTCCCTATAGTCGAGTTTTCCGCCAGTAAACACGGCCCATTTGTTTACACGGTGGATTGTTCAGATATCCTGCTGACCTAAAGCCGTTCCCGTCGCGCACGTTCATTGTAGCGTTCTGTCTGGGGTTGACTCTGTAGCGTTTTCTATTCTGGGCTTATCGTTCCGTCATGACTACTTCGTTGGTCTGGTACTCCGTGAACGAGATTATCGCTTGCTGCAGATCTCTGTTATAATTAAAAACAAACTTCTGAAACATTCTTTGAATTTTTGAACCAGTGATCAGTGATTTGTAGTCAGCGATTGGGTTATTACACTCTGTTAACGAGTATTTTGATACCAGGTGTCACAGAACCTTGAAGAACCTGACAGAACCTCGCAATTTCCAGTTTTATAATTCAATTAATTTCTAAAGTTGCACACTCGGAAGGTGGACAAACTGCCAGTGGGAATTCTTCGTTAATTCCGATCCACTTATGCACGAGAACCTTATTGAGATTCTACCTACCTACTTGGAAAAGTTGAGAACACCATGTAGATAAAGACATCATTAATGTCGTCAACACGGACGATGTAACTGTTTCCCTTGACCATTCCGTGAAATGTAATTTAAATGAGATTCAGCTGTTCACTAAAATCTGAAACGGTCAAAGAAGACCCAGAAGTATCACTTGAAGTTCTTCAAAGAGTGTTTTCTAAAGTTTCTGTAACCTCAATCAATGTGTAACCCTTCTCCATAACTCGTCAACTAAGTATCTAAATATCATGTTGTTTAACGATGGAGGAAACGATTTCCCGAACTTGAAAGAAATGTAATGAACATTATCAGGAAAACATTTTATCGGAGACTCCTGTAGAATAAGGAAAGTTTATTCGTAGCAACGCAGCTGAATGGTAACTTTAATATTATTGGAATGACCCGAATGGGGTTCGAAAAACAGCTTTGCTCGTTAGAGATGGGAAAAGAGCCAATAAAATACAGATAAAAATCATTCGGTTCATTTATTTCGTCCAATCGGGGAGTTCGTGAAAGGTGGCCAAAAGGAAGGAAAAAAGTTTCATTTGGTAGGATCACGAGGCGGTAGGAACGAGGAAAGTGAGAAGAATGAGCATAAATTACAACAAGATCTCAAATAACCAAGGGAAAAGGGAAAACTGTTGATAACAGGTTAAGAAAGAGGGGAAATGTGGAAGTTCAGCGAGTATCGTTGGTTAAATGTTGAGAGTGGGGCAAACAATCCTCATCCCCTCGTTTCAGCCTATGAGATGCGCTAAAACCCTCATAAATATATGATAAAGTTTACCGCACCTCTAATTGAAGGTACTTAGCGAAAAGAGGAGGGATGCTGTTGAAGATAAGGTCAAGGAGGACGAAGGGAAAACCATTAAAAGTTGTAATCTCGTGTCCACGATTAGCGAAAAACTTCACTCGAGAAGAGAAACTCGAGGGAAAATGAGGCAGACCAAAGAGCACCGCTGTTTCTCTTATGGTGTAATTTTTACGGACTTTTACTTCACAAATAAGAGAAAAAGTCTTTTTTTCAAAAAGAAAAAGAGTGCGGCTTGAAAAAAAGAAAAGAAAAAAAAAACTGAGCTATACTCTTTGGAGTGGCCTCAATTAGTGTTGAAAACATCGTCGAAGAGATGATTCTAGTTTCTACAAGTCTTCAAGACGACTAGGGATCTTAAGGAAGGAGGAGGCGAATAAAAAGAAGAAAAAGGAACGACAAAAATCTGTCTAATTGCTTCGTCTCGGCAGTTTCGAGAAGGTCGGAAAAGTCTCCACCCTCCAGTTTCACTATCAACACGTATTTTACGTAAGTTAATTATTTTTCCCCCGACAATTTTTTCGTTAGTTACCACCTTAAAGTAAAAGGTTTTGATGGGTTGAAAAATCACTCCGTAATCTTCTCCTCAAAAGGTGCACTCTATCTGCACTGTGTCTACGATACAGATTGAATACTCGATTTCTTTTCACTAAATCATTTCGCGGAAAGATTATTTGAATAGTCTTGCTTAGCGTCCCCTAAAATGAATACTGTATGTAAGTAAAGTTACATGCGGTAACTAATCGGAGTTAAGAGTATGAAATTAAAATGTCAAGTAATTCAAACCATTCCCTGATGATCTATTCTTGAGCACTTTGTTCTTATAAGCCTATCAACACGTCATTATTAGAGAATACACCAACTCTTTGGATGAATCAAAGCAGAATGGTTGTCTAACCAAGAGTACTGAAATAATTACACACAATTATTTGTCTTAGTTAGCTAATTTACCAGAGACCTGCTTGAAAATGCTTTGGATGCCTGATGACGTAATGTAGAACGCGTGTGGAAGTTCCAATATTCATGGTGACTTTGCTGTCCGTCCCCCTTGCGACATTTAAGGGCCCATTTCGTTACTCGTTCCTCGTGTTTACGAGGCATAATACTCGACAATATCCCTGAGGTTTGATGGAAAATCGTTGATTCGTAAACAGGTAATAAAATAAAAAACGAACTCCAACTGACCTCGGCACTTAACTGAACTTGACGTAGCCCCTTCCTGTGGAAAACGTCTCAATTAGACTTAGTGTCCTTTTAGGCTTCATTACCGATATACTTCGGGATATGGGTTGGCACATAAATCAGGAAAGTTATGGGGTAATAATCAGCCCAATACCTTGAAGATATTAATCAGAGCGAGTGTTCCCTTGGGGCTATCTCTTTTATGGCTTTATTGTCTCTAAGTTACTTCGAACCATTACTTATATTCGGAGCGAAGTTTCTCCCTTCAACGGCCTTTCAACGCGGTGCCCATTTCGGTGTCCCCTTTCGTAGAGTGGTGAGGAGAGTGGATGTGGAGTGGGGAGAGGTTAGTCCGTTTGGAAACATCTCCTGTTATGAATTATAGTTATATACCCTCCACTCGTCATTCTCGCAACGATTGGGTAGGTATAATTCACCAGGCCATAAGAACGGATGTAGCGGATTGGGGGATAAAGTGCTCGCCACTACCTAGAGGGAAAACACTGCGAAATGGTCGTTTCATTCATCTACTGTAGGAGGAGGCGTAACTCATAGCCCTGGGATCTGTGAAAGCCCATAATAGCAGGAAACACAAACAATCGGATTCACCCCTTGTTATTAGTGGTCTAGGAGAAAGTCGTCTTCATTTGAAAGGCCATCCCCACCCGCAGATATAAGTGGGTAGTCTGAGTTGAAGCACCTAAATTTTTTGGGTGACTAATAAACATCAACTTTGGATGATGGAGCCGGACAATTCCGACATATAAGTAACAGGATATGACGATAAGGTTTGAATTTTACCACATTCTCGTACTGTGATTGCCAGCCAACAACCTTCAGTGGGGATATTGCTCAGGGTTGAAAGGTATAGGTACGAATTTGCGCTCAAAGACCGTTTAGTGACGTTGGAACGGGTAAGGGAGAAAATAATCGCCAGATCAGCACGAGAAAGCGCCCTTCCAGAGATTTCTGATTGCAGGGAGGCCCTTTTCTCCCTTAATCTCGCGTCATTTACCGACGGTTGGGCTCCCGACGATGGAAATCTTTTTAAAATATAGGTAAGCATTAGTCACGGAATACGGCGAAAAGATGAGAGCTCTGGGAAAGGGGGAGCCTCCCAAAATGGGTTTTACCGAGAAGGTTAGGGGAGGAGGGGGTCTGAAAAAATCACGGCCTGTTTGGGTCGTTAGTGAGTAATTCATTTAGAAGTGGAAAAGAGAGGTGGGCTGAAGGTAATTAGTCAGTTCGGGTCCTTTTCCTATCCCTCCAGGACGGTGAACATTTGCATAAAGTATACTCGGATGCAAATATCAAGGAAACCCCTTCTCTATTAATGGCAACGGCTTTTTCACCGCAAATTAAAACAAGGGGCACCCCACCCCTACTTCGAATCCGCTACGTACAAATCTTCGTTAGACACGGGAGCTTGATTCCAGCCTAATGTACCTGGCAAAATGAAGCGGCAAAGGGGGATCGGTGTAGACCCACCGTCTCAATAAATGACTTATGATCTTTCCTACTCTTACCCTTCTTGTAGAATTTTCCAGTTCACAAGAAACCCTGAAAACCAACTTTTTTTTTCAAGCGTAGAGAATATATATAAAAATGACGAAACCTTTACAATTATTGTCAAACCTAGATTGATAAAAAATGGGGTTTCACGCACAGACCTAAGCCAGGGATGTTTTCACATAGTAAAATAAAAGTACAGAAGAAATTCAATGGACCCGTAAGTATGAATGCATGGACTAATAGATTCGAATGCATATACATTTAAATACGGATGAAATAGATCACAAATTTTAAAAGAATTTCAATAAAACTAACATTTTATTAGTGAATTAAAAAAAAAAAAATTTTTTTCGTGAGGCATCTTTAAGGTTTTATTTGTTATAATAAAAAGATTGAAAATGAAAATTATGGAATTTTTTATGATCAATTATATTTCAGATTAATTAATATGATTCATAGTTGTAATACTTATGAGCTAATGAAAAACGTATAAATCAAATAATATCTGTCACTCGATCGGAGTCTAGATCCCACAACGTCTCCACTTGAACGTCTAATTCTGTTACCATCCCCAATCGTGGTGACGAAAGTTTGTCTTTTCTGTCTAATTGACCCATATACTCATAAAAAGTACGAGTATATAGCCGTTAACGGAAGAGTTTCATATGTTGGGAGGAATAATAGGTCATTAATTCCGCCGTAAAGGCAAGATTAGTTTTCGTTTTGCTCTGAGAGAATCGGTTATTTTGTTTCTGTATTTATTGGCTCGATACCGCATTGGGGATCACAATGTGGTCAACAGCAATTTGAGCAGAAAAGGAAGCAGGTTCCTTCATTAGATCACATACAAGATTATCTGTACCAGCATGCATTAAAAAAAAAAAAAAAAAAAAAAAAAAAAAAAAAAAAAAAAAAAAAAAAAAAAAAAATTGTTACCATTGGATGAACCAAACTTACGGTGGTTAAATGATGGCAAGGCGCAAATATCTTTAAACTTAATAACTTTCTCGGCCGGGTCGGCGGACAACGGACGGACATGTGGGACCTGGGAAGGATGAAAGATAGGGGATATCTTTTGTTGTTGTTGTTGTTTTATTTGTAAGACATAAAAATGTATTCTTAAATACAGGAATAATGAATGTGAATAGAGCGGAGAGCGATTCCAATATTAGGAAAAATAGAAGCCCCAGTACCAGAATCGTTCTCGAACGTAATAATCATTATTGCAGACACTAGCATTGGCCTTGTTTTCTGAAAAGGCTCCATCGCGAATCTGTGCTGTCTTTAACTGAGGTTTTTGTTGAAAAGAAGGAAAGTATGAAATAGAACGTCAGCTCGTTGGTCAAGAAAGGAAACCATAAACCGTCAAAACAGCAAAAAAGGGGGTCAGAGTTGTGTTGTTTTTGTACGTCTCAGGCCGGAAAGGAGAATATGCCTTGTTCCAAAAAAAAACACAACTTTGACTACGTAAGCCTTCAAGCAATTGGCCGTTCAATATGCAAGTGTCCGGTCGGACATGGAAGAGGTGGGCCTTGGCGGATCCGTTCCCTCCAACGAAAAACCTCAACTGGATACTTATTTCTTCTGGTTGAATTTAAATGACTGGTCGGGTCGGGAGAACGGTCTATTTGAAGAGATCGTCAAACGCAGGAGGGTTTTCTTGCAAGGTCCATGTATGCCACAGAATGAGTGATGACGTGTTTTTTTCAGCGCGTTTGGTAAGAATGGAAAAGAAACAGCGAGAATGACCATGCGAGGCGGTGCTTTATGAAACAAAGAAGAGTTATCGTAGCCGGCGACCTACACCGCGGCCGGAATAGTAATAAGATAATTTTAAGGAATAAGGAAGATTGGTGCTTGCAGTCCTCAGTGATTGATTGTCATTTCCTCATTTTAAATAGAGACTAAAATCCTAGGGATATGTTTCCCATGTCTAACAGGAGGAAAATACGAGTACGTGGTTATTGTGTCAAAACACACTTTTTTCGATGGAGTTTTTAACATTTGTCCACATTTTCTTAATTGCGCTTTAAGATCCGTCAATTTTTAGATAATTCTGTGTGAAACCATTTTCATTTTTCTTCTCATTTCTAGAGAAAGTAGAGAACGTAAAAAAATTGAGTACGCATATTCGTGGTGTTCAATGTGGTGTTCCAGTTGTTACAGGTGTTCCAATTCCCCGTTCAAACATTCAGAGGAAAAAAATTCCATACACGCCTTTCTCCACGATTTCTCCAAGAAAGCGGACTCGCATTCGTGGTATATATTTAGTGGTACATTACAGATTGGTTAATTTGTATTCTAAATTGAAAATCTTGAAAATTTGCTTTTGATCTATGTACAGGATGATAGTAAGTTAGAACCCTGAGGCCTGAGATTCTGGGCAAGTTCACCATCGAGGCGAGACATGTGCTGCTGGGAAACAAACGGGAATATAGTGCTCGTTGTCTACGAGCACGTCCAATGACAACTAAGTTACTGAGTTTGTTGAGTTGCGAAGGGGGAATACGAGGTTTCCGCTTTGAGGTTGAGACGTCAGGAGAGCGTGAAGGTTTTCTGTCGTTTTGTCGTGGGAAAAGGGGTCGTCCTCTTCGCAGTTTTCCACCAAAAAGGCAACTTCCTTCACTTCGAACAACACACCGCCGCACAGCCGTGATAATTGTTTGTTAAGCCTCTTCCCATTCGCGACAAGAGAAAAGCGACGAAACCCCTTGCGCAGCGCGGTGACAACAAAAACAAAGTTTTCCTTATGTTTGGTTCAAGTGAGGGAGGAAAGGGGCTTCGAAGGAAGAGGATTTCTACCGAAAACCATTCACATGCAAATGACCGAACTAAACCTCTTCCTCGTCTTTAGTGTCTTCTCCTGACTATCCCGGGAGTCAAAGTAAAGGGAATAGGGCACAGCGTAGGGCATACCACCACGCGTTCAGTCCCTATTCTTCATCCCCTCCTCTGGAATAAATGGCTTGTTCTCATAGTCTATTCTTCAATTCTCGCCTCCGTTGTGGTCCCACAACATCAACAGCAAAATCAGCCACTTCAACGCATCCCTCGATCATCTTGTTCTCATTATTTCCAGTTCCAACCCAGCTAATCGATATTACTCGCATGATTTTTTAAAAAAGGTTATCTGATCACGAGGACGATTAAAAGGCCATCAGGCTCGGGTAATAAAACTTACTGTCGTAGTCACTGTTCGCAGAAAAAAAAAAAAATAAATATAAATAAATTACAAAAAAAATTGAGTAAAAAATTTAGGATGGGAGCCCATAAATGGCGTGGATAAGATCATTTTAGGCTGGAAGGCACAAAACAATTGAAACTTTACATTATTCCTAGCTTTTTATCGATATTTTTGCCCTACACTTACGTTTCAAAATGTGTAAATTCAAAAATCCAAAATGTCCGTCCGCCGTCATGTACACATGTAAAACGGCACCGACATTTCAAAACATCCTCCTTGTTTTAAAACGTTGGTTGTGGTTGTAACTCATTTCTATAATGGGCATTTTATGACAAATTTGGTTTCAACTAATCTAGCGCACTTCGGATTCACTCATAGGAACATTACTTGACCGGAATCAAAGCCTTGCGTGTGTGGAATTGATTTCCTAGGCGCTCTTAGAAGAGAGTGCGTTGTTCCGAAAAGTAGCTATAGGGCACAGGTAAAATCAACTCTGAAACAACAATTGAAATTATCCTATATTTTTCCCTAAACATATTTTTGAACAATAAAAAGTTGCACATTCCAATTGTTAATTAATTTCTACACCCGAAATTAGCGATGTGTTAGCCATTCGAAAGAACAGAAATTTGAAGACAAATCTAAAAATGCGATTTTTACGAAACTTTCTGTTCAGCCTATAATGAAACGTAAGTAAATGGGTAGTAAGTAGTATACTCATTTTTTACTTCATTTAAGTCCCACCATTCAACTACTGAACTTTATGGAGGCTTAGATGAACTTCATCATGCCATCATCGTACACTCAAATCATTCGAAAATTGATGTCAACATCCAAGAGAAATTGGAATACTCATAATACGTGGAAGGCATTCGTAGTCCTAGACTCAATCAACATAAATTAGGGTTTCATTATTTGAACGAGATGTTCCGGTCTGTGGGCTTTCCCTATCGGTAGCATGTAGTCAGTGGGGATCGCTCCAGTACTCCACTTGTTGAGTTTCAAATGCAGAATCTAAGTCATCCTATTGTTCGGTCAAGAAATTAAGCTTCTCACCCCAGCGGATTCCTGCTTATAGTTGAAGATCATCAGCCTCTGGGGAGCCGGTCTCCCAAGGTACCACCTTCCAGAAACAATGGTATGGCCCGTGGGTCGGGAAACGTCCGTTGTCTGCCCAGGTATTGTCTGGGGATAACAAAGAGATGCCTCCTATTTGCATCGGTACAAGGAAAGGGCGGTATCCTCAGTTGCCACCTCCGTTTTCTCCGCCTCCACTCTCCGCAATCAACGTATACTTATAAATTATGTATTGTCCTCGTTTTCATTTGAATATCCATTGCTGTGGAAGGGATTTTCCCCCTTAGGTACGGTTCTCAACCTGTTTTCGTGGGCTTGTTTTATTGAAATCGGAAAGGAACCCTTGCCGTATCCTGACCATTAGTTTTGGACGCCTTGAATCCTCCCACTCGCGTTACCATCGCAGCTGACGTACGCAGGCCATCAAAGGTACCTAACACTCTAATACTATTCATCAAAGTAAATAAAAAGGACGAATTGCAGAAGTATTAACAACATCCCCGCACTATACTTTAGAAGAAAGGCTGCAAATTATTTTACAATGTTCCATCATTCCCTGCAATTACTGTGTGATCGGGGCGGGAACAGTTTACCTAATTTGGGGCACGTAAACCTTTCTGTGATGGAACTCAAGGAGAAATTGTGAACGATTCATGATTCATGACATGCCACGCCTAGAATTCTAAAAATCTCTGAATAAAAACTCATTATCCTCCGCCGTGGTTTACCTATATTGCTCAATATGGACCTTGCTCGTGTGGGAAAACGTACCTTGGAGGTCTTCCAAGTAGGGAATTAGAAAAATAATTAAAAAGTGAACTGCCAGCGTTAGCGACAATTTGTCCGGGAGCAATCATGATCAATCCAGCTATCACAGTTTATTGGAAAATGATCCTCCACGCACAGAGGTCCTCAGGAACCTCGAAAATCTATCTTGAGGAATACCACGTTTTCCCCCAAACCTGACCATTTCTCGGTTTACGGTGATTGGGCTAAAAATTAGGCAGGCGTTGTAGAGAATTAGTGAGAAATACTAGCACTAAGTCGATTTCGTTTTCTCTTCCCTGGTTGGCGGTAAAAAGGTCACATCTTCCAGCCATTCTCCCCAGGCAATCTCAGGACCTGCCCACTACCACGTGACGAAGATTATACTATCTCTTCCAGAGAACCTCCGTTTATCTTAACGAGGAAAAACATTTTTGTCGACATTTTTTTCTCACTTCACACCATCTATTGTCGGTTATCAAGTTTGACAGGAGGCAGGTTGTCATCTGTGGAAAAAGGGCACTTATCTCATTACAGCTTCCGCTCTAATCTCCAATTTGTTTTTAACTATCAACTAGTTTAACGTGAACACTTATGACTATATAATCATTCAACATTGAAAAGCACCGTCCGGTAAACTCTTGCTTAGAAGGATGTTCGAACCTATGAGCGCAGAATATTATCCAACCAAGGACCGGTCGGTAGAAGAATCTTGAACATGAGGATGGCCATATTAACGGCTTGCTTTGTTATCTAAAGCTGCATTATTTCCATTCATTGAAACTTACACCATAGAACAGGAAGAAACGCCTGGGTGACAAACCAGCTCAAACCGGTGTTCTAACTCCTGGTCCATTGGACATGGTCTGTAAAAACTTGAAGATGTCGATAAGGAAATTACAGCCCACAGATCTATGATAAGAATATGAAGCGTGTGACGTATGAACGCGTTGATTTAGCTGTGTTGGTGGATAAACATCCACTAGTGTTATAGTTACTGCGATTATTCCTACTATTATTCGTCTTACAGAGACATGGTGAGCCTCGCCCAGAAAAAAAGTGAATAATCTGACCAATGCCCCAAAAAGAGACAACCCTCCAAACTAAGATGTTTGAGAAAACAAAAGAAAGCCACAAAAATTATAGTTATTGGAGGAAAGTTGTTTATCGATACTTACCTATTGCACGATTTACCAGGGACAAGCAGGTACAGTAAAATTTAAAAAAGCAGAAATTGATTTTTTTAAAGTATTACGCAATCGTGGGTACATCATAGATTTTTAATCAATAATTTCTCAAATCCCAACTATTTGCTACAAATCATCGTCTATGGATAATGACGCAGCTAACATTAAGTAAAATTAAATAGTCGTCCAATTATCGTAGCTTACTAATAATCTACGGACTGAAACGCAGTAAATACGAGTAAAAGTTCATCATTTGTTGATAGTTTTGTTCTCCTAATGTGAAATACTCCAAGTCCCAAGGTTGAATTAGCGTCTGTGACTTCGGCACCCTAATGTTAAATGTCCCCCAAAAATGTGCTATGGTCATCTTATGACGCACCTAACGTCCTTCCAACCTTAAGCATAATGTTCCGGTATTTGACCTTCGTGGTTTCAACAGTATCTTCCACCGCAAGTACGTGACGTTCCATGAGATCCGCGGCTCTCATAGAGCTTCGTTATCGGAGGGAGCACGTGGTGCCGTTATAACCTATCGAAAAATCCGCCCCATCCGCACTATCAGAGCTCATCGCCGCACGCTCGAGGATTATAGTCGGTCGTAATGTCGCCGAAAGCCTCGCATTATAAGCTTATCCGCTCTTTGTATTGTAGGTGCGCTTGAAATCGTCTTTGAACTACAGCCAGGGGTCGTTAATCATTGCAAGTAGGCAAAAGTACGATATCAATGACGGTGCAGTTACTTTTCTGCGGAGTCATAAAATGATAATTCATCAAGATCATTACGTCTAGGCGATATCAGAAAGACTTTGTCCTTAAAGGACTTTGCATTTTCTATTCGCGTTCAGTTTGGTGAATGAACCAAGCATCTCCACCTAAAACAATGTCGGGACTCATCATCACGGAGATGAAAACTACAGATTCCTATAAAAGATTAAAATAGCTACGGGAAGGAAATTCGTATGGCTGCTGAAATACTAAGAAAAACTGTCCGAGGTCGATTCCGGTCGTCTTCCTGGTAAGAAAATGTCCCAGGCTCGCCCCTCTCAGTTTTCCATTGCTCCACGCGACTTCGTCTCTTACTTAATTGAACTTAATTAAAGAAGTCCCCGACTCTAATCTTTAGACAAATTAATTGCGCCTGCATAAGTAATTCCGAGCAACCCCCTCTTCTACCCCAGGGAGGTTTCCTTTACCACTCTTTTTCCCGCCCATTAACTTATTAGTGAGTTGAGTTCACCGGGAAGAAAATGCCAAGAAAACGAGAAGGGAAAGAGGCAAAGAAGCAGAAAGAGGAACGAAACGGTGAAGTAAAAGGAGTTTAAGGGCAAAGAGAAGTTTAAGATAGGTCGAAGGAAACGGGCCGGGAGGTGGATTTTATATCGTCCGCTTTAACTTAGCGACTTAAGGTCTTGATGTGACCAACTTGTTTAATTATTCCTTTTCCAAGAGGGGAAATTGCCGAGGGGAGGGTGGTTCAGGAGTGCGACTTCACCCTGGCAAGGCCTTTTGATCTTTTTAACTCCTCGCGTGCGAAAGGGGGAACGGAAAAGGCTCCAGGGAAGGTTTTTCCCTTATTTAATTGGATTATAGGTTGATATATGGGAGTTGGGAGCGGATATCCCGGATAAGATAGTCGGTAGGATAAATTCCTGAGTAAGATTGGAAGCTTAGTATGGTGGCTCAGGTACTTAAGACGCAATCTTCCCCCATCGCGTGATGAGACTCTTTTACCAACTAATTTGCTCTAAGGGGGAAAGAGGAAATTGTTTATTTTCCGGGACCAGGCGTTTTCCAGTTGGTGGATTGCTGAACCTCAAAATTCGTGACTTATGTCATTGCGCCCCTGAATGTTCTTCACGAATAATACCGTCAAGTTCCTCCAAGTGAGAGCAGATGTTGATTGTCTTATTCCATGGGTACTTCGAACATTGAACGTAAAGGTTCTTAGAATAATTTTCCCGTGGCTCTAAGGACCACCGTGTCATGATTCGACGGGTCCCCAGAGCTTGGATTATTAAAAACTGAATTAATTCACTCTTGAGAAGGTGAAGGTTTTAAATAAAAATTATGAGGGCAGCGATTTAGCAGCCTGGGGGAACTTCAACGCCCCCAGAGATTGTTGTGAAAAATTAAAGGAAGTGACAATGGAAAAGTTAACGAGATAATTCAAAAAAATATGTCTCGTTTTCCAAGGTCGGCTTGGAACTCAAAGCTGCTATGGTGAACCTATGGATTCTCGATGCTTTCTTTCAGTCTATTCCGGCAACAATACACTGCCGCATTTAGATTTGATGGACCGTAATCTGCGAGGTAGCTCCCCTCCCTCTACACAACAGCTGGGATGGGAAGTGTCATATCTTCCCTGAGAAAAGTTTTAGACTCCGACTTGCAGCAAAACTTGATTTCTCCAATGAGGCTGTAAAGATGTGAAATGAAGGAAAAACGGAGGTAAGGGTTCTTGAGGTCAAGCCACCTGGGAGGACTTGATTTGTGACGGCCCTGAGCAGGCAGCTAGGGGACCGGCAGCAACGAGGATCTACCCAGTCGATTTGTCCAACCTTTTCCCCGTGGCCCCCGTGGGAGTCGAAGGAAACGCTAGCGGCAAATCGGGGTTAAGGGACAAAACCCAGTCTCGGAGAGACCCAGCAGCAATTTACATCTCCGAGGGTCCTTTTGCGAGACAAATTCCATTATTCCCACCCTTCTTGAGCGGACCTTGAAGGTTTGCCGTTGGCCTCCCCACACTTGATACCGGTCTCGTGCTCCCCGAAGAGGAAATCAAGGTCTTGTTCTGAGGGTCGCAATCCTCTTCACCAAAGGAAAACACCTCAAGTAAAATATATTGAGAAGAACTCTCAACAGAAAGGGAACGAATGAAAGTCCGCAGGTTTCAATCAAAGTAAAACTTGATCCCTCAAAGGACCCTATTCAATCAAAGTTGAATTCAATCTGTATGATTCAAAAATAAACCAAAATTTTATGAATTAATATAATGTCAATGACGCTGTCGACGTTTCACGCCTGGACATTACGCCAAAGCTGGATGATAAAAAAACTTGCTGCAAAAACGCTGTCAAGCAGTCTCTGAATTCGAGGGCCTTTACGGCAAAGACATGAACGTTTCATGTTCGAAATCATTCAAAAGGAATAGCTAAAAGGTTTGCGTGAATTCTAGAAAAATCAAAATTCATAGCTTATCAAGGGGAGTACTTTGATTGGCACGACACCCTATATAGCCTGTACAATTTTTCGAATAAACTCATAACACTTCAGTCCTAGGGTATTTTGATCATCTTCAAGTCAATAAACTGTGGTCCGCTTACCATCAATGTACAATATACTCTGCTACGCTGTCAGAGACGGCCAACTTACCTGCAACAAAAATAATTTCATACATTTTATACAACTTCAAATTGAATATACTCAGCAGGAGACTTCAGTTTTAAGTTGTCATAACGCTTATACTCTCACTAAGTGAACATTTTAGATTTATAATGAATTTTCATTCAAAGGTACAATGAACCACCTATCCTTCCAGAGAAGAAGGGCATCAAGTTTATTACTCGTTTCACATTTAACACGACGCACATTAAGGTGAGGAAGTAAAAGTGTAATTTAAAGTGAAACTGGAAGCGGCGTTGAAGAACTGGAAGATGCAATTAGGGCCCTAGCACCTAGACAGTGTATAAATATGTAAATTCACGGGAGGGTTGGTAGCGGCAGTTAAGTAGTTTATAAAGGCAGTAAAAGGAGATGTGCAAGGAAAGATAGGGCCAACTCCGCTTCCCTCCCGAGAGCATAAATATCTCAGAAGGAACCTGAGGTGTTGGTCTGATAAGGGCTTAAAGCGCTCCTTAATGCTTCTGCGGGGCGCAAGGAGCGAAAAGGCCGCTCCCACCGCTTTGGAGAGATATATGGAAATACAACCAGTAAAGGCAAAAACCCACCGGCCCAAGAATTTAATAATCTGAAAACCGGTACGTGAGAGAGGGCCCGAATGGCGGTACAAAGGGTTTTATGTAGTTTGAAGACGTTGGAAAACGGATGTCTCTAGGTGCTGATGGGCCCCACGGCGCCCGCAGGACGGCTATACGTTTCTTATGATGCCCGCCTTCCTTCATAACGTGCTGATCTACGGCTTTAATCATTTCGTACACTTCCTGCATTCGTCTTGTTCAACTCCTCTCCCCAACCTACGACCTCTCCTTCGAGACGGAATGTGAATGGGTTCATTTCCCAACCTCGACCCCTTAGCACCCTGATCCCTGAGTATGCAAGCGTCTTCAAGAAAGACAGTATCCGTGATGTAGACAGTATCCTAGCTATCCAAGGACAATCGAAACCATTTCGAGGCCTATAAAGTAGGTACTGTATCTTTCAATATATTTTGGCATAAAAAACGAGCAATAGACCTACTATTTTGATGTTGATTTATTAATGATGAATTTTACGACATTATTTTCCCCATAATCCGTCCTGTTAATTATGGATGAACGATGAAATTTTAAATTCGGAACATTTGATGAATAACTGACCACCGGCGGTATACAGACTTCAAGTAACGGATAACGTCATCAATTTCGAAAACGGTATTTACGGCTTTGAAACACATTTTCAATTTACATGAAAGTTGTACCTCATAGGTACTCTTATCACGGCCCTTCAATCATCTAATCCTGCTGGGTTTAGCTCAGTTATTATGAGTAAAAGATTTGATAATAAACCCACTAGACAACAACCATAATGAATCCTTCTCTTCAAAGAACTGAACATATAAGTAGTATTAACAGAAAAGTTCTACTTTTACATCCAAATTGTGAACGTTCTCTACGAAACTAAAATCTTCATTCACCGACAATATCAAGAAATCCGTCAAATCGATGAAAACGTGGTAATGCAGATACAACTAGGCTTGAAGCCTGGATGCAGGTAGTTCGGGTGCAAAATTTCAGGCGTTCAAAAACAGCGATTTAACGATTTAATGGAACTTGAATGGAATCACCTTCTCTACCATCCCCCCTCATTTATTTTTATTTTTTCTAAAAACTTGTCGTGTATTTTCTGAATTTATTATATTATATTTTATTCTAATATTCTTACATTCGATTTATTGGTTCTATTTTATTTAGTTTTAGGTGGGTCTACATTTCGGAAAGTATTAGGTTGTGACCAAACATGAATGCTGTCGCGACAAGAAGCACGCTCATGCCCATTACTCATATCATGGTGACCTGGATGGCACAACTTCCCCTCATCTGAATGTACCAAAAAATTAATAATACTCCGAAAAAATTATTGTGATAGTATTCTCACCGTTATCATCAAAAGCTCGCGTTATAGACAAGATATCAAAGCTAAAATAATGCATTCGAATTTGTCAAGCATTTGGCGATGAGGCCCATCGTTGGGAAGAGTAATGTGCTCGTGCCCTGTCTGCGGAGGCCTGCCAAAATGTCAATGAGCTATCGGCGACTGGCAAGCAAGGGGGTCGAATTCGAACCGACAACTTGATTTATTCGCTCACCCAATCCACCAAACGGACCTGCAAACCCCCTTTTGAAAATACGTTGCCCTTTGTTATTGCATAATTGCACGTACGAAACTCGCTAACAGGGCGGTTGGGAGGTGGAAAATTCGTTTCCCCGTTTCGGTTGTATAGGTTTCCAAACGAGAAAGGGTGACAGGTAAACAACCCTTAAATATCATCGCTTCCTATCTAGTTATAACACGGGGTGAGGGACCCAGTGTTTGGACTGTCTGTCAGGATGTTTGCCGTGGACTTTGGCTCCCGGTGAATCCATTTTAACCCCCTCACGATTTCGCTTGACTGATTTACCGCAGCGGTGAAATTTGCGCAGATTTTTTTCCTCTACTTTTTTTTTGCGGTAAGTTACCCTCAAACCAGAGCGATAGCTTTTTTTCCGCGATCCCCCCACTCTTTCCAACCCCCTTTGATGCTTTATTTGGTGTGAAAACATGTTTCAAAGGCGGTTGACAGACTTCGACAAAGGTGGGCCTATTGTGGTTCGCATACCCTTCACAGTGCCGAGCCTCAGCGAGCGACTCAATTTTTTCACCGCCCCTGTTATACGACCCTCTCGTAATTTACTGCTTTAATTCTTTCTCATCACAGTTGATTCAGAGACATTCCCCCAGAAGAGAGATAGGAATTTCACACCACGCAGAATCTGCTGTACTATATCGCTATTTTCTCTCTCGTTCTGTTACTCTCATTATGATGTATTGGTGCGGATTTTTGTGTAATATTCTCCGAATGTTTTCATGCCTGAGGTAGACCTCTCAGATCCGGAAGTTTGGTCTTCGAAACTCATTTCCTTAATCGCCGCATATACCAAGGATAAAATAGAGGTCGTAAAGGAGGTGAAAATGGGGTTACGAGTTTTTTTGGTATCATTTTCCACTAGATTTTGGACGTAGAATTATTTCAGATGTGTTTTGGACAGATTGTCACAAATTGGGGTGGAGTCCGGATGACAATACCTAACTAGTATTTAAAAAATGTGTACTTTTATTAATTTTTTTTTAATTAAGTTTTTTTTAATTAGATTTTTTTATACGCCTCGATGACATGGTTTCCCAGTCAAGTGAAATTTACCTAGAATAATGAACCATTTTGAACAATTTTCCTGTATAAATGTGAAAGTCTGCCACGATGTTGTGGATGGAACAACAATGATAAACGATAAGTCTCTTCCTTCGACAAGCTTTCTTTCCTCATGAGACACAAGAATTCGGAGTTCCTTACCTAAACACCTGTTTGTCGAACAACTGTTGACATTTAGCGCGAACACATGCTCGTCTTGGCACAGAGGACTGTGAAGATGACACGGTGAACTCCGGGTAAGAAGCAGATCCGACAGACAGCCTGTCGTCCTCAAAAACAACCTTCAAGTGCTTCTCGGTCAATAAAAGGCGGTGTTCGTGGAATAACATACTGAATGGATTAGAAAAACGTATGAATGGTGGTGTTTGTGAGGGTTGTTGTCACCTTCAAGGGTTACTTACCTGCCGCATTATCCAGTAAATCCGAAGGAGACACGTACTGCAAGACAAGATGTGCTTCGTGGTAGACGGTAAGGCGTCGTTTCTACCTCAGAGCAGGTTCCCGGTGCCATAAAGTCTCCTTGTTGCAAGTTCGAAATCCCGAATGATCATTTCTAGGTCACATGTGAGCCCAGGTTTGGCCAATCCTTCTTGTGCTCGATAGAATGTTCGCCGTTGTCGGAATAAGCGCTTGTTTTCAGAATGCAAGTAATTTAAATAAGCACGATTTTTTGTTTGACTCTTGCATTCCTGCCCCAATAAACGTGACGATGATCAGGAAGGACTCGTTTAACTTAACCCTTTTTCAGTTGAGGTTCCCTTCTGACACTCACGGTTATTTTTCCCCTCTATTCCCCCTCCTCACCCTTCCGTGAAATCGAATCTTTCGCCAGGACTGACGTCAACGGCACGATACGACGGCTCGGAGTTTTTCCGCTGTCTCGACTTCTGAGTGACGCTCGGGTTATTCGGTTCCCTGGACGCTCACGGTATAAAGGTTATTGGCCGCCAATCAAAATCTTTTTTCCTACTCCCTCCTTTCCGCCTGGTATTGCGTTGATGTTCGTTCTATTCTTCCACACCGTCTGCTGATGTTGTACCTCACACCCTCTCTTGAATAAGTGAAGGTGCCTCAAATCAATCTCAACGTAGAGAAATGTTTTTAATGCTCGACGGCTCATGTACAAATGTTTTGACCAAAACTGATAATAAATTACTTTTTTTCGACGTGATTGTACGAACTGAATTTGACATCAACTAGATGGGAATAAGTCGGTATTCTCCTTTCCATATGCACAGAAAAGCCTATACCCTTGCAAATGGTCAAAAGGCATACAACCGTCACTCCAAAAAGCAGATCTGAAGAAGGGACTGAGCGCGTTTTTTAACCATTCAATGACATTGAGAAAAAAACAGCATACTGAGAGCGACCAGCTTTCCAAGTTCATTTTTACGAGTATTCAGAGGATTGATTAGCTAGAATTCCACTTTTTTCCTAAACTTATAAAATATTGGTCATTTACTGCACGGAAATTTCATTCTATCTCTCTCCTATCATGTAAAAATTAAATGTTTTACCCATCTAACCACATGGTAATCCCAATTATGTTATACAAGATCTATTTTCACTAAATGAGCAATACTTCCATCGAGAAAATAACACGGCACGCCTAATGGTCCCTTCATGAAAAATAACCGTTTCTCTTTCAGCGAGTAAACAACTCCTCCGATTCATTCCGTGAATAAGCTGGTTCAGTTTTACTGGAAAACACTCTTCTTCGGAGACAGTTTGAATGGAAATTTGGCATTAAGAGTTTTTCTGGGGAACCCATTTCATATTTTTACGGCAGATAACGACCTGATCGACTCGATGGAGTTCCTTCAATACATTTTTTTTTTCTTCGGGGTTATTTCTCGTTGAGACTTTGTTGGAATATTTTCGAATCTAATTTATCAGAGGCAGAAATAAAAATGGAAAACTTTTGAGGAAAAATCGGATTCCTTTACGGTGTTTATGATGTGAAAACAGGGATGTTGACTTTATGAGTGGGTTCCTTTTAGAGTTTATTCCTTCGGTAAAAATGTGTATTCTTCTGAAGGCAAACTAATTTGTGAAAGTGATACGCTAGATTAGTGAAGTCTTGAAAGGCTTGCTGGGGGAGTTTAGGATGAAATAAAGACAGGGAAACTCCGAAAGTAGCGTAAGTGGGTTGTTAGCAGGATTGAGGAGCCTCTCGATCTAACCGAACGATGCTGAGTTTCTTCGATTCGACCAATTTAAAGAAGAACAGGAGGAGTAACGGAGGGAAACAGTGAGCCTATTCTCCACTTTTGGAAATATCAATTCTGTGTTCAGAGACAAACGATTTATACGAAGCAACAAAATATCTCACCTCAACAGGGGATATTCATGAATACGGTTTTCTGCAAGTTGGTGGAAAGATGATAGTGTAATTTTACCCATGATGAGTACACAGTCAAAAGCGTGTTCAGTTTCTTTTCTTGATCCTGATCTGAAGAAACCCCTGGCTGCAAAATTCAAGCCTGATCTGCCAAAATGAGGCCCTAACTTCTAACGAAAGGTAGTAGAAATGCGATATTTCGAATCAACGGTCCCTGATGAAGATCCCGATCATTTATTCGTATAAAATAAATACAATAATATCACTACGGAAATGATTGAGCGGTGTAAAATAAAAGAAAAATGTTGGCCTAAAATAAATAGCCAGTCTTTAGAACCAGGGATAAACGCTGATGATTGTTTTGTAACATCTTCTGGGAAATGGGAAAAAATTGATAAAAATTTCCTGTAAAAAGAACTGGCAACCCACATCAATCTCATTGTAAAGTCGTCAACTTGCCAACAAATTTACTCTAAAGGGCAATAAAAGGAGTGAGATGGAGAATGTTAAGTATTTTGAGAGACTTTCCTTCCAACATCAGCCCTCTTTTCTCGCAGCCATCAAGTCTATTTCAACAGTTTTTTTCTTCCTTCACCCGAAGGAAGAAAGGCCCGATTGATTGGTATTCACCTCTACTCCTCCGGCATCTGCAAATGAAATAAGGAGCCCGAACATCACGGTGTCGTGGATGGGAAAAAGGTACCCTGTGCAAATAGGTAATTGTACAGTCGGTCCTCGTCACTTTACTTCGTCCCCTCACTAAAAGGCAAAAGAACGACAGGGGAAGTGAATTAGCCCTTCCGCCTCTTCCTGTGGCGTTTTAAGGGCTAAAACCTGCTAAAAACTTCTGCTTCTACTTCGCAGGGTGCCCTTCGACTTTTTTTCGGGTGCCCAAAAGGTCGATAGGGTGTCTGAGAACGCTCTTCCCTTTCTCTTCACCCTTTCACGGTATAAATCACATCCCGATGGTGTTGGCCATGGAGCGCTTTGGGTCCCTTTACTTAATCCCAGTACTTTTGCTTCGATCCCTTCCTTCTATCGGAAAATTTTTAGCTTCCTCTTTTGCTTTCCACTCCAGTGTTCTCGGCAACGTTGTAAGTAATCCACTACAAGGGCGTGACGAAAATCTTTTTGGCTTTCACCCTCGTCAGTATCTTTTCCTTGCTCGTTCTTCGACCTTTATTCTTGTTTCTGATCCTCTTGGAACAAGGAACTTCTACTCTGATAACCACCCTCATACCTCATTCTCATAACGGAAAACCTGCCGAGGAACCTTCGTTCTTCGAACTAATACCTAATTCAAAATACTCAACTGCTTCAAACTAGTAAATTAAAATAAAATTAAAGATTGTCATCAAAAGTCAGGAATTCAATTAATTATAAAATCACGCAAAATAAAAAATTCTGGTCAACCATGTTTGATGTTTGCCGACGTCAATTTTATGACGGACTTAAGGTTCGTACGTGGCGAACAACGCGATAAAGTGATACCAATAACAGGCTACGTTCTAGGAGCAGTCACCGCCTTTAGCTCCTCGCCCAATTAGACTCGGCTGAAACAAAGTTGCCTTTTCCTTGGCAACACACAGTAAATTTGTATAATTTCAGATTGCAAACCAACTCCCTTCTTATACTGTGCCCTTCATCTCACTTGACTGCAAAGTGAAACCATTTCACAGGCCACTTCTTCCTCCGCTACTTTTCTCTCCTTGACTCAATCTCTCCTGAGGCACCTGATGAACTGGTGAGATGAAGGTGGGAAAAAAGGTAATGAGGCAGAAGGTACTTCCTCTTCTCTCGCTTCTTGCATTTAGACTTTCTCATTTCCTGGCACTTTCCCTTTTCCCTTCTCTATAAGGTTTTTCCTTTTACCGTCGGGAGGGCCTCCTCTGGGACTGTAAACCGTTTCTACCCTTGAGGTTGAAGGAGATAATCGTCACGCCTGAATCACCTTGTTGTTGCATGATAGAAGTGAAGTGATCGTCATGTGACTACGAGCGCAACCACATGAAAATGAATCTTTCATATGAAATTACTCAAGATTAGATTTAGACAATTTATTAAAAAAAAAAAAAAATTGAGAGAGAAGATGAATTGATGTGCTCTAGGGAAGCGGAAAATATTAAAATTGTTAGTCATTGGCAAATTACCATTATAATGAAAATGATCATAAACCATGAATAGACACAGCATTAACCACTCATCAATGAGCGCACCAAATTATGGACCACTTACGAAATGTTCCAATAAAATTAGAGCAAACTTGATAGTACGCGTATGTTCAAATAAATTCATTGAGGGCAACAAAAGGGGCTTCTGAAAGTGATGTGATGAAAGTTGATAGCCCTGGTGGAAAACGGCTGTAACTTACTGGAAGAGAATGTAGTGCACAGTGAAGGAAAAGTTTATAAAGATGAGAAGGAGGAGCGTTATCGGGAGATGCCGGTTATCAGGATGCCCATCTTGACGTATGGTAATGCGGTTCGTTCAACGGAAGCAAGGTAATGTGGTTTCCCCGCTTGGAAGAGGAAGATGGGAGCTACGGCGACTGTTATGTGATGTTCGGGTGCGTGGTATTTCATTAAGATTGCGCACGAGTGGCGGGGGAGGAGCGGGGGTGGCCACCTTAGCCGTGTGTGCGTGGAGGCGGCTCGGGGGCGGTCGGCGCCAGGAAGGCGGTCGCCTTGGGGTGGCACCTCTTCTGCCCCCTTTTCTCTTCGGTTCTCTTCTTTTCTCCCGAAAAAACCTCCGAGCCCTTTAATTCCGCCACATAACCACCTTAGTTTCTTTCTTTTTTCATCAACCCCTTTCTCTTTCTCCACCTCGAGTCCCTTTTATCCTTATTTCCTTTTCTGAGCTTTACGTGCGCTCTCAGCGTTTTTTGCGCGGGCGATACTTCATTTTATTATTTGGTTTTTTCTCTCCAGGTCATTTTCTCCTTTTCTTTGCCTTCTCAGCCACTCATTGCCCCCAAACCATGATCCCTCCTAACCCTTTCCGCTCCCTTCTCATCAAGATTCACTCCCTTTTTCGGGTGCCCACTGGTGAAAAAAACAGAATCTGCGCACGATCTGGACTGGAACTAACCTATTTTTTCCCGAAAGATTTCACGATGTTGATCTGACCAATGTAGGAACAGCTCCAAACACTTGTTTTTTCTTGCTACAACTTAAAAATTACGGCTGTAGTTCAAACCGGGCGCGAGGCGGCAAGTAGGTACCAGAAGGTACGAAGGTAGAAAACTGTCTACGATTGATAGGCTACAGTTTAACATAATCTTTAAGAATGCAGTGAATCAAATCCTGGTATTTTTTTTCTCTCTTCATGCTTCATCAGCTTGAGAGATTAATCGCGGTTACACCGGAGCAGAATCAATGGTAGGTTATGAAAATCACTTAAATTAACAAACGAATGAGAACTAGAACCAATCAAAGTACTTTCGAGCGAATCGTTATAATACTTGTTATAGAGCAAGACTTCGGGGAGATTGTTGGGGGCTAGCTACCTGCTTCCTGGTAGCGGGGGTAGCTACCTGGAACCCAACTACATACTATGAAGGATAATGGACGTAAGCGGGAGGTAATTTCTGGCTCTTACACGCTGCTCGCACCTCACATATGGTCGATTTATAACATTCCAAAAACAATGAATTGATTTTGATTTTGAATTGAATTTGAACTCAACCTGAAACCTCCTTTCTGAAATTTAGAAATACCGCCGTACCCCTGCTGCATTCACCCAGTTTTTAGGAATTTTTATCAACATGATCAAGGTGCTGGTAAAAACGTCATTTTTCCTGATTAGATTTTTGTGTAGGTACGTCTACACGAACACTGCCTACATAAGTGCACATCATAGCAAACTCGCATTCACTTATGCGTTCGCATTCATTCAATCAAAAGTGTCGTTAACATGGCCTCACTGAGGCGCAGGAGTGTCAAGAACCCTCAGTTATATGCACGTTTCGTGAATTTTGGCAGAACCTCAAGCGGTGATAACACAGCCTTTTTGTTCGTTTGTTCGGGAACGACACAGTAAAGTATGAAAAACCTCACCCAAGTTCACCGCGTAATTAATGACCTATCAAGAGCGTGAGTTTTAATTAAAGGTTGAGGTCCAAGAGAAAAGGGATACCTTATTTTTAATCTTAGGACAACGTGTTTTCAAATTATACCCCTCCCCCCATTGCCTCGTACATTTTCCCTCACGGTGTACTTAGATTAATGTATTTCATAAAAGAGGTTTTTGATGAAGCATCGTACGAGGGGTCAAGAGGCAGGACGAGTACAGGGGAGCAATTAATAACGGGAGAAGTATGAGAAGCTGATGGGTAAGTCGTGGAATAGGGAGAGTAAAAGGCGAGATTGATTACTTTTATTATGGACAGTGAAGTGGGTAGTTAAGAGTGAAGGGGCTTATGGTTTAGGGGTAAGCGCAAGGGGATCGAAAGGATGGGGAGGGTTTTCCTTCAAGGAACACCGTTCGTCGGAAGGGGCCCTTCAATACATAACTTAAAGGTGCTCCCTTATAAGGATCTCCCCCTTAAGAGAAACATAAGATCCTAATAGGATACCAATAGTATATCGAGGAGGGACTTGGAGATTCCACGCATTGCAAACCACGTCTTCCCCCTCTTCGTCCGCCCTTGGGATATTCAAAACCGCCGATCGAGATCCGAATTTCCCCTCTCCGCCTTTTGCTTCGGCATCTCAAGAATTCAAAATAAAGAAACTTCCGCCTCAGCAGTGATTCGGTATTATAATCATCTTCGTGATGTGGAGTATGGACAACGTATGGGTGCAATAATCATGCAGATTTTGAGAATCACGCTAGTCGGCACATAGTAGTAATTAATTTGGTAAAGGGTTTGCCTCAGATGATCAATTCCCGCAATTTACAGTCACTTACCGTGTGCGTCTTTAGTGAAACAATTTAATGAGTGACAAAACAATTCTCTACGAGCCGTGATAGGTGGTAGAACTACTTATCCCGACGAGGTAATGACTTTTGTGGAAGGGCTATAATTACTCAAGTCAAGTTGTTCAATCGTCACGTGATTAATTAAAATGGCCAGCCTTGGTGGTAAAGACAATAGAGAGCAGAGAGTAACAAGTTGATGTTTAATGTATTACGGTTGGAGGGGGTGGAGGGGAGTTTCGTGTCCATATTGCAACTCGGAGGTGGGAAAGGGTCATTGTGAACAACTTGGTCATTAGTGAGCCATTCAGAATAAAGCTGTTTTGACTAACTTGGTCAAGCTTGGCCTTTTCGTAAGCCCCTCCCCCCCCCTCCCGCTCGTCGGGGAAGGTCCGAAGTTTCCCATGATAACATTGTAGAAGGGGTTACGATAGGCTGGGAAGGGGCAAGTGAGTGGGCTTGAGAAAACGTGAATTCAGCTGTAGAGCAGAGAAGTGGCTCAGCGTTGAGGAATGGGGTTTTGTACGAAAATCTGATGGTTCGAGAGGGATCGAGAAGGTTCAAGATTTGGGACGGGAATGACCAGATTTACATTCATTATAGCGAGGGAGTGCGGGCGAAGGGCTGGTGGAGGGATCGAAAGTGACCGAAAGCTCCTTGTTTCGTCCCTACGGTTCTTCCCTCGCACTCCTTCAATCAACGTGAGTGACTGGGACGTCCGAACTCTGCTTACACTGCGGACTATAGGAAGTGGCTGCTAAGGAAACACAAACTTTGACAGACAATATCTCTAATGGACAGCTGATCACATTTTCAAGATTAGGATTAACCTCTTCCCAAGTTCTCCAATCTTGGGAAGGGTACCACAACAGATCTCGACAATCTCACATGCACTGACTCAACATCCGTATCATTTCTGTTCATTGTTGATGAAAACAAACACTCCTCTTCTGAATATGACTATAGTGAAGTCGGGTAGAGCGAAAAGGCACAGGAAACCTGCGGTACTTGAAAAAAAATAGAACAAAATTAAAAAATAAATTTCCATAATAATCATAAAATAATCATTTTTTATTCAGAATAAATGTTCGATTTTTGTTGAAAAATAATTAATGTTTCCATTCAAATACACCTTAGCTGGCATACGTACGGCAGAATCTATGCACATAAGGTTTTATGATGCATTTCAAAAGGTTTTTTTCCCCCCGGCTGGGTTAGATTATTTTGGTCGATATGAATAAATAAATATTATTTAATGAAAACAACAAACCAAAAAGCGCTCTTTCAATTATTCCAACTTAAAGTATTGCCCAATTTGTTCTAAACTTTCCTTGACCTTAAGCAGAAATGAGTCCGGATGCAACCGAATCAATTCTGCATCAAAACACCCATATTAACCATCTTCGTCATTTTGCTTCCGATCGTGGGAATAGGGCTGACAACGAGTAAGGCACAACAGGGATCCAAATGAAGACCAAGGGAAATATATTTTATAAAAGATTCTTGGGAGCTCATGAGCAAGTAATAGAAAGACGATAGATAATTTTAATCTGCACACATTTTGACGTATGAAAGGTCAATCAGTCTTGCAGTAACATTCACTGCAAGAGGGCGTGTTAATCAAGAGCTAGGGAACAAAAACTAACCAAAAAACGCTGCATATTCTTTCTCAGGGGTTGGTTATCCCTCGGATCAGGCGGATGGTGACTCATTCTAAATTATACCCCAGACGCCTATGTACCAGAAGTCTCAAAACCCCTCATTCAAAATACGTAGATAGATACCCATTTTGACCCATAACCTTCCGGTGGTCTACAATCGTTCCAAGACCCGTCTCATTTCCAGTGTCCAGATTTTAGTAAAAAATGATACCCCACACGCCTTGAACCCCAAAATCCATTTTTTGAAATACACATGTTGACCCCTACCCCACCCAAATTTGGTCCGATCGGGCTGAAAAGTTTTGAGGACCAATTAGAGCCAAAACGGGTCTCTGACCCAAATTTCAGATTATTAGAACATTTTCCATTACCAAAGTCGGCGAGGACGGCGGACGGACATTTGCAAATTTTGATCTTGACACCTTGAAACGCTCAAAACAAATTTTTGGGCCGAATCGGAGAGATTATTCAAGGAATAACCAACCAAAAGCGCTGAGGTGGTCAGTTTACAAATATACCCCCATAATATGAACTATACGAGTTGTATAGGAATATTTTTTTGGTACATTAGAGGACCTTGGCTCATCTTGAGTTATGAAGACTGTTGGATGAATTTGAAAACTGGCAGCTCCGAGAGCGATGGTGTGATGTTGGTATTATGACTAGTAATTAATGTTGAGAATTGTTCACCTTATACTAATTCTTTGGTCACAGACATTCCTCGATCCCCGAATACAAATGACAATACTGCCCTACATCTTGTGTAAAATGAATATTTTTAAAAACATGACGCCTAATTGTGATGAAACGAACAATACAAATACACGAAATATAAAGAGGCAGTTAAACGTGAACAATAGTTTTGGTGATAAAAGCAACAAACCGTATCAACTATTGTCAGCGACCTGATAAAGGGTGAGTTAGTCATCGCTCATAAAGTTAACGACGCAGGATGCGCATAGGCGCTTTTTTCGCCACGAAGGACCGGAAACGTCAGTATTCTGCTCGTAAAAAACGTACTGAGAGTGCACAGTGTTCTTTTTACGTTGGGAGGGGTGTACATGGTGTCATTCGGATCCCCTAACGATTCGCGGTGCGTTAGTCGCGCCCTGCAGGCTAAATGGTTTGTGTTTGGTAATGACCGAAGATGTATTGTGCTGTCCCGGAGGGGGATGAGAGGACCCCAGGAAGCCATCGGCCTTTGAACTGACTCCAACGCCAGAGTAACGTCGAATTTGGTTGAGGGGTAGAAAACTGTAAGGGCGAATTTAAGGCGGGAGAGAGGTATTTCTTTGCATTCCATTATCCCGAATGACAGTTGCTGAATCTGATTTGAACCTATGATGTATTACCTCTTTTCCGCGTACTTGAAAAGCACATTAGAGTTCATTCAAACTATTGAATATAATTCCTCTTATTAGCATTCAATTGCTTGACACAGATTAGCTAGAAATCTGTAAGGATTGGTTATCTCAAGCAAGCCTTTGTGCAAAAGAAAAAAATTAAAAGCGTATGTCCCGTGGACATGGTGAAGAAAATAAGGGGTGCGCTAATCGAAACCAACCGTCAGATATAAACTAACTAGAACTAATTACGTAAGAAGCCACATTGGATAAATCTGCAACGCTAAGATAACGTAAAAACTTAAAATGAAAAAAATGTTCGGTCCCTGAGACTCCAGTATCCCATCCTAGGTATCGAGCTGTTCATTATCAGCTGCTGACAGGAGAGCAAGTTCGAAGAATATAATATAAAAAGGACATAAGGGAATTAAAAGTTCCTCAAAAAATATAAGAAATGCAACAATTTCATAATTGCTCAACCTTGGGAGAAAAAAGGCACTTTTTAGAATTTGTGCATTGTTCGGTAATTATCACGCCATAATCAAAAGAAACATTTCTTATCTCAAGCTCTCAAACGACTTATTCGACATAATCGTTTTACAACGATCAGAAATGACTATGGAAAGACAAAATGCAGGAATCGTAAAGATGATAACGATTATTGCTGTCATTGTGTCGAGGAGCGCCACCTTTAAAAAATCTCCCTCTGATTATCAAAGAGCTTCTACCCCTCAGTACTAGGCATTATTTTTTGACTCATGGAGACTTCAAGTTCCAGCTCCATTTAGGAGGTAATAATTGTTCTCAGATTTATTGAGCAAGTCACAATATCTTCTGGCTCTCAACTTCAAAATTGGTCGTCCTCAAATGCAGAATTAAAAGCAGTGAATTTTGAAGTGGATCGTAACAATGTACGTTGAACTCCATCCCCCTATATTTTCCACATCTTCAGCTCTCGTGACGAGAGCACTTATTTTCATTCAATTTGCAATAAGTCAAGAATATGAAGATACATTTTAATACCTCAAGACGAGAACATGTATCAAACACAAAATCACGGTGCTACGGAAAATCGTCAGTTTCTTCAGGGACGTTTTGAAATTTTATTACGTTTACTCATGAAGCATTGTGAAGAACAGAGCCATGGAGTAAGCAAAGCCGTTTGAAATATTGTATATTGAAATTTACTTGCAAATTACTGTCCCAACCAACACGATCTACAACGTCCTGGTAGGTACAATACACGGAACTGCACTTAGTGTGACTTAATGCATTTCTAACGGATTAGGAAGGTGCAACACGTGTCGGGGAAAGGTCAAAATAGTCAGGACATGTGGACATCTGCGTCGTGGGGTTGTAAACTGTTAAGGTGAACCGAGAGACCACATATGGCGATGCGAGACCGCTTGTCTGCGACGAGACCTGCTGTGCCGATACCGGGAATCAGCCCACGTGCTCATCATTTATGATGACGCACTGATGAGGAAACAACTGAAATTCTCAACATGAAGGGAGGAGAAGGTGGATTCCCTTTTCGCGTCTTTAGATGAGCTACAGAAAAAGTCTCAACCAACCCCAGTAACCAGGTTATTACATAGACTCTTTGGGCCTCCCTGCGTTGTTAACCTATAAAATGTGGCCTTATTCCGATCTCATAAAACACGAGAGGCTCGACAAACGCTCACCGGAATGATAAGAACTCCAGAGATAGAAGCTCGATAACATATGAATGATTCGCAGAAAAAAGGAGAGGCGGATGAAAGATGAACCTGGGAACACTGGGGAATAGAAAGGGGGTGAATATCATGTTCTCGCCAGAAAAACGTGTCCTGAACTTGAAGATCCAGTCATTTGGAAAACACACGTCAGCAACGTGGATGCGAACCACCCGCTTTGGAGGAAAGGGAGGATGAATTCTTGTTGCTTATAAATATTTCAGCAACTGGAGGCAAATCCTTTTCAAACAACTCTTCCTACCTACCATGAGCAAGTAGGTGATTCATGAATTTTAGCTTGAACAAGAAATGAAACGAAATTTCAGAGGGCGATTGGTCTAAAAATTATATAATTTTCCGAAAAGCTCTACAGTGCTCATAATTACTGACCGGTGGTTGAACATTTTCTCCTTACTACTCTTATACTGATGTAAAATAAGGTTTGGAGAGGAAAAAAAATTGTTTTGTCTCTTTTTGGTAGTTTAAACAAGAATAATAATATACCAGGATTGATGTTGTGAGATACAATAGATTTTTATTGTTGATTGGACGTACGTATTTCGCTCAAGTCTTTTAGGGATTGACTAATAAATATTGATTCCTAGAAACTGACCTTACCAATCTTACTTTTTTATTATCCAAAGAAAAAAAGTTTCTAATCGTGTTGCTGTTATCATTTGATCTGTTGATTCTGAAAGGTAGAGTATTTTTTTTGCGTCAACGACCACAAAAACGAGTGCGGAGTGAGTCTATAGAGAATGAGCCTGAATCAATCAACGAGATTTTAAACCTCTTTTCTTAAATGATTTTTAAAAGATATTGAGCCTTTCAGGCTTCGTAGAAGAATTAGTTTTCTGTTTGCCGCACCGCAACAATGCATTGTCACGCCCATACCTGCCACGATTTTGAACAGGTGTCAATGGGACTTCCGGGAACATCTATGATTTAGCTCATGTTTCATCAGGATTGGGTTGTGCGGGTGCGTTAACAATCATGTCTTCAAGAAGCTCAGTGAGTAGAAGGGGAGAAGACCTGAGCAATCCCTTCCCTGCACGCATGGGTGAGCGCAGGTGATTTCCCATCCTCAGAAAGGTAGTTGACTAGTCAACTGCCTCTGAGTAGTTTATCTGTAAGGAGTGCTACAGAAAAGTAGACTAGCAGGTCTAAAGGCTGATACCGTAGCAGTCGGTGGAAGAATATCTCGTCATCTCTTACTTATCTTGCTGCAGAATCCTCTGCATTCCCCTCGCCGCGTAGGTTCCAACAAACCCCAACGTTCTTCGACATTAGTTACGCAAACCCACAATGACTATTATAACGAATAATTTGATAGCATCAAAATTTGCGTCGTGATTACACGAGGGTCGAAAGAATGACTTGAAGGGTGTCGGTAGTTACAGCATGTAGAGGGAAGAGGAAACCTCAATTCCTTAACGACGATTTTTGCTCATCCGCAATTAACATTTCGACAAAACTCGAAATGCCTCCCCGTGATCTTGTCAACCGTTTGAAACTGCGCTCCTCTAGAACAAACGACTTCTGAGAGGGGAAATTTCGCTTTCCTTCGCCGTCTATAACCACGAGAACTGTCGGAGGGGTTTCTAATTATACGAATGGGTTTACAACTGACATAACCTTTGTTTTTCCCTTAACTACAAACGCCCACTATCGCTTTTGCCGAGGTTCACTTCTACTTCTAGACTCTGGGAGAGGGCCACAGGCATAATCCTCTCGGATAAAGACATTTTCTGGGGAGCGAGCGGTATAAATGCGAAAGTATACGGCGGTTTTCAGGATTAGATATCGCTCTGAGGGAGTTTCGCCTTCCTCAGTTTTGCTTTTTCACAGCCCCGAGACTTGGAGAAGATTTATCAGCTCGCTCCCTTTTTCGGCGTTATTCCAACTTCTGCAAGTCTTTCCTTGTTTTGTAGGTATAATAAAGAGTTATAGCATTAAATAAAATTTGTTCGTTTCACTTTTTACACTCCCTCTCCACCCCATTGTTAGTGAAAAGTCAGAAGAAATACAAGAAGAGGGTTGATTTTAGTTAATGATATCCGACACGGCTCCACGAGTAAATTACCCGAGTTGTTAATCGAGCAATAGGAAAATGTCAATTCATACTATGGTCTAGGTTAAAAGTTTCCCTTAGGTCGTTCTTGGAGACTTAAATCTAATGATGATCATAGAAATCATTAGAATCATTTCAAATGAAATTCCCTCTGGCCTTCCTGCTTGTACGTATTAGAATAAATATCAGCTCAAAATCAAAATTATGTTGCTAAAAGTGAGAGGTCAGAGAGGTTTCTGAGACCCGAACACTACCCCTTACATCAAATTAAAGTTAAATGTTGTATTATCGTAAACAAGAAGGTATCAAGGGTATACAACCTGGCGATTTGGCTACTTCATCGAATGTTTTCGGCAGATAACTAATGAAAATATTATTAAAATGAGTCGAGGGTCTGAGTTACGTTGTTTTCACCGTCGAACGGACACTAGAAGGGGGAAACAAGTGAGTGATGGGTGGGACAGGAAAATGCGAATGTAAATGTATCACCCTCAGTACGAATCACACACACGGAAGACATAAATGAATTTATTTATCGCAGGGGACCCATTGAAAAGGTTGGTTCACCCTACTGCTGAAATTATATCATAAAAGCATTAAGTTTCTCAACCTCAACCCAGTGACAAATAATAATTTTGAGAAGGGCTCTGAAAGGATAAAGAGGGGAGAGGGGCTGAATTAAAAGTTATCCATCTGAATTAAGGGGGGCACATAGATTTTATTCGATTCAAGGAAGATTTGACAGTCTATCCTAATCTTTCAAAATTTTCAGATTCATTTTGTATTCATCTTAATGTCTAGATTTACAAAATAATGATGAACTCTTTCCTGAAAATTTTCAATATTGACCATGAGCAATATAATCATCGGACAGTCAATAAGTAAAGACTGTCGCCCGCGCGGAGAGAGAGTGTTCCATATCTGTAGCAAACTGCCCATAAAAAATTGATAATAATAAGTTAAATAGAATGAAAAAATGATATTAAAACAAAATAGTAAATGGATAAATAATAACGAGCCAGAAAATATATATATCAAAAAAGAATTCGACATGGGTACATCATAAGAAACACTGATATTGCCACAGGTGAATGAATATATCTGTAGCCTCGAATCGTTCAACATATAGTTCCAAACGGAATAGATCGCCGTCAGTTGTTATTGTTTTCCCCCAAAACGAGAACTACACGGTAACATTATGCAAATGTCGCACGCGGTGTTTTTTGAATGCGTTTCCGCTGCTTGAGATGGATGACGTGACCGAAGGGACGGGGAATGTTGGGAAGACGAGCAAGTTCATAAATCAAGCCATCTTGATTCCCCCAACACACGTTACAGGTGTCATCCCCTGCCCCATTTTTCATTGCCCGCCATACACCCGAGATACGCCCTTTTTGCCTTTGGAAAATACCCTTCATCTTGCCCTTGAGATACCGGCGGGGTTTTTTCTTCCCCTCGAAGTCTTTTTCCTTCAAGGAGGAAAATAAGATTTGCCGCTCGATCTGGGAAGGTATTGAGGGAGGAAATAGCTCGGTAAAAATCTGACGATATACGACGAGAGCTTTTCCACTTCCAGGGCCCATTTCGCATGAGATACGAGCCCAAAGCGCCATAGGAGGAATTTTGGAGACGTTTGAGAGGATATCGCACTCCTGTACACAATCGTATTCATGATAAAGCGTAGGTACACATAAGACACCCCGTAAAAATATAGTGTGTGTATTGCGTGGCGCACTCTTAGGGTAACATTGATGGCCATCATTACGAATACCCTACCTTTAAATTCGATTAAGATAATTTAACTCCCTCAATCTTATAGGAAAAAATGACAAAAAAGATTGAATGTATAATGTTCTTATACTTGACTTTAATGATGATTTTGTTCTTCCATGAAGGTACAAATTATTTGACTGGCATTAGTTGGTAAGTTATTGGGCATCCAACCTAATATATTTTCTCACCGTTGATATATATGTGATGATTTTACAAAACCGTCGGTTACGGCTCGAGACCTCGATATTCGTTTGAACTCAGCGCCTCAAGTCAAGGCAATCAAGGACAATAAGGTCCTTGGGCTGATTAATGGGTCGGCAACCGTCACAGATCAATTGAAGGCGATGATTGGGAGACGACCGTGACTGGGCGCTACGCCAAAATAAATCAAAGCGGAATCTAGGAAGATTTTGAGCGTGTCTGGCGTTAAGAGGAAAATAATGGAAACTGTTCTCGAAACTTTTCGTGTGAACAACTCTGGTGTGTGTTCTGGTATGCTGTCTGGTGTTCTTCAGCGCGCGGAAGCATTAGCCGAGCACATACCGAAAACTCCCGTAAATCTAGTCGTGAACATTCAAACGAGAACAGTGCGGTTACAACGGATGGTGCGGTGAAGATATCTGAGGACTGTTTGTTCAGAAAGCGTTACAGGAAATTATTCCACGTACTGACACTCCCAGACGCGTCTCAGGTCCTTCCCCCTTCAGAAGAGGGAGAGCTTCAACGCATATATTGCTCTGACCTGTCAGGAACCTCGCAAACTTGAGATGTTACGCGAATAGTGTTCTCAGGAGCAAGGAGGAGTTTTGGAAACAATTACGTTTCTCGGTAGAAGCTCTGAAGTTGCATGGTTTGCGGCGGAGGAGGAGGAAATGAAGTGAGAGCTACCTCTCCAGTGGGACGCAGGGAGGAAATGAAAGCCCGTTTTCGCCATAGTAAAGCCATTAGGATGAGTTAAAACAATATTCCGCAGCCATTTCGACTTCTCACACATTCAAAACTAACCGGATTGACGCCAATTTTATTGTAATGGCAGGTTGGCACGGATAGCAAGATATATGAAACGAAATAGTTTAGCCGGATTAACATGGACATTATTGGTATTTAGTACGGTTGGAAATTGCCCGCGTTCAGAATGCATTGGAGAGCAAAATCTTACAACACTACCACTCTTTTATTCATTTTGCTTTGTTAAATTTTGTTGCTGTACAACTAGGGGAAGATGAATGGTTTAGGGACTCAATGTTGTCAGAGGAGGGGAAGGGTGATTGTTCTTCTATTATGATATGGGACGAAGGGCACGTATTTTATTCCTCGACAAGTGATATAGGGGGGGGGGGGGGGATTTCAATTAACTTCGACGTGTTCAACTCCTTCAGGCCGTAGCGCATAATTTTACGAAAGATTAAGCAGGAGTGTGCGCTCAGAGATGGGGGAAAAACAGGAGTTGAACTGACGGATGAGTAAAATAAAAGGCCAAGCCACATGGGCAGAAAGATGAATGTAAGGTGGTGGTCGAGGGGAAGCTGTATTTTAATTCCGCATTGTTATTACCGTCGAGGAGGTATGTTGTGTGCTATGCGGTTGGTGAAAACTCCACAGAAGCCGAGGGGAAGGGAGGATATTCCCTTCATTGTCCGACACCTGATGTTCTGTCAGGTCCTGCTCAGGAAGCAATATCTCAAAAGGGACGAAATGAAGAGGTGTGAGGTGGAGGGGGCAAGGGGATGAAATGTTGAAGTGAAAACCTTTGTTTCGTGTGTCTGAGGCGTCTGAGGGCCTTTTGTTAAAATCTCAAGTAACCGAGGAAGGCCTCAGTGACTGCTTTTGTTCCTGTTGAAACGTCGAGAGTTTGTCCCTTCCAGGTAGTTATGGTTTCCTCGGTTTTCGTCAAGTTTCCTGGTTTTCGACTTCGCTCACCTTCCCGGCAGAGCCGCTAGGAGGAAGGTATTCAGAGAACGTACATTTTGACAAATCCATCGTAAAGTAGCCACAAGATGAAAGACACAGCAGATCACTGAAGCAGTGAAGTAATTATGGCTAAATAAGAATTAAACCACTTGGAGACGTCTGAGCTCATACGAATTTGATGAGCTAACGTACAGCCCAACAATCGCATGCATCACAATCAGTTTTGGCAAAAGGGATCAGACAAGGTGGCCACAATGTGGCCAACGATAAATTCATCGAAGAAACCAACAACACACTGACGGCTCCCTCTTCCCCCTTATCCTCGTCTTATAGTATTTCTTTCTTCCCTGTTCATTGCAAGTAATACTGAAGCGGAAATTGACTATAAATTCAACTCACTGCTTATAGCAAACTAGCAAACCATGAGGAAAACTCGCACCTAATTGAGTCAACTTCAACCCCCCTCCCACCCCGTTAAGTCAAAACGATTATTTAAACGGGAATGATGAATGAGAGCTCGTTTGTAATGAACGTGGTTGCGGCTCATCGCTCGGAGAGTGGTTTCATATTATGAATTCAAACATTAATGATTGAGCATGACAGAAAGTTGGTTCTGCGAGAAGCACGATATATGAAAATAGGGAGCCGGGACAAAACTGTGGGTTTGGCGAGTCAATCCGTTTTTGGGGTGAGCCGGCGGGACGAGTTTTATGCGACAGGCGCCTCGTAATAGGCGATGGAATTAACGAATTTACTTGTGCAGGTGCGTGCAAGCGTGTGACCCTCCCCTCCCAGTAACGAGGCAATGATATACAAGCAACAAATCACGCTAAAACCTGAAAAAGCCGAGGGGCATCGGACATGAGCGGAACACGGGACGATTTTAAAGGTGATTAAAGCTTTCACTGAGCCTTTTCGCGACCCGCGCTATTGTCGATGGAAATGCGGGGGTGAGAGGAAAATTATGATTTTCGGACATTCCTATTACAGCTGCGGGGAATGAAATTAACGATAGAAAGAGTCACCAGCGCGGGAAACCCAGCTCGTTGTAAAACTGGACGAAATCCAGAGAACTTCTGGAGGTAGAAAAGTGACCACGTAAACGAATGAAACTATTTCTATTGCAAACTAAGCAAGGAGACCAAAAGTTCATCAAATTGTATATTTTAAGCCGTTTAATTTTTCAAATTTAATGCGAAGGAACGTGGGTGTACTCATTTCGATAAGAGATAATTGATTCAGAGAAGATTGATTCAGTGTCAGGCTGGAAGCCAAGTGACCAATATTTACGACTCGGTGGTAAGAGGCCTTGGATGCACATATAATTTATTTGATTCCGAACTAGTGCCTCACACTAAAAGGAAGAACCGTTGGAGCTCAACCGTTGAGCCGTTATCCGTCATATTGATTAAATTATACGTGGGCTATAGTATAATAAACGCAAAACACACAATACAGCCACGCGGCAACGGTTTTAGATTCAGATTTTTGCTATTTAGGAACCCTGGAATTATTCCCATTACAACTTGAGGAAGCGCTTCAAGTTGTTTGTACACCTTAACCAAGTAGAGTAAGATTGGTGGTCCCTGGTTTACTTCTAAGAATATAAGATCCGTTTTTGAGAGGCTTGAACCAACAGAGGAAACAAAGGAACCTTTTCCCCGAGCAGGAAAACATTGATCCAGCTGTCTTAATAACAATCTCTCTTTTCTTTTCGCTTTGATATTAATAACGAGTTCCCGTGCAAACAGTCGTTGCAGTCTTAAGAGGGCATGAGAGGAGGAGGGATCAAATAAAGCAGAAGACGGCGGAGGGAAAGCGGATGATAAGGAAATGAATTTACATCGCGAGTAGGAGAAAATACGGGAAAAAGGAGATGGCAAAGGTAGAGATTGCTTTTTGGACCTCTTCCACGGCTTGGTCCCTCACAATTTGGAGATGGAGCTGAACTCTGTCAGATGGTTTCGTCCGTTGGTTGATAAAAGACTCGCTGTGATGGCCAAGTTCATTTCAACGTTTTAGCGCGGTCGTATCTCTCTCAGAGATAAGGGCAGCCGCTAGATGTGACGTAGGCACGGGCGAAATAAACCAGGTCCACACAGTTGGGGGTCTCGTTAGGAGGTACGTGACCTCGCGGTTTGGACCGATGTAATGGCGTGCTTCCCTCCCACCACACGGTAGTCATCAACTAGGTGGGACTCGGAAATCGTGTGGTATCACGGCACACGATTGTCCACTCTCACCGAGTATAAAAGACCTAATGTAATAGCAGAAGTCAGCAATCCGCAGGCAGAAAATTGAGGTGTAATGACCGCCAAACGCTTGTAACACAAGGGACTGCGGTTAAACATAATCAAAACAAGATGCTCATTTGGTTTTGTTTACCACATTTTCAATGCAGCTGAACCACATTTTTATCACTCGACGGGCCTAGACAGGTCCTTGATCTTCAGGCCCAGATACATAAGCACGGGAAATCAACAACACTAACAATGAACCAATATAATCAATTTCGATAAACAAATAAATATATTAAATTCAATAGAATCCGAAAAATATGCAAGTATAAGAAGTTGGCTATTTCCAAGTCTGATGCATAGTATCGCATAGTTTTTGAGTGCTAATTCACGTATGTATGATTGGTCTTCTAATGGTTTTTTTTTATTCAATAGTAAAATTGTGGGGAAAATTAGTGGAAAATGATACCCCACACGCCTAGGTTACAGAAATCTCGAAAACACACATTCGAAATGGGTAGATAGGTAGCCATTATGACCCATAACCTCACCCAGAGGGCACCTAATCGTTCCGGGACCCGTCTCATTGGAATCAGCGTCCAGAATGTAGTGGAAAATTATACCCCACACACCTAGATTGCAAAAAATCTCAAAAATCAATTTTTCGAAATTCACATTTTGACCCCTACCCCACCCGATCGGGTCCGATCGGGTTGAAAATTTTCGAGAACTAACTAGAGCCATGAACGGCGAGCCTTGATCAAAATTTCAGATTTTTCGAATAATTTCTACTACAAAAGTCGGCATGGACGGCGGACGGACATTTGCTAATTTTGATCTAGACACCTTGAAACGTCCAGAAAACAATTTTGGGCCGAATCAGAGAGGTTGACTTTTTGCATGAAAACATGGGTTGATTATTCAAGGAATAACCAACCAAAAAGCTGTGGGAATTCATTTTACTTTTAATCTAACGTGAAATCTCAATGTGTTCTATAACATAAATTTAGAATAATAAACCAAAATAGGGGTTTTAATTGTGAAAAGGAAAATTGCTGACAATTAAACATGGTTGCGCAATAGCAAGCTTCGCTATTCCATCTTCCCGAAATAATTTATTTTCTATTATAATGGGGTGGGAACCAATTCAGGGGAAAAAATATTATAAAAATGCGAGAGTTGACAAAAGCCCATAAGACTTCCGTAGTTTTTTTTTAACTAGTAGAAGATTGGGAATGGATTGCGCCGGTAACATTAGTACTATTAGTACTTGGACTGTAGACAAATTTGCCTCAGTTTGAGGTCAAAACACGTTCGTGCCAGAACGTGACCTGAAGGCAAAGCAAATCTCTAAAAAAGCACGATAACTGAAATATAGGGTAATATAGGGATATATTGAAATACTAGTAAACTCTTTGTAGAACTATGAGGAATACTGATCACCTTCGGGACTGTTGATCATATTACTTTAGACTGAGTCGGTGCTCTCAATGGAGAAACCCACTTACTCGAAAACCATAACGGTAATCCATGAAAAACGGACCGTATTACAGTTTGATAAGGTACTTACGGTTATTGATACGAGTAGAAATAAGGAGCACAAATCCGAACGTGGAACCCAAAAGCTGAGACCGTGAGAGGATCTTGCGCACATTAGTTTGGAAAAAAAAACTTCATTGTTTTGTCAAATTCATTACAGTAACATTGAAGAATTTCTATGGAGGACGATGGCTCGAATTATCCGTTTGTTCTTTATCAAATTTCAGATACACGACCACAAAATTGTTTCTTGATGGGATTTATTAAAGTTGAATAATCTTGAGGCAGAATTGATTAACAAGATTTTCAATATGATGTATGTACTTTCAATATTGTTTCTGAGCAATATTGAAGACCCTTAGACTGCCTTTTCTGAGACTGATAATGAAGGCTCTCCTATTGGTCAATACATTTTAGTATCTCGATCGCGGCTGAAAAGGTTTTATATTATTCAAGATATGGCTTCCGTGAAAGAAGGTATAAAAGCGATGGGTCCTAATGAGGAGGGCAGAGCAGGATGCGAGATGGCGTGAGGAGCCGGTCCACGTCCGCCGATGGCATCTCAGGTCATTCCACCGCCTCAGGAGGCTCTCCAGTCAACAACGGCAGCTTCTGTTCGCACCAACCTCGAACAAACTCAATGGCGTCCACTGTTTTTATCAAAGAAACCCCGAAGCGTTTCCTTTTACCGGAGAACCAGCCATCACCAGCCTCTCCCTCCCTTTTTTCGCTCTTCCATAACTCCTTGGCCAAGGAGATTCCTTCTCCACGAAGGATGACGTCATATCGCCTTAACCCTTCCAATGCCCGTGATGGGGTCTCCTGTTCATTTGTAACGCCCCCTCTATTCCGTCTTGCTGGATCAGATTCTTCGACATCCCGCCTCCTTCAACCCTTGACGGGACAGATAACTTTCGAGATGAATCATGTCAGAGATGGATTACCCACCTTGGTGACAACGCCTGAAAGCTTTCCAATGCTCCCGGTAATCGCGACTAAATAGTCGGTTACATTGCATAAGAGAATATTGAATTAAAATCTGATGAATAAAAAATTCCTCTTATTCTAAAAGGGCCCGCTACGATTTTACAAAAATCTGGTCCACGTTATGTGAGTGAAAATTCAAAAATTCGATGTAAATTATGGAATAATTTGGTTATCAAGTATACATAATCTCTAGAGTTAGATCGCGGTAAAAAAAAAAAAATCAGGATTCAATTAAAAAAAATAATAATAATAAGTGACGAAAACATCTCGGAATCCGTAACTATAAGTTAGGAATCTGGATCCGACAACTGCCACTCTTGAACCCCTCCCGGTATTACTCGGCCACTGCCTCCTTGTTTGTTTCATATAGTATTTTTCAACAGACCAGGAGGTTCGTTCCCTGTTCCCCTTTTCTAGTTGAAATACGACCGGAGCCAAACAACGTTATGCCCCCGCACACCTCGTGCACACGCATCCCCCTCCGCGTCAACCCTCGCGCGCGTTGGCCTATTTAGAAAAATCTCCACCTCCACTCACACTCGACCCTTAGTATATATGTATATATCTCCAGTTACGCACGGAAAAACTCACCCCCCCTTTCCATACCACCATCACACCACCCTACAGGGTTTCGCGATAAATTCCGTCAACTCGCGCGAGGCAGCACGATTTAAAACGTAACAACACACCCTCTCGACTCCTCTCCCTCCGAAATATCACGCGTTCCGCTTCCTTTTCCCCGACAATTTATTTTATACATATTTTGAATTAAAAAAAGAAAAATAACAGAAACACAAGACTGTGAGGGAAAAAACTGTGTCCTGTGGTTATTTTTTCAGCGTGTTAACTTTACACGTGGCTCGTTCTCAACGTATCCAGTGAATATTCATACGGTCTCTCAGTGTTGACTATTTCGAAACTGCCCTTCTCTTGATTTTTAAAAATATAATTTTATTCATTCAAGTGAAAACGTTTTACGGACCTGAACTTGCGCCAACGTTTTGATATTCGAATCATTTAGGTTGTTCGATTGTAGCAAATGTTAGTCCAGTTTATTTATTTTTATTATTTTTTTATCATTTTTATTTTTAAAAATTTTTCTATTAGAACGACCCTGAAAGTTTCTCAAATTCTCTAAAAATTGGCTCCATGACTAAACTCTCGTCGATCGTAGTTATGAGAAGAGAGACAGGAAACCCAATAGTGCCTTGGATTATATGGAGACATGGAACATACAGCTTATTTATGCCTAACATCAAGATTATGGCTATTCTGAATAACGTAGAGATCATTGTGATTACGATCACACCAATCATGTGGCCTTTCATGCATTCCAGCGTAACTCTTTCTGTTACTTACCTGTCAGAACTCTTTCTCCACCGGGTTAATGCCATACAGCCGTCAGAGGAAAGTACACCTCATCTAAAAAATGATCTGAGCCATTAAGGGAGTGGTTAGAGGAGAACGATAAGAGGGGGTAGTGAAAATAATAATTCTTGATAGTGTAAAAAGACTTGAAATGAACTCAGCGGGATCCCGCTATTTTCTCACTGAAGTGTTGATGTAACAGCGTAAGCTCATTGAATTGCCATCATTTTTGTCTTTTTTCCTCGTCACCTTCCACTGCGGGATTATCCTTGAGAGAAGACATCCAAGAAGACATTTCCCATGATATTCTCAACAGTAAAACACCTCATGACAATTCCTGGAATCTTTTCCTCATTTTTCCTTTGGTCGTTTCTTTCCTCCTCTCATTTCAAGGTACTTCGTTTCCCCGTAAACGATTTTACCAAATGTTTTCAATTTTCTCCTCGCGTCCGGGAGTCATTCCTTTTTACTGCTCCTTTACCGCCGTACAACCCCTCGCTTCCTCTTCACAGGGTGCACCACTCACGACTGACGCCCCGAAACTCAAAATTAAAATCACCCCACACTCCATCATAATCTCATATTTCTCAAGGTCTAAATTTCTTTCGTCAACGTTGTCAACAAGACCGGTCCCTTTATCGATTTTTTATTGTGCCGTCTTTATCACCTTTTCATCTACTTGAGATTCCCCTTCGCATATTAAATATACACCGGAATCCACAGTCTTGATGTTCTCAAATGGGTTCCTGTTGGCGCTTTACACCTCGAGGACCCCCTTGAATCATTTCCTGTTCGTTTTTTTTCTTTGTTTTTAACACCACTGAAACTGAATTACAACATTACTTCGTTTCAATTGCAGAATTCTACGAGATCACAACCACTTCATCACATCAGGCCATCCGTTCAGGGAACAATCTTGTTTTATAGCGCACACCCATAGAACGGGAAGAAGCGGCGGCTGAAGTGGTGCTCCCCAGTCAAATATAACAGTATCATATTGAAATATAACATACATATAAGATGTATGTAATATAAATATTGAAGAAGCCACAAATGAAAATCTAAGCTAATCATGCAAACCGTTGCACCTCAATTTTTTCCGTTCCCTGCGAACTCTAGCAAAATAAATTTGATATCTCCCAAGCCTGCATACATTTCTGGTTGGGCTGAACAACAGCTTTGTTCTGAATGAAGTCGATCTGACAATTGAAAACAGTAACTGCAGCTGGGAATCAACCTCAACTTTCAAGACACAATCATCAACGTTTCTTGATAGAACGGACTGGGACTTGATAGTAAGGACGTTGGGCGTAATTGAAACATTGTGTCTCGCCAACGCGGACGAAGAGTGAAGAAGGGGAGGACGTCTCAACCCTAATCGAACCGGTAATCCATCAAGCAGGTTAAGCCTTGTGTCAACACTCCCTTATCCCGAAGAGGTGATAAAGGATGAGGGGGATACGTGGAGGGGTAGTTATTTCTTATAGTGCTTGCCTCACCCTGACCCCCCTCCACCTCTTACTACAGCGGAGTCATTAGGAGAGCCGTGGCTCCTGATTACCAACTTCTTCAAGTTCTGACTTGGCCGGAAACATTTACAGCAGTACTTCTTTCATTCCAATGTCAACTGCCTTGCCTGATCTATAATACTTTATCGTATTCCTGATTCGAGAGTTTCAATAAATACAGATCAACTGAATACTGCCCACTCTCTAGGATAGGGAAGTCTCATTAAGGCAAGCATAAAGTGCCAAGCTGCATGCGCAGATCGTCCACGCAGAAAATTTGAGGGACAGTGGTCTGCATTGGTTCTCTTGTCTCCCCTCACCATTCCGACTGTTTTGCGACCCCAAACCAACGCATGGTCCGGGTAATCCTTGTTACCGGGCATCACTGCTAACAGTATGGTATAATCAGCCCATTCGGTGTCAGACAAGAAGTTTCCTTCAATGAGATTACATCAGGGTTAATCTGGAGTATGAAAATAAAACTCAATTTATGAAACCAACATTTTAGGCTGTTGATACACTTTTGAGTGAAATCGTTGGAGGAATCAAGGTTGGCAGTCATGAGAGGGACATTTTAGCGGCGTAGGAGAACGACTCAAATGATACATTTCGGAAATTGGAGTTCCCAAGGATAGTCGTCGAGTTGGTGCGCTTTGCGGTGAAGTAAACAGTCGAAGTTGGTCGGAGGGGGAGCAGAGGCCTCCCCATCAAAGGACAGTAATTCAATAGGAAATGGAAGTATATAGGTGGCGAGTTTCCCGAGGTAGCCCGGAGGCTACTCGGCTAATTACCAGGAGACCCACTTAGCAGTAGACCCTCGGTGTTGGCGTGGATCGGAGTGGGAGCGACCGGTTAAAAAGCATACACGTTCGCCGAGGGCCCGGGAGCCATTTCCTCCTTCGGGAAAGGGCCAAGTTTGAAGCCCAGGATGAGTTAAGGGGTGTTCCTGGGGGTTTGCGGGGCCTTGGAAAAGGATAAGGCGAAGAGGGTCCACTTGGAGGAAACTTGGGCCGAGCCAACTTGCTACCACCGAAAACTTGGGCACGGAAAGCGGAGGGTCCCCAGATGCCGGATACAACCAAATTAGATTTAGACTCCCTCCAGCTTCTCATTGCTTTTCCCTCAAACCCCCTTTATACCCTGGGAAACCTACTCCTTCATCAGACATTAATCACGAAGCTGTCAGTTGACCCTTTCGTCGTCTAATTGTTAAGTATTAATAAGTTTTCTTTTGGGTCCTTCATCTTCAAAAAGACGCCATTCTTCGGAATATTCGCCCTTGAAATGGATTAGATTGCGAAGGAGGGCCCTCTGGCCGCTTCTCAGGCAGTTTAATAAAGCGTGAGGCGGTGGGATGGAGGCTAATTGGACTAGCTGGCGAGAATACAAAACTCCTCCTCTGTAGCTATTCATTTGTACTTTTTGCTACCTAGAACGGAACGTAAGTTTCAGCCAGGGCATACGAACGTGACAGTCGCCGAAGAAAGGCTGTCCGACTGTAAGAAAAACCGTCGGAATCGTGATGATAATATGAAGGCTCAACAAGCACACAAAAAAAGAATAGAGCTTTTTATTTATTTGAATAACTATGTGCAAAAAATAATTGATGGATCCCCAATTAAGAATATGAATCCGAATAAAGCAAATCACATTTTATTTCACTTCAATTTTTTTTTTTTTTTGCTTATTATGGGTGTAAAAAAAAAAAAAAATCATTCTGGGAACTTGTAACAAAGTACAAATTCGGATATCATTTGAAATGATATGAATGTTGATAAAAACTTTATACAGATGGTAATTTTGCTTCATTCGTGTTGAAATTTACAGTAGTACCTCCAATTTGACGAATACGAATAGGTACATATCTCATTATTACTATTATTACTCATTATTGTCCCTATACAGCAAATCTAGGACCCAGGGTAGTTTCCTTCAGCATGATGTTAACTTCCACACTAGTACTGTACTGTCCCACGGATGCAACCTTTGTCGCATGTAAGCCATTCGGGAGCAACTCCACTTTATTGAAAACGAAGAGGAACAATAAGTGGGCGAAACAAAGGGAGCAGGGGTTTTCGATTTTATTAGCACGGAAGAATGAAAATCGTATTAGGAACTGTAGGTAGAAGGAAGAGGGTATTATCGTGTAAATCTGCGCCTACTCCCCAACTCCGTTTAACTCCTTGCAACCTTCGTTTTTCCCTAGGGGGGCAATTTAGCTGCAAAGTGGGTCCTTTTTTTTAGAAGGAAAGAGGAAGGAAAAACAGTAAAGAACAAATAAGTAGCGAAGGATTGCGAGGATACGAGGAAAAACGGGGCACGGGAATACGACGAAGCCAAGACAAATGTTTATAAATGAAAAGGCGGCTCAAGGCGGACTTGGGTGAGGAGAGGATTGGCGCTATTGAGATGGGAAGGATGAAAAGATTGAGGAGCCTAATAATAACATTCTGATATCGGAATCTCCGTCCTTCTGGGCTGACTTCGAAAACTTCTTAAGGAGAAGCTTGCCTGGTAGGAGGAGGGAGTTTAATAATGAAATATCTCGGAACGTTCTTGTACAAGAAAAAAGCTTCCTGCCCTGTCGAAGTAAAATGGCGGGAAAACCCCCTTTTCTCGGCAAGTAGAAAATACGCGAAATATTAGCTAAGGTATTGGGAAAAACCGCCTCATCTCTCCTCTTCACTACCCCTGTTTTTCCTCCTTAAAAAAAAAAAAAAAAACTTCTTTGGCCTCCCACCTAATCTAACTTTTCCGTGAAGCTTCTCCAAGTTAGCTCCGCTTTTATTCTGGGCTCCGACTTATTTTCTTTTCTGGACTCATCTATAGGTTCTCTGGCCCGTGGTGTAAGAAGAGGGGGAAGAGGAGGAAAATTTTCCGCACGACCTCGTTTTCCTTATGCAATCAAAGCCAAAGCATTTTCCCTTGCGGTTGTTTATTAAGGTAAGATTCCTTCTATAGTCGGAAGGAAAAGAACTTGAAGGAACTCGTGTTCAATTATCCTTCACCGTTCCGAGGGGTTGGGAGCTGATGGTAGGATATCGTTCCTCTTTGCGGATTAGAATACAACAAGAGGAAATTTTTTTGAGAAAATCGAATGCAAATTGAGAAGGAATAGAATGGAATGTCTACCTTTAAGGAAAGAATGTCCCATCTACTCGGTGAGTCACGTAAATAAGATAATGAAGAAACAAAAATGAGCTTTCGAATTTTCATCGCGTTATTACTTTGCCCTAGTTCACTACTCGTTCACGACTAGTTCTGTATCCCGTTTTACTGACATCAGTTTGTGTTTCTTATTTCTACAAGAAAACTCCGTCCTTTTGAGGAAGTTGCCAAGTTTCAGAGAGCATAGAATATTGCATTTTACTTTGTCAAGAGGCTGAGACTGGATGAACATGTAACGCTGACGTGTATGGGTTTCCTAAGGAGAAAGAACCTAGGAAACTGCTGATATGATGAATGGTTTTCAAAATGCTTACAATCATAAGACTCTATTGTTCATCTCAAAACTCTAGTAATATATTCACAACAGACATTCAGAATAGGCATCTATTCCAGCCAACCACAACACCAAACTGTTATATTTAGAAATTAGGGATTAAAAAAGTGAATAAGCAAGGATCCTAGGAGAAAACTGAATTTTACTCGGGTTATCACCCCCGAAAATTCCCCAAACTAACAACTTTGGATGGCACCCAAACGCAATAAATCTTCCAAAACAAAAGAATTTCCGAACCTTCCCGGAATGCGACTACATTGACGAAATGAAGAATGAAAACGAAACTAAATAGACGTAAAAGAAGAAAGAAAAACGAAGACGAAAACACAGGATTGGAGCTGTAGCTGGGAGGGTTTAGTAGACGCCAGGGAGTCGGACAGGGTTAATTATCAGATCAAGGTGACACTGACAAGCTCGGGGGTCGGACGGTAAATAGCGATTATTTACAGACTCCTGACAGAGCTAATAGACTGACAGCCGACTGTTTAGGGACCTCCGACGAAGGGAAGCTCACCGTTAGCGCCGTGTGCTTCTGCCTAAAGAATAAAAATAGAAACGATATTAAGTATTTTTCTCCCGTTCGTCTCTTCATCGAGTAGAACACCAACAGAGGAACTGGCTGGTTCATCATTAGAAAGTTGATGGCGTTAATAATTTTGGTTGAGAGTTTCACAAGGAGGGTTATGGATTGATGAACAGTCAACCAACGTGAGCGTAACTACTTTTTAACTTGATATTTAAAAAAATGGTTGATCAAAAGACTCACCTCTCCCAAGCAAGGAAATCTTATCATTCAATCATTTCACATACCTGTAAAGAAAAAGAGATATGTAGTCGTATTAATAGGCGTCAGCATTCTTGGGCATAAAGAATAAATTGGGAAACAAAAGGGTGACCAATTCATCCTTGATCTTATTATTATTATTTTGTCAAGTGTTTTCGTTAATGTATGAAAATTAGGTACCTATTTTAATTATTATTATTTGCTTGTTTTTATTTATTTATTTTTTCATCAACGGAGAACTACTAAGGCCCGTCAATTCAGGCACTACCTAAAGACGGGCTTCATTATTCTGGTAGTTTTAATTATTCTAATTCATTTCTCTTTATTTGTTGTGAATAGACTTTCTTTTCTTCTTCTTCGTTTAACAGAATCACCTTCTTTGCCGTTCTTCAATAATCTTCGCTTGGTTGTTCCAATTAGCCAAAAGTGTGATCAAATATTTTTGAGGGAGAGAACCTTATCCTAAACTTTTCATATAATTCCAGCAAAAATTAGGTGTCTCTCCATGAACCTAATAAAAATAACCGGCGATCACCCGGTTTTTCTTGTCATTCTGCCATTATGGGTGGTTGTTCATATTTTGGAGTCAATGTGAAATACAAAGCCGGTCGGTGAAAAACAAGTTTTACTAGCTCATTGATAAGATGTATGTACAGTATAAAATTCATAATGGAATAAACTTGATGAAACCAATCCAGAAATATCGCGAAGTTAGCACGAGGTTCTTATTTTTGGCTATAGCACTCTCAAATTGGCAAAAATACCCTAGACGTTTCGGACAGTCGGCATTTTAAAGCTAACTTTTCAGTTCTCACCACGAGACTCGACTAATTTTTTGTTTGATGTCATTATGAAAACGTCTTGAGATCGTTTCCCAGATGAACGTCGTTATTTCCAAACGACCCATTAGTGTCTTATTATCTTACACACTTACACATTTAGTACCCTATACAACCTTCCACGACGTTAATAGTTCAGTAAATTTAACCTCCCCACAAAAACTTTGTCGGGGGCACTTCGTGGGACGAGCATCCCTTATGAACAAACACCGAAGGCCGAAGGGGCGAAAATGTATAAGAAAACCACAAAAAGCTCCCATCTCACGCAAACGTAATGTCATAAGGGCGAAGTGGCCCAAGGTATCCGACAAAACCCTTAAGATAAGCCTACGTCTTCCCCGGAGTTTTTGGACGGTTCCCAAACATGTTAACATTGCTACAGAAAGAAACTTATTCCGACGCAATCTCCGCGGAAAAACTCTTGATACCTCCTTCTCCAGCTATCCTTTTTGTGGACGTACTCTAGAAAACCATCGGTTGTGGCCTTTAGTCTCATTTTTACGAGCCCACCCATAACTTTGTTTTGTTTATATTTGGTCTTCTCGTTTTCCCCTTTTTCCATACTTACATGTGAGGTCGTTTTTCGGGGAAGTGGTTCATTTACTGTCTCTTATGTTTACATTTGGGCCTATACTCCGATGGCTAATCGTGAGAAAGAGGCACTAAACGGACAAAATACGTTCTTTTAACGTATATATGACCGTTTATTTGGAGCATCTGTAGTTTTGAGACCTCTCTCAAGTAAAAGAAAAAAATTAAGGGTCGTCAAATAAAGGGCTCGGCGGGAATTTCATAAACGTTCCTACTCATCGAGCCAACAAGAAATTGAAACAAATTTCAAACCGTTATTACAAGAGACAATAGTTTAAGCAACAAACAACTCCAAACAGACCAAAATGTAGTAATTTGATTCTAATCAGATTTAACCCCAACGGAGAGAACAAAATTATGGAGGATGATAGGAAATTTTATCGATGGTACTCGTACTACTTACATTCCACAGTTCCCAGGCATTCTCTTTTCAGATACGAGTACGAACACTACTCATAACTTTTTTTTTTTTTTTTAAATTTCATTGCACCGAGTTGTCTCATTAACAATATCGCGCTCACTTACTAATATTTATAATTTATTTATTACTTAATATTTATAAAATAGTCACGATCCCTTTCCACACACGAGTAAATAAGTACACCGGAATATGCCTGGAGTACCGCGGCTCATTCAATTCACCATCAATGTTCCCAATAATCCCAAGCCCCAGACCTAGAAACGTGAGCATTCTTCAGAGTTTTCAGATCACTTCTAAGTATTCATAATGAGGAGTGCAATGCTTTAAGTTAACGTTTCGTTCGAGGTCAAGTCCACTTATTGTCATTTATTTAAGATAGGATGAGCAGAGAGCCGGGACAATTTCGAGCGCTTGCTATGTTCTCTACGGGATTCTCTAAGCCCTTGCTCAGCCCGAGTGACATTATAACTCACGATTAAGGTTCCTGAGAGGTCAAGAGTCGTCCTCCTGAGACTCTGGTTATCTACTCAGATTGAGATAAAACGCTTTCGAGAGACGTCTCTCGCCTGGTGAAAAAGAGTCTGCTAAGTGGTATAAAACGTTGCCTGAGAACACAACGTCGGTGTGGATGTAGAAGGACGCAGGGGGTATTTTTGTCAAGACGAATGAGTGGAATCCTCGTATGGGGAAGCCAGGTGAAGAGGTCCTTTTATCTATCTATCTTCATCTTTGATGTTGGTGTGGGGTCAGCCTCTGGGAGGATAATCAGGAAATATCACGGCTCTTGCTCGGAACTCTCCCCACTAGTTTTTTAACTCTCACTCTCTTCCAAGCAGCTCCACTCCTCCTCAATAAGGCATTACATGACAAAATCTTGTGGCGGACGAGAGGCTTCCCACCTTGCCGTTGATCCAATTTACGCCAATTAAGGCAGGGCTGGTACAGAGCGGCCAGTTACTCAGCAAACAGGGTAGGAGACCGAGATGGCTTCAATCACTTACAGCGGACGTTGAATCAGCTATGTTAAATTATGGTGCTGGCGGACATTTTGCGTAACATTATTGCCATTATTATAGGTATCCAGTAGTTGTATGAATCGACAAAGAAGAACATCCTCGTTGAGAGCACATGATTAGGTGGGATGCTAAATCAAATATAGCCTAAGTCCTAAGTATAGCCTCTGGTTGAAGCCCAAATATGGTGTCAACACGGTACATCCGAGAACCGCCACAAATTCCATCCTTCACATAATTTTGAACCCTTGCAATTTCGTCTTGGATTGCCTTCAAATCACAATTGATAGATTTGATTCAGGCAAGAAAATGTTTGATCATCGAATGACAGTGATGTAATATCTCAAAAATGGGGATCCTTTTTTTCAGATTATTATTTATTCAGAACTAGGTGAAAAGGTTTTCAAGTCTGAAATCTACAGAGATGCTGATTAATAACTCCTTTTAGGTTCAGTTGATCCGCGGAACTTTTCAGCTCAATCTACGATAAGGAACTATGTGTGAAAATGGGTACTCATACAATTAGTTTTAGGACCCGAAATTGGTTTTCATTCAAAATTAGTTGTGGGGGGATGGCGATGGAGTATCATTCCTTAATAATTACAGACGCTGAATTGATTGGTCCAAGTCAGATTTCCGCAAAAGGTATAGGTCATAAGAATAACAAACTATTGTGAAATTATTTGCTGCAATGATGAAGATATTTTTGCCTACTCACACTATTAATATTGGCGGAATAATTCACCAAACGTGAGATCAACTGAAAAATAATGTTGAGAAAAGTATGAAAAGCTAAAATAAAGCATGAGGGCAGGTGTAGTGAGTAGTTGACGTAGTTAGAAATTACATGCTCGTCCTCATTGTCGTGACTACATTAAGCCACACTCTAGACTTTAGAAAAAAAAAAAAAAAAAAAAAAAAAATCGCTCGGCATACACTCCGTTGAGATATTTATTTTAAAGAGGTATTTTCCTTCTTACGGTTATCCCTGATTTGTTATCGGTTCTTTCGACTGATTCGGCCCTGGGGACTCTACATTAAAACAAACCTGATTCCCCACCCTTTCTTTTCACTGGCCATTTCAACCTTTGCCATCTGTTTCCCTCTCCAGCGTTTTCTCTGTTTGTGCTAAGTGCTCCTGGGGTCCCTAGAGCAGCTCCGAAAGACAAATAGCCTGGGTCTCCTACCTTTCTTGGCTCCTCCTCGCTTCCTCCTTCTTCACTCTTCCCCCCTTTTTCTCCAGACCGTGCAATACCTTGTTGTTACATCTTCCACCCGATTTGCTCGTCCTTTTGACTCTCTCCCACATTTCCCGCAATCTTACGTTTATTTTACTTATTGCTTCCGTATACAGCAGGTCACTTTCTGGGCTCAACGGTAATGGGGTCCAGCAATTGTTTATCCCTAGGGCATTTCCAGAGCTCCATTGAATAAAATAAGGGAGTAAAACTCCATTCTCTTGTTTCCCTGAATTTGCTCCGGGCGCTACCACCTCCTTCATCACTCATACTCGTACTATAGTAAAAGGAAAACAACGTGAAATTAAGCTCAAGCGAAGCAAAGGCGAAAGTCTCGTTCCTGTTACGATCGGGTTGATCCAATAACAAACACTTCCCTTCTCGTCTGACGGAGGTTTTAATTTGAACCTAGGAGAGGAACATGGCTGTATTCAACGGGAGATATGGAATGGAAAATTAAAAGCTATTCCACATGACTAGCGAGGATTAGTGCAGCGTATAGTGGGAGCTGCCGGCCTTGATTGGAGTTCTGATCCCTGTAATAACGGTCGAGAATGGATGGGGTGGAAGCATAGGATTTTCGTGTTGGAGGAAGTGGACGAATTTCCTTCTAATCGACGAAGATCCCTCAAATATGTGCATAATGATAAGTATCTTGAGAATGTTTTTAAAAATAACAGTCAGTTGACTGCAACGGGTCAGATAAAGCAGCAGATCTCAATATTTATCGCCTTTTAGAAAGCCAGTTGGACGATTCGGGGCTTACCAAACCTTTTATGATTTACCAGTAGAAATGACCGTAAAAGAGTGGTGACTGAGAGTGTGTGGCAAATGGAATGAAGTGGAATAAGAAGAGAGAATTTCCATCACATCACCCCACCTTTCACCGTGCAAGGAAACAAATCTGTTTCCCGAAAGAGTCAGAAACAACCTTTAACCCGAAACAGACCGACGACAGCTCCTGAGCTTCGAACAATTTGTCTTGTACCCCTTTTCGTTCCCAAAAAGGAGGGAAGAAAAAAGTTGAAAAGGTTTTCTTGAAAAGAGAATACAACGATGTGAGGGAGAACAACCACTCCCCAATATTGTAATGTACCTCTCTAGGAACAAGTCGAAAGTGAAAAATCACCTCCTTTTCTAATATACTCCGTCCTTTTGGCGCGTCCGGTTCGTGCTTCCCGTGTTGCGGTTCGAGGTATTTCTTTTCTCGTTTCCCCCTTCTTTGGAAACGTCAGTACTCCGATAAATTGGAATTTATTTTCTTCCACCGGAGGAACAAAACCTTTTTGAGAAACTAATGGAGCGCTATCACCGCCAACTTGTTCCACGTTTCATTAGTGTTTTTCCAAATAGGATCCGGGAAGAAGATTAAACGCGTGGACCAAACATTCGGTAATCGTTCCGGAAGGACACTGACCTATTCCTGCAATATCCTCAAGATCAATTTATCCCTTCACACTGACTTCTTCACGTCGTAAATAAATATTAACCTGACAATATTAACAAGAGCTTATATGAAATGCTGAATATTAGAACATCAAGAAAAAAGTACTCCTAAAAACGAAACCATGGAAATGTTGGAATTGATATTATGTACAACGCCGAGCTCTTGATGTACTACATAATGTTATCACCACGGCCTTCGACAAAATTAGTAACAAAACATTCATCCTCTGCATTTAGGTGAATAATAGATTGTAATTTACTATATTGATGGTTTATATTAGTAATTATTTTTTTAAATTAATTGTTCCAATGAATTTGATGTATTCAGGTACATTTTAGGTATTGTTGACGATGCAGAGTTGACGGTGTGCTCACCCACTAGAGAAGACTGGTATGAAGAAATCAGCCTCGTATTACTTCCTTCTCTAACTTTACTTTCCTAGGATTAAATTCAATACTTCAACTGTTGGTGTTCCAAAGTTGGTCATCTTTTATCAGTTTCTATGGTGTTAGTTTCTAGTTTTACTTGGAGAAAGTGTAGACGAATGTTCATCAGTCCGAAGGCCAACGAATCATAAGTACCAACTGACTCAGCGAGAGTAAAATAATCACTAGGCGCTGAGGGCAAAATCAAGTGACTCGCCTTACAGCGGATTGATTAATGAAGAGACACCAAACCCCCTACTTCACGAAAAAAGGAAAAAAGCCCTTAGCCAAGCACGAGCCTCTTTGAACGGGGAAAGTATTAAGGGAGACCTGTAGGGGGGAGGAAAGTATTCCTGTCCTTTTTCCCAGGATCGAAAAAGCCCAGGAAGCCACGGAATTAATCATCTCGCTCAGCTCTGATGCCCGTCGGCGGAAATGGGCCGGTGAAGGGAAAGGGAGTCGACGGAAAGCCGGATGGAGTCTTCATTAACCAACCCCGAGGTACAGCCTGAAAGTGGTAGCCCGAAATGGAGGGAAATGCTCGACGCTTTTCGACAAGTAGGTGAGCACTCTCGGTGGGGGGAAAATGAGGAGAAAAAATCGTCTCGAAACTGACGAATTTTGCCGAGATGGCGAGAAAAAAGCTCTCGCATCCTTTTCATGGTTGGAAGACCGCGTGGAATAAGAACATTTTCCCAGACTCCATTTCCCTTAAGAAAAAAAAAAGGATCTTCTTTTTTGGCGTTTTACGTAGGCTATTTTCATCAAGGTAATGCCTCTGCGGTAAAAAGGAAGACGTGCGGGTAGTATCTTCGAGGGAGGGGGGTTGACATGCAAATCAGGTTTGAAAAGGGAGCCCCTGATACGCTCATCTCCATCCACTCGCCATCTTCAACCTTCTAATGGCTCTCGGGGATATCTAGAGCTTCATAATCACCACCTCTTCACTGTAGGGCTCGGCTCTGTTACTCCTTTACCTTAACTGCCACTTCATTTGTCCATTAAGAGAGATCTTTCCCTCTTGTGCTCCTTTTATTGTCCCTTTTCGAAGAGAACAAGTCGTGGTGAGGGTTTTTGTCTTATTTAACCTTCCAACTACACTCCGTTTTAACATGCGGATCTTTCTTAGGACCCTAGACGCGATTAGTCTTGAAAGAAGAGCTCGTTTCGCATCACAATACACGTCGACAGAGTCATTTAATGATCCTTCTTAATGGATCTCTGGTGACTCGAGAGATGTTATCTCATTGTTCATAACCTTACATTTTCTCGAGCACCCTACAACTCGGCCTGTAAATTCTTCTCTCGTTCTCCATTCCTCAGCTATTCAATACCCATGATGGGCGGATATGCTGCAGGAGGTTGCGGGAAAAATAACGGAGTGTGCCGGCGTAAAATCCATAGCGCATTTTGATGTTTTCAAACAAAATGTCAATCATACATTTCAGTAGGATATTATTGAGCTGATCCAGGGTCTGTAATTCTACCTTGAAGCACCCCCAAAAACAACGAGTAGAAAGTTCAATAGGGCAGTGGCCAGCATGACTTCTCTACCCTCCATTCATCATTCCTTCTGAGCTATCTCCAGCTATCTCCTTCTAAGAAGGAATTTCAGTCAAGACTAGAAATAAATATGCCTGTTATTAGATTACGAGTATTCCTACAGAAAAACCACTGATCTCTGAGAATGTTTATATAGCAAAATATCAGTGGATAAATTTTCATTGTGTTAGAAGGCCTTCTGACAGCGTATTTGTCGCAGTTCATCATCTTTCGATCTTTTCGAGCGGTCAAAACGACATCCAAGAAAGGTGTGCTCTCCAGAATTAGTCGCGTATATTTCAGTACATGGAGTACCTTTTCAAGGCATTTCATCTGTCAAAGAGAGCATTTGTTTCTCATAAAGAACGTGTTTGCACCTCGGGTCACGCGGATCGTTCAACCTGAGCTATTTATACAGAATGGGAGTTAGTTATATACTCGGACAAAACGTACGTAAATCCGTAGGGTATTGACCATGTCTGGTTCAAGGTTCACCAAGGGATATGAAAATATCTCTTGAACACTCAGGAACTCCAAGTACCTTCCTCCTTCTCCCTTAGATTCTCCGAATCCAACCACAGGGGGTCACGACTTGATCTAATCCTCAGCTCCGTTATTACTAAAACAGATGGCGACCTTCCTTCTGGACCATATATCCGGCAAGCCCCATCACAAACTGGGCACAAATCACCCGAGAAAATTATATTAATGCGTCTCCTCCCACCCTCGAGATTTGCCCAGTTTCGACAACTCTAGAACTGGCGTGGGGGTGAGAACTAATAGTTTAATTCGAGCTAAATCCTCCACATCAAGGGATGGTTACTCGGGCTTTTCCCACTCTTCTCCACTCGTTCTCCCAGCTTCACAACAATTCGTAATTATAACGGGCGAGTATTAATAAACTTCGTGACGGTTAATCCTTTGTACCCACATCGTATAAATTAGTCGCTTTAAATGAATGGACAAAACAAACTATTCGGGTCTTAACAATTGGATGCGTCGTAAAGAGGATCATGAATACATGGGGATCTAGAGGAGGAATGAGAAATGCTATTAATCACGAATGAGTTAACGAGTGACGGTTATAACTAATCATTAAATTTCAGTTTTCTGTATCATAGTATTTCTCAAAAGTGACTCCCTAGACGTAAAATTTATTGCGAAATGTATATTTCTCGAATGAGGTCAGGACTAAATTAGTCGCCATGATTACGTCCTTAAAGGTACATGCGGAAAGTGTCAGCGCAGTCACACCAAATCCGATTCCTTCAAAACCATCAAGAATTATCTCCTCTGCATCAGATCTATTTTGACGTTTCGAATGAAAACAACCGCATAGAGAAGAAGGAGAACTCGCGTGTGGGCTCAGAACACCAACATGGACCCCACCAACGACTACCCGACTTGCACGGATGTAGGTGTATACGATAAGGAGGAAGAGGCCAATCAGTGGATCCTCTTATGCGGTCAATTGACTCGTGAGGTGTCTTCCTCAATCTTGCACCATTATACCTTTCAGGTCTCCTTCCCGCTTCATCATTTCTTTCAATGGGAACATCCTAACTCCTTATGAAACCTCTCAAACCCGCCTTTCATCGGATTCACGCCGCCAATGAAACCTCTCCCCTTCTATCACCATAGTTGAGCGAGCGGTACGAGACTTGAGTGACTCGCAAAGAAATACAGACGGTACGAGGCATTCAATCACATTAACGATAGGGTGAAAGGCACCGGCATTCAAGGACATAACCCAACACCGAAGAAATTTCCAGTAAGAAACACTGTGTATCAATCGTTTACTTGCGAACGGTCAAATTCAAAACTTGATTTCAGAATTTAACAAATCGCATTAATCGGTTCCATTATAGAGAGTTGAAGAATAAATTTGGTTATTTGATGAGACAGCTTATACGCCACAAATGTCCCCTGTATGCAGTGTCAGACCTGAAGTAACCACCCCTATCTCAAGCTATTGGCAGAGGAAATAAGAAGAAGAATCAATTTCCGTCCCTCTGAACGACCAAAATCCCCCACCTACGGATTTTAAAGTGTTAACTCACTTCAATTAGTCGGGGGATTCCCGGGAAATCGTATTCAATCGAACAAGACCCCGAAACCAATCCCCCATTCCAGATACGGTCCATTCAGGAGCTGGTGTCCTTTTCCTCTTTTTTTTTCGTATTTTATTTTATTGCCTTTTCTTGTAAATTGCAGTTTGGGGGATGAGGGCGAACCCATTCCTCGATTCAAGCGAGACCAGTTGAAATACTTTCCACCGGCTGGAATTAAATTATATTAACAGATTCAAGGGACTAGCCATCATTCACCACGAGAAAACTAGGGGTACGTTGAAGTTGACGTGGATTACGGCCAGAAATTGGAATTTTTTCTAATTTTATCAAACGGTATGTTCCAATCACCCCACCACTACGTTGCTAACACTGACTACGCATACTATGAGATATGCGACCACATAAAGTTAGTTATAACGAGCACTTGCGCTCAGGATATATCCCACATCACCTCGGGGAAGTTCCTCCAGGTCCCTTTGGTCTCGTTCTCAGTTAAACAAGGTAATGAATGCTCCTTTTCCCTCTTCCACGGAGAAACCATGTCACACTGTATTATTTCAGACCTCTTCATCATCGTTGATTTAGTATTCAACAGGGGATAACCTAATTTCCATGGCAAGTTCCCGAAGAGGCGATTTTCTTCTCAAAAGCGAGCTCTCCTGGGAGGCTTTCCCTTCTCGTGGGTGCGCATTTTGCATAATTCATTGAAGCTTCGTAGAAAATATCCTGAAATATCGTCAGGATTATACACACTAATTGAGGACTCTCGTAGATGATACCGAGCTGGACGTTGGGTTCAAATTAATGATCAGATATTAACTCTCCTGGATATTACGTCTCGTCGGTAATTGTTCACAGTGTCGAGCAAATGACTCAACACTCAACCCATTCTACGGTAATATGAGGACGCTCAAATGTAAATTTTTTGTCTTCTACGCTTTCCCTCCGGTCTACGCGAGGGATTCATCACACAACAATCAATTTTTTTCAAATCTTACCGGCATTCTGAACCTGAAGAATGTAGGGAATGCCATCTTTCAATGGACTCAGAACTTGAATACGTACAATACTGTATTTGCTCAAATACGTCAGTAAGTAGGTAAAAGCATTTAAGTGAGGATGCGAACCACGACAGACAACTAAGAAACTCAATAATGACAACCTCCAAGCAACCCCGTGTTCGAGATTTTTGGACTGAAGGATTAATCTAATATATAAAATTCTCGTGTCACAGTTTCAGATGCCATACTCCTCCGAAACGGCTTGACCGATTTTGATGAAATTTTTTGTGCTTATCCGGTATCTATGAGAATCGGCAAAAATCTATTTTTCATCTCCCTAAATGTTAGGGGTAGTCCACACCTAATTTTTTTTTGTTTATTTTCAAACTTTTGTTCCAATTTGGTGCGTATCCTAAGTGTACATCCTATATTAGGGGTGACAATGAAGGAAGGCCAATTTGTAGGTCCTAATTGGATGGTGCGATTGATCGTGCAATAAATCCACCTAAAACTACACTCACTGCATTTTTTGAATTGTGTAATCGTGCGGATGATTTTGGTGCCTTTGCACGAACATTACTCTATTCACAAGTACCACGCTATTTCACATGGACTCAAACAAAAACATGGATGCCCCGCAAGCAAGGCTCACCAGTTGCTGCATGTCTCAAGTCTCAATTTATTTAAATCAAGGCGCATATTTGGGCGATTATTTACAGTCAATCCAAGACACACGGAGTACTTTTATCTTCGACTGTTGTTGGTTAATGTTACTGGCCCATTATCATTTCAAGATATACGTAAAGTGAATGGGCAACAATATCCAACGTATAAAGATGCATGCCTTGCACTGGGCTTGCTGGAAGACGACAACCAGTGGGAATGCATGCTTGCTGAAGCTGCATTGGACTGTACAGCAATACAAATTCGTCTACTATTGGCTATAGTGTTGACTAAATGTTTCCCAGCCCGAGCACAGATATTAAGGGAAAATCATAGTTTTAGGAGATGTCTGCAGGTGTCACTTCTGACCCAGGAAATTATTTATACGGCAAAACCACGTTTGCCGGGTCAGTTAGTGAACTATAAATGTCAATAATACGATATGGAAAAGTTCTCTAAAAGGGGAAAAGGGGTCTCAAAAATCGATTAAAAAAATATGACATTCGGTTCGTGTTGCTGATGAGATATTCTGCTTATGCGACTCTGTAGAACTGCTTCTTGTTATCCGTAATATATTATATTTTTTGGTTCATTTTTCCAGTAAGAAAAGGCAGAAAGTATTTGAGTAGTTTTCCCTCCTGTCCTCCTTCTGGGAAAGATAACTCCCACGAACACGTGGGTCAATCAAATAAATTGAAACAACGGACCGGGCACATCAAGGACAAACCAAGGGAACATCAAGGAGCCACCGATAAAGAGAAGGTTTCGTTACGAGGGGGTTCTTTTCAATAAACGTCTCACACGGTTTGCATGTCCACAATAGCCGTATACGGGGAAAAGGCGGAAAATGGCCCAGGAGGTTTACGACGGTTGACGATTGGCTTCGAAGGGTTTATCCAAGCGGAAGGTTTCACCCTCGGTTATTACTCGTCTCCTCTCCCTGAGCTAGTTTTCGTTTAGTACGAAGGAACAAAAAATTTACATGAGGACAGTTTCAGAGGCCCAGGGGACGTAAAATGCGACCTTCCGGTCAGGGCTGTGTTTACGCTTTCTTCCTCGAACGGCTGTACACATCTTTGCTTTGATGGTTCAGAACACACAAGGAGAATCATGAAGTTATGATACGGATCAGGCACGTCATACAGACAAGAGCCTAGACACATCTGAACCCCCTAGCCGAGATGAGACATTCCATTATAATAATATTTTAATTATAATATTTGTAGCTTTTCTGTAAATCCACTCTAAAACATAGAAACCACTGGCTTAAATTGAGCCATGATATAACTTAGTTGATTATGAAGGCATGGGGGTCGTAGGAAACTGGCGGTGCACCGATACACATGAAACATGTCGTTAAGGTTTGACTGGTCAAGAGAGAAGAGAGGACATGTTATACGACCCAAATGAAATGTCAAAGAGCATGTATTTTGTACTACGCTCCAATATTTGGTGCCATTTCCTCTCAAAAAGAGCTGTAATAAGTGGGAATTTTCTAATCAAAAATTTGTTTTAGAAAGGTTCCTACTTGTTGTGCAATGATTGGCCCGAAAAACTACCACATCATCCACTACGCTTGAGAATCGACCTGCTGAGAATAGTACTTCTTCCCACCGCAGACAGTCACCGAGATAGGTTCTACCTATTTAATGGACTATCAGCGGTCATCTCACATTCACGAGATAAATAGAAACTGAGGGCTACATCATCGGACACCACAGCCTTATAGTTATTTTGCCCGAAGATGTGTTGGTGGTAATCACGAAACGCCTCTTGCCTAAGGGAGGTAATTCCGGCTTTGGAAGCGAATAACTGGGTGTGAACAGGCTAGTAACAAATAAAGAAGACAACAGAAGAAAAAAAAGAGACAACGGCCAATGCGTGCTTCATGAATACTTCTTCGGTGAATAGGAAGGAAAAAGCAAACAATCGGAAAACAACGCTCATTGTTCCAGAATAAGAATTTGCACTTGGAAATTAACACTGCACTCGTGTAGGAATGGAAGCATTTTTCCCTTCTTTTCAAGGCGCGTTGTGAAGCATATTTAGGGGAAAGCAAAGAGCGGAAGTGACGAAGGCGCCTGGGGGGCGGCTCATCCTGAGCTATCCTCTATTGTTTCTTACCCCTCCGAGGGACAAGGTTCAATCAAAACCCGGAAGGTGGGAATCTCAATCTCTCCTACACCTTGTCAGAATCTGCTTGTTTCATCGACCATGACGAAGGATTTCTCTCGAAGTGAAGTGTATGAGTAAAACACAAACTAGGAACGATATATACACGTCATGGGGTCTTGGGTATACGATGTACCTTTAACAGGTTTCTTCTGTGCAGTCGAGGTTAACTCGACATTGCAAACGAAGAAATTACATGGAAGGAACTTACTTGAAGAAAAGAATGACCCGTTTGAAGAACATACCACGAAAAGATTCCCAATTTGCCACATGTGATAATGGGAGTATCACCTTAGTACAGCCGCCCACTGTATAGGTATACCACATGATTTGATAGGATTTGAATCAAACTCAATAGTGAATAGGAGGGATTTATCTGGAGAGAGAAGTCAAGGGGAGGGTTTATAAAGGCGTGATGGACGTAGGGGAAGCTACTGTATTGAGTTTGGAGTCATGAAAGGCAGCCGGTCGATGAAGTTTCACCTTATAAGGTGGACCAAACAGAAGGATTTCTCGAGAAGGATCAACTGTACATTTACACTGCAACCTCCCTCGTGAGTTTGCGGTTGGTGGCGCACAATAGAGGAGCTCGAGGGCAACCCAACCTACTCCAAGAACACAAAGAACACCTTCATAAGCCTCGACGGTTTCCCAGAGGAAAACTCTCACCCTGTTTCATCCCGTCCAACTTTCCTCCTGGAGCGAGGTCGGCAGGGAGTTCTGACCGTAATATCCCCTTAAACCTCGGGGATGCTTTTGAGTATCGGTCTCAGGCAGGTGGGAGGGGCTCTGCCCCCGGGGCTCCCACTGTAAATATAGTTTCTACCCTTCGTGTATACACCGACGCTCTCATGGGCCCCTTCGTGTGGTTTACGCCCATTGCGCCTGGCCGTAAACAAGCGGGCCACCCTAAGACTTGCTGACCTATTTCAAATCCTCCGGCACGTCATAACGGCGAAACGCTTTACGACTCTCTTCCGACCCTCCTCTCAGACCTGGAAAGCGATAGAAGGGCCATGGCTGGGAAAATGAAACCAAAAGGCTTTGATGTACGAGCCCATGGCCATTTATCGGACCTTCGGGCTTCAAATAGTGCAAGCTTCACTCAATCAAAGACATCAAGACAGAGACAAGTGTAAACACTTCATAATAGAAACTAACAATCTTATTTTATATGAGCAGGTATTTTCAACCCCTTTTAACAAAATCGTCGCTGACTGCTGAAATTCAGAGCCCATTGCACCATTGCATCAGTAACTTTTACAACTGTATTTTTATTAACATTGGCAAATCAATAGAAATGCCGAAGGGATGAGCAGGCGACTGTGATGGCCGACTGAGTACAAGTTTTAGCACAATCCAGGGATCATTCTAACAGCAAGAACTCAGCTTTAAAACATATTTGGATAGAACGGGTTGAGTTAAAGGTCTTGAGAGGAATATTTGCCCATGTTCGCACAGCATTCAGAACAAATGGAAGCACAGATTGTTTGGTACCCTAGAAAAGTGATGTTAAAAAACAATAAATTTCTCCTCTGGTTTTGGCAATGTAAGTACGTTTGAAAAAGGTTCTTGGGGCTCACCAAGCAAAAATAAATTTGCGGAAGCTTTCCACCACGAAACGGAGCGAAAATGAACGATGAAATTCGCCTCCTCGTGGAACGGGGAGGGACAATTAATAAAACAAGTTCAGAAACAAGGTGATCAAAAGGGTGGAAAGATGTTTGGGTGAGAAAACCTCTAAGAAGAGAAGGGAAGAAAGAGCAAAAAGTCTGTGGAAGATAAGGGAAAATAGAGTAAAAAGCAGGAAGAACAATGGCCAAGGGAAAGGAGGCTGTCTTGAAAGATGATGTTTTTGAAAGGGTCATAAAACTTAACAATGAGCTCAGTCAAGCATCACCTGAGGTTCTCTGCGAAGAACGTGGCAAAACTGTGTGGAGAGGAGGTAGGGGGCGGTAAACCCCCACGAAGTCCTTCATCTCCTTTTCTTGGCTTACTTTTCTTTACCAGAGTTAATGGCACTTTTATGCAGATATCTTTCTTCCTTTGGAAAACCTCTGGGCTCCTAAGACGGTAAAGGATGAAAATATCATTCCACTAGAACGGGAGGAGGAGGAGTCACTTCGGAGGTTATACAACCCCTTAAGTCTTTCCTGTAGCCCCCTTTTCGCGTATCGTCTTAATTATTATTCATTAAAAGATTCCGGCTCTAAATCTTATGCTCCCCTCGGATAAGGCTCCAGCTGAGTTATAAGCGGTAGACGAACTATAAGCAGGAACTTGATTATTACAGCTCATAAAGTCTTGTACGCCGTTGAAGGTGAAGGTGGGGCAACGTCAAAGTACGATCACGCATGCATTTGGTTTACCTAGTAGTTATCCACAGAGTTTTCGTTTCATTTCATTCAGCCCGTTCTGTTGATGGTAGAAGGAGAGTGTTATGATCAGATAGATGTGTGAAGCATGTATACGGTTCTGAATATCGTTAAAAACTGTTCGGATACTCCACTCTGAATTCCCGAAATTTCAAGGATTGTGATTTTCCAGCTCAATTTTCTTGATGATTTCATCCAATACAACGAAAATGCGTCTTATTCCTTCTCAATACAATCATCACCTTCAAAGCGTGATAGAAGAAGAGGAGAAAAGAGGATAATATGTTTTGAGTGAGACTCGACTCCAGATTCGAAAAAAAGGAAAAAGCGAGAAAAGCCGTAATAACAACAGCAAAAAGACCAGCGGGATGAGATTCCTAGTTGCATGAGTTAGTTCTTCGCCCTCCAAGGAAAAAGAAACCTATCCTTAAAAAAAGCTCAGTGAGGAGGGTTCTTAGGGAAGATGGTAAAAAAACTACCAAGGTAGGAGGCGGGTGCCGGGGCAAATTAGAAAATGGGGCGGGGGTAAAGCCAAAAGAGAGGAGAGTAGGTTGAAATTAAAAACAGCAAATAACTCAAAGAGGTAAACGCACGAGCAAGCAGGACCAAACAAACGAAAAATTAAAAAAAAAAAGTCTTTTAACTACGTCGGCCAATCCTGTAAAAAAAATCTTGAAGCCCCCCCTCTTCCTCTATTTTACCGTTGGAGGTTGGTTCACGTTCCTGGAAAATCCGGTAGTGAAACCCTTTTTTCCTTTCTTCCTTTTTTGATGCCGAAAATAACTTAACTCGATTACGACGACTTAAAACCGCCGAGAGAATTTATTATGAGGAGTCGAATTTTAACAGAGATTGGGCGCAAAACATGCAAAAGTGATTATCCGCCCTGATGGGGAGGAAGAAAAAGGGGCGTTCGGCAGAGACTAAAGAGGCGGTGATTTTGAAGGGGTTGAGATTTCCCAGGGGAGGGAAAATATTTAGCGGGAAATGTGGCTTAACGTTACTACAGTACATTTTGAGCTGATAGGTTGAAAAATTGGATCGGGTGGTTTTGTACAAATTTTAGATCATTTTGAGTTGATGTCAGAGTTACTGTAGATAGTGCGGTTTCCTTCAACCCCGACACCATTTTCATGGCAAATTATACATTTTTTTGCTTAACTTTTCATCAATTCCGTATTCTTACTTGTGATAATATAGTATTTTATTTCCATGTAAATTAGTGCATCATGTGTAGGCGTTAGGTATGCCACGATTGTTCTATCTACATTCAAAAAGATGTCATTAGGGTTTTAATACAAACACATATCAAAAAGAAGAATATCTTTGCTGGTAATGAATCAATCGAGAAGGCGAGCAGCCGACCTCCTGTACAAATTGTTGTTTGTTTCGTTAGGGTAAGTAGTACGCGGTTGGTACCCAAACTATTCGGCCGAGTTATGCGACAGGATGAATAGCCACAGAATAGCGAGGTTGTAGGAAGGAGTAGAAGTAGAGGAAGGCAGCGCAATTACTAGCAACCCCCAACCCCCGTCCAACATCACCAACGTTGGATACAGGGGAGAGGGGCCTAAGGGGAAGGTAAAGGGTAGGGTTAAGGACGAGGGGTCAGAAGTCCCTTTCTCAATGCAATAAGACGGAATAACTTTGTGCCTTACCCATGTAAGGAGGCAGCGGTTTAAGAGGCGGGGGTGGCTTTCGGATTAATTATACATTAGAGTAAGACCCCGAAAACGTCGCGGGGGCGGCAGAGGTCCAGGAAGGAGAACAATAGCGGTCAAGGGGGCGCCCAAGGACGGGTCCTGGTGGTGGTGCGGTGGAGAGGGGTGGACCCTTTCAATTAGCCTAACAAACTTCTTTGACCACCCCCGTCCCCTTGATCACCCCCACTCCACCGTCAGGTTCTCGAGAAGCCATGGGACCAACTTTGATCCAAGTACAACGTCTAATTGCTTTCATTTTCTTGTTAAAGTCTTTCGCCTTATTACAAGGTTGATCCCGTTTCAATTAGTCTCGAACTTTATCGGACGTTCTCCCCAAATTGATCACTAAAGTGAACCGCTTTCATCAAAAGAACCTCCACCGCGTTACTCTCCAGGTGGATGATGGAGAAAAAGGTTTGTTTCAGGCGTGTGTGAGGTCACAAAAATACGCTTCACGCTCGTGCTTCAACCTTGACTCTAATGCCGCTTTTAAATGCCAATACTGAGGTGTCAAAAACCCTCTCAAGCTTTCACTTCCGATTTTTAAAATGTTCAAAATCCGATCCAAACTCATTTTTAAGCTCATCGCCGCTGTCGGAAATAGTCTGAGGGCGAGTAAGAATCATAAAGTATAGGTTTTCAAGATGTCTGGTATGCAGGGCGTAATGGGGATCATTCGATAGTCGTCACAATCACGCAGGCATATTTCGAACCTTTTTCATATAAAATACGTTAGCGGACAATGATAAGAGTTTGTATTGTACCATTATCAACCCTTGATCACAGAAATAACGGCGGACTGCTTTTTTGATTGATGGAGTTTTGAAGGCGAATAGAAGTCAAGGGGATTTACAACAGAGTAATCCGTTCCTAACGGTCTCAATAAAAGACAACATGCAACGGACGACTAGAGGGAAAAAGAGGCAGAAGAAAAAATTCTTCAAGCACGAGAGCATAGTACTAGGCCAAAGGATAAATAAATTCACTGCTAAACAGAGTGGAGGACAATATTAGAAAGAATCGAACATATAAATCTTGCCCAGGGCGTTCGGGGCTAGAGGTTGATGGAAGCGGGGAAGCTGCCACGGAAGTGAGGCGAGCAAATTGCCGAATTCCTCTCGACTATGTGTTCTAACCCCTACCGCCGACCCTTTTTCGAAAAAAATAAATCAAGCTCGGCTCTGGAAGTTTTGCTGGTAATGAAACTATCCTAGAAGATCCATCAGCCTTTAATACGGCTGCCGATTTGGCAGTCTCCCGGGCAGCGTAGGCCCTCTGGCGCCCATAAATAAATATTATTGCCTTTCCCATTCCCCTCTTTTAAAGTGCAGATACACAATTTGGCATTGCAGCAGGCTTTGAGAGAGGGCTGGAAAATGCAATGTGCCTCCTCTTATCCGTTTTTTTTTAATGTTCTTATATATCCGCTCTCCGACGACGACTGCCACCTAGATACGCCACTGTGTTCCAATTTATCAAAGTAATTTCTCTTTTCAGACGAGGTCTGCTATCTGAGTAGGCGTGTACAACGATGTTGGTATTGTTTTATAGATGTGCGTTGTTTGCATAAGATGTGGAAATTCTGGTATCAATTTTTGTGACATTTTTATGGCCTTCTTAAATTACTCTATGCATTAGAGATTTTTAAGGGAATGTGACGTATGACTGTTCAAGACATCTTCCAACGTACTCAATATTGTACACAAGATGGTGCGAACATAAGTCGAGACGCTGCAAATTCGTTGACAGGGGTTGGTTATTCCTCGGACTAGGCACATGAAGACTCACTTCAATCGATTCAGCATCCATAACCTCTTCCGGTGGGCGCCAATTGTTCCAGGACCCAACTCATTGGATTCACCGTCCAAAATTTAGTGGAAAATAATACCCCACACGTCTAGGTCACCAAAAATCACGAAAATCCATTTTTAAAAAACACATTTTGATTATTCAAGGAATAACCAACCAAAAATGTCGTGCCAAATTGGAGAGATTGGCTTTTCGCATGAGAACAGGTTGATGGTTTTAGGAATAACCAACCAAAATTAGGCTACAGAAACAGAATTACAGCTGAAGAGTCGGGCTGTCAATGGCAATCATGATACACGTGCTACCGGACGCTGTTGACGGGTTTCTCTTCAAATTAGGACAGCAACTACCAGGTTTCACTTGGCTTCGTCAGATACACACGCCACTCCCATTCTCATTATGAGGAGATTGACCGTTACAGAAAGGGTGAAGGGAGAGGGGGTTAATTTCCAGGCAAACGTAGTGATAAAAAATCACTCTGAAAAGCTGCGAGCTATTCCACAGGAAGTTGATTATTCCGAGTAAAACATGCTTGTGGGAAAAAGTGTAGTGGGTACCCAGTGGTGTGCGGTAATTAGTCCCTGACCCGTCACAATCGGTTCAGCGTCCAAAATGCATTTAAAGAAGATTAATAACCCTCACGGCCATGTCGAATTAATCTCAAAAAACCGAAACGCCTCTCATCACTCAAACCATCTCTCTGTTTTGGGCGACAGAGGTGAAAATGTGTTACACACAATGGACTCGACACAGGAAATTTCAGTTATTTTTGAGAATTTCAAAGGGGCAGTTTGGGTCCATACGGCATACGGACATTCCGAATTTTTAATAATAATTCTAATAATTTCTAATAAACCGAAACAAGTTGGAAACGAGTCACCTAAGTCACTTGTGGCAGAGGGAAATCCCTTACAAATCTACACCAACAAACTTGAAATTTGAAATCCACCAACCTAATTGCGCGGGTCAGCAACGGGTGACGTTCCGCTGTTTCACTCTGATCAGGTACGACGAATATTTAGTTCTTTCTCGAGTTTCCTATTAAAGCCAATAAGGAGTGTATTTAAAAAAATGAATTTTCGAGATTTTTTGCCATCTAGGCGTGTGGGGATACTTACTGAATCCAATAGGATTGGTCCAGGAATGAATGGCGCCCAGTGGAAGAGGTTAGGGGTCAAAATGGGTATCTATCTACCTATCACGAAAGTGGGTTTTCCAGATTTCTGGTACCTAGGCGTGTGACGTATCATGTTCCACTAGATTTTGAACGCTGAATCGATTGGAATGAGTCTCCATGCTGATCGTCCGAGGAATAACCAACCCCACTGAAAAAATGTGCAGCGTTTTACATGAGTACGACGATTAGGACAAGGTCCACGGGGTTAGCACTCAAATATTAGCTTCTCCTAAGCTGGTGTTGTTCCCTCCATTCAAGGAAATGAAGTAGATAAGACAGGCTTTACGGACAAAGGTGAAGTTGCATGCCTGTAATTATTGTCAGAGAGAAGCAGCGGACGTGAGCCACCCTTAAGAACAATATAGGACCGTTAAGGTCGAAGAGTCAAAAGGGCCCAGGGAGATGTCGAGCTTATCTTAACGAGGGGGGTTCCTTCCCGTAAAGCACAGATAGACTGGTCAGGCTCAACAAATCACTTCCGCCTCTCGTTAGCAACTCGATACCCATTAGCTCCGAGAGATAGAGGTGAGAGTTACATATCGAAGAAGAGCTGGCTCGTCCTACTTCCTCTTTCAATAACCTGACACCCTCGAGACATTGCGACACCGATATGACTCGTCGTTTGCCCGACACAGCCCCTCGACGGTAAAACTCCGGACAACCGGTCGTTCACACGATGGCTTTAACCGTGGGCGAGGGCCCATTCTGAAGATATGACGAAAATTGGCCGGCAGCATGACCACTCGGCGAGCTATTCCGTTTCAATCAGAGGTTTCATCCAACCACACCTCCTCCGAGAAAGTCATGTCCATCACCGAGTCATCTGATTTCACAAAAAAGTGATCAAATCTGAACTGATTTCAAAAAGTGTGAGATGAGGGTTTCAGCGGATGTTACTAGGTTATCAAATGAGCTACTCAAATCGTTTGAATGGAGGATAATACAACCTCATACATAACATAACGAGACACAGATAACTATTGTCATGGGGTACTGCAATGGCTACAGTGTATGTCAGGTGATTGACATCAGTCCAGGTTGTGGTTTAAATAGAATGTTAGCTCGTGTATGTTCTCTACAAAAGGTTTTTAATCGATTTAATCGAGAGTCAACCACTATGTTCCTGATTCTTAACGTAGCACCCAGTCGTTCATTTGATGGTAACTTCATCAATTTATTTTGTTCTTTTTAGTTCCCTTCGTTATTATCAAATTCATTGCTACCAAAATAGTCCATTACACGCTGCCCATTAACTCAATAAACGACCGAGTTCCTGATCGGGTGAAATGTGAAAGAATCCAACCAAAAGGAGGGTCACAATAATTAGAAACGTCACTTGAAATCCTCTCTGCTTCAATTGCTCCCTACCCCTAATTCTTTCCAAGGAAGAAGAGGGAAGGATTTACCTTTTACCCTCAATTTCTTTCTGTTTCTGAGTTCCTTTAAATGCCTTGAGGAGCAATTAGGCGTCGGGTTCTAAAGGCGATTCCAGGTGGTTGAAGACCATTAATCAAGGATCTTGCCAATTAGGGAGACATCAAGGAAGGAAAGATTTGATTGGGGTGAGTCTTGTTGGGAAGATAGGGGATCAAATGAATGCGGAAAACCATGACCGACCACACAATCTCATGCTTGCTTAGATGAAAAATCTGCAAATTCTTACACACGGGTTGGTTATTCCTCGAATGGGGGTAACAGCGGTGTGGCTGGTCCCCACACAATCTCATGCTTGCTTAGATCGAAAATTCAGGTCCAAATTTAGTGGAAAATGATACCCCACGCCTAGGTAGCAGAAATCCGACACATAAAAATGGTGGGTATACCATTTTGACCCATAATTCTTCCGGGGTTCCAATCGTTCTGGGACACACATCATTGAATCAGCGTCCAAAATTTAGTGGAAATGATACCCCACAGCCTGGTAGCAAATCCCGAAACACTAACAAATATGGGTTAATAGACTACCCAATTTGACCCATAACTTCTTCCGCCAATTGTTCTGGGAGGATTAGGTCCAGGGAAATATACCCACCGCCTGGTACAAAATCCGAAAACACATACAAAAGGGTAATATATACCCAATTGACCCATACTTCTCCAGGGGTGCCAATCGTTCGGACCCGTTTCATTGGATTCAGCGTCCAAAATTAGTGAAAATGACACCCTATCGCCTATATCGCCAAAATCTCGAAATTAGGTCCGATCGAGCTGAAAAGTTTCGAGGATCCGTCTCGGCCGGAAAGACCCCTGACCAAATTTCAGATTTTTAGAAATTTTCTAGCTACAAAAAATGGCGGAACAATGGACGGCGTACGGCGTATGGCGACGTACATTGACATTCGGGGAAAACCATGACCGACCCAAACAATCTCATGCTTGCTTAGATGAAAAAAAAAAAACAAAAACAGTCAAATGTTAACAATTGAGCAAAAAAAAAAAAAAAAAAAAATCCCGTTAAATCAACAAGGATGGATATTGTGTTGACAATATTCAATTTCAATTTTTTTAACAGCGACGAGAATGTCTACCTTACGGTAAGTCAGAAGTGTTGTTGATTTTGATGAGTTTTTGTCGTGTTTGTTTGTCGCTACAGACGTGAATCAATGATCTATCAGCCTTGGGTTCGCATATTCGCTCTTCGAATTCTAATCGAAAAACATCAGTATTGAGAGTTTTCAACTTCACCTAAGGTTGATAAGTGCACAGGAGGGCTAACTTAGTATGGTAAACAGTGATGAGGTGTGATACCCTTCCAGTACATTCAAACTCCGAAACTTTAATGAGAAATCACACTACCCACACAATAAGGAGAGCTTGATAGGCGAGAGGAAGGGGGGGGGGGGGAACAGGGTTGTATTGGGTGTTGGTCCAAGCTAATTATCAACGAGGGACCTCCCGTGATAGTAGCACGTCTCATCCCTAACAAGTAAGGGCTTGGTGAGGGGGTTGTTTAAGTAGAGATATAGCTAATAGTATAATCCATTAGTCGAGGAGTTTAGCTGGTTTCGGTCGGCAGGTTCCTCATGGAGACTTGTGGAGAGTTTGAGAGCCTCCTGTTAATGGAATCTTATGTCGCCCTCCAGGGCCATCAGCTAACTTCTTATCAGCTCAACTCGCCCTATGACTCTCTACGGTTCATCCACGGTAATATGGGTACCGAAGGAGACACTACTTCGACTTAACGAGTGAGAAATTAGGGCCGAAAATGCGATATTTTGATTTTTTTAAGCAGTACATTAGAGATTACAAACAGTGAAATCAATTATTTCTAATGATCAGATCCCACTGCATTAAAATAAGAGGCGTCAAATTATTCCACAATGTTTATTATTATTATTACTTTGAGTGGGTATGCGCATTATTCATCGAAGTCTCCATATGAATAATTAGGGGAATAGAACAGGGTAATTATATCAAGAAATGATTAAAGAGGTACATTGATGCGATACACCTAATTTGAGAAGGAACATTATTAGCGTACTAATTATGATCATACGGTTATTGGGCCCTGCGTGTTTCAATACAGTCAGAGTTGGATTCATAACCTGTTGTAGACACACACAAAAACATTTCAACCAAAACATTTTCCTTCGATTTTTTTTCACTAATAGACACTAGTTAGTTAGTTTTACGGTCAACTGGGTGTTGTTCCTACCGGAGGAGAACCCTCGTGAGCGAGGGTGGAATAAAAAATAAAGTTTGCGTTGAATAGAATAAGACAAAGGCTGCCTTTCAACTTGGGCTACACAGTAACTCGTTCAGATAACGCAACTTTTCATTTTTTGTCGCCCCTCATCCTGTTGCTCGTTGTCACCTAAAGGCGCCAACTCCCCCAACAAGGCGCATTACCAGCCCTCAGGTTCTGACTAACTGAAAATTAACTGAGCGTACGTACTAATTATCTTAATTGGGGACTTCCTGGGTTATTTTTGTAGGCACTTTTCGTTCCGGGCTCTTGGCTCCCAACCGGTCGTGATAATATCGCTTATGAAACCCATGGTCTCTTTTAAGTTCTTTCTTATCGTGGTTAAAAAATGAAAGAACTGGCTATATTCTAGGAGTAAAATAGCAGGATATATTCTTCGTGAATGAATACAACTCGGATGCCTGACTAAAGCCAAACATCTCCGGCGTTCTCATGAAAGTAAATGGAGCAGGTTAAATCGAGTTTGATTGTGGGGTCCGGATGAATTCTTGTTGGCCTCCATCGGTGAAATGGAAACCCAATAAAACTGCCGTAAATCGGTCTAGAAAACTGAAACCAGGGAAAAGGGGTCGAGCAAATTGATTCTAATGATCAGAAAGGGGAGCTTTAGCCCTCATTCAGGAAGCCCAGAGTTAGTTGAGATATACGGGCCAAAGGTGGTCATTTTAAAGGTAAACTCAACTCCTGATCCCAGTACCCTACACCCCTTTCATTTGCTGTTTCCTCAAGTGCTTTGTTCGTCGAACGAAACCACCCGTTTCACCAATGGTATAAATACAAATTTGAATCTTTCGTGGGAGCCGACTTTAAAACCTGATCCCTCCTCGGGCTATTAGTCACTCGAATGTCAAATAATGTTACTACGCCTTCTCTTGGGAGGCAAAACATTACAAGAGATATCACTTTCAGGATAATTACTTGCGTCGTGCGGTCGTGGTTGGGAAAATGATTAATTCTCCAACCTGACTGCCAAGCGCGCAGTAGTCTTGAGCATGTTACTCTGTCCCCTTCATCATGTTCGCGACCTGAGCTATGACTTATCAACAGGCTGAAGACCAAGAAAGAAAGAAAATAGTAGAACTTTTAGTTTTTATTTTCCAAAAATATTGAGTAATATCATGTAATGTTGAAAATTCATAACGCTAAGGTGGTTGTCATTCTGAAACTTGGAAAACCAACCAAGTACATAATCCACGCAAGATAACCTAACAGGCCTTTCTCCTTGGTACCTCCAGTGAAGTCCAAGCTATACAAGAAAACTGTCAACAAGCGACATTTATCGATCTTCCGAAAAGCCCTGATTTTTCCTAATACTAATTTTCTAAATACTCGGGACAAGAGAATAGAAATCGGATCTGTCAATCAGAATAGCAGCTAGATTGAATTTACAATCAACTTGACCGGTCTGTACAATCAAGTACCTACTTAAGCCCGTTATTCTTATAATTGGCGAGATTGTGAGGGACCATAAAACATTGATAATTGAGGGGGGTAATTCGTTCACTTATCAATTTTTAAATTTAGTATACGTATATTCAGAATCAATGTATACTCCTTATCGAAAATCTAGTATCCGTCAGAGAAACAAGCAACTACACACGTAGACAGACGTTCAACATTGCCCTATGTGGCCGATAACTTATGAATAGAAATGGTTTCTCCCGTATGAAACAACCCGAAAAAATTTAGGGGAGAAAATCACGCACACCCTCTCAGGGTTGAACTGTTTTATCTTCACTATATCGCCAGCTTTTAGAAACGAATGAAACTCCCCAGACCCCAAAACCTTATCGAACAATCGGTATAGCAGAAAATTTTCTTAGCGGGAGGCCCCTGTATCAGCCTTAAATATAAACAAGGAATAACCAACCAAAATGCGCGTTCCGCTTTAACCCTACGCCACGGCAGGGATCACAAGTGCTGCTTCACCCCAGGGGGTTGGAAGATGGTGTAACTACGATTTGTCATTCTCGTGACTTCAGAATAAAAAACCACCTCCTTCTTCCCAACACAAAAAAATATCTCCACACACGCCCTTTTTCCCTCTTGCAGGGTCACCACGCAACAAACATACATGGGAAGTAGTAGGGCTTCTCTCTTTCGCTCCTCTCACGGAAAGATAAAAAAGAGAGGAAAAAAATTTATTTTCATGAAAATCCTGCTTCATTACAACATTTATGTCGGGAAGGGTGGCGAGTGGAAGAGGTTCTCTCCCGTACAAAAAGGCTATTTCTCCAAGTTCTCGGGAAAAACACATATTCATTATAAAAGAAACGTGAATCTTTGCCAACTGTGGGCTACCTCGTCCGCGTTAACGTTTTCAAGTATAATTCAAGATTTGTCCCCGTATTTCTTTAGCCCCCCCTGTGGCCGTGGAAAGAGGTTTTTGGGGCACTTTGAATACATTTTTCCAGTGTCAGAGAATAGAAAAAACCAGGCAGCTATGCGGGGTTTGTGCTGATTTAGAGCACAAAGGAGTTTACATAAAGAGGTTTCGTTGGTGGATTGGGGGATTCACTGCTATTAGTCGATTTACACGATTTCCAGATCAATCCATCACACTTTTCTGAAGGACTTTCTGAAGGTATGTAACTACATCAGTATCTTGGATGGGAAGATGATTCCAAACAGTCTCACCCCTCATGAATATTTTTTGATCCGGAAGTCCGCTCAGGACAAGGAGTTCCTCAAGTGTTGGAAGAATCCGGCAACAATTTTAATAATTTTTACCATCTACGGATAAAACTTTTTATACGGATTAACTTAGCAAGTAATCACACATTTTATTATAACCGTAATGAACGTGTAGTTTCATCCCACCGGTACTCAACGACGGCACAATTTATGCTCGAATTATGCCCGGTTAAATTACCTTCAAAATCAACATTACTCTGCACCCTAATCAACCCTCCCAGGACTGTTTCTCTGAGAATAAACAGCCCTAATGCAAAATTCATGCAACGTGCTGCGCTAGAAGAACGCAAATCGCTCACGTTCAATTGAAAACATCATTTTCGCTCATTAGCCGTCTAAATAACGGTTCCCTCTTCCATCCGCAGGGAGGTTCGTGATTCTCATTGAATTTCGCTCGCTCTTGATTCGACCTCTGGTTCCGGTTTTTAGGCTCGACAGTCACAACAAAGGCTCCCTATATTGGTTTTCAGCGGTAAGTTTTCGTTTTAGGATGGTTTGATGCGAGAATCCGAGTTCGATCAAATCTACACAAACGGAATAGCCACACTGAGAATTCAATTTCCAGCACAGTTGGATTTCTCACGTTAGGAAGCCATCGCTACATCCATTTATTGCTCGCTTGTTTTGGTATTTTCACGACGACGGGAAGCGTTTCCTAGATTCGACCGTTGATTTATCTCTTGAAATATCAAAGTCCGCGCGGAACTAGAGTAGCGTATCGGATTTTACAGTGATCAACGGCCTTCCACAGCCACATGACCAAAATGAGACTTTAACGCCTGCCTATGTTTGACTAGTGAACATTTCTCGGTTGACAAACCACCAGCAACAAGAATCGAATCATAATTTTTTATTCCCAATTTTCGTTGTATTCAGTAACACATAAATAACCATAAATCTCTTCATGGGCTATAGAGACGTCAGAAATGAACACAACAGTGACATAGAATTATTCATGTTGGTTGCCCCGTAGATCATACAAATTTGTAGGTATTGGGTTATCCTGAGGAAGGGTCACGTAACAGAAGAGTACTCAACTAAAGCAGCATTCTATATTTTTCATTTTTAAATTTCGGTCGAGAATATGCAGGGTGTTCCACAAGTTGTACCCCCCCCCCCACCATCCTCCATTCCTCTGCTAAAATCGTCCAAATAGGAGTAAACAAAAATATTTTTTTTAATCTCCATATTTTTTAGCAAGGATCTCAGATATCATATTTGCCCACCCCGCGCAACTGGCACTAACTTTCTTAGTTTAAAAAGGAACCTCAATTTATTATTGAAGATTCGGATTCTACTCAAACTTTCATGAACATTTAAACCCTCAAATAATGTTTATTTATTGGATTTTCCCATTGTTGTAATGATTTTGTATATCTCAGAATAAGTAATTCATAATGGGAATCTCCTTCTAAATTATACTTCCACATGGGCTTTCGGAATTATTTTGCGGAAGGAACAGCATTTGCTTAATAGTCTGCCTCAGGAGTGCGGGATTCCAAGACACAATTACAACTGAAGCGACCATCCAACCAAAGGTGCCTCAGGTCAACCTTAGGAATGCCCAGTAGTTTCTCGAATTTAATTAAAGGAATTTCTCTCACATACTAGGACACCATCTCGAGCCCACCTTCTAACGTTGGACTGCAATGTATAAGCCATTGTCCCTTCTGAGGGTTAAACGTCTAAGAGAAACCCCGAGTTAGCATTCTCGGTTGGGGGTCCGAATGAATTAACGCTCTCCCTAATGGGGTATTGTCTGTGTCTTGGCCTCCAAGAGCTTCTGAACCACACCTTGATCACAAACCTTAGACGTGCAAACTGAGTAGCTTCTCTGATTCAATGCCTACCGGTATTTTCTACACAAGACCCCGAAAGTATAGTAATGACTGGGAGTATGTGAACATCACCGACACGCTGTGGTTTAATAATGTCGCAGGTAAGCCCAACGATTATGAACTGAAATGAACTCAAAATACAATATCATCAAATAATTTCATGAAAAAATGGAAAATTAGTCATGCTTACATCCAAAATGATATTGTCCGTAAAAATATGTTTGCCAACACTTCCATTTGCTTGTCATAATGAGGATCTGGGTTTTTATCGATCAGTTAAATATAAAAAAGTCCTTCGCGCCCAACTGAACCATTTCTCGTCGGCAATAGAGATTACGGCTAGAAATTTTATTTTATAAAAAAAAAATTATAATAAACTGGCATTGATCTGCAGTCACACAAAAACGAAACTCTTTTCCAAACTTCTGCTCTCAACATTGATGATTTATGTGATTCAATAAATCCTCACTGAGAGGAAATTCGCTGAGACGTGAATTCAATTTCGTGTTTGGACCTCATGCCTCTTCTACAATAGACGTTAAGCTGAATTTACGAGCGGAGGATGAAATAGGACATGATACGCATTCGAGATAGTATAATTCCCAAAATGTTTGGTTTTCGCCTAGTGCAAATAATAATGAGCAACTTCATCGGGTTTTCAATTTAATATGCAATGCCAGAAGCGAACTATTCCAAATGATTAGTTGGGGCGTGGAAGAGTGCGGATGCGAGAGAATAACATGTTGCGAGAGCCATAGAAACGTGGCTAACCAGCCGGTGACACTCAATATGGCTGTAGGCTCCGATATGAAACGCCTATACTGAAGGGTTAAATCCGACTCAGAAGCCCGGCAGAGCAGTGGGGGACGAAAGCTGAATTATCGTTATAGATTCGCCTGTTTGCGAAAGCGAATAAATAGTTTGTGTGGCTGTCAGGCATGTCGATGGGAGTACGTGTCTAATGAGCCGATAGCAGCTTCGGCAGTTTCCCTTCGAATAGGCAACAAACTATCGCAGAGCTGTGGGAAACCCTTCACCGCTCTCGGAACGTTTACGATTTTCAACCACAAACCTAATTGGAGTTTTGAGATAAATCTAAGAATAGTCGGATCTAATAGCGATACAGTTTTTGAACAACCAACCGAAGCCACGTTCGACCAAAAAGAGAGGGTGTTCCAGGCATTCCTGATCGATAGAGGATCGGTTTAGTTTACATGAATTATTTCTACATGCCCTAGATTTATCAGAGCTACATTTCATAAAGCTCTAATAAATTGTCCTTTCATTGTCAATACTTTTGTTGGTTGAACCCCTAGAAACCTCATACTAATGAAATCGTGTTAAGTCAAACTAATACGCTGCACGACAGTGATAACGTCAACTATTCTCCCAGCGTAGGAGTAAGGCCTGGGCCTTATAACCAGTTGTAAAACCACTCTATTTTTGCTGATTCAAGAGAAATTTCGCTGAAACATGAATCACTTACCATTTTCATTGTTGTCGGAAGGCGACTGGGTGAGAAGGGTCATGCTCAGCTGTAAATGTTCGGCGCCAGGTGGCGGCCAAGCAGCGCCCACACCAACTTCAGTCACGACGGCTTCTTCTCCTACCTCGAGCTCAACTGCAACGGTAATCGTAATAAAATAGTTAAACAATTGATGTTAATATTAGGTTGTTTGACTTATACATATAATGTATTGTAACAACGTATATGTAAATGGAAGAAAAATTTGCGGTGTTGAATGCCAAGCGCAGTTTCAGAGCTCGAGATCAGGAGGCTCCGAGGAAAAAACGCGTACACGATAAAAGGAACAGAAAAAGTAACTATCAGAAACAATCTGTTACACTGAACATCCCTGGCACTACTAACTTTCCATACACAGGAAGGAGAAACATTTCGCACGTACATGAGTGTACGGGACCGCTAGCTTCCCCTCGAAAACAATGCCAATGCGGAGAGCGAAGAAGGGAGCTATGTATATTTATACAGGTGAGATCTGTATGCATTGCGTGGTTGCAGGCGATATGAGAGCTCAGATATGCATCTAGTGCCTCCCTTAGCACGGGGTAGCTTTCCTTTTATACGTGTCGAGGGGGTAGAATGTGTGCAATCGTTTCAACAACATTCCACTTTTTGCGGACATTTTCTTCGGCTAGAGGGTAGTTATCGTTAGGTCTGAATATGAGGTCGTGGAAAAGGGAATTGAGTCACTTTGTCACAGCACGTTCTATTTCACGAGGTGGAAGTAGGTGCGGGAATAGAAGTAAGAGAGCAGGAAGTTGAAAAGGGTTGAATTGTCTTGGCACCGTCGCTCTTCTAATATTCTGGTGAATTCATTGCAAAAATCTGAGAACTTGTGCTACAAATGTAGACATTACTGCAATAGGAAAAAAACCACAGCCTATTAACATTGATCATTGGTCCAACCATTCATTAGGTAATTTGAATAGACATCTTGTGGATTAGTATAAAGACAAATGAAGAATGATGAATGAAGGCTATCTAGTGGCCAGCAATCCACCAATTTTAACCGGTGTTTCATTTATTTATAAATGATTTATTTCTCACATGGGCCACAAAAATTTGGAAAAGGAGTTTGAAAAATGAATTCAATTTGTCAATGAGCCTGGAGGCTGTCGCTTGAATTGAAGAAAACACCCCCTCCTCATCATCCTCAGTCAATTTTAAAACCTCGCAGATTCCCCCACATACTCTTCCCCTCAGCAGCATCACTAGTTCCAGCTCAAATTAAATTACGGTCCCCTACCTCTAAATCCATTGTGTTGTTGGGCGGATCAGTTTTATACGTACACGGTTGTCTAGTCGCCGAGCCCGTAACATTAAATCAGACGCCTTCAAACTCTTTTACCCGAGAAGAGATTCAACCGTGTAGTAAAGATTAATGGCTTCTGATACTACTCCACAGTTCTCTCATTGAAAACAATGAATCACCTCCAAGTTACTGCAAATAGTCGCCAGCTCGGTGGCCGAATTGAGTCTGCCTATCTACGTTACAATATAGACAAGAAACTACATGCAGCTCATTTTCGCACTTCAATGGACTTGTGTCTATAAAGAATGGAGATCAACCGTTCAGTACCAAAACAAAAATCCGGAATAGGTCCCCCAAATGAAATTGTTTCCTCGTGCCCAAAGTTTTGCGTCTGTCAGAAGAATGTTACTGAAATAAGACAAAATAATTACATCCTTCCATCATAAAAGCAGCTCAAAGTTTTGTAAAATTCACAAAAAAGTCAGTTGATGTCTCCAAGGGGGCAAAATTTTTCTTTTTATTATTCTTCTTATTCTTTTTATTATTCTTTTTATTATTCTTTTTTTTTCTTTCATTAAACACGCAAGTTGTGATTCCTAGGGACATCTGGTCACCCGTGTAAAAATGAGGATCTACTTCAATAATGAACTTTTTGTCTCGAAAGCAGAGTATTATAGGAATTTTTTGCGAGGACTCCGAGACAGTAGGGATGATCCCCCTTTGATTCGACATACACTGAATGATTGATGCAATGCTTGATGGAAATAGCCGTAGATGTTCAAGCGACATGATCACCTGCTTCAGTCATTCAAACATTCAATCTATCACCGTCAATGTTTACATCAAGTGTCAATCGGGTCTCCGCTCCATCAATTCTTTTCCAACATCGTCTAACTGAATCATTCATGTTTCATATTGATTTCAATGACCCACCTCGATCGTGAAAATTTGTAAAATGAGTATGCTTGCGTGTCAAATGTGTGAGCGTTGACGTCAAATTCAGCATAATATCAATGCCTTCGTTTGCCCATTTCCGCTTGCCAAACCGATGAGATCACACAACGCCGAGCTCGAGCTAAATCCGAGTGAAACCGGAGATGCGGAAATTTCTTCGGTTGAACGTTGAAATCTGGGCATTCAACGGACGAAGGCTCAACACTCGCGGCGAGGGCTCCAAGGCGAAATGAAGGGCCCTGAGAGAGAATTAATTCTCGAAAAGCCGTTATGTTTATCTTCACCTAACAATGTCCGGTGCTAATCGGCTTTGAGAAACACAATGCTCCCTCGATTCTCCCGGGTAGCACATTACCGCCCATTAAAGGTATGTGTACCAGAGGATTTGCCTCCTCAACTCCTTCCTCCCCTTTCAACCATAATTTCCAGTAGAGCTACGCGGCTTAAATCTACTTCCATCCCTCCTGTAATTATTCTGAGGACGTTTATGGAAATTTGAGTCTACGCAGATTTGAATGTGGGATTTTAATGGAATGAAGTTTAGAAAAGAAGTTTTCAGTGAGTAGGGGGAATGGGATTATTTCTGTGGGGATTGAGGGCTGCTTTTAAATGCAACCGCTGGTCAAGGGATGCTTGATTTAAACCTAATCAGAAAAAGAAGGAAGAGAAGGAGAAGGTGTTACATATACAACAACAACGATATACTCATTCATTCACGATTCATGCAAGATACATGAAAGAAATATTAAATTCGTGGACAACCAATCCATCTCCTTTTCAGAGTTAAACTACCACCAATGTCGCTAAGGCTTCTCATGTCCCCCGTCTGCTTACGACTCTAAAATGCCGATGATTGTAGGCAGTTAAAATTAAGCTACATCAGAAGGTTAATTAGGTAAAATTTAAGTAATAAGAAGAGACGGCCTATGAGCCAGAGCGTACCTACCATATGCTGGGAATTACTTAGTATCAATAGGAAAAATTTATAAGAAGCAGATAATTTAATATGATAAATCTAGAAAGCGAATAAATGCGGACTAAATGAGTGCAATCGAATAAATACAATCGAAGCAAAAATGTTGGCTTAACGCGCATAACCATGGCTTTGATCGGTCATTCATGCAAAAATACCTTCCCATTTTAGAGTACGTACCAGCGGGTATGTATTAGCTGTTACCTGAATACTAGAAGTTGGTTAGACTGCCTTCTGTAAGACCTCCTGCGTTCTATTAAGCATTTCATCAAGGTGGCTCGAAATAATCATAATATAAGCTCTAACATAAGACAAATTGTGTGTGATTATCAGATTCGTCTGAGTAAAAAAGTTACCTATCAAATCAAAAAAAAAAAAAAAAAAAAAATCTGATAAGAAGGAGATCCGGGGTCGTATTTCATTTCCGCAATATAGTGCACGTGACCAGAATAGATAAAAATAAAAAATACTTGATGGGGTTGTGGGTGCGCCGGTCCTGGGGAGCGGAACAATGAGGAAGTGCCAGGAGGGACCGTCGTTAGTACTCTAGGGTGGAGAATGAGGGGGTGATTTTCCGTGAAAGTTAATCCGATATTAAATGTCCCAGGTGGTGACGCACGGTGACGTCATAGGTCGTCTTTCTGTTTCCACCCCTTCGCCAACCCATCCCCTTACCACCGCGACGGCGGAGATAATTGTATCAATTGGAGGGGGGAGGGGGCATTGTCGTCGTTAGGGAGTGAAAAAGTCGAACCTAAGGCCGTTTCACCGTGGAAAAGGGTCGTCGGTTCGGACCATGACGAGGGAGGCATGGCTAGTTCAGGGAAGAGGGGTGGCTTTCTGAACGAAATGATTTAATGTGTATGGGCGACCGTGGAGGGAGGTGAAGGTAATGACTGCTGACAATAGGTGCCCCCCCACACCCCCATCGCACACCAGAGCCTGTCTTCGTGTAGCTCATGACCGCTCATCCATGGCCCCCTCTCAACCACCCCACATATTTTCCCCCTCTTCAGCCTTTTCCTCCCATCAGAGTCCCTTCAAACTGCGTATTCATTTAACTTTAATTGGTTTCTTTCTCTTTTTCTTCGCCCTCTTAGTGAATTGATGAGATAAGAATTGATGAGAAATCATCTTTACGAGTCGAGAAACTGTTGGAGATAACGGGTGAATTGAAGCGCAGGCCCTTGAAAATGAATTAACGTGGCATCAAAGGTTTAGATGAGCAGATGCAATAAACGACCGTCTATTCTAATAAAAATAACTTCGTTCACGGTCGTTTGAATCATGTAGTTAGCGACACGAACGACTCACCATCCTGTCAATCCGTTTTTTCCAAGTATCTACTATTATTTTTATTTCAACAATATCTAATATTATTCCTACGATCCAGGTGGCAATCGGACTGAAAAATAGTTTAGCTTATGAAAAATGTATCAGGTACTATTGTATTATTGGGATTCATCGGACATTCCTTCGTCCGGAACTACCTAATGAGAAGCCAAAAAAAAACTTGCTTTAGCGTTTGTGCGGTCCTCCCAAAGCGGTCATCATTTTTCCAAATCATGCCGGTTTTTTTTTCTGCAGTACGGAGGAAGGAGGATCTCAACAGCATTAATTGGACTCTTTCCAAACCTGTTCTGTACTCGAAACGGTTGTTGGAGCACAGGTATTCTGTACTGTAGTCTCAGCGATCGGGCTAAAGGCCCTCTGTCATGGCGGCAAGTGGACGAATCGAATGGATACGAGAAGTGCGCAACAACGATTTCATAAATTTTCCATCCCTTTTCCCCTTGTATACGTTCGTCCCAACACTTCCTGGTCAACTTTGCCAGGAAACGGACCAAAAACATTTGTCAAGGCAGGAAACTCTTAAGGAACGTCCTTCTTTTCCTGGAGATAGGAGTGAAAATAGTGATATCAGCATCTGGGGGAGGAGTCTATGGGAGAAAGGTTTCGCCCTTTTGTGCCTAGTAGAAGGGGCCGAAGAATGAAGAAAAAACCTGGAACAAGTGGGTTAGAAAGCGCAGGAAGTACACAGCTGGCCTTTGCAGGGAAGCGCTGAAAGGTTCGGTATCTGCCCTTCCCCAGAGGGTATACGATTTACATGAGAAAAGGAGAGCGCACAATGAAGATCGACGTGGAGAATGAGGGTCCTAATCAATGGGTGTCCCTGTGTGCCCGTGTAATGTGAATTATGCCACACGCACCCCGAAGCTGCGATTGTCCGCTCGGAACTAATACTTTCCTTGTAAAAACAGTCGAGGTCGGGCCTTTCGTTGGAGGTGACGTTGGGGATGAGCCGTGTCCCGTGTACGTGACGTCCCGGCTCATCTTTCTGGTTCATAAGCTGCTGGTCCAGCTGCCGCTCGAGGGGTCCCACGCACGTCTCGAGCTAATTAAAATTATTCGAGTTTGAAATCAATTCGAGGAGGGTTTCAATCACGAGCGATTCCCTTGATTGTAATAGCAAGAGTTCAACTTCAACTGGGGGAGGAACGTGGACCTATCCATCGTCAGCAGAATGTTCTAACGCGTTCTGGCACACAAGAACGAAGCAGTATTTTAGGAGAGTCCCATTTGTACATACATCAACAACTTATTATTAGCTCATGTACTTGGAAAGATACTACTAATAAGAAGCAGAAATGACAATAATCAACCCAATGTCGCAACGGGCGGCGATCACATCATTTCTATAACCAGTAAGTCAACGATTTACAGATAGATCTTATCAGTTATAATGCAAAAAATTCCAAATTTCCACGGACCTGGATTAATCCAACCGTTAATTTCAGGGTGATCATCCCTGAACAATACTAAACCATGTAAGTGAGTATCACCAAACCGGACGAAGAATAAGCTTGCCCCTAGTAATGGTGAAGCACCGGGTCGTTTCCAGGAGGTGGTACGCGGGTTTCGGATCAATATGAGAATCCCAGGCGGTATCAGGCGGTTGATGTAGGCTCGACAAATACATCAACATTCTTCATCTTCACAAGGCTACCATAATTACAAGGGTGAGAGTATAGGTAAGTTGAAAGTATTGTATTGCTTCAATATTAACTCAGGGGTAAGCGAGACTCTGAGCTCAAGATACACGAAAAGGATAGAAGCAACGGGAGTCCTAGGGGCCCTGGGATCCAAATCGGATCAAGTCTGCGGTTCTGGCAGCTCGGTAACACCCTCGAGAAAAGGGATAGAAGGTGGCAACCCTAAAGGTGTTTGGCCAACTAAGCACACCTCTTAGGGCTTAGGGGTTTCCCAGCCACCTCTAGGGACGAGTCGTGACGGTGAATTCCCTCTCCGACGAAATCGCCCCAATCAAACAGTGCGTTATTTGGAAAGGAAACGTGGCCATCGAAGGATGCCATTATTCCAATCTATATTATATGTTGCTTACGTGTATTCAATGGAATTACACGGCGTCAAAGACCTACCTCACCCGCAACACTTCTCCGCGGTATCTGAAGGTCCGGAGCAAGCAGCTGCTTGTTTTCATCCCTTTTGGTTGGTTATTCCTTGAATAATCAACCTAATATAATGTTTTCATGCAAAAATTCAATCTATCGGATTCGGCCCAAAAAATTTTTCTGGACGTTTCAAGATGTTTAGATCAAAATTAGCAAATGTCAAGCCACCATCCGCCGTACGCCATCCACGCCGACTTTGGTAGTAGAAATTATTCTAAAAATTTAAAATTTTGGTCAGAGGTCCGTTCATGGCTCTAGTTGGTCTTCGAAACTTTTCAACCCGATCGGACCAAATTTGGGTGGGGTAGGAGTCAAAATGTGTATTCCAAAAAAAGGATTTTTGAGATTTTTTGCAAGCTAGGTGTGAGGGGTACCATTTTCCACTAAATTCTGGACGCTGAATCCAATGAAAAGGGTCCCAGAACGATTGGCACCCACTGGAAGAGGTAATGGTTCAAAATGGGTATTTATTACCCATTTTGAATATGTGTTTTCGAGATATCTGGTACCTAGGCGTGTGGGGTATGATTCTCCACTAACTTTTGGACGCGAAATCCAATGAGACGGGTCCCGGAACTATTTGGCACCCACTGGATGAGGCTATGGGTGAAAATGGGTGCCTATCTATCCATTTCGAATGTGTGTTTTCGAGATTTCTGGTACCTAGGCGTGTGGGGTATCATTTTTTACTAAATTTTGGACCCTGAATCGATTGGAATAGGTCCGGGACCCTCCACACCCATTGTTTCCCCCATTTTCCCTATGTTGAAGAAATGAGTCTCCATGTGCCTGGCCCGTGGCATAACCAACCCGTGTGTAAAAATTTGCAGCTTTTTTTTTTTACGAAAGTGTATTAAGGTGACGTAAGGAATCAAAGATTTCCAAACTGCTTCACAATTTACAAACAATTATTTAAATAATAAGATACAACTCTCCTGCTGTGCGCCGTTTCAATTCAAACTGAAGATTCGTCGGACGGTACTAACGCTTTTACCTATCAAGAAAGCGAAGAAACCACAGAAATGAAATTATTAAAAAATGCAGCAAATTCCACAATGGATAATTATTCTGGGTGGATCGAGTAGAAATGTCGACGATTTTTTGTAAGTACCCATTTTCAAGGTATTCACTTCGACGCTCCATCGATATGGTAAACTATTCAACGTACCATGTAAATAATGATATCTTAAAGAGCCGGAGATTTTTTTCTTAATAATAACAAAGAAAAGGGCCGGAAGTAGCCTGAAACTAAAACTTAGTGATATTATCTCACGAAGGAAAATAAGTAGGGGAATAAATTCATAAACAACTAATCGACTGATATTGCCTACAATAATATGAGCTTATTCAAAATTACGGTTAGTGACTAACTGAATATAAATATAACCTCCCTCTTTCCTTAGTCTACTGAAGACGAACTTGCATGAGCTCGTAAAGCGTAAAGACGAGAATTTCCGATTAGATAATAACATCGTACTACTCAGAGGGCAATAACAAATTTACCAATGGCCTGAGAAAACCCTATTAATCTTGATGCTCTATTAATCTTGGCAGCCACTCAAAACAAAAATTCAAAATGTAGTAAACAACTAGATTCGAGAAAATTTACAATCAACATTACGAATGATGGAGTGTGGTCATTTCAACAGGACAAACCATTGAACCGCTGTGGCTCCTGAAAGATTCATGGCCACTGAAGCTCAGTGAGTCTCGACAGGAACGTTATGAACGTTGACGACGATAGGGACATCAATCGCCGAAGAAAATCGTCAATACCGTCCGTGTATTCATGAAGTGGCGATATATTCGAGAGGAAAGGGTCCATCGCGATGGCCATTGTAAGGTGGCTGAAGGCTTTTCAATAAAGTCAGCTCCTGCCCTTGTTGAGGCTCCAGTCGTAACAATAACTCTGGAAACCAGGCAGACAGACAACCTGACAGAATCAAGTTTTCCCTGAAGGGAAAAGAGAACCTTCCCCCTTTATAAACCATCCAAGTCGAGTTTTTTTCCCGCTGTTATCTGATTTATCAACATTCACCCTTCTTTTCATTGGTATTCTTTATCAAACCTTATGAATTCTCTTTCGTATACGGCGAAACCGAAATCACCGAAAATATCCCCAACTTTGCCATTCCGGCCTCTATACAGCCGTATAAATAAGAATACAGCATAGTTGTAAAAGTTATTCGTTATATTTTGACGAAGGTTTTTCTCCTCAAGGTACTTGACTGCTTCCATTTCCCGTATTACGGTGGTTCTTGTATGTTTTTTCTCTTTTTTGCGGTTCCCTTTATTAACTCAAAGCACCAAAGAACCTTTTTCCCTTTTCTAGGGAAAAGGAAAATGGATCACATTCGATAAACATTCGTCGTATAGGGGAATATTTTGTGAGGATTTTTCTTGTTTCTCCCCAGCTCTCGTCTCTTATCCCTCCAACTAAGATTTTGATAATAAAGTGCCTGTTTTGATATTCATATGAGTCTACCGAGATTGAGTTTAGGTTCCCGAAGATATCAACCTCATTCATTTTCATTTCCTGTGTCATGGATGAATAGTGCTGATTGTAACATTACACACGATTTTTACTTATAAGGGATCACCTTGCACTCCTGAGTGATGAGTCGTGGGTAAACAGACCGTCATACCTCATCGTACAAAAGCCCCATTTGAGATTTTCGGTGGTGTTTCAGGGTATACATTTGTATAAACGCACTTCAGCTTTTACAATTATACACACATAAGTACAAGTATAAGATTATTACAAAGACTGCTTCGGTAGGGCCCTCCACCTGCATACTTCTTAAGGAAGAATATTTCAATACCCTGTGCTAAGAATTGTTATAAAATAATAATATAGTAAGGAATAAACAGCGTGATCTAACTTGATATCTACATATTCGATTTGTTATTGATGGTTTCGACTTACTGAGGTCTGAAGCTTCTGCGACAAGCTACCTTCGATTTACCCGAAAACGTGACATTTTGAGTTTTGTGATGAGATTTAAAACACTGCAAATTCTTCAACAGGGGTTGATTATTCCTCAGACCAGGAGCATGGGGAAATTGGGGGAAAACAGTGAGTGTGGAATGTCACGGACTGATTCAGCGTCCAACATTTAGTGGAAAATGATACCCCCTCGCCTAGATCGCCAAAAATCTCGAAAATCATTTTTTCAAAAAACACCGAAACCTAAATGTCCGACTACTGGCGATGCCGTTTTGGGTGAAAATCTAGAGTAAATTAATGAAGTAAATAAATAAATGTCTAAGTAAATAAATGCTTCTCTAAACTCAGTTTTTAGTATAATGGCTCAGAACGGAGGCAGGGTAGTTTCAAAGGTAGGCAACAAGCGAGAACTACCTACAATGATGAACTGTTTTGAAATTATTTGAATTGTTTTATTTTTGAAGTTTCAAAATAATGCGTATATGGCCGGGAGACAGAAGTCAGTCTTAATCCTCCGAAAGGAGATTGGGTTCGTCTAATACCCGCTACTGGTAGTTTTTTCCTTTGAGATAGAACGTTCCTTATCGGCTGAAAATCACCCTGAGCGTGCGAGGACGTTAATAAAAATCGGAGTCAAAGTGGCCTCCCCATCGGCCTTTTACAAGGGGTCAAATGAATGAAAAGGAGCGTGAGGAAAAAGGGGCGTAAGTCTTTTGTCCGAAACCTCATATCCCTGAGTGGTATCGCAACCTTCTTTTTCTGGTTATTGTATCCAGGAATCGCACGGATCTCGGTTGACTAGCTTTTTTGATATATCGAGCTAAACCTGCGGATCGATACCCCGTGAAGGCCATAGAAGGCAGACACAATGGAGGATTAGCGTTAGAAATAAAAACCAGTTCTCACGGAGTATTGCGCGAGGGGTGTGCTGGCTCGTGCCCTGGAGGTGTACCTTCCATTGTGATATCCAACAAATACAGGTCACAATTGAAGGGAACCCAAATGGGGTATAATTAGAGTCTGCTCCCCCCTTTTCATGAACTAATTCCAACCCCGAGGAATAAGGTGACGCCCGCATCTGCCGCAGTTCTTTTCCTACCTGATTGACTGATTGCCCGCAGGATGGGGATTTACTGACGTGCTTCAGTTTAGGGTGGTCTACATCTAAACACGAGGGAGGGAGGGTTGTTTTCTTTTCTGAAGTTCTATCTGCAGGGTCAGATCTCACCGGGTCCTGTGTCCTACCGATCGTATCTGTTCTTCTTTTTCCTCCTCTTAGCTCGATGGTTCAATTCTACGGGTCGTCAAAGAGCAGAGAACTCAGTTACAAACCGACATACGGGCGAATGCTCCAGAATATCTGAAAGCGGTCTTTCTATCTCCGCTCCAATTATTCGTTATTCGTTCACCACTTGATAGTAATACCGACATCATCGTCATTAGGGAGGAATCCATTACTAACGAAATGTCACGAGAGGGTCCTGTCAAATGGGTCCTCCAAAAGACCCTTTATACGTACTATGAATATAGCAAACAAAATCGGCAGTTAGGTACTGGATTTATGAGCTCATTGATTGTAGGGGACATGGAAAAAGTAAAACGCACCCAATCAAGTATCAGACTCTCTCGTGATCAGCGAACGAATTCGAACTTTTTTATTGTGTTTATGGTTTTCATAAGAAGACGACAGTGGCTAAACTATGGTAAAGGCCGACCAATGTGGCATTTCTCTGTTCTGAAAAAGAAAAATATCCGCTCATCAAACAACCTAACCCCTAATCATTTTTTGACTTATTACCCTTTAATAATAACGTTATTGTTGAGGTGAGTGCTAATTTATTCCGTTTAATGGATGGACATTCGCAAGAGGTCCTCCGTGATGGACGGACGCGATATTTGTCTTCCGCAGGGTGTAGAGAGCTATTCGGTGGAAGTGGACAACAGCTTAAGAAAACGGTGGATTTAAACCGCCCCCAATTTGCCGGCCCATTTACTTTTGGGTCCATCCCCACCGGACGCGAAACGTTCAACATTTGTCACGGTCGCAGTGGCCGAATACTGATTCTGTTGAGGGACCCATCTCAGAGTGGACACGTTGTCGAGGAGATAGAAAAAAAGAAGACCAAAGAGGCTGAATACTCGAGGAGAAGTAAACTACAAGCGAAGAAAACGTTAGAAACCTCCTACCCCCTTCTGCGGTGGAGAAGAAGAGAAAGAAAAAGTATTTCATTTCAACGACAAGGGCTGAAAGGCGAAAAAAAAAAGGTTTCCGTGAATACTTTTAACGTCCCCCCGCAGTCCAAAAAGCCGTTCACGATTGGTGGAGCCTAAGGATTTTTGACTTTTTAGAATGTTCAAAAGGGGACTCATGAGTTGATAAAGGATGCGAAAATCCACCTCTTTCCTCTCACGGCGTTTTTTTTTTTCGTGAAAAAGGGAAATAGGAAACGTCTAGAGGCGGGGCTGGAGGAAGTAAGGTCCACTGATTTCAATCTTAGTTTCTCCCCTGCATTCAAGGGTTGGGTAGAGTCGTGCGTACATATCCTCTCACTGTCTAAATGTAAAGAACAGGAAAGAAATGGCAGAAGACGAAAACTGTAAATATACGCACGCAATATTGATGGAGAAAAGCTCAAGAAAGACCGCGTATAGCATTTTTATGTTAATGTTCTTATAAATATATATACTTTTTTTTGTAGTAAAAAGAGACTTTCCAGAGCACGTATGTTTTTGAAGGAAAAGTTCTGTCAAATAAATGGTTCGGCCATGAAATCTTTTGTTGGGCTTTTTTATCCGGTGTAAACACCGCCGGCCGGCTGAGATTCTGTGCCAAAAACCGAGAAGGTACTTAGCCTTTTGTACAGTTGAGACGGATAGTCGTCTTTTCATGCTCAAAACCTCATACCAATGTGGATTTGTCATAGAAGCCTTGTTCTTGGTGAAAGGAAATACATAAATGGACTGAAGCCCATAGAGCCACTATAACTGGTAAACTACAGAATATTGAATTGATAAGACAAACTCTACGAGAGATCTAGTTGAACATGGTCTTTGATATGTCTCTCCTACATTTAGATGTTTGATAGTAGATGTGGAGATTGAAACCTCCCCTCCAAACTCCAGATGGGCCTCCACTGCAGAAGGCAATAATAAATAACACAGCAAGCAAATATCTGGCAAACCAAACGAACATTTTTGTTGTGAAAATAGACTTGGCGATCATGTGTGATACAATGCACCAAGAAAATAGATCTTGAACTGATAGAAGTAATCATTTTGTATAGTCAGAACTACTCTAAGCTAGTATTCAGCAATCGTTACTAATCTCAAACGCATTTGAATCCGATCCACTCCCAAGCGGTTGGGTCCTTGGTTTGCTGATCGAAGTATCTAATAACAAAGAGAAATATGTTGCCAATGCCATAGCACTTATTCGATGCCGAATATAATATCACAACCTCTTTTTTTATTCATTCATTTGGAGTTGTTTGATGACCCCAATTAGAGACCTGCATTTCGTCTACTTGTGCGACTACGGGGACACACAGAACACCGCTTACGAATCTGCACACGTCCTCAGGTCTTAATGAAATGAGAATCGAGGTTATAATTACGATCCAACAACTGAATTCAGAATGAGGCACCGGCTCTTAGCGAACTGTAACATCCTCTGGTAGCGCTTTGGGGAAGCTGAAGGAGAAGAAACGATTCTTGCTTCATCTCGCTTACAGCTTCCTTCATCTTGATAACTCTTGTCTTTTGTGATTCAACTCTTAGGAGCGAAGGAAGGCTCTAGGAAAAAGGGGATGGGGAAGAAGGGGAAGAGCTGGGAAGCGGAAAACCTCCTTTGTTTCGTGGGTTTGTGTTTCTCTCACGACTCGCTGCTTCTAATGTTATTATTAAATTAATGGAGAATATCAAGGGAAAAGAGCGGAGGACAACAAGCTTTTCCCCTGTAGGATGATGCCTACTAAGAAAAGGGGTTTCAACTCCTGTGGCCCTACACTCTTTGGGAGCCTCAGGAGCGTTCGGGCATCGTCTTCAAGCCCCCATAAAGGATCGACTTTTCCTTGCCGTTTACACCCCAGCGAAAAAGCATCAATGATGTAATTAATTCCCTTCTCTTCACCGTGTTGTCGTAATTTGTTCGGCGTCTTGGTATATATGGAGCGGAAAAAGGTGGAGAGCTTCTACGTGAAAATAATCTATGGTCTCATGACGAGCTTGATAGGAAGAACAAGAGCTACAGCGTGAAAACGGATTTCTTCAGAGCTATGCAACCATAATACCATTAGCTACCACACTACATAACTATAATTAAGGCAATAACACCAAACAAGGTACGAGTACACGTCATCGGAAAAAGATAGCCCCAGCAGTCAGTCGATTCAAGTAACAACTTCCCTCGAATTATTCTACACAATCAAATAATTAAATTGATTAAGTTAGAGCAAGTAACCCACCCTTAAAAAAAATGAAAAAATGAAAAAAATGCATTTCTCTACCAAAAATTTGTACACTTCTCGAAATTAAATAAAACTAAACTTGACAAAAAGTAATGTAGGGCTTCACTCCACAAACAGTGCGTCACATTCCCTGCCAGACGAATGAGACCAACATCAGTTAGCAGTTTCTCCAGATATTTAGGTTTTTCTAGGTAAACTATCGTAAAGCTGTAAAGCTCTGTTTAGCTCACAATCACTTAAATTACACAAAAGGCTGTTTTGTCGAATGTTAACCTTCCATAACTCCCCTCTAAGAGGATGGTTCCCAAAGTTATTTCGCTTCGAAGCCTGAGTTCGGCAATCGCATCGAAGGGGGTTCCAATTTATGTACCCAAGGACCTTTCTTTACGATGATGTTTTGGACCCCATCATCGTCAGAGATGAAATAGGTAGCTCTCATCCAATTCTAATACTCCAAATGAGTTTCAAAGCTACGGGTAGGGAACCTCAATTATAATCCTTTGTTTAAGAACGGTTTCGTAGAAGAAAGTCTCTACCAACAACATAAAAAATTCGGAATTTGTAAGAAAGTTCTTATAATTAAATGCCCCGTCTCTTTTTAGGCGTTCAGATCCTCTTACAACCCTTCATTCTTCTCCTCTCAAGTTCTTTTACTTACTACCAACGCAAAAAGAGAAAAAAATGAACTCGATTACGTCCATCAAGCTGAACCATTACACAGGGAATTCCTTACCTCTCGATTAATTGCATGGTAATTTCGTGTAAACAACCGACTTTTCCTTTTTCAACCCTTATACCCCCAGCCAATTCCTCTTCCTCCTCAAACTGAAAATAAGGTGGATGGCCGGTGAACTTTTTTTCCTTCCAGCTAAACTTAAATTAGATGAAAAGCCCATTTGCCCCAAGGCAGAGGGCTGAGGTAGATCATTTATTCTGTTTAACGCAATTTAGCTTGAAGACGCTCATTCTCTGTCTTTCTAACATTAAGGTGATTGATGCAACAGGGTGTTCAACTACCCTTTTTTCCATTCTGCGAGAACGCTGCACGGAAGTTTTCCTAGTGGAGAATAGGAGGAACTATAAACGAAGCAACACCTGAAATGCCTCTTCCTTCCGAAAACAGTATTCAGATATTTGAGACCTATTTGCTTATTCTGTTAGAAAATTGTAAGTTGATAAGGAATCAGGAGGTTAGTAATGTCATTCGCAATTGTTAATCTTCAACAAAGATACTTTCAAACTAACCTCAGTCACCACTATTATTTATTTTTTTTTATTATAGTATTTTATAACTTACTCGCACGATGCTCGGAACGTTTGGGTGAGTTAATTGAATGAGTCAGTGAGACGCTGTTTTATTTGGCTACCTTCCGCTTACGTCGCTGGCTTAAACCGGGTAATTGACTCGATTGGCCCGGACCAGGGAGTATAAATTCAACCAAGCGGTAAAACGGATACGACGGCAAATAATTAGAACGAAATTGGGCTTCGTAAAGAAACATGGTCGACAGGAAATATAAAATGAGCGTTGGGTGTCGAGTAGCAGAGGCTCTACGGGCAGATGTTAGTGAATTATACAGGGGATGACATAGGATCATTATTCTTCAAAGATTTGAATCGATATCTGTTAATTACTTCAACTTATATAATTTCAGGAATCTGTCCTTCCTAAGAAAAACTTCGACCCTTACAAGCTGGTGTTCAGCGCCTTTGTCGAATTACTCCAGCTCCATCAAAGCGCATCGGATGAGAATTGTCGCCCGTTCATGGCGAGATCAACGATCAACGTAGGAACAAAAGTACCTAACATGGACTAGGCTTCTTCGTTTCATTCATAAGAACTTCCTAACCATCGATTTTCGCCTCGAGGGAAGAAAATACCCCGGAAGCCGAACACGTTCCCTGATTTACTTTTACCCCGTAATGAAGGGAAGGAACAAAAGAAGAGAGGAGAATGAAAACGTAAGGAAAGAGCTACAAAATAAAGAAAACTCCGCCTGAAGGGGCGAACGGACTGTAGGACCACCTATTGTCCGAATGACAATACCTTGACCCTTCCATATTACGATGCCATTTCTCGAAAAGGGGGAAATATGGACGCTTTGGATGGAACTTCCTGGCTTTCAGATCCGCTCATTAGAATACTTCGTCGCGTATGAGCTGTGAAAGTACCGCTGCTTGAACAGTATTGTTGGTCCGCTCAATACATCCTATTTTGGTGAAAATTTTTGTGGTCTCTTCAATTAATTTCCGAGAAAACATTTAAAAGGCCGATATTTAAATGAAATACCTAGATGTTCCAGTCAGATTTAAAATAATTCACCAAACGTTATTATTAATTACTGCAAGGACGGAGGAAAACACTTCTCCTGACTCGGAGAGACAAGATGAGGGATAAGGATCACTTCTCGTACATGGTCATCAGAAAGTCAAAATCGAAAAGCATGACATCCCCATAGGACAAGTCACTCTTCAATCACAAAAACCAAAAGGTCTAAAAGGAAGCCTTGATCCTCCTCGTCTAATGTTTAATAGTCTTGCGTAACACAAATTTCGGTGTGGGTGCTATTTGGAGTATTTCAAAGAGGAGGAGGAGGGGGGAGGGGTTGCTTAGGATCATAAGCCCCGGAGGATTTTTCCATGAGGTACCGTGAGGTTCAACAAAAATATTTCCCTTATTTGAAAGAAACGAAGGGCATCGAGGGCTCGTGACGCCTCAAGCACACCTCGGATCATATCGGCCACTCACCGTGATTACCCAGGAAAACCTTCTCCAGATGAGAGTGGTTTTCTACCAAGAATATCCCTTCTGACGTAAAAAGGGGGAGAAGGTTGAATAAAAATGTTTTGTTTGCCGGAAAACATTTTCACTTGGCGTATACTTGGGGGTACTAGGGAAGAGCTTCCACCGCCAAAGCCTTCTTGATCTCATCTTGTCGCTGCACGTGAGTACCTCTTAAGACAAAAACGCAGCAAATTCTTACTCACGGGTTGGTTATTCCTCGAACCAGGCGTGTGGAGATTCATTACTTCAACATGGGGAAAATGAAGAAACAGCGGTTGTGGCAGGTCCCGGACCCATTCCAATCGACTAGGGTCCAAAATTTAGTGGAAAATGATACCCTACACGCCTAGGTTCCAGGAATCTCGAAAACACACATTTGAAATGGGTAAATAGGCACTCACCATGACCCATAAACTCATCCAGAGGGCGCTAATCGTTCCCGGACCCATTTCATTGAATTCAGCGTCCACAATTCAGTGGAAAATGATACTCCACACGCCTAGATCGCAAAAAATCTCGAAACCCCATTTTTTGAAATAGACATTGACCCCTACTCCGCCCAAATTTGGTCCGATCGGGCTGAAATGTTCTGAGGACCAACTAGATCTGAGAACGGACCCCTGACCCAAATTTAAGATTTTTAGAAAATTCTCTACGACCAATGTCGTCATGGACGGCGTACGGACATTTGACTGTTGTAATTCAAGGAATGCAAAAAGTCAATATCTCCAATCCGGCCCAACATTGTTTTTTGGAACGTTTCAAAGTGTCTAGATAAAATTAGCAAATGTCCGTCCGTCGTCCGCCGTCCCCGCCGATTTCGGTTTCAGAAAAATTTAGAAAAAGGTTTTTTTCCCGGCTCTAGTTGGGCTTGAAACTTTTCAGCCCGATCGGACCGAATTTGGGAGTAGGAGTCAAAATGTGTATTCCGAAAAATGGATTTTTTGTGATTTTTTGTAGTCTAGGTGTGTGGGGTACCATTTTCCACTACATTTTGGACGCTGAATTCAATAAAATGAGAGTAGTTATGGTTCAAAACGGTACCTATCTACTCATTTCGGATGTGTGTTCTTGAGATTTCTGGTACCTAGACGTGTGGGGTATCGTTTTCCACTGAATTTAGGACGCTGAATCCAGTGAAATGGGTCCGGGAACGATTGACGCCCTCTGGATGAGGTTATGGGTCAAAATGTGTACCTATTTACTCATTCTGAGTGTGTTTTCGGGATTTCTGGTACATATGCGTGTGGGGTATAATTTTCCACTAAATTTTGGACCCTGAATTGGCCCCGCCACACCTCACTGTTTCTATTTTCCCCGTGTTGAAGAAATGAGTCTCCATGCTTTTGATCTAGACACCTTGTAACGTCCAGAAAAAAAAATTTGGGTTGAATCGGAGAGATTGACATTTTGCATGAAAACATAGGTTGATTATTGAACGAATAACCAACCAAAAGTGGGAGGGAACGTTTGTGAATTGATTTAATATTTATAGAGAGTTAGCGAGATTGATTTCCGGAATGTTAATGTTCACCGGAGGCGCTAAACCTGCCGGTATCCACAAAAGTTCGGTCATGTTAGGCTAGTTCACGAATGATGTGGAGGAAAACGTAAACCGCTGATTACCCTGCTTCTATAATATTTCTCCAGTAGGCCACTGAGACAAACTGACAACCAAGGCATAACAATATCACAGATACCGTATTCAACGATAAGAAGACGCACTTTTTTGATGGTCTCGTATTAAGAGCAACTGGGGTGCTCCTCAAAATCAGTTAAATGGGATACTGCGACTACGAGCCACCCTTCTCAACTCGACTTTTCAGAAGGATTCATCCTCGTTTGCGCCACCCTAACCTCACCTGTGACGTCACGACACCCTTAGCCAGGTCCGGTATTCCGTAATTACTTCCGGAAAGGCTTCCTGGTCTCAGTCTTCATTTTGATACGGTCAAAATTGAATGAGACCTCTGCATACGCTGAATGCCCTTTGTCCTCGTCCCCTCTTCGAATCATGAAAGGGTCCACTAGAGAACACTCATTACCCCAATCAAGTTTTCGAGAAACCATTCGGTATAATTTGATACTCCTCTTCTAGCATAATTTCCCCATCAAACACAAAGAAACCATGAGCCAATTGTCACGTACTTCTCCCCGTGTGTTAATGATCATTAGTCATCAATAACCAGACAAAAAAGCAAAAAGTATCGAACTTAACATACTTTCATAATACAACAAAATTGTGATGCTCGGCTCACCAACATAATTTCAGATTTTATTCATCAATGCGGCGAGAAGGATCAAGAGGTTACCAATATGACAATTACCAATGGAAAAACGGCCCAAAATTAATTTTTCCATTTCAATATCTCTTAGGTGGCTTGCGGTGAAGAAAGCGCGAGCCGGGGGTTTTGAATACGGTCATTAAACCGTCGGTGATCCTCCTGTCAATTTAAACGGGCATTAGGGTCCCCCAGTTCAGACGATATACGACCCCGTGATGACCGGCTCGTAAAGCACCTAAGCCCACGGCAAAAATCAACCCTCTCGCCATACGAACAACCTAATAGGTTAACCGGTTAAAATTCAATCGGTTTTCCCCTTCCCGGTAGATTTTCCACGAGTCGTCAATCAGCCCTGTTCCCCTTCACGTTGAAGGAAAACGGAAAATTGATACACTTTTTATAGGAAAAGTGATCAATATGGGTCTCAGACGCAAAAGGGAATCCCCGCCCCGATATTTGATTTTCAATTTTCCTCCACTTCTTCCTAACACGTCTCTAGCTAACTACAAACAACCGGTGGGTCGGTTGTGCATCCGTTTTTTATTGGCCCAAAACGTTAGCGGTTTTTTTTTTTTTTTTTTTTTTCATACGAGCGTCTGCAGCGCAGTTCCTCGAGCCGTAAAATGTTAATGGATTTTCAATATCCAGATTCAGACGGGTTTTTTGAGTCACCTTTTGTCCTTCAGATTTACTCTTCCTACAGAGTATTTAAAAAAAAAAAAAAAAAAAAAAAAAAAAAAGATGGCAAATGATGGACAGTTTATAAATCTGACTGTAAGAACTGCAGGTCTGATACGGCTTCAGTTTTTTTCGAAGTCTTGAAACAGCAAAACCTAACCAATCATGTAAAAATGTACTTCAATAGATTCTGTTGAAAATGAGCAAGCTTTACAATGCCTATTACAGTAGCTTCAGAGAACTCACATTCATCATTTTGAAACATCAGCATGAAAAGGTGCTCGTTCGGCTGAGTTGACCCCCTGTCACCGATCCGCCCTCGAAGCCGATTGTCACCTCCTACTGAAAAGGTGCGAGGGTGGCGAAACAAAGCGATCGCACAGCTGTACCAACATCGCGGATACCGATCAGTCTCAATACCTTTATTATGTTTGTGAAAAGGTGAGGGCACCCTCGGGCGATGAACCATCTGGATCAACGGGGGCTAAACGCCAAACGGTGGACGTCTGCCGTTCAGAGGTGGTTAAAATGTCATATTTACGTACTAATTGATGTCTACGCAGATGTGATCCGTCGAAAATCACAAGCTCGAAGAAAATCGTATACATAAATCACACCGTTATAAGGGATTGTGATCCCTTCTCACATTAGATTGAGCTCGTACATCTTATAAAATACATATATATTAGAAAGGCCCGTTGTTCAGCGCCTCCTCCTTATTCTTATAAGCTGTAAGTAACTAATCGGATAGAACGGTGTCACTAACGTTTTGCCGTGGAAATTGCCAGTCTCACGGGTAAGTGGTTTTTGGCTCGCGTCCCTCTGAAATATTTATATCCTTTGACTACGATATTCTAGTATATGAACCTGGCACAGTTGAGTCAGATTTCCCTTCTGACACATTCGTCATTTCTCGTTCGCGGAAACAAAAAGGTTTTCTGTCGCTTTTTGGCTCAAGCTTTACCTACTTCATCACATCACGTCAGGGTTAAAACAATTTAGTTTGGCGGCTAGCGATCATTCAAACACCGTTCACGCAATGATTTTCATCATCCTCACGCCTGGGCAAATTACGATTCCAAAAAAGTCCCTTCATAAATCCTACATTATAAATGTTCGTGGGTTTGTACATACTGGCCGCCATCCGCGAAATGTAGTCAAACTTCTCACCTGAAACAGAGAACATTTAGTTCAGCACAGATAGAAAATTAATTACTCTATGAGGTTAAACGACACTCAACAGTGGGGATCAATGAAATCTTCTGAAAATTCAGAAAATGTTAGGATATAAGGTACGAGTATAAAAGAATATATTCTTGTTTTCTACTTCTTTTTTTTCTTCTTCTTTTTCTTTTCTGAAAGTTACGAAAAAATTATTTTATAATAACCTTTTTCCCCCTCCCCACCGATTCGATTATGGGTGTGCTGTTGAATATAAAAGAATTCAGTGTTTACTTCACAAATGGAATGCTCAGTTGTAATACCGGAAGAAAATTGTGAGCTTGAAAAGGAATTCGTAAGGTGGCTGTGATAATGAGAAAAAATTATTTGAAGAATCGGCCCCCTCACTAAGTAAAACACTTACAAAGAGACTGAGTGAGTCGGGGAGGTAGTAATAATCTATGTTGGAGTGTTTACTTTTAAGAACAGAATATGATGTAATCGAGTTGGCTTAGTCAACCATCTGTCGATAAAATTGAGAAAAAGTGTATCTTTTGGTTTCAGCTTAAATGTACATAGTTCAACTTATAAAGCGTAGCATTTACTGAGAAACAACACGTTTGCATGATTTAATTGAGAATGAGGACAATCGAAAATGAACAATCTCTTACCTCCTTGTGTATTATAGGGATGCGTTATCCATGAGAATTCCAATTCATTCAAGACAAACAATAAAGAGGGGTAATAACTATGAAACGTGTCATACAGCGTACACGAGGCTTCCTGGACTAATAAACCTGATGAAAAGAAATGAATGAAGAGCCAAGGATCAAAATGACGAAGGTAGGGATTTAATGAGAAGGCCGTTCGTACAGACCACATAATGAAAACACCCGTTCACTAATGAAAATACACACAAAAAGGTTGATTACAGTCCTCGTCGGGCTTCACTTTCGCCCACACACGATTTCATTTTCTTGTCTTTTAGTCTTTCGTGAAACCTAGATCGTACAGTAAAAGTTGTCGAGGGAGGTTGGGGGTTGATCTGGGAGAGAAAATATTAAACGAGAATCATCATTGGGCGTTTGACTGAGCATTTTGCGGTATAAGTTCTATTGTAGTATACTGTTTGTCGTATCAGAATGGATCTCATCTCAACATCCAAATTTAGGTATGTGTCAATGTTAAACATGTCTGGGAGAACGGCTCAACCGAGCTACCTAAGTTCAGCAACGTCAGCTAAATGGTAAAGAATACGTACCACGAAATCTGAAAGCATGTAAGTTTTGCATTTTTTTGCACATTGGACATGTCATCTGTTCCGATCCTTAAAAAAAGGAACACACATCAGGTTTCAGTCCAATCGCCTGAGTAATACGTATTTTAAGAATGGTTTTTCGATTTTTTGGGAACCAGGCATAAATATATCATAATTGACCAGATTTTCGGCGCTGAATTGACTGAAATTGGCTCTACGATGACGAAAATTTACGTTACAAAGAAGATAGGGTATCGGTAAAAAAGGTATTTTCAGTACGACTTGGAGTATAATATACGACTATATTTTTGGGGTTTCAGACGCGAGAAATTAGTTTCCACTACGTTGTGGACGCTGGATAGATTCAGGTGGATTCCGACTGATTTCTGCACACCGTATTTTGGTACCTACGGGTCAAGTAGGATATTTTCACTACTTGGGGTACTTTTTTAGGCGAAGAAATCCTTTAATCAACTTTTTTTCTAATTAGATAGGTACTCACTCCGAGGAATGAGAAACCGCAAAGATGCGGTTTCCACAGAAAGAGAGAACCATCTAGAATAACACATCGTTGTGGAATAATATACGCTTCGTAGTTCGTTCGAGTACTTAACTGTAAGCACGGTCATCAAGGGAGAAAATCGTGATCCGATGAGAAAGATGAGCTATTTTGGAAAGCTGAGAGATGTTTGATATGATTCTGTCTGATATTGGTTTAAGGCATTTTATTGTTAAAATGAGCAGGCGTACAATTCATTGCACTCAATGTATTCAATCAATTTCAAAATTATTCAATTACAGAGATTGAACTTGATAACGGTTTCGTACGGGGAGGCTCAATACTCAACATTAATCTAGTTCCAAGGTACAAAGGTCACTTTGGTCTAGTTCCATACTCCTCCACTACACATCCGAGCGCTTCATCACTTTCTGGTATCTCTCAGTGCTCCATTAATCTCCTTTATTCGTCCATAAAACTCAACCAACTCTAGTATACCTCCTCCCCCTCTTACGTATTTCTCCACCTTTCCACAGCCCATTCTACGGATACCTCCACTCCCCTCATCCTGAGACCGAGGAGAAAACCCCGTTCGAAAAGACCACTGGGAGGGGAAATGATGAGTGTTGCTCAGATAAAAAGTTGAGTTTCCCATCAACACGCTTCTAATATCTGCGGGGGTAATTTACTGTCGTCAAACCCGAATTCCCTGGGCCTGAACCCCGGAGGTTTTTCCCGTATCGTGCCACCAATTAAAAGTGCGTTTCCCTCCCGTCCTTTTTGCCCATACTCGCAGATATGGAAGATTAACGGTTTCGCTACGTTTTCGAAGGGCGAGCTCCGCTCTCGAGCTAACTGGGAAGATTGATGTCGGCGATAGTTACGGGGTTAGCGTTGGTTTCCTATCCCCAGCGGGCCAAGGTGATCGAGTCCTCTAAACCGGGCAGATCCTCCTCAAAAGATAAAACGGACTCTGGGGTAAAGTCCTACGACCAGGGCCATAGAATCTCTCATTTACTTTGTTCATCAGTGTGCCGGATTTATTGCTGTTTTCCGTCCCTAGTTATCTTCTCCTTTTCAGCTTATCTCGAACGATATCGTTCAATTACGAATGAAATAAGTAATTCAGATCCATGATAAAACTCTAAGTTAGAGCCCCCCTCCCCCCAGGCTACTCAATAGAGTGTAGCTTCCAAACAATAAGTGAAAGACCTCCGATACCATGTTGCTCCTACGACTGATCACATCGATTGTGATTGTGTGGATTTTGATTATTGAGGCTTGGAACACAATTCCCACACGAACAATGCTATACAGATATCATATTAGCCATGATTGAATTCACAACTTGCTTTGTTTGTGAAATTGCTTCATTGACAAACCATTTTCGATAAGAAAAATAAATAGCAAAAACGTGTGCATAATACCCTTGAGGTAGAAACCCTGTATTCTTTCTTTCTAGTACACAAATATAATTTAATTTACAACTAGATAAGTCTATTTTAGAATTCACGACGACATAATCATGTTGTTCATCATAATCGTATGAATGTTTTTCTGATAATTTTATCATTTGCAAGTCCGCTGACCAGTCAACTAGTGATTTTCGACCCGGATGGTAGATGATGAACGGCGGCGGATATTTCTGATGTTAAATCTAGCATAGGTGAAAACAAACATAGGTAACAAGCCTAGTTTTAATATACAACGAATGTACGGGCGTCTATTCCGATAGAATTCAGATATGAAGATTAGCGAAAATGGCCCAATCTTATTATTGAGGAATTGGAGCTTCGGAGATTGGAAAATTAATATTGGAAGGCAATGGCGTGCGGCTAAGGACAAGGATGTAGACGATTTTGCAAGCAGGTGGGACTGCTAGGGGGAGGCAGGCGCCCAGGTGACCAACCAACAACACGAACTACCTGGGCTCCGCCCACTTGTCGGCACTCAGGTGAATTTGAGCAGGTGAAATGAACTACCTCCAGCCATAGGATTTATTTGAGAATGCAGTGAACCTAACGTACAAACTAAAGTTCACACAATATCGTCCCAATATTGGGAGGATCTTCGGGATTTTATTCATGGTGAATATTTCCCTAAGGATGATTATTTATTTTTTCCCCATTTTAATCTCCATCTCATCAAGATTGAATTTTCAAGATGATTGACATTTTCACGGACAAATGTTCCAAATCCTATTATTCACTGTAATTATACGGAAAATTCGCACTAATAAGAAGTGAGATTAAAACTAAAATTGTTTCCTTATAAATGAACAAAAGATGGAGAATCTAAGTATGATCCAGATAGGGATTCGTTCAATGAATCATTTGGGGGAGGTAGGGGTAGAAACGATCTTCAGGCAAAACGCTTCACTTTTTCGATCGAACTTCAAAATAAGGTAAGTATAGTGTTAAGTAATTCACTTTGCGTTCGTAATAGTCTACAATAAGGCTGACTGTCCTATTCAGATCAGGATAAGGGTATATGGTATGGGTGATGCACCTCCATTTCCAGTCGGTATTAGATGGAACGTCTACATGAATCATGACCGTTCCAAACGTTGCGAAAAGCTCTAATATAGGTGAAATGGAGGGTCGATTAGAAAACGCCTAAGGTTAACATGTGGCGGATATGACGCGCATGTGGCACCCAGTGACAATAAGCCATCCCCATGTCTTTGCTCATACGTGACTCAGTCACCTCGCTTCACATTAACCGCACTCTACGGTTTTCGACCCCCACTAGGTAACCTTTTTCCCTCAGTTGTAGGTGCTTTCCTCCTGCGCTCTTTGTGAGGGGGTCTCGAAAAAGGTGGTGCACCGGAGCAGATGTAGGAAACTGTACCTGGTACATGACAGGTCGGCAGGACTACCTGCCACCCATCTCCAGCCATCACGTCTCGGATGACAATTATCTATTTCAAAACAGCCCGCCCGACTTCTCATGGTTTTTGTCAAACCGAGTGCCAGTATATCGAAGGGTAGTGTTTTTCCTACAGCCCCTTCTTCGAAAATGAGCCGTTTCCTCCGAGACTTACCTGGCAGCTGGGCGAACCTGGGCGTCCCAAAAAAGGAAACTCGAATACTGCGTAAACACTCTTCTCCTCACGTTTGGTATCTGTCAGTGAACGCCTGAGAAAATACGACCATGTGAATTGAATTTGCGAAGGTCTTTAGTGCCTCATAGGCCGACAAGAGGCCTTGAGCGGCCATGTGTGCCTCCTACCTGCACGAACCGAACCACCATCCGGCTCGTACCTCTCCTTTCACCCTGTCACCGGAATACATTCAAGGTGTGTTCTCATCAAACCCTGTGGCTCACCTTATGGGAGGAGGGGGTACAGGTGTAGCCAATCAGATCGTTTCTGATATCTGCATGATCCGATCGTTTTCACCTTGAAGCAGGTTTACCAAGGGAAGGTAGATGAGGCGAAGCATTAGGAGGAAACTTTGCTGTCACAAGTCACAATACAAAAACTTTCATAAACATCAGAATACTCTGAATGATATACTATGAGAACAGAAATGTACACAAATGAAGGAATATATACGGTAATTTCCATAGATTTTAAATAGTGTTGAGTTGTTCTTCAATCCTACGATAGTCCAAACGATCCATTACTAGTCCGATGGACCGAAAGTACTCTCGGAAAATATGTAAAATGGAGCCACTGGCTATTCTCTGCAATAGGTAGGCGGCTCCAAAGATTCATGGTAGCAACATACTATTCTTGACTGAAATATACTACTTATAGTCACTTTTGAGCGAAGTGAGATTATCGGAATAAATTAGATCGTCGGCAGGTAACATAGATTTTATGTTTACGGTTATTGGTTATTACCCAACCGATTGATGACCACGTTGATATTTGTACAGCTTTCAAGGATTTCAAATGGAATAACGACACAAATCTGATTCAACTCATTGATCAGGAGAGGAAATACGTGCGACTCTCAATACTGAGTTGGGGTTTATACTCCCCCCCCCCCCTATCCAAGTAAAACTGAAAGTAAAGGTATGGTAATTCAAGGTTTATCCCGCAACAAGAACGAGATGCGAGAAATATCTAACGAATAGAGAACCAGCAGGAGACATTGCAACAAGTGATGTAGTGTTTTTCACACAAGAAATCAAAAGGTCAAAGAAACGGATTGTGGTTGGTTATTCTTAAATAATCAACCTACTTTATGTTCTTAATAAAATGCCCTTCTAAGATTAATAGATACGAAGCTTCTTTGAATGTTTTAAATTGGAGTAGAAATCAGTTGAATTACGTTGTCTGTCTTCCTAAACCATGGGGGTCGACGAATTTTTGAAAATATTCCTGGGTCAAGGAGACCTAGTCTGCATGAAGCGGATTGCGGTAACAGGTGAGAAAAGACTTGAACGAACTGGCCGCTGATTGGAGAACATTTACTCAGGTGACCTCCATTTTACCTGAACCGATTTACCCGGGGAGCCCCGCCCACGCTCTGGCCTTCCTGCACCTGCGCGCTCACCTGCTCAACACCCGGGGAGTCACCTAGTCAATACTCAGCTTCCACCTCCCCGACCCGCACTTTCCTACCTTCTCGTTCTCTCTCTTTCTACATCCCTCACTCTCTCACTCGCCCTCTCTGTCTCTCTCTGATTTTCATGTCGTTCACGCCAACTGAACTACAAAACACGAACAATACCTAAATACTACGTAAATAATGAACAGTAGTGAGAGTCTACCGAAACTTGTGAAAAATAAAAATTTTATTTTTCAATTAATTGAATCTCTTGAGTCAGTCACCCGAGCAGTATAAAACAAGCGAGTTGATAGTGTAATATTGAACTCTTTATTGTCATAAGTCATTGGATTGGATTAACGCTTCCTCGTTGCTGCATTAAACAACTTGGACCATACAAAAAAATTCCCGACAAACTTATCCCCCCATGAATCGCGACGTTTTCCCCAAAAAAGCACCTATTTGTATATATCCTTGCCCCATAGGTACCCAACCCAGTTTCAGTGTGCGATAACCTGTCCAAAACTCATCTCAATCGATTTAGCGTCTAAAATTTTGGTGGGAAATGTTATTGCCACTTGCCTGGATGCTCAAAAAATTTCGAAAAATAATGTTCAAGGTATAAATCTTTGCCCCATACCCTGGTCGGACTGAAAATGATTGCTGAAAACCCGAAAGGAGTCAATAAGTGAAATTTCAGATTTTTCAAGTTCTTCTTGGCTAGACGGCGGATAACGTACGGTGGACTGGCTTTCGGATTTGGAATCTACGCACCATGGAAGGTAAAAAGTGAATGTTTGTTGAAAATTTTCTTTATAGAAATGCTTAGGCGTATTATTCCAATAAGTGTAATGAATCAATATCGTAGATACAGCTGAGAATACAAGTATGTATAAAAAATTTCAAATTAGTCGTCCATTATTTTAACTTAATGCCTGATTTATTATCAAGTATACTGGCAAATACATGGGAATAAAGGATACTCGACAAGGCCTCATCGATCACGTGGCGTACCTTCCACCCACCTGGTGGTGAGTACACCTGCGCAGGTGAGGCCCAATCGGAGGTCGATCCTGACAAGGTCCCACCTACCGACGGGACCTCCCTCCCTCGTCGACTATTCGCAATTAAAACTTATCTCTCCTGCGTGTAACTAGTAAAACATTTGCACAGAAGCTGTTCAGTAAGAACATGAGTTGAACACCGCCCATAGGGACAACTTCACTTCTTACACTCAATTCGGCTTACCTGAACTAATACTATTGAAGGCCCAAAGCGGCAATTTTGGTTGGTTATTTCTTGTTTTATACCAATATCTTGAGCTCAAACCGTATAACTACAAAGATTTTGCGTCACGAAGAGAACACCCATCGCCTTGCAATATAAACGGAATGATGGGGTTATAACTAGATCAAATAAATCTCGTTCCTTATGTACCAATTCCCATGGAAAACGGAATCGAATGTTACGTGATTGTTCGATTGGACATGTCTGTCTGCTCTGCCTTGGACCTCTGCGACAGCTCGGAACTAACCTTGTGCTAAAATATCCTACTATCGATGCAAAATGTAGAAGCTATAGCATGACCGGGATTGTCCCAGATGCCGTCGTAGCTGTGAATATTTCACATTCCAATTTATTTCTCGAATGATGGTGTTTTGAAGCGATTGCATACTGACGAATATAACATATTTGTTACTTGAGTGTCGTAGATATTATTGAATACAACGAGAATAGTGCATTCATGCGAAAGCACGCTATCCAAAGTGCCGTATTCGTTATTTCTGTACGTCGAACGGACACTGTGTATTATTGCTTATCACGATGGCCAATTAAAACCCGATATCACGGTGAAATACCATCTCGAAGAAAGTGTTTACAAGATGATTGACCGGAAAAAAGAACACTTCTATGAAGTTTTTCTGATTTCAGAACAAGATTTTGCTCTTCTGAAATGTGCTGATTTTCATATATTAGATAGCTGGACATTTTAGGGGCGATCTGAGCATTCAAAGCGTCTTGAACAAAGAACGATACTGTTATTACTCAATAATACCCACATAAATATCCTATTACTCTATTTCCACCAATTTGTGACTTAAAGGTGCATTTTTCATGGGAACCAAACCTCAAAAATTTCAATAGACACAAATTATAACAAGTTTTGAACCATTATATATGTCAATTATACCTCCAATTCGTTCACAATCAACCGCGTTTATCCTCGTATTTGACGCGAAAGAACGGGACTACATGTCAACCATGACTCGTCCGAACACTAGGGATTTAATAATGTGTGATCAACCCAGGGAGCTTTTGAAGGAAAACATAGAAACAAGGAGGAGTCTTGCATTCTGCAGGCGCCATGTTCATGCAGGGGTCTAAAAAAGTGAAGGGTTTGTGCTGTCAGGTACTGTAGGATTGGATTCTTGGGACCCAGACTTTGAAGTTTCTGGCTCTGGGAATTTAAACTCTCCAGCCTCTTCAGACGGCTTCAGAGATTTTTTGCTCAATTTTGAAGTTTTGGACTTGGATTTCTTCTTTCCCGTCGTTCCGTTAACATTTTGTTTTATAGATTTAGGAGGCTTCCTTGTCCTTTGTTTAGCACCGGCTGTGTCGATTGAGTCACCTGAATCTAGTGATCCAATCGAAAATACAGACCCTTTTGAAGAAACTGTTGATTCAGTTGAGGCTACAGAACCCTCGTCTAAACTACTGATCCTTTTCACTGGTTTATGGACGCCACTGGCATCAACGTCACCGGTGAAATGAACATGTTCTGGTTTTTTGGATTTGTCCAGAGCATCAAGCCACTCCTCAGTATTTATGTAACCTTTGCGGACGTATTCAATCAAGTCGCCAATCTTGCTCACGTAGTCTTTCTCTTTTTCTACTCTCGCTTCCTGCTCTTCTTTGAGATGCTTGAGATAGTTGAGGAACTCGTCTCTCTTCATTCCGGGAGGTGGAGGTGCAATAGAAACGTCTAATTTCTTTACAGCTTGTGTTTTCTTACCCTTAGCGGCTACCTCCACTTCAGGCTTCACAGGCCTCTGCCGGCCAGGCATATTCCTCGACATGATGTCTCTCAACGAGTAGGACACTTCAAACGGATGTTGGAATATACTCTCGCTCGACACGTACGACATACTATCTTTTTCTTTGTCCGTTTTACCCTCTTCATTACTCGTAGTGCCACCATCATCCAAATTAGCGGCTTTTGAATATCGATCCAAAAGTACGTCTTCGATTGTGCTTAGAAGGTGCCCGACGGCAAACAAATATTCCCCTCTCTCATCCCTCATCGCGCTGACGAATTCTCGACTCCATTGCAAAGGCACGATCCCTAAATCACCACGATCAGCTTCCGGAGCGAACAACTTCCACGTTACAGCTACTGTATGGTCCAAAAGCACCCAAAACGGAGGACACTCCGCCACAACCGGGTTTTTCGTTGATAGCTTTTCCGGTGATTTGAAATGATACAACTGAGGATTGAAATTGGAGACATCTGAAGCATAGAGGTGGGAATCCAAATTGTTCATTTCCAATTTTCTTTCTACCTGCGAGACCACGACGTTACCTGTTGGATTTGCATGGGGTTCCTTGGGGTGTTTTTTCTTAGCCATAGTCAATTCCTGTTGGTCACCATCCCTGCTTTTCCCTTTCTTCTCCTTTTTCTTTTTGCTGCCAACGCTGTCCTTACTCTTGCTCTTTTTAGGCTTGTGTTTACTGTTAACACTATCCTTACTTTTGTGTTTTCTTGGCTCACCTGAACTATAGACACTTTCTCTACTCTTACTCTTCATGGCACTGGCGATGCTTTCTTTGCTCTTAGTTCTTGCATTGGACTTGTCCACAGCAAGGGCGCTTGAGCTCTTCGTTCTGTCAAGCGGAGGTGGATCGTCTTTATGGGAAGGAGAGGGCTCTAGTGATGAACCTTCAGCTTTTACTAGGGAAAGATTTTCTTTCTTCATTCGTTCCTTCTGATTCTTTTGTCGGATTTTCAACACTCTCGCTCTGAGCTTTGCTTTGTCTTCTGGGGTTAACCATATTGGAGTGGAATTGATAGGAACGTTTGATTTCTTTAACGCACCCGGAACAGGCCCGGCTTTCTTCGTGCTCATTATATTTGGTGATGAAGGAATACGGCCTGAGTTTTAGGAATTTCCATGAGTATAGTGATTACAGTGTTGAAAAGAGTAAAGCGTTGTTTCGAATGTCTCTATTGCAACCAATTTCCTGGGTGATAATCTCCGGATGAAGGGTTGCTACAAAATCATAAGTGTGGATGGAATGAGATCTGTTATTCTTCTGGATTATTTACCTTATAGGTACGTATCAGTGAGCAGATCAAAATCTAGAAATGCCATTTGTAGTTACGCCTAATTCGTTTTCATCCTGATTCTTTTAAACAAAGAGTGTTTCGAAAATGTATTTTTCTTATTTTTGGGGACAAGGAGCACGCAGGGTATCATTAAATTCCGTAACTTTATTATTACTCGTATATATAATTAAATTACTGAAGAGAGCATAAACGGAGGGCAATGCACATCATATGAAAACTGACTGGGTATTACGAGTACAACAATGAATTATAAATATCCACTAGAAAAGCAAAAACACAACAGAGAGTTTATAGAAAAAGAAAGAATTCTTCCGTAATCACCCTCAGGAAATTAGCCCACTTTTATTTTCCTTTCAGGGGAAACCTCTTTCCCTCCTCAACCTCAACCCTTTCCTCGGGGTGCAGTTTTAATTAAAACTGAGACTTCCGCGAAGGAAATAGACGGTGTTCCTACAGGACGGATTTGAGAAGGAGTTCCTCTATAGGGAGGTGCTCGTTTTGAAACAGATTTTTCAATTTTGAATCAAATTAAAATGAGATATGGAAAAACATCAGGCGGCCCCACTCCTTCCTACTCTTCCCTTCCTCAAAGACTGAATTCCTTCTCTTGCCTTCACTTATTAGTTAATCCATTTCCCAAATTAATCCTTCAAGAAACTTTTATGCCATCGTTAGTATCAGCAGTCGTTGGTTAATTCCAGTAGGGGCAAAAGCAAGTAAGGAACAAAGAAGTGAGAATTTATATCTTCATGACTTCTTTTAAACACTGATAAATGTTTATTTTTATAATTGTAGGTAAACAAATTTTTCTAATTCTTCAAAGCAGAGCATTTCAGGAGCAACAAATCTAAACATTCTACGCAATAAATTTGTTCACCTCCATCAGAACAAGAGTGTTAGCTAGGGCCCCAAATACAGTGCGATCTTAGTTGAGATTTCATTCACATCATGCGAAATTATAGAAAAATGAATTGGAGATCAATATTATCAGTAAGAAATGGTGAAAAGCGAAATCATAACTGAGTTTCCGAATTCTCCCAAATAACGAACCCCTAAAAAGCATCTGTTCCCAAACGCACAATTTTCATAACGTATATAAAAACGAGCGTCGAGTTAATAAACCCCCTCGAGTAAAAAGGACATCGTGTTTTTTGATTGCTAGCAGAATCCCCTGAGCGTTAATATACGTTCTTAAGTTGATCCCCTCTCCCCTATCACGGGCCTGATAGGGAAGGTAGGAAGGAACGTGGAAAACGAATAAAGGCGACCGTTTTGTTTTTATTAAACGCAGTATTATTTTAATAAAAACAACATTCTCTCTCAGGGTTCTTTCCCGGTAAGAGGCACGTTTTTGACCCTTTTCACTTTTCACGAGACTGTTTCTCGATTATTTCCACGAGGTATTCCAATCTTTCCTTGGTGATTCCCCTATTATATTAAGATAATTTTTTAGGTTGAAAAGGGGAGAAGTTTAATTTTTTTTTTTTTATTGTAGCTGTTCCTTCAGGTTGACGATGGTGGCTTTATTAGAGTTCTTTTGGGCGCACCAAACGTCCTCTTCTCGTTTTTCCCAACGAACAAACGACCCGGATTGAGAAGAAAATTGATGTGTGGTTATGGAAATCTGGCTGACACTAAGGGCATCTGCACACACTTCCTGAAAGTCATGTTCCCTCCGTCATACTTGGTGATTCGAAGTCCTCAGAACACTGATTCTGCCTTCTGATCTTTTCTACCTATAGTCACCCTTAGTAATCTAATTTTTTCACGTAAACATCCACTCGAAAGCACCAGTACGTTAAGAAGAAAAATATGTTGGGACGACCTCCTAAAAATTACTATTAGTACGAAAGCAAGAAAATACAAAGTTTTATCAACTCCTAACAGTAAGAACACCAAAAGAGTTTGATAAATTTCAAGAGAAGCTGAGTTGTATACTAAAGGGTAAAGGGGCGTTAGAAAACAATCCGTCTTCATTTGAGAGCGCTATTTGATTAAGAGCAACCCTTTACTTTCCTTCACCCCACTTCTAACGTGTAAACACTGTCTCGGTTCTTCCGTCTCATCCACAAAAGAGAGGGGAAAAAATACATTCACAGGCCTTTTGCCTTGCACTTACAAGCACTTCTAAGGGAGTATAGAGTTAATGATGGAGGAGTTGAATGGTTGATATACGAGCAAAAGTTCGAGGAATAAGATTACTTCTTCTATCATAGTATGAGACGTAAATCAATAAAATAAAGAAAAAAAAATGTGGGAAAAAAATAAAATAAATAAATAAATAAATAAAAATGAACCAAAAAGCTCACTATGAAAAGTGTTAGTTCATCATCACTGGAGCTAACCCGCAGCGGAGGTTCGAATTTTGACGTTGAAGTTTGACAATATGACGTTCGTAGTGCGATACGAGAAACAAAATATTACACGAAAAAAATTCATGGTTACATACGAAGGGAAAAGAAAAGAAAAATATATTTGGGTTCTGTGTTTCTTTCAGAGGGAGAGAAAGTCGACGACTTGGGTGAATCGAACCTATTCGCACACATAACGAATAATAATTTGGTCCCTTGGGACGTAAAACCCCCGAGATGTCGATATTAGGTGGTATAGCAAAAAAGCACAGTGTTGTTGAGTTCGAATTTGTGTCGGTACCCCCAACTGTTATTGTTATGCGAGCATTATGCAAGAGAGCCGAAGGGAAAGCTCAAGAAACAAGTAAATAATCAGTAAATAACGCGGTCGGATCGGCAGGGGTTGACATTAATGAGGTTCCTCGATAGGAATCGGTTGGCAAAGCTTCGCATTGCTTTGGTTTCATCTGTTTCCACCTCCTGAGGTCAACATTTCCTTTTCGTATCGGTGGAGACTTTATTTTTCTGGGACTCAGTTACGTCCACGGAATTATTTAGGTGAAGATATAATGCTTCTAAGGTTGGTGAATCTTTCCAATAATCATCATTGATAGGGTCTCACAGTTGACAGTGAAGCGTTTCACGTAAGTAATCAGATCACTTCCTTCATTACTATTAAGTAGTTGGTGTAACGCTCGAACGATCACGGCAAGTTTTCTTCCCTCGCCCCTTCACTGACGCCTTCTTTTGTGAAGCGTTTTCTTCATTTCCTAATAACCGCAGCAGAGTTTTCTTCACCGTAAACGACTTGTGAAATCACCTTTTGTCGGCCCGTAAGACGCCGACACCGGTTGGCGCCAACTACCTCCTCTTCCTCGCAACCGCCTTCCAATCTGCTGGGCTGTTGGAAAAAATCACCCTCTGCCTTCCTCCAGGCCCGAAACCCAATTAGTCCAACCTGCGCCTTTAATTAATCCCATCTCCTCAAAATGTTTATTAAAATCCGGAGCGGGAGAAAAAGCGGTTTTCTTTATAAGGGCCCAAATGATCCGTTTGTTCGTGAGAAACGAGATTTAATTTCAAAGAGCCTCATAGGTTATGAACTCGTTTTTGCTCAAGGTGTTATGTTGAACGGTTAAACGGTTCTTATGAAACAATGCCAAATGGGTCCTAAGAGACATTATTCCCATTCAAATTTGCAGTTATTCACTGTTTCTATTTCAGTAGGATTAACCAACTGGCGTCATAATAACCTGTTGTTTAGGTAGATCCCACTGAAGTAGAGTTTGCTCATGAAGATACGTATAAATATCATTCATATATATACATATATATCATTCATATCATCCATTCATCGTTCAGGTCATCTGCAATGAGGCAGTGTTGCTGGAGTAAAGCAGAGCACCGCACCCATGGCGAATTTGATAGGACTTCCACTCACACGATTTGAGCGGATAGAAAATTTGGGCGTCTAATTGTATTTGATTCGTCCGGCTTTCGGCTCAATATGTACAAGCTTATGTTCAGAGGATCTCAGGTCGCGTTTCTTGAAAAGCGTGAGACTTAGCTGATGCACGGCCTCAAATTGAGACACCTCCGTAGAGCAGACTTTAAAATACTCCTGTTTTGATTACAGCTTTCGTTCAATATGCTAATTGGATCCATATCATATATATAAACCCCCCGGGAGTTTGAGGTTTCCAGGCGTATAGATCCCAAATCTAAGGCGTCCAAAAAATTCAATTAGAAAACTCACGGGAATATGAAATTTCGCTCATAGATCTTGATCAGCATTTCGCGTAACTTCTACCATCCTACTTTAAGCGTATCTTACTAACTTTAGTGGAAACTACATTCCAGAAACGTAGAGCAATTTAATTTATTCGTAAAGTTAGAACATTTACTACCAAATATCCTTTAGAGATACATAAACAAAGGGTAGAAAAAGGCCAAGTTGCTTTTAACAACAGTCATTAATGTGCGATAAAATCAGCTCAAAACCATGCTGAGTATTTGTACTTCTGAAACCATCATCGAGCTAGTTTCATGAATCAATATTCTTGAAATTCAATTACGGCATGACGGACATGTTGTGGGCCAAGCAGCTGAGGGCTTTTAGCTTTTTCGTTTGTGACATGATTAGAAGAAGAGTGAAAATGTAGGTATTTTCATTTGACCCGTATACCTGATCGGGCAGCTTGAGAATAGGTAATAATAATAATAATAATATACCTAATAATAATCATCAAATATAATAATAATCAATAAATAATAATCAACTATGTAAACACTAAATTCAATGATGGTGTGCTAAAAACATTAGCAATTGTATTAACAACTATACTGACAAGGAAAGTTTTATAAAGGGTCTGCTGAAAACGTAATGACGGTACAGGTAGGCATTAACACGATAGCCGAATTCGTCGTGGTAGGTCGGGTTGAATTCTGGTGGTTCAGACACCACTTTTCAAATTGCAGTGTTTCGTTGGAGGGGCAGAACCCTATTCGAACCAAACGCTACGGTGTCAACTGAGTCTACTATTTGTCTCCGCAAAGAAACGACTTTTCTGAATCCTTCACCCCTTCCCTTTCGGTCCAAGTTTCTGAGGATAAAGTGAGCACTCTAATGAACCGGTCTTATCTCCTCCAAGGGCTTCATAAATAATTATTTTTCATCCCTTCCCCCACTACTCCAGCTTTTGCCCCACACCTCTTTCGTCCAAACGTTTTCGCCTGGAGAAAAGGCTCTGGGGAAGGTTTTCCTTCCTTCTAAAAACAAAAGGAAAAGCTTTTCCCGCGCTCCATTAATCAACTAAGATGTCCTCTCAGGATTAATTTAATTAAGACCCAGATAAGAGGCTATTGTTCTGCTCTTCGCACTTAACTACTTTTCCTCCAAAGGCGCGTCTCCTTATTCTACTCCACTTCTGACTTCTCTGACCTCTTCGCGCATCACTCTAATTAATACTTCAACTTTTTAGCCTCTCTTCTCTCCTCTCCTTCCGCCCTCTTCATTTTCTTTCGGTGTTCTCCGTCCACTTTATCTCCAACCCTTTTCTCTCATTTGATTTAGATTTGCACAAACTCCTTCCTTCCCAAACTCAAATGAAAATAGGCTCTTTTAATTGGGAAGAAGCAATCAATCAAAATGGAATAATTCGAATTGATAGGTGGCTTCTCTCTTGGAGCTGGTTAATTTGCAAGCGGCTCATTACCGTTTGTCATAACTCCGCCTCAGTCGATTTCTCATACCCTTTTCCGTTCCATGGGACGTCTCACTCACTGAGGGGGAGAATACGAACCGGGGTTTATCAGATATTTTGAAAATTGATTCTGATGCAAGGTTGTAGGCAAGGTGGAGCCGTAAAATCTTCCTTGTAAACGATGCAATGAAATACATGCCACATATGAATCCTTATAAACCAGCTGACAACCAATTCGCTACACTCCTCATAGAGAAAATAGTAGGTACGCAAAATTAATTAATTTAAGCAATTAAAAAATAAAAATGGCTTACTATGAAGTTGACTGCGAGATGGGTTGGGCTAGTTTTCCCAGGGTATCCTTCTCAATGTTGGCTCAAGGACCCTGCTCAACTACAGATTCAAACCATTTCGAGCTGAACCCTAACAATTTCTGAAAATCTAAGTTACAGGTTGGCGAGGGAATTTCCACGGATTCACTCAATCCCACTGATTCGTATATTGGTCGTTCGGGTAATCTCATATGGTATGATGCACAAGGAAAAGGTAAAGCTCATGTTCATTCAATTTTACTGTTCGAAACTCAATTACTGAATGAAGAACCCCCCAACCTACCAGCTCTAATGTCGGAATAGAAGGGACATTCAATGAGCCACTCAGTATCCATTTTAGTAATAAAACAAAGCCACCTGCTTAGCACGACCATCCAAGTCAATGATAGAGTACAGTAGTTAGTATACGAAAATTTGCTCGGCCTATCCGTCCAGTGCCAGCGCATTTAGATTCCAATTACAGCTAATAAGTCAAATGACCCCTCTGGTGGTATGGACAGGGGCCTGTTATGAAGAGACCCGACATAGCGACGACTGTAGTTTGGTGCTTATATATAGAAGAGTTCCCTGAATGTTTGATGTCATGTGGAAACTCGTTTGAGGATTTCTATTATTCATAAAGGAGTGTCTCTATGGCTCCAATTACTCTTCAGTCCGGGCTCGAGGTATGCCGTTTAACGTCCCTCTCTAAAATGACCCATCAACGGCGTGAAGAGGAATATGAGCGAAATGGAAGATGAAGAGAGGAGGTTGAAAGGGCAAATTGAGTATTAATATTTGCGGGGAGGTGTAACCCTCTTACCGGTCTTTTGCTCCTGCTTCAAAACCCCTTGGAAAAGGCAAGGTATGGTTGAGGAGGGGGAGGAGACACGATTATTCCTGTTTGGGAAGCTCAAAAGAGAAGCACCTTAACGACCACGGTTAACTTCTTGAATAATTTATCCCTCAAAATGCGGGTCCCCTCAGCGTTTTCACTTTCCTGTTCCGCTTCAGTTTTCGGGGAAAAGGGTGTGTTTACAGGAGAGCTCTTGATCGGACATTCTGTTTGTTTTTGAGATCCATTTTACATGATCACAGTGATAATCCCGCCCGCTCCATCATTTTAAATTCTTGTACGTCTCTCCCTCCTGAAAATTATGTGACATCCAATGCAATTTAATGCGAGATGATGAAGCTGCTTTACGTACGTTGCACGTGGAGTGATGTTCATTCCATCGGTAATTTTGAACTCATCAATGAACACCATCATGAAAAATACCTCTTTTCTCATTCCTTCTGGTCCTTAACTCTTATTTATATAGTTTTGAAGTGGCTCCAAACAACTTCGAAGGATTACAACCACAATAAATGATCAGACGATCCGGAATTCAGCTTATAGGAGCTGGTTTTGGGTTTATTTAAGCTTATATCAGTTACAAAAGAATTGTACTATCTACTTTACGTTCTATCAGATGTTTTAAGGTAATTTGGACTAAGCAATTAGGAACTTCAACGGTACTCCACAATAGACACCTCGTGCTCAGATCTCACGAAACACGTTCTTTATTAACGCCCAACTGGTTTGGCTGTCAATACAACTCCCCCTCAAAGCGAGCCAATACGAGAGCGAGGTACGACAGTCCCCTCGAGCCAAAACACGGCTATAAAATCCGCATAATAGTGATTCGCTAATAAATCTGTTCGGACGAGTAGGACGCGTGAAAATGGAAAGGCTTGGGTAGAAATTTTCTAAATAGTCCCCACAAGTTTCAAAAGGGTTTTCCCGGCCCTCGAGCCTGACAAGCCGTGTCCGCTGTCCGACCACGTCAGGGTTTATGTCCGGTGTTTTCAGCCCGAAAAGAGGGAGGCGAAAACGGCGGGTTTTGAGGATGAGATATGGATTTCGTACGGGGACTAGGTGGACTTCGCCCCCATCGCCCTTTTCCACATAGAAGTTGAACCTAATTACAAGGTTGAGCTGACACGGAGCCAGATCCTCCCCTCCATGCCCTGTACCAACCCTATTGATATGGGCCAACGCAAACTCTGCGGTTTTAACACAACAACGGCGGTTTTCGGTGCGTTTCTCTCCTCTCGGACTACAATGAGATCGCCCATCCGGACTCTCGGACATTTCGCCTATTTATCTCCGAAAAGCGCGGGGGTTTCATTCGTTCGAGCTTATATCGCTCCGTTCGAAGCGCCGCTTGCGTTATTACCAAAATCATAACCGCTTTTCTCTATGAATTAGATCCTTGATCTGATCGAATCCTGATATACCCATGCCCTACCACCTGATTACCTGTACAAATGAGCCGTGGGAGCCCTCGCTATCGGGGGCGGCTAGTGACCTACTTCGGTTGTTCGACCGACTCTATTCATTAATTCGCCCTTGTCAATTCAAAAAACGCTGCAAATTCTTTCACAGGGGTTGGTTAATCCTCGGACCAGGCACATGGAGACTAATTCTAATCGATTCAGCGACCGTATACCCAATACGCCTAGGTACTTACAAATTACCTTTTCCGGTGGGCACCAATCGTTCCGTGATCCGTCTCATGAGATTCAGCGTCCTAATTTTAGTCAAAAAGTTTACAATTCAATTCATTTATTGTCGTTTCAGGTAACTTAGACCTATACAACAGTTCAGCCACTTCACAAATGTCTAGCAAGTACATACAATGTTTCAAAAAACTAGGTCACATGAGTCACATAGTTATTATTAATGCGTTTACATTGGAAATTATTTTGTTAATAACTTTGGTTCCTCTGAAGAATCAAAGTCAAAAAGTATACCACACACGCCTAAACCGCCGAAAAATCTCGAAAAATTCATTATTGAAAACACATTTTGACCCCTCCCTCCCAAATTTGGTCCGAATTTTACCCCGAAACGGGTCCCTGACCAGCGTGGACAGTGAACGGCGTACGCACCTTGAAACGCGCAGAAACAAATTTTGGGCCGAATCGAAGAGATTGACTTTTTACATGAGAACGTAGGTTGATTATTCAAGGAATTACCAACTATGTTTTAAATCATACATCGCTGAAGAGTTTTGCACTAGACCAAGAGCACTTTAGCAATTAGCCTTGTGCTGTCAGATTCATCGTTTTTCGGCAGATATTTATTCAGACATAACTTGCCTTGCTTAATGACGTACATAGATTGACATTTCCAGAAGAAACTAAACAACCGATTGCAATTAAAAGGTCAAGTTAATGCCGGCTTAGCAGGTGTTAGACCCCACGATTCCTTGTAAGAACGAACCTCTGGTAAATATTTAAAAATACAAACAGTTCGATGTTCTTATAGGTGGAGATGTGAAAATTACGGTTGACCACACTTGAATGAAATGTATTCTCATTATTTTGTTGCCAGACAACATAATATTTTAATATAAGGCAAATGGCCCACAATATTCAGTGGATAGAGTCATTGACTGACAACAATAGTTATGACAAGCCTACATTGGGTTGACAACACCCAATAACTAGATAAATAGGCCCAATTTCCAGGTGATAACTCCATATTATGGAGTAACATGTTTTGCGAGGGAGAAGGTAAGTGAAGAATGGGACTCATTGTGGGCGCAAAGAGGAAATAACAAATTCGTAAAAACGAGTGGTGTACGTAATATGATCACAGGACCCCCCCCCCCTCCCCTCACCACCTAATGATTGAGAAAACCATGGGAAACTCAATCGCGCTGGATCTTATATTTCGAACGTATGTTAATACCTTCAAATATACCCGTTGTATTCAACCGGTGTTATTCGGTCTGAGCTGGACCCTAGGATGTAGGTGAACCAGAACTGTCTCCCAAAATGAAAACTATTTGTTTACTGCTCCCCTTTCAAAGTTTAGAGGTCCCGCACCTCGAGAAACAGGTGGTCTCCACATGAGCGCAACCCGGTTCAATGGAACCTTTCGTCTCGGGGAAAAAACTTTCTTTATCGCCCAAACGTCCAGACTATAAACAAGTTCGTTGGGCACCCGATAGTCATCAATTTCACTATTCTTTGAAAGCAGGCCTCATGGACACCTTGACGAACCCGTTTGATCCTAGCGTTTAACTATCTGAAAACCTGCCAGTTTTCGGGGTCATTAGTCGCAAAAATAGCCGGTGCTAAAAAATGTTGATTCTAAAATGTACGCCTCCTTCTTTTTCTGAGTTAGTTTATCGTAGACCTCGTACTTTGCACTGGCGTTGATTCGAAGCATATGCCCACATCAACTGTATAATTTTGTCTTTCAGGTCACTCATCGTTGAAAATGAAGAAGGACAACTCTCAAAATATAATTCCGAATTCAATGAATGTTTATACTATCAGTGGATATGGTTTTCAACTATGCTATTCAAACGGTTTTTTTAAATAATGAAACTATAGCTATTCAAGGAAGAACTAGAAGATTAGAAAAGTTAGAAAAATGCTGTTGTCAAACCCAAAAGCTCGAGCCTTCAGTGGTAGGATATGACGTCCAGAGAAACACCTCTCGCTCCAGCCTCCGTTTCGAGACAAAAATATTCGGCCATTCAACCGTGGCAAATGTATCCAACCCAGAAGAGAATACGAAAAACGCGTATATTATTTCGCTTAATTTAAATTTTTTATAAAATCGATTGAAGAGAGCACGTTTAGTACATCTCGTACGTTTTCATAGGAATAAAAATAAATCGAGTTTATACGAAGAACAGTAAAATGTTATTCCCAAGTCCTTGAATTGCAGATGTAATTCAATTTGTACTCTGTTGTTTTTCCACGTCTTTCTTGCTTCGGATATGTGACGGGTGCAACATCGCGTGAAAAACCCCAAGCGGATGACAAAATCCAGCAAAATGAGAAGAGGTGGGAGAGCAATGTGGGGAGTCAGAACAGGATCGTATCATCACGCGTAAACAAAATGCCCTCACTCGCCACCAGCAGGACCATTTTATGTACGTTATTTCCTCCTTCGAAAACGAAGGAATGAGAAGGAGCTAATATGACGCACGCGGTAGGAATACCAAAGCTGACCTTTGTCGTGATGGCGCCCCCAGTTTTGTCTTTGACAAGCAATTACGTTTTCGTCCTTCCGAGGAGAACAAATCGTGAAGTCAACGTAGACAGAGGGGCCTGTTGTAAGGAACGTACGAACTCTCTGGGCGCACACCAGAGAAGAATATGTTTAAGACTCCGGGTTAACCCTCGAAATCCTTTACCCTGTTTCGAAATTAGATTCATAAGTCTTGTGGAAAACGAGGTCTGTACGAAATGTTCCCTCATCAGGGGCTGTTAACAACAGACGTTTTTCTGGAGAGGTTTCTTTACATAATGCCACGTATAACTTCAACTCGGCCCTAAGGTGATCAATCCTCTTTTCCAATACTACTACAGCTTGTTCGTATATCCTGCCGAACAGAAAAGAAGTGGACATGCTCTTAAAACGTGAAGGTAGCATTGTGAATAAATTCAGGCTCATCTGCAGTCAATGTGGTAATTTGACGAGTAACCTTGGGGGGTCTTTCATTATATTCCACGCAGGGGAACAGACACATTAAGTTAGTTCATGGATGTATTTTTTATTTACTTGAAACTGCCTTCCAACAGTAAAGCGTTTCGACGAATGTGATAAGGTGTTTGATCATTGTAAGTCGGGTGATGAAAATAGGGAATTAATTTCCTTTTGGTTGGTTTCATGCAAAAAGTCAATCTCTCCGATTCGACCCAAAATGTTTGTCTGGACGTTTCAAGGTGTCTAGGTCAAAATTACCAAATTTCCGTCCGCCGTACACGCCGACATCAGTACCAGAAATTATTCTAAAAATCTAAAATTTGGGTCAGGGGTCCGTTCATGGCTCTAGTTGGTCCTCGAAATTTTTCAACCCGATCGGACCAAATTTGGGTGGGGTAGGGGTGAAAATGTGAAATTTGAGAAATAGATTTCTGAGATTTTCTGCAATCTAGGTGTGTGGGGTATTCCACTAGCTTCTGGACGCTGAATCCAATGAAGTGGGTCCCAGAACGATTGGCACCCACCGGAAGAATTCATGGGTCAAAATGGGTATGTATCGACTCATTTTGTATATGTGTTTTCGTGATTTCCGGTACCACCGCGTGTGGGGTATTATTTTCCACTAAATTTTGGACCCTGAATCGATTGGAATGGGCCCGGGACCCGCCACACCCACTGTTTTCCCCATTTTCCCCATGTTGAAGAAATTAATCCATGCTCCTGGTCCGAGGTTTAAATTGGTCTCTATGCGCCTGGTTCGAGGAATAACAAACCCGCGTTCAAGAATTTGCAGCGTTTTTCCATCCTGTTCCTGGTATGTTCTTATTCATCAAGCTGGTTTCGTGGAATCGGTCATCTGTATAAAATCACACTAAATCTGATATTTTAAGGTTGGTAACTGTGCCAAGCCATTAAAGCTCCTCTTATTACACGTGTTATACGACAATAGAAATGATCAGTCTGAGCAAACATTTAATCCCAAACTCAAACTTCGTCTTTTGAGAAGTTGAATAGACCGCGTTCGGAAACACGTGGGAAAAGAGGAGAGCAAACAAGGAAACCGACAGACTGTGAGATACAGGGGATGCGAGCCACAAAGGTGTTAAGTCGTATTATCTGCAATTCAACGCCCTCCCAATCGAATCTTTTCTTTTGGTTCAATAACGTTCGGGACCACCTCTTCCCTGTGGGTGACACTAATCTCATTGAAAATGGCTTCCTTTGTCGAGAAAGGGTTGGTTTGGTCGCTTGTAAACAGGGTCTGTCCATGACGTGTAGATGCCATCACCTCATCGTGGATACTACGTTCGTGTTGAAGCGAGTTCTCATAAGTAAGACACCTTACCTTGGACCGGAATTTGGCCACTCGATTTGTCCACCCCAAAATCAGACCGTCCAACCAACGAATAAAGTCAAAGAAATGAAACGACAGCAACAACTACGTTTACTCAAAAGTCGAATGCCTTGTCCATACACAGACAGCAGCTACCTAATAATTGATTTATTCAAACAATTCAGGCATTTCAACTGCGAGATTCCTTTACTCAAGGAAAGGTTTTCAATGCCGTTTCTGTTAAGATAAATCCAGTTTTCTTGACAAGTTTGGCTGATTTCAGCATCTTTTCATGTTGGGTGAAAGACTCGATATTATCTAGGGAAATTTGAGCAGGGGGTTTCGTCACCACCGGAAGGAAAAGGGTTAGGTTAAAAGGTAGCAATTAACCGAGTTTGCAACTCAAGTGGCATCCGCCTTTTGAAAATGGTATCAGCCCCGTCGAGGACGAATTATAAAGTATTTGTTCTCTACAAACTTCCAGAAGCCTTATCTCGGTTACCGAAGAGACGGCAGTGAAGACTAAATGCGAGGAGGGGGTCGGATAATTTAATAAAAGTTACCGCCCATGGAAGAAGTTGCAATCTTGTAACAATTCCGCACCACTTAAAAATAATTAAGAGACGAAAATTTTCCCTCTGGAGGGAGGTTTTAAGGGAAGGTTTAGAGCAGGAAGTTGCCATCTCGAACAAAGTAAAAGACGGTGCGTTTTAAATGGAAAAGTGTAGAAGCGGTGGAGGGTCGTTCCGCCAGTAGTCATACTAATTGCTGAGATATCTGGCTATGACACCGACTTGTTACTCGAGTTTCACCCCACTCTGTCAACCAAAATCTTGTATTTCCTCTAAATAGCTTACCTACATCAAATTATCTGTAGGCGACACTGGCCTAACATGGAAGTCTCGAATCTATGGTTCGATTTGAATGATAATTCCAAAAACTCCCCCAACTCAACTCGTACCACTTTAGCAAGAACATGGGCTGCGAATGGTTATACAAGATGCACGATATGAACAGGCCAGTTTCTACACGCAGTGTTCTACATTTTTTCAGCTGATTCTGGTGTAATCTGGCATCGCGCTGTAGAAGCTACCAAACAATTGTTGTCACAACCAGTTATCATTGGAATTTCTCACTTTTAAGAAGTCGCGAGTCTATATTAAAGAGCAAAGGGTCACGAGAGAGTCATCCAAGATTTTCGCACAATGATGTAGATGTACTTACTATTATATTATATGATATTATGTTTATATAATCTATAAACGGCATATATGGTAAAAACTAGCAAGAAAACCCGTTCAGCTTAATTAGAGAATTGGCTTCATACTTGAAAATGTCAATGAATCGGGCTCTGACCACTCGATAGTTGCTAATCTGTGTAATTTCATGTGTCCGCGCAACACGGACATCAGACGACTCCACATCACGACCTCTTCATTATCAGAAGGGCTGATTTGAAAAAGATTCTTTCGGGAGAGAAGTACGGTGAATTCCTCGTGAAGTGCCGCGCTCTCAAGAGCTGCATACGATTGGGCATCACTCAGTTGGACCAGGGTTGTTAGTACGTATAACACAATACGTAACGTAGACATTATCGACGAGTAATGCCAGACTGCTGTAAGTCAACCGAGTACCGCTAATATCCTGCCAACTCGACTTGCCCCTGCACTATACAACCCTTCCACCAGGGATGCAGATGTTGCGGAGGTGACGTAGCAGATGCCACCGTCGGTGTTCCCGATACGGTATCCACCCTCACCGTTACGTCAGATTCCCGATGACAAGTCTTTCGACACTCTCCTGCGTTAATTAGTGTACACCCCTTCGTCAACCACCCCGCGATAGGAGATATTCGAACAGTAACAAACAGAATCAGAATCGCTGAATAATGTACCTCAAATAAATATTCACCAAACCTCACGTTTGGACTCAGGTCAGAACACAACTTCATATGAAAACGCAAAAAACGTTATTGATTTCAACACCTCTTGGCCTAAATAGGGAGCACTCGACATTCATATAAGTTTAAGCAATTTTAAACGGAAACCCAACTTTAATCTACCTTTTTTCCTAAAACCATTTGTTCACGCTATAATTTCGAGATAACGCACGTTGGAGCATGAACACATCGGTATTTATTATGCTCCAAGCGAATTCAATAAAAAGAAAAGAGATTGTCTTGCCGAAATGATAAACCCATGGATATACAGTTATTCCGTCTAGGAGATTCTCCTGAAATACGCTCAAATGTTTAATCACGCTCTGACACACGTGTAATGCGAATCGTCAGACGTCGGCAGTTCTATTTGTCTGATAAATAGGCGAACATCCGGCTGATCGTCCCAAATACCTCTTGCCAGGGTCAAAACGTGAACTGCGTCTCGATTAAAATTTTACCGGGGCAGACAAAGAGAACATGGATATCAATACAAGGTTCTCCATCCTAATTGGAGCGGTGAGTTGATAACATTATAACCCCAGTTCCATTTTTGCCTTGTAGCCTTTTCGCTTTTGTGTGTTCACCTTTAATCGCATCTTGAGTTCATACCTAAATTATATTCCAACTCATTCGAAACCAATTTACGATTATTTCTGGCATACTTATAGGTTATTATGATCGAGTCACCTTATAAGTAGAATAACTGTGACAGAAACAATATATTCAACGGTATCAAAAATACGAATACTTTGATGGCGATTCATAGGTTGATAGAATGTTTCTTCAAAATGATGATATAAAGGAAATATATTCGGGGATCCGGTGGGGGATTTGGATTTTGGTTGAGGTATGCGATATTAGGATCATAGGATGCCGCAATAAGTACGTTTGTGACACCCCCCTTCTCAATACATATCAGGATCATCCCAAGTTGAACGAGCCGAAGGGTGAGAAAGCATCCATTTTCCTAAAAGAGAGTAAACTCATGAACGTACTGTCTCCGCTTTGTAACATTTGAAGACGAATTTGAAGAAAAAATATGACGAACATATATTAAACATGCTACTCTTAATATGTGATATTCTCTTGTTAGGAATATTGTAACAGGCCCTCATCAGTAGGATGTAGTATTCAAACGGAAAAATCCACTTCTTCTGCAAAGGTTTATCGACCGAATATTTCAATCGTCTACTCTTCTTGTCTGTCTCGAATCCCCCCCCCCCCCTCCCTTCAATAGCACCCTCGAACCAGTTCTGTTTTTGAAAGATTCCCTCGTCAACCAATCAAACGAATGAGTTCAACCCTCCATAACTGCAGCTATACATCACATTCACAGGCCGCACACATCGATATCATCGAAATAATCTATTGCTGGACACTGAGGACACGTAGGTGACGAGATGGGGGTTGCAAATAAAATATTGCCACTGCTCAGCTTTATTGAATTTGGGTGCATGTATATTTCCGGTTCAGCGGTTCGGTGAGAATGGATGTACGTTGTTCCGAATTCGGATGGATTCTGTCGCTTTTTGTTTTGTTTTGTTTAGCTAGTTCCATTTAGCGAAATGCAACCTCAGGGGATGTCATTCTGGTGCTCATTTTTCACGAGTGGTTGCTCTTGAATTAGAGCCCGTGCACAGCGTAGGGATGCGGGGAGTTGCAGACGGGTTGTTGACGTTGTCATGTCTCGGCTCAGAGATGAAGAACCGACAAAATTGTCCCCCCTTTGGACCGGTAGAGCGCACCTGAATCTGTCCTAGGGCTTATGTCAAGAGTTAGTACCACATCTTTGAGCAAAGACTTGCAAGAAAGAACAACTCAATCAGTAAAGTGTACGGTGTTATTTTCTATACCAACAATAATAATATTTGTAAATTGGTTCACCAAATCACTAGCAATGAATGTTGGCAAAAAGTTGTAGTACATATGCACTGATACTCCGGAGAAAGAGTGTTGATACGAATCCAACAAACCCAGAAAACTCTTACTTCCTCAAGTAATCATTCATTGGGGGGGGAGGGGGGGGGATTACACGGCAAGAATTTTTTCGTACCTACTTGTGGTAAAAAATGCCCTTTTTTCCTGCATTTAAGGGATGGATATTATTTTTTACCCTAAGCAGAAAGTCATTGCCCGCATCACTGCACATCCCCCCAGATTTCAGGGCATCCATGAAATGGTGGTATATTTCGGATGCCTGACATGTTTGGAGGATTTACTCGTAAAAAGTGCATTCCCTAAATTTTTGTTACTATTTCTATAAAATGAAACAGCGTGATAATTATTCCAAAAACGCTGAAAATTCTTCCACTGGGGTTAGTTATTCCTTGGACCAGGAACGTGGAGACTAATTCCAATCAATTCAGCGTCCAAAATTTCGTGAAAAATAATATCCCACATGTCTGGATCGCCAAAAATCTCGAAAAATAAATTTTCGACCAACACATTCAAACCCTTATCCCCCCCCCCCCTCCACACCCTATTTGGCCCGATCGGGCTGAAAAGTTTTGAGGACCAACAAAAGCCAGAAACGGGTCCCTGACCATCATTTCAGGTTTTTAGAAATGGTTCTACTACCCAAATCGGCGTGGACGGTGGACGGACATTTGCTCATTTAGATTTAGGCACCTTGAAATTTTAGAATTTTTTTCGGGCCGAATCGGAGAGATTGGCTTTTTGCATGGAAACATAGGTTGATTATTCAAGGAATAACCAACCCAAAATCAGACGTTACAATCCAACATTGCCCAACATCACGAGTTATTGTGAGCTCAACGTAAACAAACCACTAGGCTGATCACTTACCTGAACCAACAAACCTGACATCGGTAACACGAATGTGAAGATGTGTGGAGTGCATTTCCTGCCCCAACAACCACTATGAAGATTATGATACAGGGGATGCGTAGGAGGAAAACAGTATCTCAGGAGCAGTAACGGTATTCACCCCTATTTTCCCTTCCCGATCCTCTTTATTTGAATTACTTTTATCAACGGAACTCCCCACAGCGGTCAGGGTGCCCTAGTCAACTTTTACGGGGGGTGGAGTGGTTGAGTATTTTATTACAGGAAGACCCTTGAAACTGGCGAGAGGGAGATTCCTCAATCGCAACAACTGGCTGTCCTCGAAGAGATATATCGCAGGGAGATGCGATAAGAGTAACAAGCGTAAGGGCACATAAAAGTCTAATCTTATCTCAAGACAAATACAGTTGGTTGGTTGGTTTCAGTATGAAGTCGTGCCGCACAAGTCTGTGAACTGCCATTTGAGCTATAACTACGCTTAGACGAATCTGTTTTATGAAAGTCGCTGGTTGTATAGCATTCAGTCCATGGAACAATTTGAACGCCACGATTTTCCATTAGAAATTTATCCTAGAGGCTAATTTTTGCAAGACAGGTTTCAGCGAGGTCCAATCAAAGTCACATCATAAAATATAATATGTAATAAGATATAGTCCAAATAACTTGGTAAGTGATACGATTAGATACGTGGACATGTTCACCGTTCCTTCATAATTCAATAAAAACATTTTTGTTTTAACTTTTTGTAGTTGCCTGCCAGTTTTCTGCGGATTGACGTTACTCACAGTTCTGGCCAGTTTTGAATATATTGCACCAATAGCGTCCCACTTTGCGGAACTTCAACTCTTTTGATCTTTATAGGGTTGACCACAGTAAACACAAGAGCCTTAGTACCTCATCCATTATCAGCGTCAGTTTCTTATTTTCTTCTCGGTCTCTCGTTGTTTATCACCTACAATTTCCCTTCTCTCTAAACGTTGTCGAGCGTTCGTTTCCTTCGAGAATGACCGAGCGGAGTTTGCCGTTAAATGAAAACCCGAGTGGCCTCAGGAAGCCATTGCCTCGTAACATAGTCGAGTTTACGAGCTTTTGGCCCATTTTGAGAGTCGAGCCGTCCGGCCCTTGAAAGTAATTAGGGCGCGCCGCAGCGGGGGAGTTTTAAATCTGAAGGTGTAACACGGGGCTGTACTCTCAAAGCTTTATTCTGATTTTCTTTTTCTTTTCTAGCAGTTTCCTCTGTAGACTAGAAAAGCCACGTTGGGAGGAATGTGCAAAAAGGCCCTTTTCGCTCGCGCGTTCGCATATTTTCACGGATTTTATGAGACAACCTAGACCGCATGTGACATCGCTTTCAGCTACTATTCCTGTAAAGTGAACTGCCAACTCCTCTCCTCACCCGGTCTGACACGTATGTTACCGTTTTTGCTTCTTTGCGGTAATGGCACGGGATATAAGGGTGATCTCGGCTTTTCCTCGCATCTGGGAATGCACGCCTGTGGCTAAATATACGTGTACGAAAGGCTTCCTTTTCTCATCTATCTTTACCGTAGTTCTCTACGAGGAAATGTGGGTCAACATAAAGGAAGGAGAAATGAAGAGAAAAAAAAATGAAGAAAAACTACCCCTTTCCGAACCTACGCAATACAAACAACAAGGAGAAAACCAGTTGAACGGATGACGCACAAACATTGTCAGTTTCAGCGAGTGAATGTGTCTAAATTATTGCTGATAATCGCAAATATTTCGTTAATCAATTTAATCAAGTAAGAGAAGGAACATCAAGAATTTCGCGAGAATTGTCCGGCAATCGTTGCATGTAATGTGTTGATTACTGCCGTTTCTGGTTGGTTATTTTTAAATGATGTTGATGTTTGCAATCTCTCGTCCGAGAACCTTGCAATACTCAAAAACTCGGCTAGTATTCAATAAAGGGTAAACCCTTCGCCTACAGAAATGGTTGAGGGCGTCTTAAACTTATCGATTCTCGTGAAGAGCCCCAAGGTGAAAGGGAAGACCCGGCCAGATGTGACCAAGGTATTGGACCTCGAAGGTGGCCAGTACTTTTATTAGAAACACCCTCGGAATAGGGATGATGTTGCTTCCACATGTGTCCATTCCTTTATTACTCCTGTTTCACCCACCCTGGCCGTAGTCCTGCCCTCACTTCACTTTCATATGGGGGAAAACCACCTTGTTCTACCTTTCTGGCATGTTTTATGAATACGAAACGTCATCTTGTTTTAAGCGGCACAGTATTTCCAAAGCATGATTCGCAATATTGTGCGCAGATATATGGATACTTACAGATTCCAGATAAAAACCTCAACGACCTCAATTCATGTCCGACAGAGAACCAGTGAATCACAGAGGGAAATACATTTTCATTCCCATCAATGGTGGAAACAACTAAAATCTAGGTTATTCCAAAAGGCGCTCCCTTTTGGATTATTATTCCTTGAATCATCAACCTGTGTTTGGGTTCCAAGGGCCAATCGGCTCCGAAATCTGACAGTTTGCATTTCAAAATGTCTAGATTGGGAAACTCGAGAATTGCTCTTTCCAGCTCCAGTTGGTCCTCAGCCCGATCGGCCCAAATTCGAGGAGGGCATGGGTGAAAAGGTGTTTTTTGAAACTCCAATTTCGGGATCATAGGGATATGCATATAGGGTATCACTAAATTGTGTACGCTGAACCTATTGAAATGGGTCCTGGATTGATTGGTACCCACAGGTGGTGGGTATGGACTAAAATGAGTACATACTTACCTACTGGAAACAGTTCTAGACGCTGTGTTGACTCACTACCTTACCCATACTCTCATAAAAGCACAGGGAGTATCCTTAGGACGATGATCAGCGCGGCAGTTCGAATTCGTTAGTTCAATCAACCCTTGAACCCAATCCCAGACCCAGAATTCCGGCTCGAAGAGCCCTACGGAAACAGGAAGAGGTCACAAAGGGCTCCGGTATAGGTGGTCTTGAAGGGGCTTGAGCCGCAGAATTGATTTAGTCCAGTTAAAAGGAGTCAGGGGGAAGAGACCCCACCCAGGGAGGAAAGTGATGGAGATGGGTCTTATTTCCTCCATGGTTCTACGGGAGCCACGAGGGGAACCCGGGCGTCCCGGAACCCGATTTAAGTGGGCTGTCCACTTCAGGGACCGCTGATTGTTTATCTTATTACTTAACAGCCACTTTCCTTCCGCACATCTTCTTCCATGACATCTTGTGTTCGTTTTTGGTATTTGGAGGTCATTGAGAAACCCCACCAATTATAGCAACATTCTTACAACATTTGATGGCTTCATTTAAAAAATAAATAAGAGAGCTCCGGGAGGAAATTTTACGTGACATCGGAGCGGCCAGAAGAAACATAATCGTAATTTCAAATGTCCGCCTAAACAAAGAAAATACGGATAAACTCGGTTGAGACGCCGAAAGATCACTTCAAGATTATTATCATGATTAGGCAATACTGCAATGGTGAATTCGCCATCGATTAGTTCTGTCTATTCCTGTCAAAGAGACACGTTTAGAAGGAAGAAGAAAGTCAGTCCGACGAGGCGTGATCAGCCACGGTTACTTCGAATAAGAAACCAATTAGAATAAAAAGGAATCCAATATTGTCAGGAAAGTCCCACCTCTAGTTTCCACCCGACTGGAAAGGTCCCACGTGTCGATCTTCCTGTTGTTTAAATCAAAGGTGCCTTTTCCTTCCTTTTTGCTCTCAAACCCTGAAAGTGAAATACCCCTGTTGCGGAGGGTTTCTTTCTCTTCAACACCGAACTCCCCTCACATCTCGTTCCTAAAGAGAAAGTGAAAATGGGAAGGTCTCCCCTGGAATCCTCAATATCCTCTTCTCTCTGAGACGATTACACGGGCACCGATCGGGAATTCACAAATTTAAATATTGTCAGCATGAAAATCGACAGCCCTACTCCTTCCACAATACTCTTCTTTCTCTTTATCCCACATCTCTTCCTCCATCCACCCCTCTTGGTGTGTTAGCTTGTACGTTTCGGCGCCTCTCTTTATTGAAGCTTAAAACCCCGGGTCCTCTCGAGAATTTATCGCATACAAAGCCCGTGGGAAAAAGCCATTGCATTGAGCGTTAAATGCACGACCAAAAAGTCTTTATTGCAGCGCCCGTTATTTATTGCTCACAATACACACCCTCATACTCGTCGTTTCTGTTTTATTTGGTTTCATCACGTTTGGAGTCCTTATAAAAATTTCGAATGGCTTTCGACTTGAAATGGAAAAGGAAACTGCCAATGTCTCTATAGAAGAAGAATACACTTTTCAAATAACCCCTTTCTCCCATCTTTCAGATCAGAGGACGATTTTATGAAACAGTGCAAATACTAATTTCCGAATTCGAAAAACAGCCGTGGGTCCGAGGGTTCTATGCACATGACGAGCTTGTTAGCGACAAACTCAAGTACGCAGGTTTACTTCAAATATCACACAGGCCTGTAGTAAATAGCTGAAGTTTAGGATTGAACATACAAGGGGTTCTCCTTCTCTTCGATTCTCAATGGGGACTAGAGTCGTATTTAGAACAAATTTAAAAACATACAACCTACTTGAAGGAGAGGGACCCTGAGATTCAGTTACAAATAAGTTGCTTCCGTGCGGCCTGCGTATGAATCGTAATGCTTTATTCCCCCACCTAACCTCGTAGCCGCAGTTTCGGGGTGGCTAAATAGACAGTTTGTATTCAAGCAAGAAGGCACGAGATTTCCGGAGACTGCGGAAAAAGGATCACCTTTGAAAAACCCCAGCCGCCTCTTGTCGTCTCGAGATTAAGTTTTTTCTTTCGAAGTTAAGCCGATCTTTACTTTTAAATGGGATTTCTTTACTTCGCTTTTATATGGTCCTTCGCGAAGGGATTACGTATTCTCCATCGGATCTCTCGGAGTTCCCCTTCACTGACTATCATGGCTGTATACTCGAAAAGTCTTCTGCGGCTTTTCTTCTTTCCTAACGACTTTTATGACTTATGATTAAGGTGTTGTACAAGTTGGAAAAGTGTCCCAGACTCAGAATGGTCAAAGAAAGAATAAAATAAACCAAAATACTTTGAATTTCAACTTTGAGACTCTTCATATCTGACCTTTAAATGGTTAGAAGCAGCATTCTGCGCCACGGGATCAGCCTCTAATATTGTACACAACAACCATGAGAACGATAAGTTGACAGGATAAATAAAACTCGGGGCAATAATAATCAGGGTTACATTAGGCTCGTTTTACGGAGAACATTTACATACATACGGGGCCGTAGCAGTCTCAGAAAGGAAAGCTGAAGTGCGTCGTAAATGTGGCAATTAAATTGCTTCTCGCGTGCTTTACGGCTCGTGAAACCCTATTGCAATCAAAAGTGTCTTTTCTACTGCTTCATTCCCCTACAAACTATCATAGGGGACGAGGAAGTGTTCTTCTCCCACTAACAATGTTGCATCGGGGTGAAATCTTCATCATACGAATCATATTCAGATGACAACTTGTTATGGTTATTTGGTTTGATGATAAGCGTAAGAAAAGTTTTTTTTTTCGTCGGATTGTAAACTACGTAGGTGTACAACGGTGGGAGTTGAGGGGAGGTGCATATTCGGCCACCATCCCGCGAACCATGATTAGGCTGGAGAACTTATTTCCAGATCCAATTGTACAGAGAAGCAGAATAGAAATACAATTATCAACTCTCATTGAGAAAGCTCCGAACACACATAAATCGAATGTTTCCATGCCTGGGAGACTATCCTATTATACCAACGAGGATATTTTAATCTAATCGGACCCAAATCCCAAATTTTCATAAAAATAGTCTGAAAATGTATATAGCCCGATTTTCAGATTTTACCGCTCACCGATTACAATGATGTATCGCTAAATATGAGTTGAATTCAGGGTTAAACTAACCATGGCAGTATGATATTATTAGCGCCCTCACAGTTCCGTTCACAATTGGCTTCAATTCTCCTCGGCCAAGCGAGAACGAGGTGAGTTATGTTTGGTCAGGGAAGGTGAGGCAGGTTCCCTGAGGTGAAGGTGCCCGCATGAGGCCCCACAATTGGCTCGGACGATTAACCGCAATTAAAGGCCAAAATATGGGAGGGGGTATAGGAAGTGAGAGAAGCGGGCCACCTATGGCTGAGTCAGCCACTTAGCCGCATCAACGTAACCAACTGTCCAGGTTATTAAACGATCGCCCTAGTTCTTTGAAGCTCTTCTGTAAAGTGTGATAGTCCGATGGAAACTACGATTAATTAACGATCATCAAGGAAAATCGGTTATTGATTAATATTGTGCAGCATCGGTAACCCACGACGGCTTGCAAGATTAAAGTCGCTAGAGACCCGAAATGAGCTTCTACGAGAATGTCTCGTAGAGTATTTTTAAGAATGTAATGTCCTAAATGTTGAGAATGTCTTTCTTCTTTCTTAATGTCTTCTGAATCGAAGACCCTAGAATGTGCATCAAGCTATTCATTCACGTTTATAAGCCATGCCGTGAGGTCGTTGAAAAGCCTCCCTTGACAGAAAATACCAAGTCAACCGGCGGCAATGACTCAATGTAAATTAATTTTAAAACAAAAGAAACATGATCCGGAATAACGTAAGCCTTAAGAAAAAATGTGTTTTAGGGATGTGGTCGACGTTTTGAACGAAAGGAAACGAGAAATGAGCAAACCCCTGAAAAAAAAAACACTACATCAGCTGGTAGGCACTGTCGTACGCTCCTTCTAGTATTCGAATATATCGGTCAGAGTCCGAAGAATGGTGTCAGAAGCGACACATTCATAAATAAAGTGCGACGTTTCAGGTTCAGCCTTCCACAAAGGTGATAGGAAGACGAATGTGAAAGTAAAAGATAAAAGCACACTTGGGTGAGTTCCAACGGTGCTATCGTTTTCCTCGCAGCCACCTACCGTTATTTTATAAATCGTAAATCAATCCAGTGATGAAATGCGGTCATGGGCATTGTATTGTTAGAGTCATTTTGAGATTCAGGCCTACCGAAGCGAGGAAGATATCTTCCTTCGATCAATCAGATTGGTGGTAAATTATTTTATACTACGACGACCACTGGCGTTGCTAACGCTTCAAGATCAGCTGTCACCTCACCGTACAATGCCCAGGAGGAAGCATCGGCAGGTAGAGCAACCCAGTCAGCCAGTCACCCGGTCCATGATTACATAATTACACGCGTAGTGATATCTTTATGTTAATAGACCGAACACATTTATCCTTCATACCAATTCAATAATGATCAATATAAGCCCATGAGGTTGAACATTAATGAAACAAATATCACTGTTAGTGGAAAAAACTAAATTTTGGAGAGCTACAACTCCTATGCATGCAAACTCTTTCAATGCCTAATGGTTTTGTTTCAGGTGCACATCGCGTGCATTACCTAAAAGGTTGGTCAATCCTGAACATAACGGAGAGGAACAGTAAAGGAAGAGCGTGAATGGAACAGAGTTACTCCCATGGGAAACATTCAAGATCTCCAATATCGGCCCTTTCTTTCTCCAAGCATGAAAAAAATCTAATAACAGGAAAGTAATTAGAAAACTCACGTATTTCACAAGGATTACCGTAATAGCCTTCGTGAGTATAACGACGAATTTCAACTTTTTTCTCCCACCCCTACACACGCCTGGTTCTCCGTATATAAATGCTTGGTTATTAATTAACGAATGAAAATCCGAGGTTTCCGATTAAAAAGTCTGCTGCCCCCTGTGGATAGGGTTACATTTTTTTCTCCTCAAGTTCTTTTCATTAAAACCAGGGACTTGAGTAATAAGGAACCAATCCAAAGCAATTACCGCTTGTTATGGTGAGACCTAACCAGGATTAGTTCGATCGCATCTGCCCACTAGTAAAACAATGTTTTCCCCCAGTCCCATTAACTGATTTTTATCGAGTTTCATGTTTTATGAAAAAGTATTGAATGACTACAGATCGATCAGTTGCAAATGGGTCATTAAATGTTCTTGTCCCCCTCTTCATTTTTCCTAATAAATGTATTAGTTACGTTCATTCAAGTGCCTATAATTATACAATCTTTAAGGGACGAGAATGGTGATTTAAGCTTGGGAGTGAGGTGTCACAATCATTGTTCATTCACAGGAAAATAAAGTCTCCGTCTTTTACCTCACTGCACACTTGAGACTTTATCGTCCGTGTCGCTACTGGCAGCGGAAGGAGGGGAAAAGAATAAACGATCGGAAATGACAAGATGTGCCGTCAGAGGGTGCCTAAGGGAAATGGCAGGTTGGAAACTGCGATTTTCTCCTAAGGGAAGACGAGAATATAAATACGACGGGGTGTCTTCCGAAAGCGTTTTCATGAGACACGCAGAAAAGCTGAAGAAGCCAGTACATGTGTTATACGCACAAAAAATAAAATACAAAATTTATAAGACCAGCCGTATAATTTTTGGAATTGACTATATTGAGTGCAACAAGACACTCTATGCCGATTCTCTTCAGAATCCCATTCTGCTCATCCAGTAAACGGAATCAAATTTTCAAGTGGTTCCATTGATTGACCTTCACCTGGAGTGAGGGCAGCTGCTGTTCGGTAATGTACGAGGACTCAGTGGAAACCACTTCAACATTTTATACAGAACAGAACTCAAGGATCCGAATAGCCAGGTGTACACAAGAGTACAAGGGGCACGATACTTGAGCTCAACGATAGGCGAACACTTTTTTTTTGTTGGGCACAATCTACTTGAGCGGACATTTAATGAACGTAGGTAGGTTATGCGGATCGCAGGGGTTGTTTTCGCAAAATTATGGTGTGGTTTATCGCCTAGGTGATGGAGCAAATCACGACAGCGAGTTACCTCATAACCGAATAGAAAAATGGGGTCCGATTGGTTAGCCAAATAGGTATTTCACCTCATGGTGAGACGACAACCACAGGCTTCTCTCCGTTTTACCTTAGAAAAAAAAAAAAAAAAAAAAAAAAAAAAAAAAAAAAAAAAAAAAAAAAAAAATCGAGGGTTTGTTGAAGTGATAAGATATACAATAAATGAATTAACAAGCACCAAAAAGTCGATTCTCGGCCCACTTAGCCAGGTAAGGGGTGATGGGCTAAAAAAAAGGAAATCCTGGCTGATGGAAACATTATCGAAGCGTGAAATGCCAACGGGCCACAGCACACCGATGTACCGACACGTGTTACCCACCCGCATGCCACAGGATACCGGAAGGAGCTGTTCCATGGCATGCTAGATGTGTCAGGACCAAGATGAGGGCTGAAAGTGGACCGTGACGTGATAATGACCGGAGCGCTTCGGACACCGAATAGCTTACGAATAGAAATGTGGGTTTGAGAAAGCCAAGATATGTCGTATCCTAGAGGGACAAGTCCAGGATCCTAAGTGTTCCGTTCTTCCCAGAAAGATACAGTTAGGGGCTACCTACAAATGAATAAAAAAATAAAATAAAATAATTATAATTAATCCGAATTCTTTTCAAACTGGCAGCTTAGATTGATTGAATTGATTGAAATGTTTTACTTTACGATCAGGGAAGATGGAAGAGAGGGCCATATGGCCCTGATCTCCCTGACGAAGGTCAACGTGTACATATTCCTACAGCCAACCCCAAATTTAATAACGGCTTCTCGTAATAAATAAAATCAAAATTCGGGAAATTTCGAACCAGAGTTGATAAGCTGTATGCTTGTAATGAGCATTGAATAATAAGGCATTGATAACAATCAGGCGTTAATAACAATTAGGCGTTGATACCGAAATTCGACATCAAGCACGAATTTATGATTCTGTACCTTCATGGAGAAGGATGTTGGTTTAGTATGATCCTGCTGCGCAGCTGGCCCGTTAGCTCAGTTGGTTAGAGCGTCGTGCTAATAACGCGAAGGTCGCGGGTTCGATCCCCTCACGGGCCACTGCCAATATTTTATTTGTTGTCAAAATTGGAATAATCAAAGCAACAGGCAACCTGCATTTTAGTATCTGACTTGATATCGCCCCAAGTTCATACTACTCGTCAACAACAAACAAGAGTAATCATATTGAGGGAACATCTTCGTTATGGGGAAAACGAGCGTACGCTCTAGTTCTTCACAACGTTCAGCCATGTTATAATTCATCATATCAAACACCAACTTTGAGAAATTCAGCGGGCCGACAACTCGACTATGCCATAGATGACAAAATTTACCTTTCAATATGGAACTGTACAGAACGCATCGTTGCCCTATACAATGGATTGTCGGACGTCAGGAGTGTGTAAATGAATGCACACATGAGAGCTGTGAACTGTAGCAAAAATCAATATGATGATTGCTAGCTTTGTGTAATTTGCAACCGGGGGCTTTGAAGGACATCAGAATGGGAGACTGTGCCAGCGTGTATCGTCCCAGTCCTTGGTAAAAATCACATTCCGCCCTCTGTCTGGGACTAGGATCAAAGTTTTTTTTTTTTTTTTTTTTTTTTTTTTTTTTCATTCAGAGCACAGATTGACGAAACGGCTTTAACGAGAGTTTTTTTCCTCCTAACTGGGAAGGGATAGCGGCCAGTACGAGTGTGAAACAAATCATTGTACACCCTTTCGAAATGAAGGCAGGACAAGAGAGCGGGAAAAAAATCCGGTTTGTTCAGAGGTTGCACCCACTAATTCAAAACTCAAATGGGCGGTCGGCAGGCTAAGGGTTAAAAAAACTTCCGCCTCTTTTCAAAAAAAAAAAAAAAAAAAAAATCTGATGGTATTTACCTCTGGGATGACCTCCCTAAAACCACGTATCACTACGAGAAAAATCGTCCGAGGAGGAGGGGTTGAAAACCGCTTCTGTAAACAAGGAGGAGGAAAAATCGAGTACAGGATAAACTCGGGGTTAAATCGGCAACATAACAAGGGACGTTAAAAGGGTAGACCTCCTCGTTTTACCGGATAACAATTAAACCGTAAAAGTGAATTAAATTTAAGCCCTTGTAAACTCACCTCACATAGACCCACACCGCTCTGTCTAAAGATCGGTTTGCGCGGGGACGTAATGGATGCGCCGATAAATATCCTCGTTGTCCTTCCGGCAATTACATCGTCATTCAGGGTTTTCTGGAGGTTTGGGTGAGTGAAAATGGATGGTTTCGGGTTTGCTCGTGGATTTATGAACGCTTTAAAGGTAACACGGTAACATGCCATTAGACGTGATTTACGTCCCGAGCTCCTTCGTCTAAATTATCCTGGAGCCATCCCTTACGCCTAATTTACCTCGTCTTGTTACACGGCGACGAACACCCTGTTTCCTCCTATCTGCATTTTAATTTCGCGTTAATTTGAAAGCAGTTTACTTGTGACGAACGACGAGTCTACTTTAAGCGCGAGGTGGACCATCTCGGGTTGAACGGATTCCTGGTGAGATGTAGTCGAGTGCGATATCGTGAGTGTCACATATCAGCGGCGGCAATAACGTCGTAACAATTACCACGGTACAACATGAAAACCTGGCTACAAGTTGAACGTCTGCCATGAAGAATCCAATTCCTCGGTTACATGATATGTGAACCAATCTACAAATATTATCCGATTAGAACTATTTTTTTTTTTTAATTTTCAAAACAAACAAGGCTTATGTGCTTGAAAAATATAAACCATAATATTGATCAATGTTATGTTCGGGAGCGTTACTCTACGCTACGAGTAACTGTGAGCACGCCGTAGAGGAGGTACCTTCATCAAAGTAGGAAATTACTCAAACATTTCGCTAATATTTTATGGATTCCTGTTCAGCAGCAGAAAGGTATTGCGGATATGAGTCACCACTTGGCCCGGAGCGCAGGTGAATTAGTAAGTTTATAGGTATATAGTAATGATTATATGAAGAGGTCTATAGTGTCTAAAAGAATGGAACCAATTCAGGACACGCCCAACTAAGGTCAATAGTCAATAACGCGATATAATACGAGTAATTCAGCGTCACAATGACGTCTAATAATATTGAGCTGAAGGTTAACGTACAATGTACAACACAATGTACAACAATCCGCGATGTATCACAGCGAAAGCACTCGGTTAGGCAGCGAGTACCATCTGGGAACCCAAATGGAAAATATTCGATTTAGATGCAGTTCAAACCGCCCCCTGTACTTCCTAAATGCAAAGTAGGTATTTCAAAATGTATTACCGAAAACGTTAACAAAACGAGAGGGGTCTTGAGCTATTTTTGTTGGAATTGGCACAGCGTGTCGTACAATCGCCCATCGATGTCCCCGTTGTTGAGGTTCTTTTAAAAACCGCTGAGCCCTCGTTTCACCTAAACGTGGAACATGGCCCTTTTACGCTCCAATCAACCCTCTCGTCTCGTTTATTTTCAACAGTGTCATTAAACCTGCGGTTCGAGTTTAATTTAAAGCATTCCATAATACAGCGGGCCGCTTTTAAACCGAGATTTATAGCGGATAATTAGAGTTCACCACCTACACACAGCGTCCCCTCGTAATGTAAAAGGGGTAAATTACTTTTTCGAACAACGACAAGACATTTTTTCAACAGTGCAATTATTGCATCCTGTCAGTTGCGGTTGTTACGTCGTGTAAATGAATCTGCAACCGTTAGAGTTGAAATACCGCTCCATTTGTCTGTTCTGACTAATGGCTTTCCGCCTGAAATATCGAAATTGCAACAGCAAATGTTCGATTCTGGCCACTGTGTAAAAAGTCAAATGCTGTAGGAAACAGCGCTTAAAGTGACACGGGTTTTTGCACAGATGTCATCCAGGACAAATAGAAATGAAATCAGTAAATAAAAAGGTTGGAAACTTACGTGGACCATAATAAAACCTACATGATAAAACGGCTCCAATACGTCAAGAATATGCTCAATGGCAGATTTATTTTTCCTGTTGAACATATTATTAGATATATTATCACCTTTTCTGTGTAGTTCCTGCGAAGCACCTAATACTACAAGAATCGATTTAACTCACGTACATGATAAATCGGAGTACACGGTCAACGAATGCCAATAAACAGATTCTCTAATGTCGAGAATAAAAAAAAATTGTGTTCTGCTTCAACTATCTCCAGATGACTAAAAATAGATGTCTTTATCTAGAAGTTGATAAAGCAAAATAATAGGAAAATAATGATACTCTTCTGAACAAAGGAGAGTATCATTCAATGTGGCGAAAAAAAAAGTAGCAAAAGAGCATGTCAGGTATAGGTGATCTCAAATATCGGAGGATTGAAATAAGAATTATAAATTATGCAAATTCATATAATGTTGTAATGAATGAGAAGCTAGAGCGATCTTGCGGTGGGAGGGTCAACTTGATGAAGAGTATTCTCTTCACCAACCCTCCACCCTTTAGGTTCGAAACGGTAAGTGTGTGTCAAACTTGGCGAGGAACTAAAACTACATGATCAAATATTCAGGTCCACACCCTTTCTGTGAAACAAAACTCCGGTTTCACGAGTATCATGAGTCAATCTGAGAGACTAAGGAAATTGGTAGGCGGAGAGCTCTGAATAAGCATTTGAATGACATCTAGCGGAGGGTTGTACCAACTAGGTAGACGAACCTCCCGCCGGGCGGTCAACCACCCTCTCAATAGTTTCGTGGAACGCCGCTAGATCTCACTTTCATCATCAAAACAACACCCGCCACCCGCTTTCTGAATCATAACAAACTGACGTGCCTGGACTTAGACGCCTAGTCGTCAAGAGTAACTGTGGATTTTTCAGCGGCAATCATGTCCCAAATACCGGTAAAAACTTGGTGAATTTTGCCACCATCTTGGAAAGCAGCCTGAGAGTAACTACGGTTTGTAGCGGGTTTTGAGTACTACTCCTAAATCATTACCTTAGACGTGTGCCTGCCTTAGCTTCGACGAACCACTGTGGTCGTAATGGCTTTGTGGCATCTAGCGACCTATGATTTGAAACATCGCTTTACGTACCTGCAACAAAGAGTTCATTTATTTATTTATTAATGTTACACAGGAACGAGCCCAGTTTAAAAAATATTGGTCAAATCAACATTGGTAGGAGTAAGAAGAAACAGCGAGTAACCACAAAGAAGAGTTGACACGAAATTTAATTCGATATAGAAAAGCGTTACTTTTTTAGCGTTACGAATTTTAGCGTTACGAAATCACATCACGAAATCGGGGGCGTGGGTTCGAATCCCACCGCTGCCAATAAAGTTTTGCATTTTTCGACTGGAATGAGAAAAAATGCTACTACTATTTTACTGTGATTTATTATTATAAGTGAATCTCCTAGTTAATTGTGTACGTTATTAATAGTTTTTTTGACATTTTCATGTCTTGACCCTGGCACATAAACTCGAAAGCGTTACTTTTTTAGCGTTACGAAATCACATCACGAAATTGTAGACAATCGAAATAGATGAATGTCGATACAATGCAACCCTCTGTTTGGGGAAATCCTAATAGTGTGTACCGATAACAATAGTGTGTACCGATAACAATGTGAATACATAAGACTATACGTATGTATTCGACAGACAAACAATTATCGCATGTTGTAAGAGAGAAAATAAAAGAAATCCGTATGCATGCACCAGGTTCACAGTTTAAATCCAGTTTAATTCGATATTATGTTATTTTTGACTAACTAGATTGGTTGAAATCCGTATCAATTGTTTTAAAAATATTACGAGTAAAGCCATGAATAACCATGGAATGATAATTTGAACATTTTCATATAATTTCAAGTCAAATTATGATTCCGCCTTATTATAATGCTAGTGGCCGGTAATAGTTTCGCGATCCTACTCAATTGGTTACAAAAACTATATAATAATAACCCAAAGTAGTTACCACCAACCCCAACCCGCTGCTATCGATATAATGCTTAGTGATTGTATTTGCCCATTTTCCGCTTCTTCTACTCAAATCTGGAAACAATCTCAAAAGTATCGGTTAAACTGTAATTTATTACCCACGTTTCTAATGATAATTATGCTTTGTTATTGCCAGCCCTTGTGCTAGTAGCTGCACTCACGGAGAGAGCGGAGTCTGATGATCTTCCATACTTTGTGCTATTCACTGATGAAGCAAATCGTAAGTATTGTAATGCAGAATATACTCCGCTCAACGTACATTCACCGAGATGAATTTATTTCTCCTCAGGAAGCAAGGACTACAGTTGTCTTTCCAATGGGTGGCACGTTTTCTGTCTATAGGAAAAGTACACTGCGTGGGCACCCTTATCACGTCCAAATTAGCTGTTACAAATGGACGCTGCGCATATCGACTGGCATCCCCTAGGAGTGGATTGAAAGTGGCGATACGAACCTTGGATGGAAAATACGCCTCAAGAACTGAACAAATTGCTGAATCTGGCCAATTCGGAAGTTATAGAAATTTCTCATTTTATATTAACGACATTGGTTTAGCTCGAATGGAACAAGAAGTACCGTATAAAGACCGTCTCTCGAGGAAAATAAGCATGACATACGACCAGTATCAATACGAAAAGTGGTCTAGTAACACTATTCGTGGGCGGGCAACATGCGAGAGTGTGAAACTAAAGGTCGGTTTAATCGCTTCTCTTTACCCCAAATAAGTAACCCTGAAAAGCTAAACGTTGCACTCGTGAGAACGTTTTCAAATAATTTTCAGCACGGTTACTCATCAGGTCTCTTAAGTAACTCGTCAATCGGCGAGGAAAGGGTGATTGTGAAAGTCAAAATCAACTCGTACGGGGATTGCGTCTCTAGATATGAAACCCTCTCCAATAAGACTCTGGACGTGGACGATTTACTATCAACTGGTCTGATTTGCGCCTCAGGCAAGCAAACTTGTGGAATTGAAATCGGAGCGCCGCTCATTTGCGAGAAAACCCTTTTGGGCATCAAAACGAAGAATATTTTCCCATGCAAAGGTGATCCCAAGAAAGACTTGGCTCTTTTTGCCAGAGCGGACCGAGTGTTGGACGATGTGATTGAAATGAATGAGTTCATCAAAAGTGGCAATCCAGCATCGGTTTCCCAATTTTTGAGAAAATTTGTCATGGTAATTTTGACTATTCACTGTTTAAAGACTTTCACTAGGTGAAAGCTCTTTACATTTGAAAGTCCACAAAACGACCTAAATACGAGATTTTGTTCTTGTGAAGAATCATTCTTCGATTCTGTGGGACTCGGAACAGAACGTACGTATGGCAACACCGCCGCACCTGGCTACAAAGTGTCACAAGAAGACAGTTTGAAGTAGTTCTCGTGTTTGTATCAGCCTGAAAAAACAAGTTTAGGGTCACCTCGAAAGCTGGTGAAACGGTACGAGCCTATGACGAAGATATAAATACTGGGGTGCAGTTAGGAGACTGTATACAAATTTGTAACATTACGTGACCAATACTTTAATATGATGAAAACCAAATGAAAATTCAGGGAAAAGAGAGAGAAACTATCATTTTTCATTGGATAAAGATCTGGCTGAGTATTATACACAGAGGAAGAGCGTCTTCCTTTTGAGCTTGGCTCGATAGGTTTGATCTCTAAATCGGAGCACGTGAGCTGACGTTGGTGATATTTCACAGTTGATCCGGTAGAGATCGACTCAACAACAAGCTTAGGTTGACAGGTCTGCTTATCAACCTCCGTCCACCTGCCGTGTTTAGTCTCTGAGGTTGATGACACCGGGCATCACAATCATCGTTTTCGAGAAATAGTTCAACATATATAATGGAGCCAGGGGCGAACGGCTTCAGGTTTGTTACAAGTTTTTAGCTGCTAAGTGCATTTTTAAAGAGTTATGTTCGACGGCGAGATCTCGCCACAAAAAGACCCCGTTTGTTATAGAAAAGCTTCCACATACCTTCGAATGCCCCTACAGATTTTTGGATGTAAGAAAGGTTGGATCAACAGTTAATCATGATAAAAAGAAACCACTATCGGGGAAATGTGCGCTGTAGATGGTGGTTATCACGAAGAAAGAATGGCCCTTGAGATTAAAGGGTGGGTTGTGACCGAGGAGGGGTGCAAGTTGGTTGTGGAGACAAAAGGATGGATGATGGCGTCTCGTCTGTTACCAAGGGAACGAGACCACCAGGTGTCTGCTACCTGTCTCGGCGTCTTCAAACTCCCCATCGAAGATGACGAAAGGGTGGAAAACATCTGTGTGAACCTTGCTCCAAGGGGTGGGAGGAATATAATACAATGGTAAAATCCATGAATAGCTATTTCTCTCACACCACCTTTACCCATATTTATAAAAAACACTTACATACCTGTATTAAGCTTCAAAGGTGAATTAGGAAGAAGATAAATGTGCTACAAAATATATACAGAGGCGATGTGCTGACGGGTACCTTAATATGCAGGTAATATCGTAGCTTAGCAAAGAAACTGTTCCATAAATATTATTTTTATGGAACAGTTCCTAGTCTATCGCAGCTCTTAAATCGTTCAATTGTAAACAGGGCGCAAATCCTGAGGGGTTTACGTAAATTGAGCGTAACTCAAAAATTGCCTGCGGCGGAGGAATATGGGAGTAGAAAATTGGGCAACGATATCATAGTTTCTGCGCTACGATCACAGGTACATGTTCGTCATTATTCTAGGCAAACAAATAACATTTGTCATCACATTTGTTTCACAGTAGGGTTCATGCTCGTCAGAATAACACCCTTGAAATGGTATCAATTGCTCATCAATAGTCAAATATTTGAAGGGATTGTGGGAAGTAGGAGATTGGCCTATCAGATGTGGTGGAATAGGACAATTGAAAAAATTTCCCAACTTTGAATCAATAAGAGGGCTGCCACAAACCACTAGGACAACACTTTTGCCCCTTTCAGCGAGGAAGACCCATATAATAAGCGCCTCGCGTCAATCGCAATCAGATCAATTACCACGAGGTTTGACATGTACGATAGCAAGCGGTCTGGTGGGACCCTGCATTCTTTGTTGATTTTTCTGTTGGTTATTCCCTGGATAATATCTCCAATTCGGCCCTAATTTTTTTCTGGGCGTTTCAAGGTGTCAAGATCAAAATAAGTAAATATCCGTCCACCGTCCATGCCAATTTCGGTAGTAGAAAATTTTCTGTGCAAACCTACGATTTATAAAATCTGCAAAACATGTATTTTTCTCCACCCGCGTACCTTTTACATGTCAACTATAAGGTCAAAACCCAAAGCGTACACTGCGGCCTCTTTGCGGAAGACAAAATACTAAGGGTATATAGTGCCCATTGAAGTATCCGTGGATCGTAAGTAATTGGTAGAAAAATTTTGGGCAGTATTGGAAAGTCCCATTCAGATAAATTAATCCGATCTTGCTTATATTTGAATTTTTCTTCAGCGTTTCGGGCTGACGTGACCTCCAACATTACGCGTCCACTTTCACTGATCACAAGTGCTACGTTGTAGTGTACCATCTCGTCGTCAAGTTCGAGCCGTCCGCCTGACCGTTGCGCTGAACTTACTATTTTGCTCATCTTATCCGCCCAACGAAAGAGGATCTTATTGACAATTAGCATCACCAAGATAATACCCATCTCGGACTTTCCGCCCAATTTACTACCCCCGTTATATCAGCACCCCTTTTTTAATTTGGATAGGTATTGATACTAGCTTGAAACAGAGTGTTGAGAAAAGGACTTGAACAAAAACAATAAAATAACTAAAAACCTTTGCATGATATATTTTTCCTACCAATGTTCATTAGTCAAGCTAGTTAAACATGCTAGTTGCGGTGCTAGTTTGCATTTATGGATCTCTGAAAAAGTAAATTGTACTGGTATTTAAGATTTTTTTTTTTTTTTTCCATGAACACTACAGGGGTGGTCGTCTATATGGGTGTATCGATGAGTGGTTTGGACGTTGGCCAAGTAACATTCTTTCTTATTTCCTCAAAACGTTTTCTGGATGATCCCTCCCGTGCCGTAGCTAAGAAGAAAAATAAACGGTATTGCTCCCCCATCTGCCTCGCTCATACTTTAGACATAATAAATAACGAATATTGGTCCATATCCTTATATAATGAAAAAGGAAGAGCTTCCTTTCAACATGTTCAAACGTTGCCAACTTTAGGAACTAATCAAGGTAACATTTATTTGATTTCACGAAATAGGGGTCTGAGCTGGAATTATATTCATCAGGCATTCGTTTTATCCTGCCGACGGGTGAATGGATGTGCCTCAAAATTGTCAGTGGATATAACATTGGAAAAATTGAATGATAATATTATTACGTAAAACCAATTTGATCGAACGATTCGAAATGTAAATAAATCTACTTGAACTAATTGTGATCTTCATCGCATGTCAATCTCTTCTTTTTAAACAATAAAAAATACAATCATGAGTTTCAGATTCTGGAAAAATAGAAATAGGCCGCTCCGTGAATCCAAAAAGTTTTGCTTTTTCACTTCAGTCTCATGGCTCTCACTTTTATAAAATTACAACATTACTAGGTATTCCACAAGTCGTCACAGAGCATGAATGAGGGAAGCGCGTAGTACAAAATGGAGTCCAACATCTGCATGTTGTAAATATAGGCGTTTTTAAGGGAAAATGCCTTTCTGCTTATGAAAATCAGCGTTATTCATATCGTTCACATTTCATCTCTCCCTTCACCCATATTAACAAAGAAACACGCCGCCTCGTTGGTTGTTTATTGATGGATATAAATGAAATCGCCGAGTTGATAGAACGGATGCTACAAGATGTTACAAGAGGGTTCGGCATAACTAATATCAAGAATTAGAATAACCAATAAACCTGAGCGAAGGGTGCGCCGAGGTGACTTATGAATATGCACGGGTAAAATGTTATTCTCCCACCCATGGGAGGTCGGCAAAAGGGATGAAAGTGCGGCTGGTGAAACGATATAGAATTTAATTTGAATTTTCGATTTCGTCTCCTGTCAAGAAGGGTCGCGGAATAGAGGTAGACGAATAGGAAGTAGTAGGGAAGCTACTGAGTGAGCTATTGGCAGGTGTGTGGCTGTGAGGAGGATTAATTTGCATGCAGATACCTGCAAACATCACAAAAGTTAGATGGGTGGGAGACTTCGGCGGAAGTTAGAAAATGGCATTTCAGGGCTACCAGATGTGCACTTGGTCCGTGTACTTGGCTTAATTCGCCAAAATTAAATAGAACACGGAGAATCCCTCAATTGAATGGTTTCACGGATATTCTGCGATGCCACTTTTTCACATGGATTGAGGTACAGGTGGACATTTAGCCTGAGGTTACCCAAAAAAGATCGATAACGTATAATTATTGACACATAGTTGTGCTCACAGATCTATTTTTGATAGAGAGGCGCCTCTGGGTGACTCTGCCAACATTCGCCTCGCGCTTAACCAGTACCTAATTAACCTTTAACTGAGTGACTCGTTTAAACCGTGCAAACAGCCACTTTTAATAGACACCAGCTATCCCTTTCATCTCACCTGAGGTTCTGAACGAAAGGCCATGCTAGGTGTGCGGTTAAAAATAGAAGTCGATTTGCTTCATCTAGAACGTATCGTGAAGCTCAGCACGTCTTCAAGCACGGTTTGACGTCGTAACTGAAAATAGTTTTAAGTTACGAACTTTACGGGGACCGGGCAGATGGTTCAGAAAACATGAATACTGGAATAACAAAATTATAATAAAAGCGCCTGCGTTAATATTAATTTAAATCCATGACAATGTAATTATAGCAATAGTGTAGAAACGAGCAAATAGCAGCACAACATTGCAGTTTATATCCCAGTATCAAGTTTTCGTAAACTACAAAAACACTTAGCTTCTTAGACACGATGGGGAATACGGAAAGTCTTGGTGTCGAGCCGGTTACGTTGGTTCAAGTTGATCCAGACGGTGACCCATCATTCGGCATGTACAAGTTCAACGATGAGGTGAAAGATGTCCTCAAATCAGAAGATTTCGGAAACGCCAAACTGGCAGTGATCGCAATTACAGGGGAATTGCGCGAAGGTAAATCATTTTTCATGAGTTTTCTCCTCCAGTACGCACGAATGAAGTATAAAATGGGGCACGCCGACGACGGCAATTGGTTGGGGAACAATAATGAGAAAATAAATGGATTTCCATTTAAATATTCAACCAAAAAACAAACAACGGGGATAGTGATTTGGCCAGAGTTATTTCAGTTAATCAAAAACGATGGAGAACGCATTGTTTTGGTCTTCATAGACACACAAGGCACCCACGATTCAGAAACAGCTTCGACGGTATCAGCCGGTATTGTCGCTATAAGTATAGTGATCAGCTCGCTTCTCATTTTTAACGTCATGCGTGAAGTCAACGACGAAAATTTGCAAAATTTGGAGGTATACACCGGGTACGCAAGGCATGCGCTACAAGGCAAGGCTTTCCATGACGGGCATGGCCCAAATCTTCTGCTTCTAGTGAGAGACTTTAAATTAGGAAACCGATTTGGCATGGGAATGGCAGGAGGAAACATGTACTTACAGGAGACATTACTCGACGCCACCGATTTCCATGAGCAATATAAGACAACGTGCAACAACGTCATCTCAAGTTTCGACAAAATAATATGCGCTCTTCTACCAGAACCAGGTCGAATAGCAATCGAAGGAAAGGATTTCGCGGGGGAACTCAAGGACGTAGACGAACGATTTAAAAAAGCAATGGCCGCATTCGTCCCTGCCATACTAAACACGGATCACTTGACTCTGAAGACTATCGGAGGCGTGCCCATAACGGTAACACAGTTCTTTAATTTGGTGGAGGAAACAGTATTGGCTTTCAATGAGACTAAACTCCCTCAACTGACGACCATACTAGGAGTGAGTGCCGCAAATGACCACTACAGAGCTATGGAGGTCGCCTATGAGTGGTATATCGCGAAGATGGAGGCAACAGGCTGCGCTGGATCTTCATACGTTAAACTCGATACAATAGATGACACCCATTTGTCAGCGAAAGCACGAGCCCTAGACCTATTTGAAGAACAGCCTAAAATCGGGCAAGGATATCCCACCACACCTTACTACGCTCGAAAATTAAAAGCGCTAATGGAGAAGAAGTATGACGAATACATTAACCAGAATACTGCGAAAATGGTCTGCTTGAGTTCGAGTGTGGGTCCTGCTTTGTTCTTTTTCTTCGGCCTATACTTCATTTATATAGTGCGGCATGCATCCATCGCATCGACGCTAGGTGGAGAAATCATCTTGTCTTTTTATGAGCTCGTATTTTTTTTGCTTTTGATAAAGTGGATGTGGGGTTTGTTCTTGAGATACGTGACTACCGCACCGTGGGGATTTACTCGGGGGACGAGAAGGTATGTGTCCCAACGATAGCTACTATTGGAGTTTTCAACGACACCAGCTAGGAATACAATAAAAGTCACGCCTTGAACTCATAAACCGTAGTTCGTTGACTTGAAGGAATTAAGCATCGTTTCGGAATATGAATTTTCAGGGAGATCATTCGAGTAGCCCATCGAAGTGATTTAGTGATTTTCATGAGGGTCAAGATCAAGGTTGATAAGAATTTGACAGAACTACGTGCCCCTTCATTGCGCATCTTGAAATTTATGTACTGATTCATCCCTACAGTGGAGGACCGAATAATCAGATTATGTGTGTTGGAACATACATTAAAACCAGGTTCGTGCCACCACGCTACCCTGTAAAAGACTATTTTAAGACAAGAACAACAGGCACCCTGAGTCTCTGCGTGAACTTCAGTTCCTTGGAGGTTCACTTCTCAAAATAAAGAAAAAGAATCTCGACCCCAACGTAGGCGAGCTAATGATGCAAAGGGTGAGCCAATTAGAAGTGGAGGTAAACACAATAAAGTCGCAGGAGGGAGCCACCTGCCCGCGTATATTTATACCGTACCTGCCCCAGGGCGTCTTGGTTTGGGTGAGTCGTCTCATCGAGGTTTGAAACATCCGAATCTGTTACAAAAATAGAGCAGATAAATTTCACCGATACAACAGAACAGTTGAGCCCAGAAGCAAACAAAGTTTGAGATACTGTAGTGCCGCGGCGAGCAAAGAGAACTGATTTGGTGTAGACCAACCCAAAATCAGAAGCAGAGGACTCCAGAGGAGGTCAACTCCTTTTGCCAAGAATCCACGAAATTTATCCAATTGGCCAAGGTTTACTGCGTCAAATACGTAGTTAAGAAAAAACCATCATCCCTCGAGCAGCACAAGCATTCACGAAAACTCTAACCATAGATCATACTATAAATACCACCAAACCAACAAGAGCACCGAGGCTGAAATAAGGGAGTTTAAAAATAGTTGTTATAACATCTGTAGGTATGGGGTAAATAAATAATTGTACCAATCAAATGGAAGCACAATATAGACCGAATCTCTGTATCCTATTGAGAATCATCGGTAATACAGCTATCTTTTAAATGACACTGCTCTAGTTGTATGAGCAAGTACTTATATATTTATATACATTTTTTAATTTTGAATAATAATCTAAAGTATATTGTTTAAGCTAAAATGATGTATGTGCATGTGAGATAGTAAACACTTCCCTGGCATCACCAGCGAGCCTAGGTTTTGAGAATATTGTAGCATTGAACGATAATCTGACCGAAAAGTGATGCTTTAAATAATTTATATAATAGTAGCCTATGCCTAGTCGTTGGAGTGAAACTTTTTCAGATCCCAGAGCGGGAATGAGCTTATTCCGGCCAATTCCGAGCTAATTTAATGAAGAAGTTTGTTCTAGATCCCGCTAGTCAATCTTCCCACGGTCATTTTTGGAGTTGTAGAATGATTTCTCACTCCCACACTCCTGAATAGGTGACCGTTCGAAATATAATTAGAATCTTTTCAAATAGGACGAAACAAACCTCTCTTTCGAGACACCCGTCACACCATTCCATTATACGACCATTCCGTGGAAAAATATTTGGCAGGAATCGTCTCAAGTTTGCACGAACGCACAAATCTCTGAAGGGGTGGTGGAGCTGTGAGGTGAAAACGATGTAAATTACCAGAGGAGAGGCCATCTCGAGGGGGTTTCAAGACAGTTTATGATTGGTAGAAGGACGTTTTTATCGGCCGGGCCTCAGTAAAATAAATAACGGATAAAATCCAGGTTCTCAGAAATAAGTTTTGAGAAATAAAATAAGACGTCACAGAAGGGATTTCTTGTCCGGTCGCCTTGAGGGACGCAAGCCAAAGCTCTTTTTCGAACCTGCCTCTACAGAACGTAACCAGGTTAATGCAATCTAATAATACTTTCTAACCCTTCTACTCAATCTCCTCACAGTATAATCTTCCTCTAGGAAAATTTCAAATAAGAAAATGAAGACTAATATCCTCTATCAGAAGTGTTTTTACCAGTTAAGATTACAGTGGAGTGACCACTCGAGGATTGAAAATTTGAATTCGAAAACTGATACAATTATTCACTAAAGAGTTGATCCCCACCATTCAAACGAAATATAATGAGCCAAAATAATTTGTTCCCAGGAAGAAATTTTATTCAGTCAGATTTCAGGGGTCAACTAAATATTTAAATTCTATAAAATCTGAAATGTTCATAGAGCATTTCCATTCGTGATAACTGACCTAGTCACTCGACCACACTGGGAGCTGTTCATTAGTTCCATTCGGCTTCAAACAACCTTGAGGCCTTTTGAATCCAACATCAAAAGAACGTTGATTCGAACTTCTTCCCTCATGGCGAATGAATTAATCTCAATTGGTGAACAGCTTGTTGTTGGATGAGCTTGATCAATGAGATCAGTGTAGTCATCAGGATTTCCTTAGATGTCGACAACAGGTTAAAAAAGGCCGAGATAGATTGAATACCTACAGAGTAGGTAAACCACCCGCATATTCTTCTTTGTGATGTCTACAAAACTTTTGGCGGCCGTCCAAGAGGATAACAAACCCGTTATTACGCTACATTCATCCTCGTCTTTCCACCAAGTCTCGTTAGTGATTCGAATTTCTGGCGCTCGTTCCTCACTTCTCCCAACCTGTTCCACGTGTTTCAAAAATTTCAATAAAAGCCTTGGCACCAATGAAAGTGAGGGGCTTTGGTTATCACCGGTTGCACAGCAAAAATTCGCTTTGTTTCCAAAGTATGCGGCACCTGTAAACGCATCTTCAACTTTTTGCCATGGCTGTAATAGTATGGTGTATAGTTATGGTAATAAAGTCCTCGGATTTTAATAACAGTAACAGAAAAGAAGAAAAAGCTGAAGAAGCCTTTTGTTATTACGGTTAGGAATAAAAATGACAGGCGACAACCATAAAAGGTTTAACTGAATTTATTCGGAAGATATAAATTGAACAAAAAAAGTCTAATTTCAATTCAAGTAGTTAACACAATTTCAATCCAAGATTCAAGTAGTATATTGTTATTGGTCTTAGGGGAAGGTTACGTAGCGAGAGGTGCTGGTTGTTGTTCTTCATTCGTTGTCTAGGCGTTTTCAACACCATTTGTATTTCAAATAGATCAAGTCGTTGGTCGCATATCTACAGGCTTGTTTGGAGTCAGTTTCTTTCCTTGTCAATGTTGTAGAGAAGTTCTGGCGAATTCAATGATTCTAGTCAGTGTTTTACTCCGTTTACTAAAGATGTCTCGTTGCAAAGGGTTTTCGGGAGCCAGAATCTAAAACTTCCGCCATGGTTGAGAGAACAAGAGGATAACAGCAATTGGTTGTCGGTAAAGTCCTGAGGTATCCACCTTCCTCGGCATGTTCATCAGCGTCTTAATAGAACTTGGAGAAATATGACGAATGTCCTATAGAAAATCCTCGGTAGGTTGGAAAATTCAACCGTAAATTGAATACGGTGTGTTCCCTACCCACGATTTTGAGATAATGCCAAAAAGTAAAAATATTCCATCGATTCAGCACTAAAATAAATAATAAATAATATAAATCGAAAATAGTCATCCTAACCTGCCCGCTAGTACTCCTAAGGGTCAGACATTTAACCAGTACATTACAGCAACGTCACACGTCTCCAGGAACACCATTCAAGCGCTGAGAATTATGTGTTGAGGATTATGCGCACTGTCTCGGTATGCTCACGTCTGAGTTCGGTAGTTCCATAAGAAGATGGAAGACCGCAAGCCCACGAATATACGAGCCACGAGCCTAAAACATGATTAATAATATCCCAAGTGTCACGAGCAAACAGACAACTTACACCTTCCTTAGGCTTCCCCTTGACGCCCTTTATAAGACGACTTTACCTCGTTTATCCGAATTATATGCATCAAAGTCTTTGTACATTCAGTTGTGGCGGGTTCTATCACTCAAACGGATTAGCCCTGTTACTTGAGGGAGAGGGTACTCCTTCGTTACAGTTTTAAGCTGATTAGGGAACAACAATTCTAAATAGAGGTGATTAGGGAGTACTTTGAGGAACATGTCCACAACGATGCAACTGGGGAGAACGATATAAATAGACAAAAATAAACAACCTATTTTTAGTTTGAAGAAATTGCAGAATATAGAATCTCATTCATAAGGTGAGGGAAAAATTATTCATACAAAAAGAGAATGCAGAATGAATACAGGTCGAATCAATCATGAACCTTGAACTGGCCACAAATAAAATTGGTATGGCTTCCTCTTCGTACTTGAGTACACTCCCCTTCGATTCTCACCCCATGTGGGATACGCCGGCTATATCGAAAGATATTAGAAAGCGCCCGTGTGAAGTCGCCCAGGTGGCACGAACCTGCAGACTTTCAGAAGGAACAAGCCCCGAGGACATTTTCAACCCTCCGTGGCTTGCTACTTTTCTAACTTTTTTCTTTCCTCCTTTCCAAGTTTGAAAAACTTCTTTATTTTCAAACCTCTTTTGTGCACTTCTGAAAGCCCTTCAAACCTGCCACTCGGAATTGGAAGGAGCGCTCTAACTACAGAGATTCGTCCTTAAGCGCCGAAATATTATAAACAGAAATGTAAAATTAAGCTTTTTCTTATGACCCGAGACCGTGAAACTAGGAGTAGAAAAAACCAGCTATGATGGTGTTTTTGAGTCTAGTTCCGTTGGAGAAGATGGTAGTTCTCGTGGAACCTAACAGCCCATTATTCTCTTCCTCCATCAATCAGCGAGAGCGGGGTCTCTCCGGGAGTATCGGTTGGTAATGACAATAACTAGGCCGCCTAGTTTTGTGTATGCAACTAAAATATACTTAGATGGAGTATATGAGAAGAGAAACAATAAGGTGAATGAAGAATGAGGCGACGCACTAACGCAGCTGATCCCAACAAAGCGATTTTCCCTTTTTCCTTAGCGATATGCATTGTATTCTTCCTACTCACTCACTATTGGGTAGGCATGGTAATTGTTATATTTCAAGCAGTTACAGGAATTATCGTTCAACTCTGATTCTGAAAAGGAAAATTGCTTGATTACTCACAATTTCCCTAGGCATAAATCATCTTCTTCTTACTTATCAAAGGTAATAGAGGATGCTCTGACAAATAGGCTTGTTTCCAAAGGAATAATTTGGCGGAAATCCTAGCTCTGTCACATTTAGTCGCGTTAGTTAAAAGATTACGAACCCAACGCTGGCAGAAAACAGTCTGACACGTGCGTTATTTAGGGTGGGATTTGAAATTCAGGTGATATTTACACCTTTGGCGAGAAGGTTGGAATGATGGGCATCAGCCGAGCGCAGCCACAATCCCTACTTCTGCGACAAAACACAAGAAGGTGGGCTGTTTAATTTAATCTCAGTCAGAGGAAGTGGTTGGAGGGGGACGGAGGTGTTAGTGTTCCAAGAAATCTCTTCGGTGAGTGGTTGCTAATTGCGGTTGGCAACATTTCAGCGTCCGTTTTCACGCTCAAAACGCGAAGTTGCACTTAATGAATTCACTTCTTTCCTTACTGTGCACCAGCCCGATCATTCAAACACGCTATAAATAAAATGGAAGCGATCATAACGTGGGGCGTTCCTCCTGGCGCGCTTCCTCCGCACGGACGACTGTGATAAAGCGCGTGACCGTCCGCTCTCTCCACGTTATTTGCAACTGTCTAGTTCTTGAGAAGCTCGCGATATGGCAGATTTAACTTGCTGGACAACCGTGTAAGTTAGGTTAAGTCCTACATCTCCTTTCTCACGATATTTCGAGACAGCCATAATGTTGCTCACTCACTTGGGGCTCGTTGATTTCCCTCTGCGGATCGACTCCTCAGTGAATAGTCTCACAAAGGGGATATAGGTCATGTTATATTTAAAAGAGAGCGGGAGGGTCGTAATAATAACATAATAATACATACAGTTAGTGATGAATCAAATTTTGCTCTTCTAGAGAATTTTTTCTTCCAAGAAAAATTGAAAAGGAATCACGAAAATTCGTTCACATGTCAGTCTGTGATGGAGCCTATAACTCATGAGCACACAAAAGGAAATAGGAATCCAACGTAATTCGTTATTTCGGATGGGCAGTAATCATAGTAATAATTGAAATGCCACCACTTAAACCAAGACTAGTCACCATTTAATTTATGAAATGCACCTACCATTAGGCGAAAATCGTGCAATATTTCATCTAAATCAATGGAAATTAACGTTTAATCAATTGAATCATTTATAATGCGTCAATTTCATAATACGAAAATAGACATTCAGTTTTAGGTTGCTTATTCCTTGAATAATCAACCTATTTTTTCATGCAAAAGGTCAACCTTTCCGATTCGGCCCAAATTTTTTTTCTGGACGTTTCAAGGTGTCTAGATCAAAAAAGTCAAATGTCCGTCCGCCGTCCGTAGTTTTGATAGTAGAATATTTTCTAAAAATCTGAAATTTGGGTCATGGGTCTGTTCCCGGCTCACGTTGGTTCTCGCAACTTTTCAGGCCAATCGGACCAAATTTGGGTGGAGTAGGGGTCAAAATGGTTATTTCGAAAAATTGATTTACGAGATTTTTGGCGATCTAGGCGTGTGGGGTATTATTCTTCACTGAGTTTTGGAAGCTGAATCGATTGGAATGGGTTCGGGACTCTCCGCACCCACTGTTTACCCCTTTTTTCCCATGTTGAAGAAATGAGTCACCATGCGCCGGGTCCGAGGAATAATCAAGGCGTGTAAAAGAATTTGCAGCGATTTTTTTTTTTCCAAACCATGACCATAAGTGACACTCAGGTAAGCACACGAAATTCACGGAAAGTTTACTGCAGTGGTCCTCTGATGAATGACCCATTCTGAATCTAAATAAAATAAGCTAGGTCACTTAGAGCCCTCTGAAGAGATAAAGGCTGTCAGTGGATAATTGACACCTGTCCAAAACTATAGGAATCCTGTCACCGAATCGTAAACAATCATGTTGTTACGCCAAATGATAGGCGAGCGGTGAGGAATTTATTTTGAGAATGAAGAAACCTATTCGTAGGGTGTTGTTAAATCAAGTGGGAGTTGACCCCATCGCTTTGAGTTCCCAACTAACATAGGCTTCCAAACCTAAATAAAGTTTTGAGGTCCCCATTGGGAAGTATGTGCCATAATGCGCTATTTCGACGGATTTTGGTTTATTGTTTTTATAATAACACACGGTTGACTAAAAAAAACTCTAAACTTCCACTTATGTTTCCAAATGTTCCAAGAACCGAGATTTTGGGGGCAAGAAGCAGATGAAATGGAATGGAGAAACATTTCAGCGTTACCTATGTACAAGTAGGTAATTAAGAGTTCGAGCGGCTAGGCGAAGATAACAAGAGCCGGTTGTTTTGTGTTGAATCACCTTTGGTTTGGTTGACCATTCCCGACAAACATGTGCGTTGGATGTTTTAATTGCTTGTACATTTAGCCCAAAAGTTAGCAGTACTTACTACATTTTCGGTTTCTTTTTCTCGAACACCTCCGAATCTTCAGTTTTGCAACAAAACATTCGTTATTTTGTCGACCAATAGCCCAAAATGGCTGTTCATCAAGCTGTGAGTTTATGCATTTGCCCCAAAAATGGGGTATGTACGTTATTGGTCGAATCTTATTTGGATATTATAGGGTCTCTTGAGAAAAAGTACAAGTCAACGATCATCATGTAACGAAAATTAAAAATCGAACAATGCTAACTGAGTTACTTTGTATTTAGTTTTATAGACGCCTGATCAACGTAGTTGTAGGATGGATTTCATTTTTCACGTTTTTAAATGAATTGCGATCTGAAGAAGATCAAGCTGAAGGTTAAGCTTGGAGCTATATTTTTACCGGGCCCATTACATCCACACAATGGAATTTTAACGAGAGAAAAATGTGAAGAGAAAATAATATTATTTTATGACACATGCATAACAAGGTATTACTAACTGGAAACTTGAGGTTAAACCTATAATATACCCCCATAGAGTAATTACCCTAAATGCACCTTTTCAACCAGGCCTGCAACCCTTTATGTATTTACCAACCAGCCGTTATTTCTTTACCAACAACTCAAGCAAGGTTTTTTCTCGAACGAAGTGGGCTGAAAACAGATACCTATTTATAAGGAGGTTGTATTCGGCTATGTTTAGATCAGGCTTTTATGATAGATTGTCTCACACGCATACCCCTCTTCCATATCAGACGGTGTAATATTTAACAGGAGTGCTAGTGGAACCTAATTGAAAAAGTAGATTTGACTAATAGGTCGGCGGTAAATTACTTTAGAGGTTCGTCTGCGCTTCATGAGGGGTATATGTTATACTGTATTAATTATGAGAAGAGACCGGTGTAGTAAATATATAAATGATCATGAAGCAGTCATAAAAAATTACACGATGCTGTTAATTTTATAGTGTTACCTACGAGTAATTCAATGTTTTTTAGTATTGGAACTTGAACGTTTCTGGACGATCATACTGCTATCAGGCCAAATCGCATCTATTTTCATAATGTTCTTTCAAAACTTGTGCGAAAAGATCGAGCCTTTGGGGGTACTCCAAAACAACCTCCGGATTCTGTTTCCAACGTCTCATCACCGGAGTTGTGGCCTCACATTCATAATTCAAAGTACAAATTATTTATTTCTACGCGTGGAGACGAACCTAACGTAACGTCACGTTTCCCAAATAAAAAAGGAACTTTCTGCTGTTGCAACTATCAATTGAGTTAGGTGCCGCTAAACCTCCTTTGAACGAATTTCATTCGTGGAAATTCTGTTTATTGAGGCTTGGTTATGATTACGATGTTCAAACTGACTGAGCACACACCTAACTAAAGCGCTCAATCATAGCTCTTAAAAGCTGTAAACTGATCCACAAAGCTAGTGAGTCATAATACTTCCGAGGACCGCGGTGAGCGATAAACCTTCGTGATGAGGGGGCCCTCCAGAACAAATATACTGAGATGAGCATATCACTAGACTTTCAGCAGTGGAGGGAGTAGAAGGTCAAACTGCCCTGAGAGACAGCAAAGTGGTTCGGGCTACCTGGCGACTGTTTGCCAACTAAATGCGTTCCCGAGTATCGCCTTACAAAACACTCAGATATCACCTGTCAGCAGCCTCGAGCTTTCCACCTGAGAGGCGAAATGGAGACGAGGAACTTCAGCCAACACCGCCAGTACGGGAGAGGACTGGATGAACTAGTGATATTCCATGGTTAGCCACTCCATCATGGCCAATAATCATGGTGAGACGTTCAAAGTGCGACAATAACATTGTTTTTCCTGTTATCATGTGAGATCAGGCCGAGGTCACGATCAGATGTTTTTCCTCAAACTGAAAATTTCACTCAGTCCCCAGCAGAGGTAATGGGTTGTGGCAGTGTCCGTGTACATGAGCAAGAGCCTACTACTCGTATTTCTTATTGGAAAGTTGATATTTCGGATGAGGTCAGCAATAACTATCAAGCCGAAATTTACGTCGACAAGTCCGAGAGAGTGAATAGAAGCTACTGTGCATGAGATATATATCCCAAACCACAAATCTCGTGAATACTAATGTACATGGTAAATTTAAATTGGGAAAAAAGTGATCACGCATCTTTAAATTTATGATTTTTGACATTCATTCGTAATTTTAACGGCCCTTCAGATTTCAGCAAAATCCACGAACTTTGAGTTGTCCCCTCTTTGAATCATCGATGAAAACTTGAAGAGTAACCGTTTGAAACAACGCAAGAAGAAGAGAACTTCCAGAAGTGAGCCAGTTGTTTAATAACGACCGGGTGCGCTTTAAAAATACTTTTTAATGTTTCAACTTTATTATGGGACCAATTATTTCGGAATAATAGAACTTGAGGAAGAGAACTTAATATTTTTCTTCAGATGACTAATCCAACAGAACGTGAGGTCTTTTGTGATTGGCACAGGATGATTCGAGGGAATCACAGTTAACGTAACTATACTCATAAAAATGTATGTTTAACGATGTACAAGATGGTGTATAAGCGATCATTATCCTTATCTCGTCTTGAAACAATACGGCTTGGTCCAAAAAATCTGGGGAGAAAACTGCTGCAGATTATCAACGTAAGCTGCAGATGCTGCTCGCAGTACTTTTACATACTGGATTAATTGGATTAACTAAATTTTAATATAATTTTCCAAGGATTTAGATCTTCATCTGGGCTAAATTGCGATGCGCAACGATCCCACAGACATTGCTAACTCGTCAGACATAAATGATCAGGCGGCGGAAACCAAATCCATAACCACAGATTTCGCTTTCCGATTAAGCATAGGTTTGGAAGCAATGAAACTACTCATCTATTATTAGTTTGTGGGTTTCAGTCGGCCACCCATCGCACCCAACGTTTGATCTATTTCCTCCCTCTTTCATAACGACATCGGGTCTCCCCAAATAGCCATTATTACTAAATTCTTGCTTTCAAATCAATATCTGATGAGCCCCATACCGTTTAGATACAAGTCGAGACTCTTGTGAGATGTTAAGAAAGCCGTATAACCTGGGCAAGAGGCTATGGTATTTTTCAACAAATATTTCATGCTTGTAGGCACAGTTGGTAATTTTGGAAGTGCCCCAGAAAATTAAATTAATGTACTATGACCGTATTAAGTAGTAATCCTAAATATAAATCCGAAAATTAATGTATGGTTACGTTTACTGAAAAAGTTTAAATTATAATTTTTTTTTGTATATTATACCAACTTTATCAAATAGGATCGCGATATGTTCTAATGGAAAAGAACAGAAAACATGATGTTTTCTTTATGACTATACAATCAACATTTAATCTAGAAGAGATAGAGGTGTTCATCAACTGAAGACATGGCTTCTGAAGCACGAACAGAGTATCTGTC